>VWZV01002419.1:12806-612806 GCA_013397155.1 Irena cyanogastra
GTACTCTGAAATTTCTCAAAACAAAAAATTCAGCTCTAAAACCAGATAGAACAAAACTATTTTCCTGAAGGAATAAACACATCCCAGAGGTGCCAAGATTAGCAACAATAAGATGGTTACACTGTCTTCTTACTGCTGAGAAATCTGAGATAATCTGCAAATATGAAGAATGTGTTGGAGTTTATGCTGGAAGCTGAAGTAAGTGCTAAACTTCTGACACAACTATAAACTATAACATTCCTCTGCACTCACTGTTCAAAGGAAAAGGCCTTCTTATTTTCTGAACTACTGGGTGATGCATTACAGATAGTGCAATTATGACCAAGAAAATGTTTTGTAGCTTGCCAGGGTTAAAAGAAAGCAGATCTTTGAGGACTGCTTTCTGTTCTAGTTTAGATCTGACACACCTAGGAAGCTGGCAAGTCCCAGCAGTTGCTGTGTCAAAGAACATAATCTTATTTGGCACTTGAGAAACAGCTAGTCCTGATTACACTGACAGGTACAATCTGTTTAAGGACACTGCATAGATGCTTGCAATTAGTTAGTTTCACTGAATTAGTCTAGTAAATATCGTGTCTACAAGAATACTTGTAAGGGAAACCACCTACAGACAAATGTTGAAAAATACAAATAAGGCCACAAACTACAAAAAAGTGCGGCTCTTAGAAGCATCAAATGTAGTAAGTGAAATGTGAATTTCTTCTCTTAAATTACACCAGGGAAAACTGACTGGAGAAAGCTCCTTGTCACTTACTTAACTGAAGGCAATGAAATCTGTTAAGACAATTCTCTGTCAAGGAGTCACAGTTTTTCAAGGTAGCTTAGGCCTTAAACTCTGTTCAAACACTGCAACAGTACTGAGAGAGGGCACTTCTGAGTCTCAACACTTAAGAACCAACTTTACAGTCTAAAAACCAATTGTTCTAAAAACATAGGTGTAGGTTACCCCACTGCAGTCCTGACTGATGACAGATCAGTTGTCATTACCAAAATCTTGAAAGGGCTACACAGAAAATCCTCAGCTAATGCACATGAGTGGAGACAGAGGAATTCAAATGCAGAAGACTACATGGACTGAAACTTAGTAGGCTGAAGAACTCATTTGTGTAACCAGAGCTTTATTTTTGGACTGCCTTAATGTATGTCTTTTCTTATCCAAGAAAAAAGTAAATAAAAGTGATTTCCTGCTCTGAATCCTAAATGAATGAAAATCTCTGCTCTATCCTACAAAAAAACAGAGTTCCTAGGAAAAACCTGTAAAAATTTCAGAGAGGTGAAGACCAATTCTGAAGCACCTTCACACACTAAAAATAGGTAGAAAGTTTTTAATAAAAGAGTGACCTGAAAGACATGAAAGCAGATTCTGAGAAACTGCTGAAGCAAAGTTAAATTATCTGCCAAAGTAACTCAAGACATTATTTGGCTGAGACTGACCTTTAAACTGTAAAGATGCAACAGACAAGACTGACTCCTGAGGTAAAGCAAAATCGACATGATATGAAATACTGAGCAAGCTTGATTAGCTCCAAACCTTAAGACATATGGAACTGTCAGAAAAGCAGGAAACCCTGCTGAACACAATACATTTTGCTTTCACATTCCTGAAATTTATGTGTTGAGACAGTTAAGAGACCATTTTCATGGCTGGAATCTCTTCTATAAATCTGAAATTTAGCAGAAGCTCTAAGTCATGCCAGAAGAAGTCGGCCAGTTTTTTGAATCTTCTACACAGTTTGTACTGTTGACCCAGACCACAAGAAAGAAAGCATCAAACTTTTTAATAAAGACCAAAGTAGAAAGATCATCTATCAAATATTCTTTGTGTCTCTTCTACCTTCTAGAATTCATGTTGACAAATGCACAGATTAAACAAAGTTTTCCATCACGAAAGTGATTAGTCACAGGTTCTTTTACATACAATTCAACCTACTACAATCAAATTGCTAATCTAATTTATCCTTTGCTTTTGTATAGGGAAGCACAGATTACTTCATTTGAGTGGAAGATACAAAGGATATTTTTCACTTTTAAGCTTTCTGAAGAAGAATGGAAAGGGAGGACTGAAAAATATGCATTGTCCTTATGGGGCAAAAAAGAAATGGCTGCCTTATTTTTGTGTTACTTTCTATCAAGATATGCTGCAATGACTGAAACTGTACCAAAGGTATGGTAAAGCTTTATTTACTGAACAGCTTTCAAGAGCTTTAGCTGATCTTTAACAGTGTACTTTTTTGCCTTATGGGGCAAAAAAGAAATGGCTGCCTTATTTTTGTGTTACTTTCTATCAAGATATGCTGCAATGACTGAAACTGTACCAAAGGTATGGTAAAGCTTTATTTACTGAACAGCTTTCAAGAGCTTTAGCTGATCTTTAACAGTGTACTTTTTTGCCTTATGGGGCAAAAAAGAAATGGCTGCCTTATTTTTGTGTTACTTTCTATCAAGATATGCTGCAATGACTGAAACTGTACCAAAGGTATGGTAAAGCTTTATTTACTGAACAGCTTTCAAGAGCTTTAGCTGATCTTTAACAGTGTACTGACATCAAGAAACTGTCTCACTTCACAGAAAATAATGAAGTTTAGTAAGAAATGACCAACTTATCACTTTACCCATTAAAGAATCTTATTCCAATGTATCAACCTTCAGAACATTTGCTTTAAATTTAAATTCTATAAAGTCTTATTTTTGTTCTTTGTCATAAGAAAGCTGACAAAGGTAAGTCCTCTATCTACCAAATCTAGGCTATTATTTCAGAAAGTTTTGAAAATATTTTTGAATGCAGGTATTTCAGAAGAAGGACTTGCTAAGAATCAAACACATGGCAAACTTACCCTTTATACTATTTTCAATAAGCATAAGAATAAAAATACTAAAAAAATACCACTTACTCTCTTCATAGCTGTTGTTTGTACTGGATCTCTTGAGGGTCTGAATTTCCTGGGAAAGTATAGACAGCCGATCTGATTGGGTGGGTGTTTCATCATCTTCTGGATCAGGTGATTCCTGCATCATTTCCTCTATTTCTTCAATCACCTTTGAAAAATGAAAACCCTTATGAAAACCCTCCTACATGAAGAGCTTGCAATTTGAAGCAAAGCTGGATGAAACTACTACCAAAACTGGATGGAAGAGGATCAATAAAATCATACTGACATTTCCTCCCCATCCTTGCTCTCTGAGAATAATCACACCTTGTAACAGTAAATCAGTGATGGCATAACAAGAAGTGTGTTGAAACTACGAGGTTATTTCTATATGAAGGTACCCACTATTCTGCTTAAGAGAACTAAATTAAAGAGTAAGCTGGAGTATCTTTCCTGAATATTCAGTTGATTGAAGACACAACAAAAATCAATTACCTTCCCCACTCCTCATTTCATCACATTTCTTTATGTAAACCCCTCCCTCCTCCAACAAAAAACCAACAAAATGAAAACAAACCAAAACAACAAAGAAAAACTCGCAAAAAACTCTCTGAAAAACCAAAAAGCCCCTCTAAACAGCCGGAAAATCAACTGTGCTTGTGAGAAGTTTTTTGAACTGATTCACCATAACCTGAAGCTGATTTGAATCCCTGGGCATAAGACCTGAGCCAGACAGAAAGTATGTCAACAAAAATTCTGTAGATAGATAGCTTACTTTACATCACATAAATGATTACATTTCTACAGGCTAAATTATTAACTAGACATCTGAATAAGTAACACAGCAACTTTCAGAAGTTTAAAGGCTGTAGTCAGTGCTGAGATTGAACTCACAGTAAAAAAGAGCTGAGGCAGTTCAAGCAGTCCTGTCTCCCATACTATTAATAACCGTGTTCATCACAGTTCACAGATTATCCATTGCTTAACCATTTAAGCAACGACAAAATAGATTGTTTGCTTACTAAAGCAGGATCTTAATAGACTTTACTCTCATTAACCTTACTCAGAAGAGCAATTTTCAAGATAATTGAAGTAAATCCATGGATTTGAAGACTTTAGATACCAAGTAATTTGAAAGCTTAATAGCAGAAACACTGATCTGCCCTCATGTTAGGCAAAAACTTCAAAGAATTATTGCTAACAGCAAAGCCCTCTGAAACTATGAACTGCCATACAGTCATGCTGGAAAACTACAAACTCTACCATATCATTAAGATTCTGAAAATATTTTTGCTTTTTGACACATATATTTAATTTAATTCCTGACTAATTCATGGTAAGAAATACACAAAGATTTCAAAGACCCTGGACCATCAACTTCACCTGAAGTACTGAAACACTTTTCAAATCTGAATGATGCAATGATATCTCCCACATTATTAAAACCCTAAGCAAAGATCAACTAAGAAACTTAGCTACAGTGAAGACCAAGAACAACAACAACAAAAAATAATAACAGACTAAAAAACATCCTACACCAACAATACTGTCTTTGCTGAATACTTTACCTGCTCTGCTGTGAAGAGTGGCTCTTCATTGATGCAGGAAACAATGATAGAATGCATATCCAACTGTTCTCTCAGCTCTTCATCATCTGACAAGTCAAGGTTCAAGCTGTCATTTACCTAAAAAGCATGAAAAGGTGTATTTATACAAATATATACACACACCCCTGATGTGAGGGTGTAAAATGCATGTAACATGCACAAAAAACAAATGGGGAACTACCACTGAATTTTAAGAATGAAACTGAATCTTGGCCCATAATAATGGAATCAACAGTTCCTTCTGTCAAATGGCCTGGAAAATGAAATCAAAACTGCAACTGGACAAAGTTAAAATAGCTGTCAGTCTTAAATGTAGTTAAATAATGTCCATATAAAAAGAGCATATACAAACTGATATGCAGATATCTACATGGGAGGCTGTCAAGTAAATACTTAAATCTTAACTGAAGATTGACAAATGTCTATGTAGGGTGAAAAACTTGCCTATAATGTCTAATCTCTTACTTTAAGTGCTTTTATGGTTCCACTTTGTCACATAATAAAAGACATGGAAAAACGCTGAGAGAATTGATACTGAATGGTGATATCAGAACACTGGTATCACCTCGGATTATTAAAAAAAATGTGTTGTTGAATATCCCAGGGTCTTTTCAGAAAGAAAGAGAAGTAACACTGCTCCCATACATATACCACCAAATGATATTAATCCTTTCAAACAGAAGATATACATACACTAAGAGACATAAGTCCCCTCCTTAATAAGTCAGGCATATTTTAATCTCACACAGTGTTATATTCTGGTTTATTTACAAAATTGTTTCTGTATTTTGTCTATTACTAGATTCCAGCCTAGAAAAGTCCCTCAAACCTGCAACGCCCAACATCTGCCATTTGAGCTCAATTGCTTTAAGTGATCTGTGGGCTAATTTACAAACAACACGACTGGCTGCACAAAGTCCTTGGTCGCACAGTATCGGTTTTCAATTTTTCTTGTAATTCCTCCAATTTTCTCAGTTTCTTCAGAAACCTTAATAGTTCCCAGATTCATTTTGAACCTGCAACCAAAATCCCCAGATAGCTCATCTACAGGGATAAACATATAATTTGCACTTTTTCAGCCCTCAGAATGAAGTCAAATGTCCACTTTTTTCCAAATCCGAATTCCAGTAACTGTGCAGTGACAAGGCTCCACTTTGACTCTCTTGTCACCTACTACCCAGATACACTCCAATTTGACATTTTTTAAATGTCGGCTGTCCTCAAACATTTTTTCATCCACATAGGATATGACAACAATGTAATAGTAAGCAAGTTTATCTAGAAGATCTGCTTTCCCTCCTGACATCTCCAGAAACATTTTGAGAGACCTTCAAAAACATTTTAATAATATAGACTGATAAACCACCAAAAATGGCATCAGCCGTAACATGGACTAAAAGGAACACCTGGCGTTCCACCCAGCCATGCTCCATCCCTCCTTCTGCCCTGCTACCAGGGAATGAGCCATTTAGAAGTAATCTAGTGAAAACAAAACAAGCAAGGAATTGCACAATCCCATTCCTCATACCACTGTGCACAACACTTCCATCCAGCTACTTCTTTCACTGTCAGAGATGTATAAAAGTGTGCATAGACCCGTCATATGAAGGAATCAAGATCAGGTGAATCAGCCTCATTGACCTTATATCTTTCCCTACTAAAACAGGAGAGGAAATGCTTTCTGCACAATTTTGGTAGCATATTATTAGTTTCAAACGCATCAGGGAAGTGTTGCTTAGCTGTTAGTTTTCATTGTAAGAAGATAAAACAAGATACTAGCTGGTCCATATGTGCTGTCACATACCCAGCAATACTGCTGAACACAAAGCAGCAGAAGAAAAGTATGTCAAACGCTCCCCACATCAGAAGGGGATGATGCCTTTACACATCAGAAGGCATGCCATGTGGAGTGAAAGCTGAAAAAACTTCAGATACATTTTATCCATGAACTGATTTTCTCTCTACTGGCAGCATACCTAAGATTCTTTCTAATCCAGCAGCACCACTTTACACTTTTTTATGCACTTTCTTCATAACTTCCTGCAAGTAACTTATAAAAACTATATGAAACATTTTCTCATGTACTATACTTACTTCCTTATCAAGGAATCCATAAGTCTTCCAGTCCATTTATCCGTGACACAAGGTCACAGCATGGCGGGGTTGTATTTTTAGTTAAAATGTAAGAATTTAATTACTCTAAAACCATTAATAATCTCAACAAGGACTCAATAAAAATTAGAAGAAACACAAGTCAAATTCAAGGGATAACCATGAGACTCAAATCAAGAAAATGAGTTCCAAATTTGCACCTTCCTCAACTGAATCCCAAAGTATCCTTTGCTCCTGTCACAGTAAAAAGCATTTGTTGATTATCTAATGGATGGCATTAGATTAGAAGCCAAAGCATTACCCAAATCTCAGGTTACACACTCAGATATTTTTACAACATAACTGAACTTCACTATGTTTAAAAGATAAGCCACTAGTTTCCTCAGAAAACCTGTGAGATGGGAATTCCTCCGAGCTTTTCTTCCTGAAGTGTTTTAATCCACTTTTAAGATCATCAGAGGACAACCCTTTCTATAAATCACTCTGAAGCTCTTAATTCCCTGTTCACACCCCAGAGAACTATTCTAACTCTTAAATAAGGAAAACAAACTCCTGCATTTCAGTGTCTCCTTTCTTGTTAAAGAAGCCATCTGACTGTGGAATTAGATGAACTTTGGAAGGTCCTCACTGGATTTACTAAATCAGAGTACTCCTGCTTCTTTTCCTCCCTTACCCAGACCAGTGTTCAACATGAATCACACAGCTGAAAGATTTTATGTGAAACACTTCTTTTTCATTTTACATTTTTTCTATCATGCTCTGGCTCTAAGGAAGATTCATCTAAAACTAACCCTGAATTATTCCAACCCAGGGAGATGAAAACATATATCAGTGGTTCCTTGATTTTTAAAAAGCTCTCATGTATAATGGCAAGTACTAAAAATATTTTCAGCCACTTAAAACCAACATTCTTTTATACAAATGCAAACAGTTTTACTTCCCTGTTGAGCACCAAAGATCCAAAGAGGGTACTTCTGCTGATCAGAACTTACCCCTTTTTCTGAAAGATTCAGCGTTGGCAAGTGCAAAGCTCTGGTGTGGGAAGATTTCCAGTCAACTGGCATCACGTTACCATAATTATCAGTCAAGGCATTCCAAATCCTGGAGAAAAGAATGAAGAATAAAGGAACAAAAATGCAGACCTCAAAACAAGCAGCAACTGAATCAGCAATAACCATATTCCTAATGATCATACAACTCTATCAGTAACTGTATTTTCCTCCCATCTGCAAGTTCTTGACAATATTTTTAGTGTTTTAAAGCTACAAGAAAATGTCTTTTCATAAACATAAGTTACTTCCCTTTTTGCACAGCAGTGAAACAAAACAATAAATGAAGACACAGCTTCTAAACTAATTATGTAACTATACTCAAAATCCTTTCTGGGGGGGGATGAGCCTTTCCATCAATGAAATTTGAGCTGAGCTATAAATTACATTCCTAATGTTGTATAGCAGAGGCTGAGTAGCAAATTCTGAGCCAAATATTTTCTATTTTTCCTTTCCATGTATCACAGAATAATGAAAACGCAGAGATCAGACTAAAATTAAGGAAATTTTTTTTTTTTTTTGCTAGAAGTACTCTTGCAGAGGTCAGCCCACCACTCTTGCCCTTGGTCAGTCTTTACTGTTTCTAGAGTGCACATCCTCTCCGGCTGTCCTGGAGGCTTGCCTATGCAGACCTGAGGCTCGCACACACAGCTCGGTCTTTAACCACAGCAGCCCCGTGAGCAGGCTGCTTCCTCGAGGCCCCAGGCAAGCCCTGCCTCCAGGCGCTACGCTGTGGGTGGATGTTTGGAATGGTTGCCTAGCTAAGGCTCACAGGAGGTCAGAGGAAAGGCCGAGGCAGACACAGAAGGGCAGACAGAGCCTCAGCACTGCCCAACGTGATTCATGGTTCACTGAACTTACCTCACTGCTTACACCACAGATCTAGTATTTTGCTAACAGGCTTTTTTTTTATTCTTCTCTTAGAACAAGACGTACAATTTAGTTACCTTAAAGTAAGGCAGCAGTATTTTTAATGAAGATAAGCTGACTAAATTTACTATAAAATAAGAAATAGAAGTATTAGTCAAATAATGTTAAAAACTGTACAGCAGCATGGCTTAGAAAGCCTTTGCTCCTCAGGGGAAAAAACTCCAAACAATTATGGGAGCTGCAGTTGCAATTTTGGTTTTGCCTGCTTTCTGCACTTTCCATGCTTAATTTCAAGCACTGAGACAGCGGGCACTTTGCAAGAAGCTAAACAAATACTAACCACGGTCACTGCACTTCAGAACAAGTACTTCTCGCTAGCTCGGCAGGGTAAGAAGCTCTGGGATGCTCACACGCTTCCCTGGCAGTCAGGGGGATAAAGCCGAAGGGCTCCACGTCAAACCCGCGCCAAGGAAGCCGAACGTGCCCCCTCGCCGAGGCCCGGCGGCCCCCAGCTGCAGCCCCGGGGGCGGGGAAAGGCTCCCCTCCCGCAGCCCACAAGCCCTGCTGGGCTCGGCAAGGCCCAGGGGCAGCGCTCCCGCAGGGCAGGGCTGGCGGGCCGCGCTGTCCCCTCAGGCCGGGCCGGGCCTCCCCTCTCCTCCGCTCCCTCTCCGCGCCCCCCGGCCCGCACTCACTCGTCGTCCTGCAGCGCGCTCTGCTCCGTGAGCGGCCGCAGCGGAACGCGGCTCTCGCTGCCGCCAGTCCGGGCCTGCGGGGGCTCGAAGCAGAGGGACAGCTTCGCTCCGAGATCCCCGCCGCCCCAGCCGCCTTTGTCGCAGGCAGCCTCAGGGCCGCTCCCCGTGGAGGGCTGGAATCCCGAGAAGTCCTGCCAATCGCCCGGGTCTCGCTGAGAGGTCGCCGCCGCCGCCATAGCTGCGGACGCGGCGCTGCGCCCTCCTGGCGGTGCGCGCTCCCGGCGGCGCGCGGCGGGCGGGGCCCGGCTGTGGCAGCGATCGCAGAGCCGGGCCGGGCTCAGGCAGCGATCGCAGAGGAGGGCCGGGCCCGGCTGAGGCAGAGATGGAAGAGAGGGGCCAGGCTGAGGCAGCGATCGCAGAGCCGGGCCGGGCCGGGCTGAGGCAGAGATATAAGAAGGGGGCCAGGCCGGGCCCGGCTGGGGCAGATATTGCAGAGCTTTACGCAGCGGTGTCCGTACTGACTCACAGCTCCGCTCCGAGTAGGGGCGGCTCATCGGGCAGGAGGGGGAAGCGTAGAATGCTTTGGGTTGGAAGGGACCTTTAAAGATCGCCCAGTGCCAGTGCCTCTGCCATAGTAGGAGTATTTGCCGTATTTTTGTTGTAACTTGTTTTTATTACTCTCATTGATGCCTCTGTTCGGTCACCTCGTACGCAAGAGTGTAAGCTGCACACCAGCGCTGTGACATCCGTGCCCATCCTTTGCAAGCTTCGTCTTGTGCCCTTATGCACAATGGCTTGGGATGGGCTCTTTTTATCTGGATTTTTTTTTTTTGAGCAGCCATGATCTTTTGACAGCCTAAAGTATGTACCAGGAATTTTCTCTGCTTAACTTCCTGATTCGGTATGAGCCTCTTTTATTTCTGTACTTCCTACCTGATGTTTGGCAACACTGCAAGTGGAAAATGAGTTCCTAGTTAAGCATTGGAGTGCCACTGAGGTCATTGAAAGGATTTGCATCCTATCCTACACAGGATTGTGATAGGCTGACAAATCCTAGTGTAAATAGGCATTCCAAATATGATCCTTTGTAAGGCAGAGGAGGCCAGGACTACTTATCAGTGTTAAATGTGGATGCATCATTGTTTTTTACATTGGTACAATGATGTTTTCTGTTTCATTCTGATGAAAACCCAAAATGCTTGCAGAGTTTGAAGATGCTTTTCTAGAAGACGTAGGTCTTCCATAGCCTTAGTCTTGGGAAGAAGCAGTAATGCTGGAATAAGTAACTAGCGAGGGAGAAAAAATTCAGCATGTGGAAATATAAAGGGATGCACATAAATACAGATCTGTCCTAGTTAAAGTCAATTATGGGCTTTGCAGTAACTACTGAGCATTTTGTACTATTGCAGCTAGCTCTGCAAGAACAGACTCAGCCATCAGTAGCAATCTGAACAGTAAACACCCTGCTACATCCAGGGAGTACCACATGTGAACAATGTGGACATTTTCAGTCCCCTTACCCTTCATCTTAAAGGATGTATGTGGAAGTACAAGGAACACCAAGGCTAGCCATAAGGCACAGAACTACTCCTGAAGAATTGTGTCTGGGATCCTTAAGAAAAAATGAAAGCTAGATACAGGTCTCTGAATCAATGGGTGACATACAAATACTGATCTACTGCTGCTTTGAATGCAGTGTCAGGGATATTAAATGAAACCATTAGGAGAGCAGGTTCAAAGAAAGGAAGCAGTTTTTTACAGAGCAAATAGTTGAGCTGAAAACCACCTTGCCTCAGGATCTTACATACCAGAACTTGGACATCAAGTTAATTAACTTACAAATTAGTAGAAGAAAAAAAGCATTATAGCCTAATAGATAAGTAGTTGATCTGCAGCTCAGGAAGTCCATGAAGTGCAAGTTCTGATTCCATACACTTTTTGCAGGACCCCGCATTAGAATCTTGTATGGTTAATCATGGCTTTCTGTCAGGTAAGACCAGACCACATGAACTCCATGACAGGGCAAAGGCCTAACTTTGCATTTGATTAATCTTTACTGTATGCTGAAACTATTTGGAATTCCACAAAACTCTCTAATGTGAAAATTTTTAAGTGTAATACGCAGAGCTTTCTGTACATGCAAACTCTTCTTTACCCACAATACTTTCTGAACTGTGCTGATCTCAGGTCAGCATGACAATAATGCAAATTCCTACTCACCATAATATCAAACTATAAACTAATGTCTCAAGGACCAGTGTCCAGAAGTGATAAAGACAAACATTTAAGAAGACACGCATCCATAGGTTTAAAATTTTTTATTGTGCTGCCAAGAGCCAAATTACAAGAAACCGCCTTACAGTTAAAAAAGTAAACAAGCAATCTGCTGAACCGCAGTGCACTCCGAGTGCCACATATGCATCTATTTTTCAGAAAATTATATCTGCATTTCTCTTACAAGAGCACAACAGGAACCAAAGTAAAAGAGTGTAATGGATACAGCACATAGGATAAATCATATCTTTAAAATAATAATAATAAAATAATAATAATAAAAACATTTTACACCATGTCCTATATCCTGCTAATATTTTCAGAATATGGCCTTGATTGTAAAACAAAAGCAAGCATTTACAATTTCTGGATAAAGACTGCTTACTCTTATGCAAGGAATGGATGTTTTGTCTTGACAAAATCTCTGTAGTTACTGGACAGAAACATCTCTGTTTCATTATCAGGTTGAGTACAAAACACTGGGGAGACTACATTTTTTCTTACTGGTGGTTGGAAACTGAAGTTATATAAGCAGAAAAAATGTTGACCCTTAATGATACACCTATTTTTTTCTTTGATGCAAACAGCTAGAACACCTTTTTGATATTCTAAAACAAAAAAAATTGTTAATCTTCAGATTAATAAATTAGGTCATTATAATAATAAATTAGTTTTTTTTTCAGTTTTAAAGTTCAGCAATCTCTGACCAAGTATTTACAACAATACTTGAGAGTTCCTTTACAAAAAATACATTTTCTTTTCACATTAAGCATACTGGGTATCTGTGTCTCTTATGACAAGCATTTGTAAAAGAAAAAAGGCAATGCACAAATGGGTAATTAGTATAAAAGTGCCAAGACCTGTTTGGAAAGTTAACATTGTATTATACAGTCAGAGTTATAAATGAGGCAAGCTACAACAAACTTCCAGCTTAATGCGGACAATATTCCAGTAGTTGTTTCAAACAATTGTTTGCAAAGAAAAAACAACAAACAAACAAAAAAAAGGCAAAAAAAAAAAAAAGAGAAAAACCAAACCAACTGAAATCCAGGAGCTGATCGTGTTATTTTATGGAGTTGGTTAGTGCTGTATATTGTCATCAGTGTCTCTAGCCAATGCATTCATTAAAAAGCCTTTTTAAGGCTAAGCAGGAAAAGAAAAATAAGAAACACCCTGAAATGTAGCAAGTAGCAAGAGCAACGCTTACTGCTATAATCGTGCACGGACTGAACACACGCCAACACAAGAGTGCACACGCACACACACACACAAACACTTTCAAATCAAATCAAATCAAATCAAATCAAATCAAATCAAATCAAATCAAACTGTAGGTAGAATGAGATGCTCTTTTCTTGTCCTTCCTAAACTCACAAGCAATTAAGCATTGATATGGAATGCCTGTTATCTGTTTCTGCTCTGGGTAAAATCTCTCTCAGATAAAAATACATTCAACAAGAAAAAAAATAGAAAAAATATATACTGTATACATAGTACTTTATATATACAGTATATATATGTATGGTGTATATACACATGCACGTATATATACATATGTATACCTACATGCATTTGTATATACATATATATACACAAACATACAAATACTTTTTGTTGTTTTTAGCATAATTATATTTACATAAATATTCCTATAATGCTAAAGTTTAAAGAAGCATGATCTCCTTTTTTTTCTGAGCTTCAAAAAAGGTGCTTGAGTAATATACAATTAAAATTAAGCAGCTTCCTAGCATGGAAGTAGTTTCTAAATCTGCATACCAGTAAATAAGAACATCAACAGGAAAAAAACAACAACCTTAAAACAGTCTCTTTTTTACTCTCTTGTACGCAAGAGCTTTGTCCAACAAAAATATTTTTCCTTCTCCTGTATGAACAACCAGAGATTGATATAAAATAACAAAACAAAACCACAACAGACAAAACAAACAAACAAAAGCCCCTGGAACTGCATGGTGTTCTTGACTTTTCCTTCCATCCTTCCTTCCTTCTTTCCTTCCTTCCTCCCTTCAATACTGCTGTCAAAAGATCCAGTGCTCATATCAGGAATTACTTAGGCCTCAGTCATTTGCTAACTCTGCTGAAGTCTGGCTAATCTAGCCAATCAGCTTTGAAGAAAACAAAAATAAAAACAAAAATAAAAACAAAAAGCAGCACAAGGTATAATTTTATACATCCTTAATAAACCCACCCTTTATTTTCTGCTATAATCTTTTCCTTGCTATTTCATTAACTACTGCAGCTTCTCGTCATATAGAAAAATATTTGCAGCTACACCACACCTGTGATGTGACAAATTCTGTTCTAGGAGTATATTACTGTAGCAACAGCTGGAAAAAAATAATCAGACCTTTTCATATTTTTTTGAACCTGGGGTTAGGCTTTTGCTGCAACAGATGCAATTTCAGAGCAACAAGATAAACCACTATCCTGCTGCTCAGCAGTATATTTTCATCTCCAGCAAAGCATGACCAGCTTTTCTTCTTTGAAGCTTCCTTTTACTTCATTGCCTACCCCTAGCCCCTGATTCCCCCTCCCAAAAAAACCTCTATAGCTATGTTACAAGCAAATACATCTTAACAAGTTTCAAAACTTTGGTTCTAAGAAAACACTTGGTCAGTTATCTCAAGGAAAAGTGGGAATGCTTTTTCTGGCACATTGCAGGAGTCAGAGCTCATCCCAGAAAGGTCTTAGAGCTGTACATGTAGTCACAAATCCAATACAATCCACTAAGCAACTGCACAATTCTAGTTTTATTTTAATAGCAGACTGTCTCTCTCGCTCTCTCTCTTTCTTAAATCCTTGGTAAGGGTGCAATTCTTCAAACTGTTTGATAGAAATTATCTGCCTGTAGGTTGTTCTGTTTCTGCATGCTGTAAAATCCACTGTATCTTGAATCTGGGTCTGCAATTCTTAGCATCCTCTGAGAACTGTCCACCTGGACCCTGGTACCTTTCTCGCAGTCCACATATACCAGTTGATTGTTTAGACAAGAAGGCTGTTAAAACAGAAAGGAAATATTGAGTAAATCATACAATTTTTGTATTCCACACACAATTTTAAAAGTCTATTTGGTCCAAGTCCATAAGCACAAAACAAAATCAAACTGGCAATGAAAGGGTTTGGACTTTTGTTAAAAGTTGGATTATGTCAGACATAGGAACAGACCAACACCCTCTTCAGAGTCACCATTTTTCATCTTCTGAATGGAGCTCTGATATTCTCATATCCCAGCTTGGCTGGTTTAACTGGTCTCTGTTAATTCAGCACCACACAAAGGCTTAACCTGGTTGCCCCAGATGTGCAGCAGCTTTTTTCCCAGACTTTTAACAGCCTCTTTATTGCTTAACATTTTCCACAATGTTTTGTTCCTGGTTTCATAAAAATGGGATAGCCTGGAAATAGACACAGCACCTTTGTTGGAGCTTTGTAGCAGGACACTGGAATCCACTGCTTTTTCTGGTTGATAAGCAGGAGCATGATGATCAGTAACAGTGCTATCGTGATTGGGATTGTCACCAAGGCAACAGAGCTCACAGATGCATCTTCACTGGGGTGTGGCCCACTGCCACTCCGGTATTCTCCCTGGAGATGGTTCATGTCTGCAGGACAAATGGGAGCATTTGTTAGTAATTATAAATGGGCCTTAGGTGTAAGGAAGAATGTAATTATAAAAGTCTCAGTTGTACATCTTGTCACTCATAAGAATTTGAACCTTCTCTCTGCAATGTCACCTTATTTACATAAATTAGAACAGCTAGTATCTTATTGAGGGACTGTCTTAGTTAGGAAAAGGCCACCAAAAAGAGAGGAAGATAGAAGGAAATCTAAAGCACAGTAACGACAATAACCTCTAAACTCAGTCGTGTTTGCATGATCTTACCTAATCACAACCAAATTCCCACTTGTAAAAAAAATCAGACTGTGCTTCCAGGCTGAGGAGAACTTGGAAATCTTAGGATGAAAGTAATTTTTTCTTTTTTTTTTTCTTTTAAAAACTGGTAGGACAAGTACTACGTGTTCACTTTCTCATCTGTTGAGAGCATATTAGCATATTACAGTACCTGCAACACTCAGCCTGTGAAAACAGACTGCTGGCAGTCTACTAGACTGTAGCAAGTTTTGTGTGTAATTGCAAAGAATCTTAACTTTCTATGGCATATACAAAATTCCCTTACAGTTTGTAGTGTGTGTTTATAATCTCGAGTCAGGATAGTTGCAAGCCAGTTGCCAATGCCTAAGAAATTAAAATGCTGTAGTTATAAAAGCATAAGCTTAGAACCTTGTAAAGCAGTTACATTTCATGCATCCTTTCTCCAAACAATAGAATGCTATGAGATCATCCTCAGATTAAAACAAAATAAATCCTCAGATAAAAAGAAATACATAGTTTTGGTTGTCCTTCAATTAGGAAAGGTTAACAAAAACTATGGCACAGTGTTTCCTCTATGCTGAAATAACATTACAGTGCAATTTTAAACAGAAGATGCATTTACATCCTTAGACAACTTTATTGGCTGTGTGTCAGTATACTTGAGGTGGTTGTTTTGTCTAAGGTCTGACATCATGGCTATGATATATGTTGGGCTATGGTACATGTTTTTCGACCTTTGTTTATCTATTCCTGAGAATATTAAATGGATCAAATGAAGGTCTACCCACTCCAATGGCCTGCTTCCAAGTTTTTGAATCAGAAAAGACACCAAAGAATCACTTCTGATTCATCATTTTGTTGTATTCTTAATTTTACAGAACTCCATCATACCAACACAGATGTTTCTTCTATGCAGAACATGGAGTGATAATGAGACCAAAATGTATAAATATAATTTAATCGACTGACTCATCTTTACTCAAAGCAAAATGCATGTACTGCACTGAATTATGCACTGAAGAATATTCTCAGATACAACTTGCTACCTGAACAGAAAAAGTAGATGCATTAAAACATGGGGAATAAACGCAGTCCTAAGTTATCCCAGTTTATATCAGATCTGACCTCTGTGGATGTGGATTATATCATTTTCACTCGGTGTTGGCCAGTTTGGTACTTCTAGTTCAACACCTCCTCGATGATTTGTCTTCTCAATGGGGATGTTAGTGGGTTCAGGTACATACATCTCTGTGAAATGAGAAAAATGTGTTTCACAAGTTGCAGGCTGCTTAACTTCTCAGTGCTGCTATAACTGAGGAAATACACTTGCCCATTTGCAGTGCTTTGTCCTTTAAATTCTTTGATTTGTTTCACAATTTTCATCATTAGCCTGGGATTTTGTTTGAAAACTTATTCCGTATTGTATATGAGATACATGCCTGTTGCCATTATCATTACCATAATGAGAATGGGACAAAGGACTGGTGTGGACAAGCTTGCTTTTGAAACTACCATCTCAGAATACATGCTTTACTACAGGCTTGCTCCTCTGTGATACTCAACAAACCCCTCCCCCAAAAATGAAGGGAAGGCTACATCTTCCCAGCTGATATGTAAACAGTCCCTACTGGTTTCTTTGCCTTGCTTTTTTTCGTAATCCTTAAAGGAGAGGAATTGCAAGAAGGGGTACTGGTGATTCTCCTCAGTTGCCCTGTCAGAAGCAGTTATCAGCTGACTGAATAAGGTGAACAAACTTCTGCAGAAGTACATCAGAACTCACATTAAAAACCACTTGCAATTTTTATGCCCCTTGTGCCCATAGCTAAGAAAATGTCACATTGCTTTTAAGCCAAGTTAAAGTGATAAATAAAGCAATGTGATATTTGAAAAGTAACCAACAGTCTCAGAAAAGACAGAAATGTTGATCACTGTGACATAATCTGCAGAGATGTAAGGATATTAATTTTCCCACTTCATTAACATATTTCCATAGCCTTGTGAAAGGACAAGACAGGGGAAAGCAAGTAATACTTCAGTTCACAGTTCTCAGAATAAGTGAAATTCAAACTATGTTTTTGCACAATGTACCTATCTGTTAAGAATATTAATTTTCCTGAAGTCTAGAAGTCTGTTGCCTTTGTGATGCTGTTAAACATGGACTGACATTCAAAGCTCAATTAAAAAACTTTATTATCAGCCCTAGGAAACCAGCACAACAATAAACTGGGTTGTCACATCACATTACCTGGACACATGGGACAGCAGCTTCCCTCTACATTGATGGGTTCAGCACAAGGCAGAGGTGGGCAGCTGACAGTGGAGCAGAGAGTCTGACCCTGCAGGCAGTAGCAGTGTGTGCAGCTGTCAATGTCCCAGCGCTCCTCATCTGCGTAGGTTTCTCCACTGAAGTGGCAGACCACTTTCTTTGGAACTGTGTCTTCTGTGGAAGGAAAACTGTGCTGTGATCATGCAGTAACAGCCAATTACACACAAATCGGATTTCTTTCCTAGACACAAAAGCGAAACAATTGCCACAAAATCCCAGCTGTAATTAAAAGATTCTCTCTTCCTCTTTCAGAAAATCTTTGTGCAATAGATGTAATTTCTGCTTCTTTATGAAGTACATAATTAGCCTGCAAGAGGCTAGAGGATGGACGATTGGGACAGGAAAAGAAGATATCAAAAGTGCTGTGAAAATTAAGAAAAATTCATTCTCTTTGACTGTTTGAGGCTACCAACTACTCATCTTCCTCCTTGTTTCCTAGTCAATCCTATTAAGCTAAAATAACCCCAAACTCGTAACTACGTAAATTTCTAACTACAAAAGCTCAAGAATGATGAACTCTGTCTAGAATACTCAAAAAGCCAGATTAGGCAGGATGCCAAGAAAGATTGGAGCAACTCTCAGGTGAGATAACTAGAAGTGCTTAGACTGTAAGGATAAAATGTATTTGAAGGGGATCTGATAATTCCCTACAACTGCATCAATGGAAAACCCAGGAAAAGAGCAATAACTAAACTCAGTACATTTTTTAATGGTTAATATTATATAAATTGGAAACTGATGTGATCTTTCTGCCTAGGCATTCAATACATCACTTTTTAGTGTTGCATCCTATGCAAGTGTTTTAGGCGGTCTGCAGTAAACCTATTTCACTAAGAAGGAAGTAATGAATTGCTTAGCCTAGGATGTTTCTCAGTGCTGGAGCACTTTAAGGATAGTGAAAAAACAACACAGCAGAAACTTGAAAAGCCAAGCAGTGCTTTATTTTCATCTTAGCTTCCTACTACCTTTCTTTCTTAGAGGCAAAAATTGTTATGAAACCTGCTGATGACATGAGCTTGCTCTTTAAACATATGAATGAGATAACAGAATGAAAAAATAAACTTCTTAAACTTTCAGATAAATACTGGTTTAACATTCACACAGATTACATTTTTAAGTATGCCATTTAGACATATTTACCCTAGGTCAGCCTTATTATGTATTTTGGCCATGAGTAAGGTTTTAATTAGTGACAATATAATAGAGACATAATCTGGAATAACAAGGCTAGCAGTCAGCAGACCAGTCCAACAGATCTGAGAGAATAAATTCAAATACAAAAGAAGACAAGCAAGAAGTAGTGTGGTGAAAACATTAATGGAATTATGTGAAAGGCACAAATTGTTCCTGAGGTCCTTGATATCTCATGGCTTTCATGGCTTTTAGTATGGGTCCCAACCTCTCAAAGTAGATTTTGTAAGTGAATGTGGTGTGGGCATGGGAAAGGAAGAGTGGGATGAAAATATGGTGGCCAGGTGCAGGAAGGACATTAGGTTCTTCCCTAGATGATGTGCATTTTGGCATATAGAGCCAGCAGAACCCTGTGTTAGGAAGGTGTATCTGGGGACAGGGCAAGGCACACAGCCTGAATGCGCCTCTGCTGCTTGTTACCTATGCAGACCTGAAGCTGAGCACTCTTGGCCCATTCAGATTAGCTCCCAAAGTGTTACCTTGCTTCACTTAGGACACCTTATTCAATTCTGCAGCTGTTTTGTTTGGAAAAGTCCTTTAACTTGCTCAGGCTTTTCCAAATTTGTGAAGAACACATCACAATTTTATTCAGCAACTATTTTTTAGAAGAATGAGCAAAGGTAAAATCACAATTATAGTGCTGTACCTTTGAATCTCAAGAGGAAATTTTAAAGTACTATCCTGTGAGTGTCTCCTGTTCTGGTGTCCATCTCTATGAAAGTATAAACAAGGATGAAGATGAAGGCCACAGCAACAGATGCTCAAGGACATTGGAAACATGACAGACTTGCAGGAAGAAATCCTCATAAAAAACCACAGTTCAGTGTCTAGCTCTACTCACTTCTCTCAAATTTCTTCTAGCTGCAGCAGAAAATCAGTCTCATTTGGTAACAGTCATTGCTCTGTTTTCTGCAGAAAACTAATCTTGTCTCTAATCAAATATATAATCAAATAGATACTTCTTTATCCTCTCTAAACTAGTAGGCTGTCTTTCCAAATTAATCTTTCTTTGCATGAGAATGATGAAGGTTGAACACACAGGATGAACTTGAAGATTCAAACACCAAAGCATCCAAGACTGTTAAAACTTTGAAGTTGAGTCTATAAAAACTGGATTCAGAAAGAAGCAGAATAAATAAGGCACTGCTAAAATCCTGCATAATTTTTGAAAATCCAAAAAATGAAGAAGGCCTGTTTCCACAGAGTTTGCCTGTGCCCAAGGAAGTGACTGAATCACCAACCCTAGGGGTATTATTTAAAAGATGTATAGACACAGCATTTGGGGACATGATCTAGGGGTGGATTTGACAATGCAGGGATAACAGCTGTACTTGTTGATCTTAGAGGTCTTTTCCAACCTAAATGATTTTATGGTTCTAAACATTTTATCAAGTATTACGTGAAAATAATTAGAAAGAATCTGTAGAAAGATGTGTTTCACTGTTTTCAAAAATGAAGAGTAAACCAGTAAGAACCAGAAAGATGGAAATTAAGTGCATGACCTGACTCCACTTGCATGCAAGAGTATATACAATTCATGGAAACCATTAAAGAAGTTAAGTTTCCATGAATTTCAGTTATTTAAACCACCAAACATTCTGACTACATAGGACAACATGGTTTAATAAAATGTAGCATCACTGAAAATCTTTATATCTGAGTGTTAATTAAAATCTGGCTACTGTATTTTGCTTTGCTGAGCAGTTGCTACTAAAAAAAATCATTAAGCTTTCATAGCTCAAACATTTAAGTATTTGCAATATTATAAAACTACACAGGATTCAAAGTAAATTAATTAAAGCTATATCTACATGCTGTATGCATATATTTGCAAATCTGACATACAAGGTGTAGGGTTTTAAAGGTTTCATTTTTGTAGCTCATATTGCTCAAGTTCCCCTGGTGCAGCCCCTCCTCACCCATAGAATTCTCCAGTGCAGTATTAAGGTTCATGTTCTGACTCTACTGGTTTGACTACCCAACTTTTCAAACACTATAATTTTTTTAATGTTAAAATGTTTTCTGGATTGAAATTATTTTATGGTTCAAATTCACTGGAAGAAAAGCCTGCAGAAAGACAGTTGTCAAAGAAGCTTTAAATTCTCCCCGTTTTGTATGCAAACCATGAGAAGAAATAGTAATAGGATTAATATTGTACTTTCGCCTCAAAATGTCCTCATCAGGAATCTAGGTAGGGTTCCAAAGGCAACTGAAGCTTGGATATTTTGTAACTTTTCCAGGCATTCTTCCATCGAATTCCTTGCACATCACATAAAATGGTATCACCTGTTATTAAAGCTATTCTATCTGCAATGATATATGTAAAGATTTCAAGAGTTGTGTCAATGGCTGAACATACTTCACAATCTTTCTGACATTCTGATGAAGGTCTGTTTTGTTTACAGATGGGCAAACTGACTCACATGTTCAATTAAATATTTAAAGCCAATCAATTTTCTTATAATCCTTACTGTTCTTTTCTACTGTATCTCTCCCTACTACTTTTGCGAATAAGGTAAGTAAGCTTTGAATGCTTTCCAGCAATGCTACAAAGACTTAAATTCAGTAAGTACATTATACAATTTTTCTCTATCAGCAGCTTCCATTCTACAGCCTTTGTACTTACTGTGAACTCACAAAAGATGTAATCTGTACATAAATACTTCTATTCAACACACAATGGAAAAGTGATCAGTAATCTCCAATTTTGCTACTTTAAAAATGCTTGGCAATTTTTGCTGTCTACAGCAACCACTATGTACTTCAGCTCCAAATTCAACACCAGTGCATGGCTCTAATTCTTTATGCATTTTCAGTATTTAAAAATATATATTTTTCCCTATTTTCATCTCAAAGATGTTATCATTAATGAAATTCCATTTTCCCTGTATTTTAATTTAGATGCCTTATAAACAGTTCTCCATTCTGTGAAATTTCAGAATGCTTCAGCTCATCTTCTACAGTCATAATGTTTTCCTCATATTATCACATAAATCTTGACATAACATATGTGTTACCTAGCAGATCTTCCTTTAATAAAATAATTTTTTGTAATGTCTTCATCCAATAAGGTGTCTTACCAAGATTCCAGGAGGATGGCCCCTGGAGTTTGTAGGCAAATTAGATGTATATCTCTATGCTCTTCTACCTAAAAACCACAAATCATGATCCTCAAACTCCCTATGCAGACTTCACTCTCCAGTTCAACTGGTGGCATAGACTGCATCTCAGGGAAAGCATTTCAGTTCGGAAATAAAACTTCTGTCTTATTCCCAAAAAGGGAACAGCAAGTTAACAACTATTTTTATTCACTCACCAATACAGTAAGGACAACACTGTCCCTTTCTCAAAACAGGTCTCTCACAGGATACTGGTGGGCAAGACTCGGAGTAGCATCTAATCACACCATCCATGCAAATGCAGCTAGTGCAGACATTGGGCTTCCAGGACTCAGCTGTCAGAAAAATATCTCCGTCATCGTTTTTGCAGTAACTGGGCATGCTCTCATTGCTTGATGGAGAGGGCTGAAGAGTCTCATCTGTAAATATAAACAGATTAGGTTATTTAACTTACAGTGAGTAACTTCTCTCATAGCTCCTTAACAGAGGGTTCACTCTTGAAGAGCACAATGGAATTGTTACACATTGGCTCGCTACTTCAGAAGAACTAGAAGGACAGAGCCTCATGCTCTTTAGTCCTTATATGGGATGAAGACCTCATGATATACTCTAGCATAATGCTTATTTAGACCTTTATTGAGTTTAATCAAAAAAGAAAAGAAAATAAAGCAAGGAAAAAATAAAAAAAGAAAAAATCTTGGAAAAAGGAGAGCAAAGAGAAAAACAATCACCATCAGAAGCAGCCCCTCAGAAAGTGACTCTGAATGCTCTAAATTGCATGGTGTATAGAAATTCATCTCAAACAAGAGAGATTAAATTTTAAATCTAAAACCTGAATCCCATCTTCTACCATGTCAGCCCAAGTCTTTGAATGATGCAAAGTGAAAAGCTATTATGCTGCTGTCACCTTCACTAGTGGCCTTAGATGAGCTAATTGTAAGCTGTTGAGAAACAAATGGAACTTGATCGTGCTTCAGCCTGATGCCAAAGGTTTGCTTTAATTCTCATGCCCATCCATGGAGGAGATATATTCCTGCAATATTCCTGCAATGAAGCTGCACCTTAAAAGAAATTATGGGTCAAGAAACAGGACTAAGAAAAAGAGAAGAAAAGAGAGAAAAGAAAAGAAAAAAGAAAAGAAAAGAAAAGAAAAGAAAAGAAAAGAAAAGAAAAGAAAAGAAAAGAAAAGAAAAGAAAAGAAAAGAAAAGAAAAGAAAAGAAAAGAAAAGAAAAGAAAAGAAAGATTCATAGAGCACTGAGATCAGGTTCTCAATCTACCCGCATGAGACTAAGCTTATTATATAGCTTATTATATAGCTTATTATATAGCCAGTGAGGAAAGATCAGCTCCTCCAAAACAGTATTTTTGAAGTATTTCAAGTAAGTTCATTATTAATAATGAAAAAAATGTAAGTCAGGAGAACTGGCTACCTTGTTTACTGAAAATATTTTTTCAGGAAAAAAAGCCCACACGGAAACAAATACCTTGTAGCAAAACCTAATGGCAAAACCTAACTTCTATTTTTTCCTAAAGTAAATTTTTAAATTTTGATTTTAATAAAGGTGTATTTTCTTAATGAGTTTACATTCAATTCACAGCTTTGTACTAAATTTCCACTGCAATAAACTCCTCCATTTGCTATGTAAAATAGGAATTTATGTTCATTTATATTTGAGTATCTTTCCTTGGGTGAAAGCAAATCCTGTTATCTTCTTGACTCTGTGAAGCAGTCTAGGAGGAGTCTGGCATACCTGCCAGGCTGGAATGCTTTGACATTACTCAGCTGCCTTCAAAGCACTATCAGAATGACACAATATGAAGGTAAAAGCAAACAGAAGTATTTTTGAGACCAAATCCCAAATAGGCAAGATAGTAATAAAAAGGTTTATAGAAACTAAGGTGTGTAGAACAGATAAGAAACAAGCCTGTATCTACCTAACACTTCGACTGCTTTCAAAGTTTCTCTAATCCTGCTTGTCTCCATAAAGGAGTGCATATTTCATAATAAAAATAATATTAATTATTTTAAGTGCATAATAATAAG
Organism: Irena cyanogastra; assembly: GCA_013397155.1. Classification (NCBI taxonomy): domain Eukaryota; kingdom Metazoa; phylum Chordata; class Aves; order Passeriformes; family Irenidae; genus Irena; species Irena cyanogastra. The sequence continues at coordinate 36,848 of VWZV01002419.1, forward strand.
TGCATATTTCATAATAAAAACAAATTCCAAGGATTCTGATTCTTACACAACCCCTACATTATTAGATTGCCTTCAATATTTTCCAAGTTCAGGGCCACAGTTCCCCTGTACACATAAGAGCTCTCTCGCACATGGTCAAGTTTTGCACCTGAATTAGAGAACTGCAGGCTGTCACTCCAAACTGCTGAAGGACAAAGGCACCACAACAACCACCTGAGCACACACTGAAGCATTCTCATACTGAAACATCAGACATCCTCAGATCAAGGAAGGGCTCTGATGAAAGCTGGATGTCAGCACATACCTGGGCACTGTGGACAGCAGGAGTCCTGTGTGCGGGTGGGGTTTTGACAAAGAAGAGGGGGACAGACTTCAGTCTCACACAGGACACGTCCACTGTGGCATGTGCATTGTGTGCAAGAATCAATGTTCCATGTCTCTCCTTCTACAAAGTATTCCCCACCAGGAGCATGACAGATTGATGGACTGGTGAGCTCTGGCTTTTGCAGTATTATTTCATCTGGGAAAAACAGAATTGGAAGAGAGGCAAAATCAACTGTGAATCTTATAATTAACAACTGTACACAAGATGAAGAATTTCTGTTATTATTGAAAATACATAGATAAATTATTCTTAATTAAGCTCTTTTGACTTTACGGCACCTGCACGTCATGAAAAATGGGAAATATATAAACAAGAAAAAATTTGAGAATCAGTCTGAATAAAGACTAGTTAATATAAATCAGAGAAAACTTCAGTGTTCTTGGCATTTCAGAAGAAAACAAACTAACTTGTGATTTAGGAATTCTAAGAGGCATCTCTAAACCACTTTTTGAAGGTGCCTCTCTCCTACTTCATTATAATGATGCCTAATGTGAACATCATCCTAACAAAATGCCTTGGTTAAGAAGAGAAAAATTAAGTGTACAGCAGTTCCTCTAGTCATTTAGGCAGGCCCCAGCTCACAAAGTGCTTGTGGCTTCTCTTCATGTTTCTAGCACTGCTGTTCCTGTCTGGAGAACAGCATTTGTGCCCTTTGCTCTATGACACTGCCACGTAGAAGAAACACCACTCAATTGTTTGTTTTCATATCTGGAGAATGATCAGTAGAACTCAAGGAAGCTGACTCTGTCTGATCTTACTCTATTCACAAAGTACCTGTGCTTTTCTTTCAGAGGGTTATTTTATCTTTCACCAATTTGCTTATGCTATGCTTTTCCAATTGCTTACATTTATGAACCACGTACATGATTCAGCAGCATTTACCTGAAATAAGATTGCTAGTCTGCTGCCTTCTCACTGTTAAGATTTTTATTTCAGCTGGAACAATATATTACATGTTATGCAATGGCATCTTAACTCACCATGGCAAAGGCAATACTAAGATTTTCTGGAAATTTTCTGAGCCATCTCCTTTGCATTTAGTTTTCTGCAAAGTCACAGGCCTATTTTGCTATAGCTAATTACTGCTCCTGATCAAAAAAGCACAACCAGATAGCACTCCTGTATATGTTGCCTACTGCTCCCTTAGCAGCATGTGAAAACTACAAATGTGCAAGTACAGTACCTCAAGAAACACTTGGTGAAACAAATACACACTTTCTAAATAGCATGGTTCTGTGGAACACTAGCAATTAATGGCTTTTAAACCTTATAGGAAACCTTAAGATTTTCACAAGCATTGTGAGGATCCATATAAACCTCTTAATATATAAAAATATGATTATAAGGGATGTTTTAGCATTCAGTGTATATCTTCCTCTGCTGAAAACTAACTAAATGTGGAATTGAATGTAACCACACTTTTTTCCAGTTCGCAAAATGATCTCTGAGAGCTGCCACTTCCCTGTTGATAGGTTAAGAGTGCAATTCCAAACCCAGTACATCAGGACTGCTAATTACTTCAATATCCTTATGGCAAATACATTTGAGTGACGTGGTCAGTCTCACAATTCCAATCTACTTAAAGCAATGACATAACATCATCAGTGGGGAATCAATATGTTGCAAAATAAAATCAGAATTGCATTTCTAACAAATACAAGACCTCAGTGGGGAAAAAAACCCCACACTGAGACTAATTTGGCAATAGTAATTCCTACACTTATATATGCCATCTTTAAAATGCTGTATCTGCCCTAGCATTGTAAGAGTTTGCACCAAGTATGACTGCTTACACAGAAGCTAGGTGACGACCAGTGTCTTGAAAGCAGTATTGATGTCAGACAGAGAAACCTATGCTGAGCCTCTCTCTTGAAGGAATGGACACTGCTGGCTAAGCAACTGCTCTTTTTTATATAAGAGACCAACATTGCTATTGCTCAGAATCAAATGCTGATCTCATCCACAAGAAATGTGTAGTGTGAAATAATAGGTTCTGCTAACTTCATATTGACCTTTCTTTCACAAACTGAACATCAGCCTTGTGAATGAATTTACCCAAACTTACTTTCCATACACAAAGTAACTAACTGCTGGTCAGATGAAAGACCAAAATTACCATTACTCTTATTTGAATGCTCTGAGGTGTTCAGTAAATCAAGATGCATGAATATGCTGACAGTAGAATGAAGTCAAGGATGACTCTTAGGGACCTAACAAGAGAATTGCTGGAATTGGAGCAACTACCATACATTTTAAATTTTGAATCTTATTTGTTTATATAAGGCAAGACTGATACGTTAACCTGCCCCCATCCATATGAAGTATATAATCCTCTACAATACCACACAAATCATTGTGAAAGGGCTGAAAGAGAGACAGACCCTTTGGAATCTTCCATCCTTCTGGGGACTTACTGATTTTTTCCCGTTACTACAAGGTGTGAATTGGAATGGAGATCACTGTTTGTCTAAGCAGTCTAAAGAAACTGGTTATCTTAGGTCACCAGGAGGATGTACTGTTATCTGTTCTCTGTCACTTTCAGAAAGAGGATCTGCTTATTTTGCCCCTAGGATTTCCTATTCTTTACAAAGAAATAGAAAAAGATCATAATTGCTTATATTCTGCCAATATTGTCTTACTGTTCACTATTCATAGAAGCTTCATGAGCCTCATTGCTCTTACTCCTAACATGAGTCCCAATAAAGTCATAGACAATATCACTGTATTATGAATTAATCTACTTAGCACATAAAATACTGTAGGAATAATTCTGAAAACAGAGAGCATTAATCTTACATTCTACCCATACTTTTTCAAAGATGTTTTTCATATTAGCACTTACTAAAATGGTATTGGAATGCAACATAAACTGTACTTGGCCTTCCCACTGAAAGTATTGAAGTAATCTACTGCTGGTGGCATAAGAGCCTTCCCTTAGAACACAGAATCATAATGTTCAATAACTTAAGACATCTGGTTGTGTACATCTTTGAGGGGTAGTAAAACATACATCAGGAGATACATTTTAATAAAACTCGACTTTAAAATAAAATATGGCTTATTACAATACTTGATATTATAAGTAACAGACTTGTAATGGCTTATTGCAATACTTGCTATTATAGGTAACAGACTAGAAACTTTTACTTACTTTTACTAGTTTAAAGATTCCAATGTGTCAAAGATTTACATGTTAGGACCCACAACTTGCATATGCTTTAAATATGTAAGTTCCCATTTTCCACAGCTGAGAACTTAATGACAGAAACTCATCATGTTACATTAGGGCACAGAAACCTTCACCTACTACTGAAGTATGCATGAGATTATTTTCTTGTATTAAGGAACAGAGCACAAGTGAAATGAAATCCGATTACAAAGCACATAGAAGAAATCATGTGTTACCTGGACACGATGGACAACACTGCCCTGGGTGTATGGTAGGGTTGCCACAAGTGGGAACAGGGCAGGTGATCAAGGCACACATTTCCCTTCCATTGTGACAGTAACATTCCCTGCAGCCATCGTGCCAGCTCTCCTCATTCTCATGCCGGCGCCCATCCATGGACAGGCAAGAGCCTGTTTTAACAGGAGGCATAAGAGAAGCTGTTGCCTCTGCAAAAAACAAAAGAAAAATAAGGTGTCCTGATAAGCATCTGTTACTTAGGAAGAAACACCAACTTCATGACTGGATTGCATTTATTTTTAAAGCACATATAAGCCCAAGTAAATAATAGTTCTATCGTTTACACTTAAAGTAACACAGAGGAAACAGCTAAAAGGTATACTGATGGGGACAATAGGATGTAGTAGAATTTCCTGTAGTATTTCCTTGGAAAATATAATCACTTCCTTCTGTTGAACCTATACTTTTTTTAATCAACAAGAAATGTAGTAGTGTCTAAATAATGTAAAAAATGGAGGGAAATAGCAGATAGCATGAAGCCTATCTAAAATGGAATATTTAAATGCCATAGCACATATAGATTATCTATAACGTACCTCATAGCAAGCAGAATATAAAAACATTGAAATGAGCTATGGATGAGCTTGCAAATGATAAAAAATTGCAATCAGGTGCTGACAGGGTAATGGTAGATACTGGAAATATTCCAGAAAGTACTTCCTGTGAGAAATTATTTGTTAATATTACTACGATAAATGAGATAATTGGAAAAGAATGATGAGTCCCTCATTTCTTTTAGCTTTTACTGAGATGAGAATACAGTAGATTAGACTGTGGCATTATTTGCATTCTGTCAGAAGACACAAGCATTTGGTCTAGGGAGGATAAAGTTTCATTTGTATCTTAAGGGGTATTTAAGTACTGCAGGATTCAGCCTCAATATATTCTTTGTTAATCAGCAGAGTGAATTTAGAGCCAAACACTCCCTCATCCACATCACTATTATGATGGAGGATGCAGGATCAGATTGTCAGTGAACTGACTTGTTTTCAGTGGTATGTCAACCATGTTCTGCTGACACATATATAAGGTTATTTGTATACTAAGTTCCTAATTTAATTTTCTTTTATAAAAAGATAATGTATGAGAAGTAGTAATGTTTACATGTAATTTTAGGAAGTGCTCAGCTTTTTTGCTTGTTGGTTTTTTGGTTGGTTTGGGTGTTTTTTGGTGTTTTTTTTTTTTTTTTTTGTTTTGTTTTGTTTTGTTTTTTTTGCACACTAGTATGTAGGTCAGCACTTCTTCAGCTGAAAGCCAATACACAGAAGGTGTGTTAGTATACCATTTTGTGAACTAAACAAAAATGCCACATAAGAATAAAACACTTCTTGGAACAGACTTCATCCTGACACATGAACAGAAATACTATGAAAAAACTTAAGTTCAGTTACTATACTTTTATACTTTAGTATCAAAGTATTTAAATTATTATTTGAATTAATGTCACTGGAATAATGCTCTATATTAAAATGATTATTGACACCCAGACATCCTAGATAGTAAGACTTTGTTTATTTAGCAAGGGAAAAGGGTATCTGAAGCAATCAGACTTTTTTCCTGAAATATTCTAAAGTACACTCCACAATTTGGAGAAAAAGCAGGTACTCAAAATTAAGTTCATAAACTGAGATTGTAATTAAGAATTGAAAACTGAAAACAATTAGTACAAAAGCTAATATTTGAAAAAATCTAATGTGTAAACACAAAGCAGGAGTAACTAGCTAGCTAGAGGTGTGGTTGAAATGATGTGAGATCACAAGTAGTTCACGAGAAAATGTGAACTACTGAAATGTGTGTAATGTGATACCACTGCAGAAAAGGCTAGTTCAATACAAGACAAGTACAGGAGCTTGTACTTTATTTATAACTGTAATTTGTAAATTTACAGCATTTACAGCACTGTAAATTTAAATACAGCACTACCACTTCTACTAGTCTGAAGATTTTACTATGGCTACAGCATCAAATTTTTGAACAGTGATGAGAAACTCCAGTAAGTGTGTTTGTTTGACTTAGAAACCCATTTCCCACTCAAAAAACGTTTGTAAGTCTCCAGTTGCAACCCCTTAAATATTGCAGGAATTCTAAAGGGAATGGTGCTTAGCTGCTCCATATGCCTGCTAAGCTCGGGAAAAAAAGTAACCAGTTCAATGTGTATTAAGGGAGACAGTAATTTTAGAAAATTAATTTTAAAATGTCATATGTTTCTAACCACAGGAAAACACTATTTTAGAAAGGCTTGGGTTTTTTCTCTTTCTGTTTTGTTCTGGCTTTTTGTGTATTTTGAAAGTGGAGATTCTTAATAAATTAAATCTTAGACAAACATCTGTCAAGGATTATCCAGATACATTCTATTTTATGCGAGGGTAAAAAGTGGACTCTCAGTTTGTCAGAGTACTACTCCAGGCTGTACTTCTATGGTTCTATTAATCCTAGCACAAGCTATTTCTTCCAGAAGCAATTTAAAAAGTGGAGCTAATTCACAGGCAGGAGATTTACCCAATCCTTCCTCTTACTTAAGGATTCTGGGTCAAAATTTTAACAAGGACTCACATTTTCTGCAGAACATACTGGTGATAGTTCTAATTATTCTTTGACAGAGCTGCTAATGAAGGATGTTGAAGTGATATGCTCTTGGCTTGGTATCTTTATGATCATGACAACAATAAATACTACTTAGAGACGGATCAAGTTAATTTCACTAAATAATTGTGCACGTTTTAAATCCGTACTTGATAGGGAAAACCCTTAAAAGTCTGCATACACATATTTAGTGACCAAAGTTTATAGTCTGGGAAGCAGCTATGGTACATCTAAGGGAACACTTAGTGTATGTTTAGCCACAGCACTATGACAACCAGGAAAAGTGCTCTGATTGTGAACGTGGAGACAAATGACAAGCTGAGTGATTAAGAATTATTTCAATGGGACAGTATTCAGCAGTTACCCTTTCTTATTTAATTTTTAAAATTCTAACTCCTAGTAAAAGTCACATATTGTAGCTTCTGTCAATGAAATCTCTGCTTCTCACATCTGCAAAATATGTTTATAACATTGCAACTTTTACTTTGCTAGAAGTCTAAAATTTCTTAAACTATCTGCAGTGTATTATGTTACATAGAAAAAAGATAATATTGGATATTTTTGATTCATATTATTGCATGTTTGCCTTCAACTACAGGAGAGTGACTTCAAGAACTCATACATTTTCTTCCAGTGCTATGTTCCCATAGCTTGTTCTTTTACATTTTGTATTTTTTTTAAATGCAGAAGAAATAGTGAAAAGAATAGGATCATTACACAAAGCAATGGGAAAGTAATCAAACTGACTTGACTACAGCTAAAAATCAAAACACACAAGTAAGAGTCAAAGGAAATATGCATGAAAAAGCAGTTAGGATCAGAGAGACACTGAGCAAAACCAAAAAGTTATTAAATGCAACACACAGAGATGAGCAATGAAGGAAGTCTGATACCCAGACTAATACAAAACAGAACCTGAAAATATCTTAAGGAAGAGACATGCTGAAAGCAGCACAAGTATACAGCAGACAACAAATAAACATCTGATCTCAATATCCATCTTGAACTTGGTGGTTACAGGTTTGGGATGTGGCATGTGTGAAATTTTTAGCTTAAGAATACCAAGTCCTTTCACCTGGGCAGCTGTTCTCTCTACTCATTGTTCATTAAGATGGCCTGAAAAGCATTCAAGAAACAGCACTCCAGTTTTAGGTGATATACTGGATATTTATCAAATCTCTTTCTTTACTTGTTTGTAAAGAAAAGGCAATGGTGAAGAAGGCAAGAGGAACACCACTACTGAAAAAAAAGCCCTCAACTAGCTTATTATTAGTAGTTGTTTATTAAGAGCCCAATCCAACTTTTATTAATGATAACAAACTTTTTGTGACTTTGTAGTGGGAGATGAAAGCAGAGCTGAAGCTTTCTGTTGAAGCCCAGATGAATAGATAATAACAAACACCAGCAAAACAACACATTTCTTTCAACAATGTTGAACTGGTTCCCCCCCAGTTACCATATTTCGATTTGTAAATATTCTGTGCAGTATTGCTTTTCTTTCACCCTGGTTTCCACCTGCTTTGAAAACAAGTTGTAGTTAGAGGTGGTAATGCACTGCACGTACCTCTGCACTTGCAGATAACACAGCCATGACTGTTCTGCTGGAAGCCCAATGGACAGATTTTACCACAAGGCAGATTGGGGCACTTCTTACACCGACAGATTTCACAGCCATGCTTGTTCTTCCTAGATGAGCAAAATAATTTGTAAAAGGTCAGCAAGTCACTTTAAATATCTACATCTTTAAAGCAAGAGCATCCCCCCTAAGGAAGTGATTGATGAGCAAAGAAAATTATTGCTAATTGTCGCCCTTAGATTCAGTGGTTTTATGGGCTGTACAAGTTCTATGGGCTCCATCCCTGGCACAAGCTCTCTCCATTCAGGGGATCCTATGCTGAATGTATCCTTGTGTTTTTTCACAAAGGCAGATAATACTATTCAAACTTTTGGCACAGATGTACGAAACAAAGAACAGACATGGGAAGTTATAGAACATGATCTAGGAGGATAGAAGAGAAATAAATGATGCAAATCTCTAGAAAGCCTGGCTTCAAGCTATAGAAAACTTTATTTAATTTTTAATTAAAAGGCTTGGAATAATGAATTGCAATGCAGTAGAGTGGAGAATGAAAGACTTTCTGTATTCCTATCCCATCAAAAGGAAAGCTTCTTTCCATTATTGTGTGGACCTTTCAAACAGTGAGCTTTATCTAGCAGGTTTTTTCAGACAATTATGAAAAGGTTTTGGTTTCTTTAATGATGCACAAACTCAGTATTTCCTATTAATAACTTTTAACAGTCTTAAAGAAAAAAAATCACAAATATGATGATTACTCCTTAACTGCTCACTCTCTAGTATACCTCTCTTTTAATAGTTCCTTCTTTTGTGTCCTATTTGTGACTAAATGTTTACATTAAAATAGAGATTTGTCCTCCATTACACCCCATGTTTTTAATGATCACACACACCTGGAAGTCAAATACATGGTATTTTAAAAAAGAATTTGGCACAGTAGCAGTAAACTGAACAAATATGCTATACAACCACAAATCTAAATAATTTTCACACCAAGGTAAAACTCAATGTTAAATGATCCTAAACTAGTTCTTGCCACAACTTTAGCCCTTTATATTACTAACAGTTCCATATGAAGATATCTTTAAATGTTATTAATTTCATTCAGTGTAATTATTAATGTATTTTGTAGAGAATGACAAGATTAGAGTGCTCATTTCCAATTTCTAAAAAAAATCTGAAGACTTTATTAAACGTTCATCATTTAAAAATATCAGCCATTGTGCATAATAAAATTATATTCTGCATGAAAACCCAGAATTTAAATTGAAAACTGTTTTCAAATAGTTTAAAAATGTTTAAAGTTCATATATTTTTCAAGTGCACAAAAATGTGAAAATGTATGGGAAAAATCATCCCTAAGACAGGGTTTCTGAAAACACTGGCATCAGCTTGAAATCAACTTGTTTTTAAAACATCTTAATCTTACAACTACCATACTATGCCCATTAAAATGTGCCATCATTTTTAAAATGCTTTTGCTATATTGTTCACATAGATTTTCTAATAAAACTGTTTAGTACACAGTTGAGTAAAAAAAAAAAGGAAGAGTGTGGTTCAGCTTATCTAAGTAGAAAAATCATATACGTGAATTGTAATTATGCTCTGTAGCTCAATATATTAAATGCATGACACATACAGAATAAAATTACTGCTCTTTACAGGATTCCTTTTCTGTAACTTCTCTCTGGTTCTACTTGCTTTCTCTCACTTGTGAAACTGACAATAACTCTCAGCCACTCCTGAAGTCAACATGCCTGATGATAATCTTATTAACTCCTTAATTTAAAATCTCTTGTTTTCCTCTCTCATTTACTACTCAGTGTACTAAGAGGACACACCACAGTAAAAATGGCTGTTAAAAAGCCTGCAACATTTATGAATAGATGCCAAAGAGAACTCTAAAACGAACCAGAAATTTAAGGAGTATTAGTATCAAACACTAGGAGTTGCAAATGTAGTAAATTTCATTTAAAATCCTAAAAAAAGGAAATACACTTGAATGCTATCTGAAGATCTGCTGTCATGAGATAGAAATTAAACTATTATGAAAAGCAGGCAGTAACATGGAATGAACCCATACAAAATAAAATTTACTGGTAAACTATATAGAGATGCCACCAGAAGTAATTACTAAGAAATTTCTGTGGCAAAAGAGCAGCTCAGTTTTTATCACCTGTTTCACCACCAATATTTACTTTTATGGAAAAAGAAGCCCACCACAAATACAGATTTTGAACATGCTTACAAAAATGTAGATAAGATATAGTACCATTATTCACAAATCCTGCAATTACCAAAAATGTCTTAGTAAAACTAGTCTGCTGTCATATCAAGATTAAAAGAAACTTGAAATAGTAGATAACAATTTGAATAAAATAATAGGCTATAAAATGGAAGTTTATCAAAGCATGCCAAAAGAATTTAGAAAAGCTACACATAAGAGTTATTCCTTGTAAGTAGCTTTCTCATCTTGTTTGTCAAATTCTTTGAAAAAATTTAAGCACTGCTTTCCTTCTATAATCTGCTGGTTTTTGAGCTTCTGTTTCTAAATCTGTTGATCAAAATCCATTTTGAAGAACACTGCACTCCCACATCTGTAACGCTGTTTCTATTTTGCTGCACTTCCCCCCGCTTTGCCACAAAGCAAACACAAGTGCATACGCCTGGATTTCCGCGTACTCTCCGTACACACGGGGATTGCATTAGGTGTGCTTTAGGATGGGAATACGTACAAGTATCCAAAGGGACAGTACTTGTCACATACAATGGGTTTGCACTTCTTGGGCCGCGGCCGGCACTGACAGATCTCACAGTTGTGGGCGTCGGTCTGGAAGCCAAAGGAGCAATCCAAGGAACAGCCCGAAATGAGGCCGGTGCACAGCTCCTCCCCTGCAAAGGACACACACAGCTTATCACAATATGGCAACTGCTTATATCAAACACATCCCCTCAGCACACTAAACCTTCTGCTCCCTTTCACTTTGTAACCTTCTTAACGCTGCTAGTTCTTACCTTCAGACTGTCCTGTTTTTAAAATATTTGACAGAATTCTCCAGTAACAACCCAAACTGAATGAGCAGACACTACAGGATTCTTCAGTTCCTGTCAGCAGCTTGGGGAGCACCACCTGGTACCACAAACTAACATGATTTTATGAACAGATGCACAGCCAATGGAGTCCAACATCCATCACTCCATTGGCTTTTAATAACACATCTAAAATAACACATAATTGCCACACCTTATATGGGTTTAGTAGGCTTTTTTTCAATATAGATCATCTTTATTTCTCTTCTACTTATTTTAAATAAGTACTGAAACGGTAGGATATACTAAAATCTTTTATTTTTTATGCTGATTGCTGTGAACTTGATTAAGATCTGCTTTTTAAAAATATAACTGTAATACCCTAAGATGTGATTGAAGCTTAGAGATGCTAGACTAAAAGATCTCTTTTGAAGTCCAGTACCAAGTTTCACCTGCCTCTTGAGGTATAAGGAAGATGTTGAGTTGTTGGCATCTCAATTTTTCTGGTACAGAGATAAATAATGGTCATTATATTCCCTCTCATTGCAATTTACTATTTTGAGTTTGATCAGTTCCTTTTTGCTTTTCTTGAAAGAAGAATTGCCAGAAAGACCACTCTTATCATATTGTGGGATACAATGTTCTTTTATTGGTTACAGAGGTGAGAGGAAAGAAAATTATGGGGGTTTTTTACACTAAGGACGCAAAACATAAGGGAAAGAAATTACCATTATTACAATAGCCAAAGTGAGATCAAAATAGAAAAAGAGGGAAATATAATTAAGATTCTTCAATAGAATCTTAGTTATATGGGTGATATCCAAAGGCCTGACTTTAAGAGTGATATTTAAAGGATGGCTGATCTCTAGCTGGAACATCCACATCACTACGAAGTATTGGTTGTACAGAGGTCAGCTGAAGATTATTCTTCCAAATGTGCTCCTCATTTGAGACCTGAAGACCACTTTCCTTTAGGGGGATGAACATTTAGGGACACAATTTTTCCAAAGAGGATACCAGTTATTAATATTGACTTATTCTCTGAAATGTCAATTTACTGAAGGAAAACTACAGAAGGAATCCTGCTTCACATAAATGCTTCCTCTTCTGTTTTTTTAATGTTGCATTTAAGATTCCAAAATACTGACTTAACCAGATGTGCCTAAGCTATGTGTTTCTTTATTCTACCAAGTTAATGCTCATTTGGTAAAGAAGGCATGTTCCTTACTGGGTCAAAATGAGACCAAAACCTCAGAGAAAACCAGCAAATTCACTGCCTACTTCTGAGGTGGAATTTGGGTATGCAAGTGCAATATAACATAAGAGTCTCCTTATCCCAAACAACAGTGCTCAGTTTAAATAGGATGAATATAATCAGGGTCATGGCTCGGCTCTCACCTCTCCACTTTTATGCAAATTTGGTGTCTGAAGCAAAAAGGGTGTGCAAGTTTGGGGTTGTTTTTGCCATTCAGAATACAGAAAAAGAAATGCCAGATCCTTTCATAACCTCTAGAGATTGTGTCTGGATAACAATACCACAAGATTTAAGCATTTACTCTCGGTCAGATGTAACCTTCGCACAGCAATGGTAGCCCTTGTTTTGGGTTCATGCTTTAGAGAGAAACACATACAAAGATCTTCATGAAGTTTTACACATTTCTGGACAATTAAGTCAGGCCGATCTACAAAGAATACTAATCTTTTTAATATGTAGTCACTAATGCTGATTTTAAAACATTATGACGCAGAGGAAACTTGGATATTTTTCTTTGGAAAAGAGTGAGTTATGTGTAATACAAAGACTTTCCTTGAAGCAAGTTAAAATAATGAGAATTTGTCTTTCATTTATGAGCTTTTATACCGGGATGTTTGTACAGAATTATTCCCTAGCAACACACAGTGATAATAAAATTAACTGAACTTTTCATTATGCAAGACTTTATAAGGTAGTCATAATTTTTAAAGCTAGGCCTGAACTTCATAAAGAATGTATGGAGAAGTACACTACGATATCTCTGAAAAGAATTAAGTCCAGTTATGACCTTTGATATAATGTGAGTTATGATTATCTCCTGCAGATGCTCAGAACTGATCTAAGCAGTGAATAGCCTGGAACTGCACAGGTTAACCTGAGCAGAGTCATTCCTTTTCTGAAGCATACCTTGTCAGGGAAATGAAATGTTTACATGGCTGTCTATAAACACTAGGATCATGAAGACAGGTGAAGAAAAAAAAAAGTACATATGCAAAGACATGGGAGAAATAAATAGGTATCTTAAAAATTAAAAGGAAGAGCTGGAAATAACAATCAAAAAATCTAAAGACAGAAAAAATAATTTTTTTTTTAGTTGGCATATTTCTTTATCTTATTTGTCTCCAGATTATCTGTTAAAGAGAGCTATCAAAATACAACGAAGTTATAGAAGATGGCAAAATAATGATGACTCAAAGTCCCACAGCCAAATACTTTGTTTTCAGACTTCTGCTCTGATTTGGCCAGTGAAACTGCTTTTCAGAGACGAAAACCAAGTTTTCTACATATTAAGTTAATATACTTTATTAAAAGGCTCAGGGTGTCTAAGGGCAGTGCTACAAAGCAGGAAGACATCCCAAGTGTCTCATCCCAAGCAGCTTATGATGTTAAATATACTTAAAACTCAAATAGTCAGCTGACATACTAACTAGGAGATCCAGTCTTGAAGCAATATCCTCCTTGCTCAATCCTTTACAGAGTGAGTTATCCTCAAAAGAATTTTCACTTTGTAAGTGGCCAAGAAAGAAAAGCTCTTCAGAGCCTCGAGGTGGGTGACAAATAATCACCATTGCCTCCCAGGAACAGACAGTGAAGAGCATATGAAAAATCATCAAAAGTCTGGCTGTGTCAAACACAAAGGAAAAGTTTGCTGAAGTCAGTGCAGACAACTGTTAACGTATGGACTTTCCAGTGCCATGTCAATGTGATGGATGAGGTGATCAGAATAATCTCCACAGGCCTCTGCTCACAGTCTTTCTAATAAGATGCCAAAAATTAAATTCTGATAAAATGCTCTTTACTGAAATTAGGATGTTATTGCACTTAAATTTCTGACAGTACAACTGTGGAAATAGATTTTAAGCAGTTTTTGAAAAAAAATTCTCTATGAATATAGTGTCATGAAACTAAGAATGTGAATTCTGGTCTGCTTTCTGAATTTACATCTAATCATCTAAATGTCTCCTATTAAAACATTATTAAAAACCTGACAACAGCAGGCAGTCTCTGAATGAAGTACCACCTGGTACACAGAGGGCATGTCTGCTGCACAGGCCTGATGAGAAGCATAGTCCAGCATTTTAAGCCGGGTATTTTTTCAGAAAATTAAGTGAATCACCAATGTTACAAAGCAAAGTGTAGCTATCAGAGAAAGAAAGAAGAAAAAGAGAAAAAGATTCAAAAGATTGCAAACCTAAGTATTCATATGTGGATCAAATTCAGCATATACAATTGTCATCCTGACAATTTTTCTATAGCCTTAGCTATTGCTTTAAATTTATCACTACTAAAATAATGGATAATTCATTATGAAAGGCTAAGTAAAACCAGATTTTTTGCTAAGATTTTGCACTTCAAGTGACACATGCTAAGGAACAAGAAGAACTAGTTCATAAAATCCACTGAGGAAATTTATTATGAAAAAATGCTAGGAGAGATTTGTTTGAGAGTGTTTTCCACCTCTGCGTAGACAAATTTCATGAGGAAACTGAATCCCAAATCATGAATATATTTGCAGAGAAGAGATCCAGCCCTACCTAGTCTAATAACTGCTTCAGAAGTCTATCAGGGCAACCAGACAGGCTGAAATGAGGCTATAGCAAACATTTCAAAAGCTAATGCAGAAGGAAACTACCATTCAGGGTTTCACAGAAGTGCATTATGCACTCGCACATCACTGCAACTCCAACAGAATGGGATTAAGCTTCTGATCATACACAGTATAATAAAATTAGTATAAAATAATATAAGCTATTAGCTATAAAAAAATAGTATAAGCTATTTTTTTGTTTTTGTGACTGATTAGTGACATCACACAGGGAACTAAACTGAGGGTTAGATAGGAAGTAGAAGACTAAAACAGAAACAAAATGATGAACAGGAAATCAATTAAAGGGAAAACATCCCTCATTGCGTTGCTTAGGGAAATATCTGGATTGAGAGTAGAGTTCTACTAACCACATGGTTAGTAGAAGCATGTTCATTAATTTTTCTTATAAAAATGAACTGTCAATAAGGTCATGCCAATACAGAAAGCAATTTGCACGACGAGCTCAGAGTTCAGATGCAGGATATTGGATGATTAGAGAATGATACTAATGAGCTATGACTTTAGGAAAAGATGAATGTGTTCCTCAATGTCTCAGGCTCATAGAACTGTATTTTTACAACAAATACTTAGCTTTTTAATGTGACATTAGCTGAAATATCACATAAAATGCTGAAAGAATCGAGTACAGTAGAAGGCTAGGACACTAAACATGGAAAGATTGTTTGTCCTGAACCAATGATGTTATTAAATAGTCGCCTGCTTAGAACTAATACTCACTTGAGGACTAACTAGCACTGAGTACTTACAGCAGTGAATCCTGCCCATGCAACAAGACCATGCAGTTTTTTTGCCATGTGCAACCACGACTGCCAAAGCAGCAGCAAAGCCAGTTACCAACAGGTCCAGTTGGTAGTTCACAGTCTAGTCAGTCTTCACTAGTCCTCACCACACTGGCAAAAGCTATTGCTCAGACTTTTGAGTCCTCTAAAGACTGCAGTACTAGCAAATACTTTGTTCTGTAGTTTGATACAATTAAACCCATTATATCCTCACATGCATAGGAGAATTTCAAATTATTGGATTAATTTGGATCAATTTAATGCGATGCTGTTGGAAAAATACAAGCAGAAAGAAGATGAATTAGCCTTCCAAAAAAACCCATTCGTGAATTATTAACAAATAAACAGATATTGGTGAGGTACTTAAGCCTGCCACCATTGTCCATAAACTCCTTTTAAATACACTGATTTCTTTCCCCTCTTTCTCCACAGACTTACAAACCTTTCCATACACGCAGACCATAATAAAACAGACAATGAGAGTTTTGGAAGGACATGACACAGTTTAAGAGGAATCTCTTTGGGATATGGAGGATGGCACAACATTGTAGAAAAAAGTCTTGAGAACTGATGAATACCGAGATATGGTGAACATGCTACACACAAACTATCTGGTGTTTTAAAACTCTTTTCCAGTAAGTATCTTACTCTCCACACTAACATCAACTCTTGTTTAAGACATTGTCTGATATCTGTAAAACTGAGTCACTGGCTGCTGAAGGAAAGAAAAGCATGTTCAAAAATCAGCATGTAAGAGCAGCTGACATACTAATGTGACCTACCACAGTCGAGGTCCCACCTTGCCAACAGGACAACAAAAACATTCTGTCTCATGACATGTTAGCAATGTCTGCATTTGGCAGAATTAACTTAGCAGTGGAATATTTCAGATACAACGCAACCTGTCCTTCTCAGGTATGGCATCTCAGGGGCAATGTATCTCAAAAGGAATCACGGGTCTTCATCCTAAATTCAAACGATTGTACGCATGATTTATTCCTGATTTCAGAGTGCTCACATCCCTACCTCACATGAACCTATGCATATTTGGATAGCTATAAAATATTGCCCAAAAAAACCCCTAAAAAGTAAACAAACTTCAATTTCATGAATTGCATGTTATCTCTAAAAAGGGTCTTAAGCTTGAATTTCTAATAGCTTGATTCTAATTCCAGCTCTTTTTTAAAAAAAAAAGACTTTCTTTTTTCTAGCATATATATGGTATTTAAAAAGCTCTTGGCTCTTAAACTGGGATATTTATGTTTTCCCAATATATTATTTTACATATGGACACACTGATATTTGTCCCGTAAGGACTGAAAATCATCTTATTCTAAAAAGTCTTGAAAATGCATTCTATGTTGAAATACTTTTAGTTTTCAGTCCTGTAATTCACAGATGGAAAAAACCAAAACAACTGCCAGAGAATATTAATAAGTTACATGACAAGGATTATGTCAGTATTTCAACTTGGCTTAGGCTGGTGTCCATTTTTACAAATTTGTAGCACGGCTACACAAAGCTAGCTACATACCTTTACCAGTATTATTTTCTTGACGCTGAGGACAGATCATATCAGGAGAACTGTTTCACAGCACCTTTACAATTAAGCACTCCTCAGCCGTCCTCTCGGTGTGGATTGCTACTGCTGCTTAATCTTCGGGGGTGGGGATCTGGGGAGGCAAATTTATGAAGGAGAAAACTAGGTTACTTAACAGTAACTGGAATTCTCTGAATATATTGCCTCCACAGATCCACACTAACCCTCCCTCCTCCTGTTAGACTTAAATCATGATTCACAAAAGCTGGAAAAAAATGAAGGGACTGGGCACTGTGATGCTAGAAAACCCTGCTTAAATAAATCATCTTGTGACTCCATTGAGGCAAATTAACCACTTGGATATGTGCTCTAAACAAATCTAGGATTTGCATACAACACATGGATTCATGAAAATGAAATTGTAGCAGTGATATCTCAAAGGTGGAATTACTGTAGAATGATCAAGCTTCAAGTACACTTTTTTTTTCACAAGTCAAACCAAGTGAAATTCTTATCTGCTTCTGTTGCACTAGATATATTGTAAGCACTAGCTCCAATACATTGTAATCTCCAGAGATCCTGCCAAAGACTTACTCTAGTGACAATACATGTAATATTTATTTGGCATGAGTTGTTCATCATAATTCTGTCCTCTTCAGGGACCACTTCCACTGTCTTGCACGTGTGCTTACAGTTAGCACTTTTGTTCTACTAAGAATTTGTACTTTTTTGTCTGATCTGAGCCCTAAATTTTTAGGAAATGCATTTCACCCTAAATTTTCTATGGCTGATTTTCATTAACTGAAGTCTTGCCTGTAATAACTACTTCCTTTTATATCACTGCAGAAGGATAATATGACATCCTTTTTCTCTCTTACAGAATTACTCAAAAATCTAATTTGTGCTCTTCTTAGCACTAAGAAAGATTACCTGGATTTTTATTTTATAACTTTTATTTTCCATGAAATTAGTTGTGAAAGCAAAGTAACACTGGAAGACAATTGCTACTAAAACAGAAAAGTGTTACTTAATTTATATTTTACTTTACTATTTCCAGGAATTTTGCATTATCTGAAGTACATTTTGTGTGATTAGTACACAATTACTGTCTGACCTCAGTTTGACATATAAATAAACACAAAATAAATTTATTTAAATGGGA
The DNA here is from genome assembly GCA_013397155.1 of Irena cyanogastra. Taxonomy (NCBI): domain Eukaryota; kingdom Metazoa; phylum Chordata; class Aves; order Passeriformes; family Irenidae; genus Irena; species Irena cyanogastra. The sequence continues at coordinate 55,232 of VWZV01002419.1, forward strand.
AAAAAATAACAGTGAGAGAGTTTAAGTGTTAAGAACACACATCCCTGATTCTGGAATACTTACTTAAATACAGGAATGAAACATTCAAATTTTGGCTATAAGATTGAAAGGTTAGGGCTCTAACTATTGAAGAATTAACACACAAAAACAAGGAATTGAGATGTGTTCTCTCACTGCAGTCCCTGCAAAGTTTTCTTAGGCTTTTTCCCATCATCAGTCCCTATGCTTTTTCAGAGCCTTAACTGTTGCTATTTATAGGCAGCCTGCAGATGAACCTACCTACCTTTTCTCAAACCTACCAATCCTGCCTTTGAGTGCCTATGCAACTAAATAAAGACCCACACTGTCAAACCCAAAGCCCATGCTGGAATTCCATTCTGCTCCATCAGCTATGAAGGGAGGTGGTGTGACTTGGCAGAATATTGAGGACCATGCTTCTGGTGTGTGCCTTCTTTTAACTCCACGGTAAAAAACGTGTTGCTCTCATTAAAGGAAAAGGTACCAACACTTCCAAAGTTATTTCTGTGTGTATCCATAGGCTGTGTTTTGGGGAGAAGGTGGTTTCATGTCGAGAGGACTGTGCAAACACATCATATAACAAGATTTCTTATTTTTGAATAGTGATTGTATGACCTGCTTTGACAGACAAAAGAGACCACGACACAAAGTGGAAGGTGATGCATTATAATGTGCAGTGGAAGTTACTCATCTCAGCCTTCTCCATTTGCATCTCTCCATAAGGAGTCTGAAATTAATGAAACTGGATGACAGTTGCATCTTGGAACCGCAAAGGTAAGCTTTCTAAATGATGCAAACAATTTTTTAAATTGACAGCAACGCTCTAATTTAATCCCAGATTAGTAAGATTTGAAACGTTAAAAAAATATTAAAGTCATACATGCTCATGGTTATATCCTGAAGAGTACAACATGTTCAGTTCATTTGGGGTAAAACACCAAGTCTCAGTCACAGGAGAGATTTTAAAGGGTTTTTTTCCATGAAACTAATCCAGGGAACAGACAAGGCGCACACTGAAGATGGTTGCTGAAGAATGACTTTGTGTGCAGCAGCAACTACCAATCAGATTTTAAATCCTATGTTGCTTCAATCAGCAGGCATTATTTAATATGCCATCAGTCTTCACTGAGGAAAGAGGAGTCCTGCCTTGCAAACAGGAGACCACTGGTCTTCCACAAGGACTCCTCTGAATGGATTTGTCTTCCTAAAGACTTCATTCCACTCCAGCTCTCCCTATGAAGTAAAGGCCCAGACACTCCAAACACAAGAGCAATTGCTGCACACTCCAATTTTTTTCTTATTTACTATTTTCTGTTTGTGTTTTGCTCTTGTATCATCTTACACCATCATTTCTTTTTCTCTCTTTTTTTTTCTTTTTTTTTTTTTTTTTTTTTTTTTTCCCCCGAGTAATGCCTTTCCTGGTTTTCCTATTTGTTTTAGTTTTATTCTTGGTATTCTGCAGCAGTCCTTCCTAGATTCTGGATTCTACTTTTTACCTTTTATTGTCACGTAGTGCTGCTTTGGCTTGTAGACGCTTCTGATCAGTAAGATCATTTGTAGTTCCATGTGTACTTACTAAGCTCACTCTTTGCTCAGTATTTTTTTTCTCCCTTCTCTTACAACTATGGTCTGGCTCGGCTCTTTTCAAAAAATATTTTATTTTACTTTACAGCATGTATGTTTTCACTGCGTGTTGCTACAGCATGTTTTTGCATTCACTGCAGAAACCAAAAGAAGGAGAAAAGACAAAAGTTAACTACTTATATTGAAATAATATTCTAGAAATGTTTTGATTTGCTTCTTCCTTCTCATTCTGTAGTTGGCTTGAACGAGGCGGGATAGACTTAAAACTAAATTACAATGAAGCACCAAACAAGTTTCACTATACTGTACTTAAATAATCATTCCAAATAAACCTGTTGGACTTATTTCTGGCAACATGAATGTAAATGCAGGTTATAAAGAAGAACAAATTACACCTTCACTCTATGTTCTTTCACTTTATCATTTTGTTTTTATTTTGGCTGAAAAAAGTGAAGCATAACAAACCTTCAGCAGACCTATCTAAAGATAAATTAACAAAAAATGAAACTTTATTGGAAATAGATTAGCAGAATTAGGATATGACAACTTCAAATGTTTGTGTGGGCACAGGGGTTTCCTTACTGAGGCAGTTAAATTTGACTCCGTTGTGCATCTTAGACCAGCAAAAAGCAAGTGGATGCAGTGTAAAGATAATGATGTTCCCCAAAGTCCACGAGTCTACATGAGCTAAAGATAATACATGTTCTGACGTCCTTAAGAGAACCAAGATGCAACTAAATGGGTTTGGACATTAAAGCACACAGGATCTCAAAACACAGAGAGCTAGCACAGTACATTTTCAGCATATCTGACCTAAGACTCCTCTCTTCTCATTTCTCACACACTCTTTTGTCCAGAGGAGAGCCTTCCAAGAGACAGACATGACTTGACAGAAAAATTCAATTTCTGTCATTTTGATTGATAACCACCAAATGATGAAGATTTCCAAGCTGTTATTTTTCTTCACTTCCTTAGAAAGTAAAGGTCCTCTCTTTCTAAATGACTGAGATTTTTAAGCAATCTACTAGTCACATTATTTAACTGAAAAAAGAGATGATAAATGGTACTATTAACTTTGCTCCAGACAGTTTGCTACTGGAAAATGAAGAAAATTTCAAGCAAATCTGGCAAGAGAAAAATTCCCCTGAATAGGTTCTTATGCACTATTTAATCAGAAATACTCTAAGCAAGAACATCCTGAGATGTGGTTTGTGTCCATATGCAGTCTGGTAACCCAGGACAAGAGAAATCATCCTTTGGAGCCGTGTGTCTCCAGTGCACCAAACTGGAGGGAAGGATTGCACACACAGGCATAGATGATGAAATTCGCCAAGTATGTCCATCTTCTTGTTTGTGCCAAACTCCCCAGTCAATTTAATAATAACAGAAGGAGCAGGGAAATCAAATTACAATGTTAAAAGCAGACCTCAATATTTCTAATGTTTTCCTTAGGAAGAACTAAGTAAAGCAAGTATGCAATAGCTTGGATGTAATCTAAGGAAAGTCATCCTTCCACGAATACAACTTGTAATCAAAGGTATTATTTCTGTATTGCCATGATATTGTTATGGCTTGCCATATATTTACTTTCGTTAAGATGTCCTCTCCAACACCAATCCATTCCTGAAGTTCTTTAGTTTGTACTACTTAAGAATTTTATTTTGATCATTTCTACAAGCGACCCCTACAATAGTGACACTGGTTTAGAAAGTGGCTGAGAATGAGTGGACTGAAACCAAAAGAAGAGGAACGGAGTGGTACTCTGGTTGTGGAAACCTTAGAGGCTGCAAGGAAGCTGAAAAACTACAATAACATTACAAAGGGAGTTTAAACCCATTTCTAGGTTGGGTTAGCAGCCACAGAGATGCATCCTGCAGCTGAGACTAGTACTTCACAGGTGTCCTTTGTTGGCCAATTCCAGAAACCAACCTGATACTGCTTTATATTTCACCTGTAAACACTGAAGTCTTAAAGAAACACATACAGAAAAAACATTTTTCTTGATACACACAGAGTTCTCATAACGCACAGTGCTTTTCCTTGGGGAAGAAATAGATGTTAAAGCCTGCAAAAAATGCTAACTAAAATATTATATATGCATATAAAATAAATACAAGAATGTATTAATAGAAATAAATATAGATATGGATATACTTGCATATATACAAACATCCACTCCCAAGGCATATAATTTTCAAGTATTTATCCCCAAAATCTAAATTTTGACAAAAAAAATCTAAGTTGAAAACAGGCTGTTTAGCAATAGGAGTTTTTGAAGTGCAGAAACCTAGATGCTCTTAAAATTCTTTAAACAGAGGAAAATGAAATGTGGAGTTCTCATAAGATTTCTCAAAGTCTGTATGAATATTAGGTCCCAAATTACTACCTTTTCTAGATAGCTGTTAATTTTTTACCTCAAAAGTCAAGCACTGTACATTTTCAGTCTCAAGCTGTGTCAAGGGAAATGCAGGTTGGATATTAGGAAAAAGTCTTTTACAGAAAGGGTGATAAAGTGCTGGAATGGTCTGCCTGGGGGGGTGGTGGAGTCACCATCCCTGGATGTGTTTAAGAAAAGACTGGATGTGGCACTGGGTGCCAGGGTTTAGTTGAGGTGCTGGGGCATGGGTTGGACTCGATGATCTTGAAGGTCTCTTCCAGCCTTGTGATTCTGTGATTCCTCCAAACACATTTTAAGCAAGCATGCGATGTCAGCAATCAGGAACCAATTCTTTAACGATGAACAGCTATAAAGCACACGCATGCTAACACAACATACAATCAACACTATGAACGCAAAAAAACCAGCATGTTTCCATTTTCATGGATAGCTTGATATAAAAGGCAGAAGCCACTGTATTTCTGCATACTCACTGGTTTTGCACTGACAAATGCGACACCCATTTTGGTCCAGTTTGAAGCTATAGATACAGTCTTTTTCAGTCAAAGTGCAGTTCACCAAAGCCTCACAGGTGGGTGGACCTATTGTGATATACGTTGGTTCTGGGAGGGTAAGAAAAAAAAAACACGTAAATTTGAGATTCATGAATATTTTAATTAAGTTTTTAATATTTTAATTAAGTTCACAAAAATCCATACATAACATAACGGTAAAGAGAGTAATTTTAATTACTTTTGTTTCTGATGAATATTCTGGGTACTTTAGAAACAATTTGATAAACAGACTTTGTTTCAAAGTGACGTACATTCAACAAAAACAGCATGAAGCTGCAGAAAATTTTTGAAGTATCAAAACAGAAAATAATTACCACTTTTTGGTTTCTTGTTCACTATGAAATCAGCTTTCCTGCTCATGCAGTTTCAAACTAAATGCAAAATATTTATTTTGTCCACTTTTCTCCAGAAGTATTTAATCAAAACTTCATGCAGATTTTTTTGCTTTAGAAGCTGAACAGAGGTTCTCTAAAGCTGAACTGATTGATACTACCAAGCTGCACTCCAAACATGTAACTCAGAAGTCAAATCTTTCTCTGTGTGAATAACATCATCTCTGCTGAAATTTATAGCAGAAGAGACTGAATAAAAAAAGGGAATGTAAGATGCACTGCCTGTGAAAGATCTCTGGAGAGCATTTAATGTGGTTATTTATCAAAAACATCACTTCTTACAGTACACTTTGCAGTCCCAGATTATGCTTTCTGAAGCTGAGGAGATTATTGCTGAGTACGTTATTTATCAGCAGTATAATACTTAGTTTTTGACACCATTTAAATGTGCTGTAGTATTAAATTTGTTTTGATACATAGGGTAGACAGAAATACTAACGCGCTCTAGTATAGAAAGTTGTTAGAATAAAACAAAATCCAGAGACTTATGGCGATAACAAGAAACCTCAAAATGATCATCATAAAACAGGATACAGAAGGAAAACAATACCTATCTTTTCTTGAACAACTTTTTGCTCTCTGAGACTAATTTTGTCTATCTTGTGTTCTTCATAGAATTCAGTCACTGAAGAACCAATGAGTTCATAGGTATGAGCATTATTAACATACAAAATATCCAGGAAACAAAAATTGCATTATTTAAAGAACTGTGACCTCTCATTTTAGTGCTTCAACTGTTTAAGTGTACTCTGTTTCTCCATCTCAAAAAATGAAGATTTATACAAAAATTAAATTTAAAAAGCCTTCCATACATAAAGTGATAAATTGTGAAAATATGGAGAAATTATATGGAGTGAAGGTGGCTACATGTTGCCATCCTTCATCCTCAGACCACAGATTTTGCCATTTTTACCTATAGGCAGCCAGTCTTTACTTTCAGAGTAAGGGTAAATTATTCCTCAAAGTAGATTAAGTTGTTAGAAATATACATTGTTAAACAAAATACTGATTTCTGTCCCTATTGTCTACATTCCAGCACGCAGCTTTTGCACTCATGCCTTCCAGTCAACTGAAAATTATCCTGTTACAAGAATGAACTTTTCTGCTTTCATTGTCTTTCACAATTTTTGGCTTTCATAGCTTCTCTCCAGCCTTGCTCTTCCCAGCACAACAGCTTATGCAGTCAATGAACATTTTTAATCCTTTTAAAATTAGATCAGCTAACTAGAGTTTAGAATGAAAAAACTTCATTAAAGACACTACAATTAAGTTCGATAACTTCAAATTTATCTCAGAGGTCATGGTTCAGATTATAGTTGCTGAGTAACACTCAAATTCTGTTGCTTGTATAATTTCTAGTAGAAAAGTAGCAATACATTTTAAAATATATAGAATAGTGCCAACACCTTTGCTCACGTACATATTGGAAGTCTGCATAATGGCATCATGTCTCTCTAGATACATCAAATATCTTCTTATTTAAATTAAAATTTTTCCCTTTTTTTTGGTAGAGATTTAATATAAATAACAAGTTTGGAGGTCAAAGGATTGGTTTCCACTAATTCTTCATTTCACAGCTCTGAGTTTGCATGTGTAGTGTCGAAGAATAGCCATAATGAGCAAAGTATTTCAAAATCCATGGATTTCCAAACTAGACTTTTTTTAGTCTAAATGAACTCTTCGTAGTTGTTTTCAAATTCATTTAGTAAAGTATCTGACTAAATCACATTCATGTCTAATACTTAACATTTGCAACTTCACCAAACCATTAGTTTAGGAATCATGAACATACTGCTGTATACCAGTATACACCAATGACATGACAAATTCTATTAATTAATCCTGACTGTTCAGGCCTCTGAGTATATAAACTAGTTCTGCAACCAAACTGATTTTTAGCATTGCTCCATTCTCTAACTGAAATATACTAAATGTGCAAAAGGCCAGAACACAAGAGCTACCCTGAAGCTGCAGTCAGGATACTGGTCAGCCACCACAAGCCTTACACTTCAAATGACAAACAAGGCCACAGAAATGCCTGTACTCACAGGTAGCTAAAACCAGCACAAATCATATGAATCACTACTGCTGCCCAGAGCAAAGTTCATTGACAGTAACATAAGCTAGAGAAGTGAAGGACACTGCAACTTTACCACCTGACTGCAGAGGTGAGGCAAAACATGTCGGTAAAAAAAAGCCTACAAAGCCTTACTGAAAGTTGAGGTGCAGGTTAGTTAGCATTCATTGATCCACTTGGGTGTAAACTAAAGCTAGAGAGAAAGAGGACTGTGGTTTACTCCCCATCATTAAAGCCTACCCCTCAAGATAACTTCCCTGTAATTGCAGGTATAACTTAACATCTAGGAAAACCATCCATAATTTTATATATCTGTCTATATATTTTTGTTGTATAATTTTTGGTGACTTTCCAAAACTAAACATCTGTATTTTGATGCTCCTTTGCCTTGGACACACGGACACAATTTTTGTGCCTTTGATACATGCAGTAATATGGTATTTCTTATAAAGGATGAAATTAAAATGTTGTTATATTAATTTGAAAAGTTTTTGTTCATCCTCTTTTCATTGTATTTTATTATTCTGTTACCTTCCACTTTTGGGCCTGCTTTCAGCATCCTCAGTGTTTCCAGTCAAGCTTACAAATCTGTTTCTTTTCCCCTTCTCTCCCTAAAGGTAAGCCCTGAGATATAGTAATTTTATATGCATGCCTGCTTCTCAATGAGCTGCAAACAGAGGACAAAAGAAATAATTTCATTCCCTACCCCCACATGTGCAAAAATGCAGCCAGGAAAAGAAAATAAATTCAGGCCTTTTCACTTCACTAGACAAGACTCAACAAATAAAGCTAGATCTGCTCTGCCAGACTTGTGGCTATTTGAATAGGCAAGCAGTAGCTAAGCCTGAAAAAGCATGTACCACCACACGGTCTGAACTGAGCTTTCACTGCTGCTCTCGGTAGCAACGGCTGAAGAAGGATCCAGTGCACAAATGCACAGACAATGGGTGGGAAAAACGGGTGCTCTTTCTGCCTGTGTGCTTTACCAACAATACAACTACACCGTAGAAAGAAAGAGAGAAGAAAATAAAGAGAAGGGGATTGAAAAGAGTCTGGATGAAAACAATGGATTATTTAATGGAGCACAGATTTTCCTGATGCCAAGTGCTTATAATATAAAGACAGATTCCTATCAGAACACCATGCTTCCATACAGCCTCTCTGATACTTTCTCTGCTGAATTTTGGTGCAGATTATTATTTTGCTTGCTGTGAGGTTGATAAAAATATTTGAATTAAGTTTTTACAATGCCACTTACTTAAAAACAACTTTAAAGATTTTAAAATCTACAGCAGATATTTCAGCTGCTAGTGGACCCTCAGTCTGACTAGTCCACTGAAAAATACTATAATATGTGATCAAACCCTGAATCTCATCATTCCAGCTTGAAATCAAACTGCATTTACGGTGAAAGAAGGGTGACATTCAAGTAATGCCTGGAGCTGGCTTTGTCTTTAAGGACCTATATTAACTATACCAACACAAAAACTGGTTAAATAAAAAAAAAAAAGGAAAAATATATCAAGGTGGAATAGTATCTTCACTTATGTTTTTCATGATTTTTTTAACATGAGCAAACCATTTTTTGTAGTATGATTTTTGTAACACGAGCAAAACTAATCCCTACACCCCTTTTTTTTTTTGATTTCTGAGACCTCCCACTTCTCCTGAGTGATGTGACACAGCATGTAGTACAAAGAGCAGATATTTTCTTCTGTTAACAATGTGAACTACTATAAATACATGCACAAGAACAAAGGATGGTCAATCTGGTCTAGTAGTGTGCCTTATATTCGTTATACTTTGCTGAGTATTGAGCTACTAAGATACTGCTCAAGTATTTAGATATGGAGAGAAATTGGTGCACCAATGTTTCAGTGAGGTCTGGGAAAATTTGTTTCTCAGGATTACAATTTTATTATATACACAATTTGATCAATTATTTAAGAAAAAGGAAGAGAATGAAAACTGAAGTATAACATTGACTACTGAAGCACTGGAAAACAAAAATTAAGTAAAAAAAACAGGGACAATTTACAATTTATTGTGATCTTGTTAAATTCTACTATTTACTATTTTCTACTGATTTAATCATAATTATATAAATTATATAAAGACAACTAACTGACTAAATAGAATCCTTCTTAAGCATGGAACCAGAATGAAAAATTATACTCACCTTGCTATCATATTCTTAGTTGTTCAAAATCTGAACTCTGGCCATAGAGTTTGTATCAGAAAGCAAAGGAGGATTACACTTTGGCTTTGCTCTACTGCAAAGCCAAACACATTATGAGAGAACCAAGAGTTCAGTGTTGGTTTGTGTGAAGGACAAGAGGGACCTGCAGAAGCAGAAGCAGAGCCTGCAGGTACAAGGACGTGATGGTTTCCCTCCATTTGGCACATGGAAGCCTGGAGCTGGAGTAGTGTCCAGCTTTGGGCTCCTCAGAAGAAGAGAAACATGGACACACCTGAGCAAGTATGTCACAAGGCCACTGGCCAGGGGCTGGAGAGGTGGCACATGAGGACAGGCTGAGAGACAAAGCAGGGCTTGCTCAGCCTGGGGAAAGAGGGCCAGGGGGCACCCTACTGCTGTCTACCACTCCTTAACCCGAGGGTACAAAGATGACAAGGCTTGGCTAATCTGGGAGGTGGCTCCAGGCTAGGATGAGAGGCAACAAACACAAGCATGAAATGGGAAATGACAACTTGATAAAAGCTGTTTTTATCTTCCTTTTGAACCACATGGGTTATCAAAATATGAGATGGTCACGGAGACTTGTGTGTGATCTCCATCCTTCAAAATATTCAAAATTTAACTGGGACAAGGCCTTGACATCCTTCTGTCGCTGGACCTGCTTTGAGCAGGAGATAGGACTACAAAAATCTCTGGTGGTCCTTTCCAACTTGCATGACTCCATGGATTTCATATAAACTCAGGACATTTCCAGTGAAAGCAGCAATATCCTTGATGAATTCTAATCAAGGAACTGAAATCAAAAGACAAACATTTCAATTTCTGATGATTTCTGTATGCTTTTGCCAAGTACTGATTACCTTCCTTTTACAAAATAATTACATGTTTGCCTAACACTATCTCTCTGAATCTACTTCATGACTTAAAACCTAGCTTTTTTATTCAGTAAGCAAAATTTCTTCCAGGTGTTTGTAAGAGCAGTTCTCTGTTAAGAGTTATTTAGTAACAGCCACAACCAGCTTTAATCAGTCTCATTTTTTGTTCTCCTTTAATACATTGTGCAGGTTTCACCTCTTGACAAGGTATTTTTATTATTATTATATGAGAAACAATCTCTTTGTTTCATTTGGAATGCCATATTTTAACTCCAAAAAGGTTTTTTTTCATACTTTCAGTAATATCATGTGAGGGAAATAGCTACTCCATGGTTTTAGAAAATTGGTTGGAAGCAGGGGAGTAACTATTGTATTCTAAGCTTTTTCCTCTGCACCACATTTCTTCTGAATAAGCTCAACAGAATAGGATTCTAGGATGACCAACATCTCTTTTGTTTTCATAAAATGAAAACTTCTTCTGGGGAGAAAAAGGAAAAAAAAAAGAATAAAAATCATGTTCTAAACAAGGAGAAAGATCTCCAGCATGAACAATAAAGAACATGCCCATTTTTGGGGAAAGTGAAACAGCTCCCTCTTCTGTAGTAATTCCTAATACAGACTACACCTTTAAAAGAAGTAAGATGTTTTGATCCTATGACACCAGTATCAACTGACTTACTTAAAGAAATTAAAAATCAGTGCATTCAAGCATTTGCCATTAAAAAAAAAAATAAAATTCCACAAACAGTAGTCTAACTTTTTACATAATGTTTTGAGTGATAACTGGCTTAAAACTGGGCCTGAAGGGTGTGCTGCTCAACAGCCTTTCATTCGAGTCTGCATACTTGTTTAAATTCTGTCTACTGTCCAAAAAAGTTAACTGCAGCCTACTAAGCAGCAGCATGTGTGTTTACTTAAGCTTCCTGTAAAAACATTCATATCATTCCAAGAGTGACTAAATGTTTTCCATCCTCATAGTTCACATTCCAGCCTTCCCCGCCCCTCCAATTCATTACATGAAAAATATCAGTCCTGAGTCCTGGGCTAAAGAATTTCCTTCCTGGGTTTGAAATACCTAATGCCTCACAGGAAATTTTTTCCCAGAATTTAACTATCTGTGTTGGCTACCAGGGTTCAACAATTCAGCATCACACAATTTATAAATGTATGCAAGGACTTAGGTGATACAATTTTCTAATGTCACAAGTAACTCTGAAAATATATTCATTAATACCTCCAAACACATAGTTCAGTTTGGCAGCCTTTTGTCTCTAATTTTATCCATGCTGCCAACCTGAAACTAGTAAAATATGGTTCTTTTCTTTGAAAGTAACTATTATAATCAAGGACTATTTATTGCTGCAGAGTAAAGAAGCCAGGGTTATACATACATGTCTTTTTTGCAGCAATGAAATCAAAACACATACTTTCTACTCCCAAAATGTGAAGTTAAAACCTTTCGTCTGTAATAATAAATTCTAGCAGTTTTTGGTTTAACAGGCATGTCAAATGAATTTTAATGCTGATAAGAACTTTTTTTGACAATTTTAGGTGGAATGACACTACAAAATGACCACCTTTTAGAAGCAGAATCAATTAAGTCTATCAAGAATTGTAAAAATACGCTAAGAAAGCCATTCACTTATTTTTACTAGGTGAAGATAAACACTAAATTAGTGTACATCTGGGCCAAATCTATGAAAAACATTGGTGCTGAAAAAAATTAGGAGGCTACATGAGGTTCTTCATAAGTGAGACATCCTTTGCACATATTCATTAGGATTCTCTGGTTATTTTTCCTTTCAGCAGTCTTCCACTGAATTCAACAATGAACCACTAAAAACCATGAAAACGTTATTCCGTACTTGTAGTCTTCCTGAATTTCACTGGCTTGCCCTGGCCAGTTTGGTTTCATCATACAGTGGTTCAACAGGCTCAGCTGCCTTCTCTAGAACCACTATACTACATCACCATCTGGCAAACAGAAGCCCAATTCTCTGCAGCGTGGTGTTTGCATCCCTTAATTGACTTTGATGAAAGGGCTGGCTGGGAGCTCCAGTGCTGCTGCTGAACAATAACTTACATTTCATGCTCTAAGGAGGACTCTGGGCCCACACCCCATGTCAGTTCACCACTGACTTCATCCTGAATGAATTAAATTTCTTTTCACTGGACTTTGCTGCCTGTTTTTACTTAATGAAGTGCTAGACACGCTAAAGGAACTGAACTGAATTACATCTCAGCCAGAGTTTGGATTCCTTTATTGATGAAAATGTTAATTTCTTTTGGTGAAGATAAAGTGTCAGCCATAATGACAGCAAAGTACTGCAGGTCTTATTCATGAAAATCCTCTGAGGGGATTTTGTTTAACACTTAATTTCTCATTCACAGCTTATGCTGGCACCCTGCCACTTGTACCTGAGGGCTCTCTTGCAGAAGGACGTGCTGTGAGATAACCAATTACTGTATATCAGCTTTCTCTATGAATGGCCTGAGCCTCTGAGAGATGCAAGAGAATAGAAGCAACCACAAACTTTCCTAAGGGACATCTTTGGCATCAATGCCAGTGCTGAAAGCTCGTATTTATTATCTTGTTAAAAAAATATAAAAAATTCATACTATCCCAACCAATATTTACTTCCTGTGAACAAGCTATTATTCCAATTTGCACATGGCTGTCCACAGATGCAGATGGCCCCAGGGAAACAGTTGTTTCTATCACTGTAGCTTCTTTAGTATTATTCACATACTATTATACATTCATATGGTATATTCCCTCTTTTATTGTAAAATCTGTTAAAAATGGAATAGCTATTTAAACCACAGTAATGTTACTTAGAAAGCAAAGAAGCAAGCAGGTCTGTAAGCAGCAGTACTAACTGCAGCTGATTGCCAATGGATGTGGTTAGCTGCAATGGAACAGGAACCCAGACCAGTACCCATGAAGAGCTGGTCTGAGCCAAAAGAAGTGTGAGCACATATTAAAATTTTGCAGTCCCTTATGGCACTTGAAAAACCCCTTTCTCCCCTCTACCTAGCTGTCTGTTTTAATTTGAAGAAATGTGATCCCTTCCTTGTGCTGCAAAAATAAGCCATTGGCTCTAAAACCATGAGGAAAGCACAGAATGCCAGTATGATTGCCTAAGCCCTGTCTCTAAATGAAGAGAAGTCTAGAAAACAAAGAAAGAGAAAACAAACTAAACAGATAAATAGATAATAGATTAAATGAAGTCAAATCCCAGAGGGCCAATATCATTACAGGACCTATAGAAGCTATATAGAAGCATCCATCAGAAGCTTATAAGTAACAATTTGTGCTGGATCCACAGAAGGGAATGGGTCTTCTTTTCCCAGCTCTCACCAGAAAAAGGAGGTACATGCCTTGAAAAACTGTGTCAATTGAGGAGCTTGAGTCTGGGGACAGGCCAAGGACAAAGCAAGGTCTTCTCCTCCACACTATTGTTCTCAATATGCCTCTGTCTCCAATTTAATGCCTTTTCTGTGGACAGGCTTTCTGTCTCTCTCCCTGTGGAAACAGCCACCCCAAAGTACCCAGTCCTCGGCCTCACACATTTATTAATACGCCCATGGGCTTCAGTGTGTCAGGTAACTGGGAAGAAGTGATTTAAGTGGATATATCGTATCAAGATGTCCTGCCAAAAGGGTTTTGATCACTTTGATGTTTAGTTAAGAAGACCCCCAAACACCCTCTCCCCTCCAAGCCCCCAGCTATATATCAGGCTCTGTATTGGTAAGCCATCACTTACATGAACACTGAAAACTACACGTGAAACACCATTACTGCTTTCAGTTATGCAAGCAATTTCCTGAGCAAATCTCTTTTCACTGAGGCTGAAAATACAACTGCCATGCCCTACACAAATCAAAAAGACAATCTTAGTCACAACATGGCACAGAGGGAATTTTGTTTTCCTCAACAACTTTCTGTCTTCCTCTAAATACCGTCTTTCCCTTTTGTAATCCAATTCCATTATTTTTTGTCTTACTTTTTCTTTGCAACAACATTTTAGTCAGTTGAGGACTGCTATGCTCACATTCTGGCTTCATACTTTTATTTTAAGCTGAACCAATCCAATTCATTCAGTCTGCCTTCTACAAATTTTGGGCTGTGCTCAATAGCTCTCCAACCTTTACCAGGGAAGCTATGTACAGAAAAGAACCAAGTACCTACTATGTCATCCAGGGACATACCCACCCACAGGAAAGAGAGCAAAAAGGATTATTTCAGGTCTTGTGAATTCTCCTCTTGATCTTAATTTCAGTATGGTATTTGCCTATCTCAAGGCCCTGTTAATCCATGTTCAACATGTTCTTTCCCCCTAATGCCCAAACCTCTCCTGGAAAGATGCTATTTAACAATCACTCTAGTTCAGGACTCATGAAGAATCTCCTCCCAGCTTGTCACGTTCCACTAAGGTGGGACTGTGGGGGGTTCTTTTAAAACAGATTATCTAGGACAGAATTAAGCCAAATGAGGCAAATATTATATCTGAGAACCATTTATTAGTAATGAAAAGAGAGACTAACTAAACGACAGCAGGAAAGCCAGAAAAGGAGGAAGGAAAAGGAAAAAGAAATGGGGCAGAGAGAGAGGAGAGACAGAAAAAGCGGGCGTCACCACCAGAACTTGGCAGTGCGCCATCGACGCCCACGTGGCGGGGTGTGCACGCTGCCTGCCGGGGAGCCCGCGCAGCCCCACGGGCACAGCTCCACAGGCATAGCCCCACGGGCACAGCCCCACGGGCACAGCTCCACAGGCACAGCCCCACGGGCACAGCCCCACGGGCACAGCTCCACAGGCACAGCCCCACGGGCACAGCCCCACAGGCACAGCTCCACGGGCACAGCCCCGCGGGCACAGCTCCGCGGGCACAGCTCCGCGGGCACAGCCCCACGGGCACAGCCCCACGGGCACAGCTCCACGGGCACAGCCCCACGGGCAAAGCTCCGTGGGCACAGCTCCACGGGCACAGCTCCACGGGCACAGCTCCACGGGCACAGCGCCACAGGCACAGCTCCACGGGCACAGCCCTGCGGGCACAGCTCCGCGGGTACAGCTCCATGGGCACAGCTCCGCGGGTACAGCTCCGCGGGCACAGCCCCATGGGCACAGCTCCATGGGCACAGCTCCATGGGCACAGCCCCACGGGCACAGCTCCGCAGGCACAGCTCCATGGGCACAGCTCTGCGGGCACAGCTCTGCAGGCACAGCCCCACGGACACAGCCCCGCGGGCACAGCTCCATGGGCACAGCTCTGCAGGCACAGCCCCACGGACACAGCCCCGCAGGCACAGCCCCACGGGCACAGCTCCGCGGGCACAGCTCCATGGGCACAGCTCCGCGGGCACAGCTCCCACGGTGATGGGACTGCACATGAGGGGTATGGGCATTGGGCAGGAGGCCCAGAACCCTGGACAAGGATTGCAGCAGGGATCATGGTGACTGGCTGGATTGGCGATGCAGGGCTGGAGGCGGGTGGCTCAGGCAGGAACGTGGGCAGGAACGCAGGGGGGCAGGACAGATGATGGCTGGAGCAGGTGAGGAAGATGGCAGCGGTAGGACAGGACACAGGAGGTGGTCAGCAGGTGTCCAGCCAGCAAGAGGGAGAGCCAGTGAGTGACAGCAAACAAAAAGAGCCAGGGCAAAAAAGAGGTCAGCAGCTTGTGACGCAGTTACTTTTATACCCCCCAGATCCTCCCAAGGTCTGCTCGCTGGCAGGAGACCCTTGGCCCAGTTGAATGTTCAACTGCAGTCCGTTGGTGGAGACCTTCTGCCACCCAATTGGAGAACCTCTCTGGAGGACTCAGTGTCCTTGGTGGTTTCCTACTGACTGTCTATTCCACGTGAGACATCAAATGGCTATCAGGCAAAGTTTCCCTAGAGACAGGGCTTTGCTCCATCTTCTCCTAGCTGCCTTCTCCAAGTGACACATGTGCAGCCCTTCCCCCATACACTTCTGGTCAAACAATGTTGAGACAAAAATCAAAATTCATCTGGTTCCTCACAGCATAGCACATTGTATTTTCCCTTGTTGAATTTGGTCAGCATCTTTCTGTCAGTTCTCTGCTTTAAAATATATGAATTCATACTCTGCCTTCCAAGACACTGGCTGTTCTTTTTAGCTTTGCTGTCTACAGATAAAATAAATTTAGCTTTGATCTGAGCTAGTAAAAACCTCAAACACAGCTGGTAAAGATACTAGTGGATACCAGCTACAGTGCAACTCAAGAGAGGCTGCCCTCAGATTTGAAAATTAAATCCATATACAAACCCATTGTATTGGCACACCACATTCATAAATACCCCTCTCCTTCATGCACCTGTCCCTCCATGCTCCTCTCTCTTCTTCCTCATCAATCTCCCCAGGGAGCTCCAGTATAAAGCATTTCAAGTGCCTCACTCAGCCTCCCCTTCCAGCAGCAGCAGGAAAGATTGAAGTGAGGGGAGTGATTGTTACCATCTTCCCCAAGCCCAGCAAACCCAAGGCAAGCATTCAGAAAATTTCAAACCAATCTGGGCATCCAATCAACATGGGAATGTGTGCACACATCCAGGATATACACCATGGATACATATACAGCAGCATGTTAGGAAGAATTAAAAAAGTTTACTGTGGAGAGCAGACACAAACTCTGTATAGCGACAGAAATATCACAATTGCTCCATCTTGGTCTCCAGTTTAGAAAAGTGCCAACAACTTCAGTCTCTACAATCCTCACAGCCCAGTTCTTTCACTGTGGTAGTAAGAACGTCAGGATTTTCTTCAGGAGGGAACGGGAATGTTCTAGTTTGGTCTGCATTTACCATATTCAAGGCTGAATACATTTGTGTGCTGACATACTGTGCTCATATTTCAAGAATCTTTGTACACAGAATTTCTAGTATGTTATATGTGATCTCTGGCAGCAAAATTTTTTTCTAAGTGTAATCCAAGAAAAAATTTATCCTTATGAAGCTCCTGGAATGTAAACTTATCTAGGGGAACAAATATGTCCTTCACTGAAACTGATTATAAACCAGCCAAGAAATAACTGATTTGGCAGAACTGCAGGTACAGCAGCATTTAGATCAAAGACAGAGAGGAAGAGTCAGAAGTGAATGATACTAATAAACTTTTACTCCAGATGAGCCACAGCCAGGCCAGATCCACAAGCAGTTTTGATTAGAATTTTCTCATCAAATCCCAAATTTGTCCCACAAATCCTTGTATCCTTCAATACTCAAACCAAAATATATGATAGAAATATCTCTGACTAAATCCTTTGGTTTGCATATTAAACAGCTTATATCTGGCATGCTTAAAGTAAGCTCACACAATTGAAGTGGGCTGCTGGAAGTGGGTTTCCTTTCAAATGTAAATAGAAATAAAATGAGAAATAAATGCATGCTTAAAAATAGTGATAAGCATATAAAATGTCTTACTTATTATTCTCTATCTAATACTTATTTCTATATAGAAATATGGGCCTGAACTGGTCCATCAGCAAGTAAACTGACTAAGGTAGTAGGGGGTTTTCAGCAGGTCCCATTCTTCTTCCTGCTTTAGATCTGATGCATAGTTAAGATTCTAAAATACAAATAATTATTTCCTACATTCTGCATTAGTCTCCACAAAAACCTGAAAAAATTAATGCAAAAAGTAAGAGCTACAGCTGAATCAAGAAATGTAATATACAAGTAAGAGGAAAAAAGCAAAGTATATTCATGATGCAATTACATAATACAACTTTGGAAAATAAGTAATTTTAAACTAGTCTGCAAAAATGATATTATTTCTCTAGGGTTTATACTCTTGTTGAGTGTTGGTATGTTGAGATGTGAGTGAGAACTGGAAGTCATTCAAAAGAGGAATGCAAAATGAGGTACGTTTATCTTTACAATCACTAGTAAACTACTATTTCAAAATCAGCTGCAAAGTCCACATTATTTTTGCCCATTTATTGAACATATAACTAAAGTACATTGATTTTTCTCCTTTAATAACTTACATAGTTGAAAATATGACACTTACATAATATCACTGATGCCAGACCTTTGCCCACACTAGATAAGAATTCAGCTTCTCTTTCCTGAACAGTAGGAAATTAGAGAAGCAGAAGGATGGAGAAACCAAACTGGAGAGCACAGGACAGCCAATGCTTCTGCTCATACAGTGCACTGTAAAATTCAGGTTAAGCTCTGGATATGCAAGTGCAATGAGGTGGTATGCAGAAAAGCATCAAATGGCTGACAATGATGCATTTTAATTCCTCTTTAGGAAAAAAAAAAAGTGCCTGGAATTTACTTCATTGCTTGTAGCTCCATTAAAATGTACTGCACATCTCCTCCATTAGAATCACTAAAATCAAGGGATTGATTTGTCAGCAGCTTCCCAGCCAGGACCTTATTCTCCCCTGTTCCCACCACCCCTGCAGGTCATGGATAGCACAGTGAGCATCAGCAGCAGAACTTCATCAACAGAAACAATGCTCAGAAAGAAGAGTGAGAAGCTGATTTAAAATGGAAAGGAACACTGATCCATGCAGCTTACCTGTTTAAGGGAATAGAGATGTCAGGTGGCTGGATGATGGTGGAAACAAAGTAGCATTTTAGATGGGACTAGGTTGTCATTAAAATGATAAAACAAACATTCTGGAAAAATCAGTTGTGCAGAGGAAGTAAAAGTTTTTAACTGTCTTCCCATGGCATGCTACTTCTCCAGTTCAGCCTTAGAACAAGGAGAAAACCAGAGAACAGAAATCTAAAGCAGCTCCTTGCCTACTGGGTTAGCACGACAGCTGTATTGTAACGAAAGCAGACAGTACTTGTTTCCTACCCCACGCATTAAACTCCAAGTAGAAACACTGCTTATTTTACACTCAAGGCTTAAGACACATGAAGCTATCTGACCTTGGAGGTGGGCCAGAAGTCTACAGCTAACACACAAGTCCCTGCTGCCATCAGCTCAAGCATTACCTTTTAAAAAAAAAAAATTAAGATATACATTCTTAATGTTAAATGCAGACAGTCAACATCTAACTGTTATTTTTTCCTAATGTTCTGGGATTTTCTTAATGTGTGCTTTCAAAGAAAAATGTTAACAGATTCAGAAAGACACACAGGGCTCCTACTTCAAATCAGGTAACACCTTCCTCTCATGTATCTAAATACTTTTATTCAGGCTGCGAATCACAAGGCGTAATGGCCTTGAACTTGTTTGATGCCCCAAAACATAACTCCAAGAGATTTGCCGGTACCCTTGATGGTTCATTTCTCAGAGATTTTTTCATTTGTTATTATTGCAAGATAAATTGCTAAATTCTCAAATGCTGAGTAACTTCTCATCAAATCATCCAAAGGTGCTTCTTGCAAACTCAATTTTTTAAATCTTGGGTGCTAGCATCTGAATTCACTACTGTGTTTTAATAACCTAATATTTTTTGATCCTTGAAATAATTCCGTATCTGGATTCCTGAATTAAATAATTTGCAATAATCCATCATAATAATCTATTTTGGTTATATTGTTTGCTGTGGGAGAGAGAAGGGAAAAAAGAGGCAAGGATTCAAGTGTTTTCAGATACTGTCTGACCACTGGTAGATAAGTATGCTGAAATTTCCATCTAGCATGAACTAGAAGCACTTCTACTAATTGTTGGTTCCACCACTTACCCGTTCGTCCATTATAATCAATAATTACATTATCCATTGAAAAAAACCCACCAAGGCAAATGTGATGCTTTTAAGTTTAAAACTTAGGAAGTTCCTCAAACTACCATACAGTTTCACTGCCTTCCAGATGACACACTCAAGACTAAATGACTACAATTAAGCACGCATTATATAACAGCTAACATGACAAACAAATAAAAAGTCAGATTAGTTTTTAATAAAACATAATTTAGATGACACAAGGACCTCATTTAAATATTTATTCCACAATTCTGTTGTGTCAGTTTTCACCCAGTTGTATCATAAGTATGATTGCACTCCATATGTCACTCACCCAAGCAACTACAAAACAACTTCCATGGACTTAAACAGTTGTAGCTACATCTTCTTCTAAAAGTAGAAACATGTTATTGCATAGAATTATGCAGGCCAGTCCAGAGGACCCAACTTGTGTCCTGAGAGCACTGCAGAGGTATTACTGTGGTGTGTTAATGAAGCACCAGCTTGCTTATGTTGCAACCTTTAGCAACGAAGGATGGAAGCCTAAGCTTGACTCTGTGTTTGCTTCCCAGAGTTCTTCATAAATAGCTTATCTATATAAATACATACATACATACACATATATATATATATATAGGGATTTAATTCAATTATCTCTCATCCATTTTCTCCAGTCTGGAAGAGGAAAATAGACACATTTGCCTAGCCTTCCTCATCAGAGGAAAAGAATCCTCTCAGTGTATTAATATGTTGAAAATACTTCCATCAGCCTCTCTTTCTCTCTGCACTGCCTTCCCAAGCTGGCTCAGACACCTAGATAACGAGGGGTGACAGCACAGGCTCTGTGATACCCATCCTGCAGTGACCACTGGGGATTAACAGCAGTTAACCTGCTTCCTCACAGTGACATTCATTCTGTGCAAGTAGTGCAATTCTGTACAATTCACCGGCAGCTTCTACACATTGTATCAAACACCTTCTGCATACCTAGTGATGTGAATCCTGGAGTTAAAGAGCACCTGTAAGAAATCCTTATGCTCCTCAGATTTATCCTAAAAAGTAAGTATCCCAGTGAGCTTACTTGGATGGATACTGCAAACCAAGAAGGGCCCCAAGACACATGATTCTTTTTTTTTTTTAATCGGAGATGGGATGAGAAATACTTAAGTGCCAACTCACTAAGCACCTACAAGTGTTTGTGTACTGTAAAGATGGCTCTAGGTCTAGAAGAACTGTTTCTAAATTTATCTGGTATTTTTCCTGATGAACAGATACTCCATAAAATGCAGCTCTAAATGTACATTTACATATACAATTCAAAAAAATCTTTTAATGTCTCAAGTTTGCCAGTCTTCACATTTCCATTGTCAGTCTGGGCAAGCATTTTACCTTATAGTTAGGTTAAATCTCAGTCAGTTATACCATATACATGTATTTCCACAAACAAATGAAAAAATAATTGTAAAGTTGAAGAGTTAATCTCCCAGGTAACATCCCTTTTTATAAGTTTCACTGAAATAATTATGTCTAATATCAAACTAAGTTGCACGAAGAGATTTTTAGTTGCAACTAAATGACAGTGATGAAGAAGAAAACATGAATAATCCAAATAACAGTAATACCTATAGTGATAAACATTTTAACCTTCTAACTTCTCCTATATTTATAAAATAAGGTTTAAGCAAAGCAGGGAGAAAAATTAGTAAATAATGCTGATCTTAACCACCTCTTACTATACTGTATATGCCAAAAGAGTACCAGGGATTGCCAACATACAGGCCTAGTTAAACCACACTGACATTTTCTGCCCTCTGTAATTATTCAGTAACCAGCCAACACCACACCAGCTTCTTCAATCCTCCAAAATTTTAACGTAAACTGCGAATTGCCTGGTAAGCAGCAGCCACGACAAGCCCAAGGCAGATGGGGGAATGCCACTCTTACCTTCACAGACGGGGCAGCACTCCCCGGGGACCTTGACAGGGTTGAGGCAGCTCTGCCCGCAGGCCGTGGCCACGCAGTGCGGGTCCCCGTTGATGCACTGGCAGAAGGTGCAGTCGTCCTCTCGCCAGCGGTCCCCGTGAGCCTGGATCTGGCCGTTGGCATAGCAGCCAGCAGGGTTACTCACCGGATAAAGTGGGTCTGAAATGACAGCAATTCCAAGAGAACGTGTGTTTTAATTAATGTTTTAATTTTTTGGTTTTGTTCCTCAGGATGAAATGGTTCTTGGATCTGTTGATTCTTTTTTTTTTTTTGTACCAACATCTCTAAATGACTTGCTGGAATGACTCCTATCAGCACTGCAACACACTTTTACACTATGAGCAAAGATGAGGACCCTGGCACTTTTGTTGCTGGAACAGGAAGAGTGCCTTTAAGCTGCACCTCATCCCAGTTTTGGAGATACACTACCTTTTTGAACAGGATTTCAATTTCATTTCAGTAGAAGTTTTTGCTCCTTGAAAGCCACAAGTCACACTTACCTGCTAGCAATCAAATTAAGATCTGAGTATTTAAATAATAGAATTTTAGGCAGCATACTTCGTGTAAGATTTCTCCTCAAGTTCCATGAAAGTCTGTATATGCTACCCCATTACTTGAAATAAAAGCAGCTTTTACTTTTCAGAAATAACAGGACTCCAGAGATGTGGTAAGTTGCACTGACATTAATAGTTAAAAGGATATATACATTATGTGAATGTATATAGCTTATCATGGTGACTAAGAAAAGGTAACTGTCAGGCTCAGAAATGAAGTATCTGAGAATGTGCAGTAAGCAGGTCAGGTTTGCAAAGCAAGCAATACTACAAATTACATATTAAAGCAAATTTAATATATTAAAACCACTAAATATACCTGAAAACATCTTTTTTAGCAGACATCAAATAAGCACAAGTGATTTATTGTAAGTTAATTTTCCAGGAGTGTTAAGATGTAATGACTTGGGAGAAATAAGATGCCCTATCTGAAGGAAAAAAAGGATTGAATGAAACTTGGATTATTTCTTTGAAGTTTCATCAGTCCCCTCTGGAAGGAAGGCAATGCATTTTGAATGTAGATAAAATCTGTAGCACTGCCAGTAGATGCTGTCTTAGTCTAAGCCACTTCATAACACTGCAAACATTTGGAGTGAAATGGCACACAATATCATCCCCATCCTGAGCTGTAATGATATTCAGAATTTCAGTAAAATTCTGATTAAGCCCAAAACCAGATGGTTGTGAAAATAAGGCATTTAAAAATTAAAATGCTTCCTAAATTCTTAACTTTGCACATTTCATGTTTTAGGATGACCTTGCATCTGTAAATAACTGCTTCTGACCTAGCCAAAATTCAAATCTTACACAAAGAAACGAAGTGAATTTTATCATTCAACCTATGTACAGGATTCTGACTGACAGAGGAATACAGAAAAAGCACAGAAAAGGCATACAAAACTTGTGCTACTTGCAATAGTCTTCTGTGCAACTCAAAGCACAAAGCTCACGGTAACCTTAAAAGGTCAGTAGCATTTAAAGCTATAAATTGTGTCTGGCAAATTAAATTTTCTAATGCCAATATAGCCTACAGAACTCTAAGAAAAAACTCCTCCTGGAGTTAAGTCAAGAAGGGCTTTTGCCTGTAGTACACAACTCACACCAAATTTAGTACTTGCCATTTTAAATTCTTGGAGAAAATAAGCTTCATATTTTTTGATATTTCTATAATCAAGTAAATATTTGTAGGAAGCAACTAATCACCTTGACAAGTCATGACATACTCAACAGAAGAAAAGCAGGTAGAAAAAACCAGCGCTTTTTCAACAATTAGGAAAGCATGAACGGGTGGGCTGATATGTTCTGCCCATTTAAAATACTTGACCTTTAGGTGTCAACTTTACCCAAGTTATTTAAAAAGGGATCAGAGTCACCTTTTTTTTCTTTTTAAGTGTTTAAAGGAACCAAGACAATTAGAATACGTTAATGTAGCCAGCTCTCCAGGCTCACTTAAAAGAATGCCACTAAATCAAGAGGGATTTCTAGTAAAACCCACAACATATCTTTCTATCCAATCGTTCAGAAGTCAGACTTCCTTCATTTAGTGCCATAACCCCTATCAGAAGAACACACAAGAGAAAGAAGCAAGCCATACAGCACCACATGGTTTGATGAAGGACCCTGTAACTTGGTATTAAGCCACAGTCATTACTGGAAAAAAAAAAAGGCTACTCAATAATTATACATTATCCATTTTATCCTTACTAAAAACCTCTCTTAAAGAAGAAATTTCCACTGCAGACTAATACACACCAACTCATCAACCTGAAATGAAATGTTATCAGGTTTTCTTGCTAGTCTGATTGAAACGTTGCAAAAATGGAGAAATCAAATTTTACTGTGGTATGATGATATGACAGAACAGTTTATTGATAAATAAGAAGGTAGATGAATATTTAAATCATCAAAGAGGATAAAGGACATATCTAGATCTGCAAGTCCAATGTGGAAAATCAGCACCCATATCTGAATATGACAGCGATGACAGATAGAGCAGATATATAGACACACTATTTATAGATCTATATAAATTGTCAGAATGATTTCATAATGCCAAATCTTGGCATATTCACATATGAGAAAAGGTAGAAATTAAAGGAAATGAACCCAAGAGATTTTATACATTCTATAAAGTCAGCAGCTCATACAGCAGTTTCTTTAGGAGTGGATCTGCACTTACCTGGGGGGTACCCCCACATCAGACATGCCTTCTCCAGACTTTGTCAATCTGTCATTAAATGACAGTATAGCACAGATTTTTTTTTCCTTAGAGCATCAAGGCTCCTGTAAGTGTAGGTGAAACTGCACCAGGAAAGACCAAAAATCTAGGATCCTGCCTTTGAGAATAGTTAGCAACGAGTGTTTAGGCCAGGTCTTAAACTCAGGGCAAACATGGATTGTATCTCTGGAATACTTAAACCTACAATACTTGCATTTCAGTTTCTCTACATGTGAACACCATGTGTCAACCCAAACTGACACTAAAATATATAAAATATACAAGAATTACAAAATATAAAAGAATTATAAATACTCTTAAAAAAATTACTTCCTAACTTACCCACTTGATATTTTATTATCCAGATTTTGGGTTTAAATCTCTGAAGGCTTCAGTAAGCTTGTAACAAAACAAGCCATTTTTCACCAGATCCTATGCTGAGTGAGAAGGTCCAGGTCTTACAGCTGCCTCTATTAGATATATTTTTATGAGGTACCTTACTTTCTAATTCTCTGCTTGGAATAAAACATAACTATAATAGATTTTCTGGCTTATTTGCTCCTGCAAAGTACTACAGGAATAGTGATATTAAGGAGACTGCAAAGTGTTTGAAATTCACAGCAATTACTAGATTCCTCTCCTCTGAGGAGATTTCAGATTTCCAGGTGATTTCACTTATTGAGAAGATATTCCTATGTCCACATTTAAACGAAGGGACTAAAAGTGCTTCACAGGCCTTTTGACTACCTGGTGGCCATAACCTGATCCTCACTGAGGCAAGATAGAGTGCACAGCACCACCCCATCTTCCTCTGCTGGAATTCTGGTTGCATTTTGGCAGAAGATACCTGCAATACTTTCCAGTATAAGCGAGAGGGTCAATTGAAATTTCCCACACTCAGCAGAGGTGAGCTGTGCTCTGCAGGAAGAATGGAACTGGATGAGACAGGTCTGTAATAAGTGCAACTTTATCAAGAAACTGGAACTTAACACAGGATTTTTCTCTGCTGTTAGCAAATACTTTATGAAATGCATAGCAGATATATATGCTATCACCACGTATGTTACCACAGAAGGAATCTGCAAACTTCTGAAGAACAAAAGCCCTTGTTTGCTCATCTCCATTGAACAGGCAAACAAAAAAAAAAAGGCAGCAGAATTAAAAGCAGATAGGATTAAAGAGACACTGTACCTTCACAGACTGGGCAGCACTCCCCTTCTGGCACATAGTACCTGTCACAGTGTAGCTCACCACACTGGGCAGAGAAACAAATGGAGACTCCCCGCTGGCACCGACAAAATTGACAAGCATCCATCCGAAACATGTCTCCATCATAATATTCCATGCTGTTAAATATGCAAGTTGGCTTCACTTCTGAAAGAAGAAAAAGGAAAAAAGTATTTTACAGACATTGTTAAACAGGAAATAGTTAAGCTTATGTTGCTACTGACAAAAACATATAAAAGAGACAGTTGATTTTTCTTTCATTTTGTACACTCAAATACAATTTCATTTTAAGAGCATGGTATATTTTATTTTCTGTTTCAACAATGCAAGAAAATAAAATGCTGTTCAAAATGAACTTCAGAGCAACTGTCTACAATTAAAAGTCTCAATTAAAAAAAATCCTAGAAAAAGGCTGCAGCACTGGTATTTCTTTGTAGGTGTTAAATATTTCTCATTCTCAATGAACCTGAAACTACTTCAAATGTCAGGACATGAAACAATATGTTTTTCTGTTTTAAGAAGTCAGTTTCTGATGTTTCTTAAGTGTAATCTTCCTCTTGGTAGGACTTGGTACTCAGGTGGATAAATTGCACTAAAGCTGTCCAATCGATAAAAAAAAAGCAAAAAACAAACAAAGCCCAAACATTTTGTGACTGCATGATCTGTCATGCAGAACTGAACACTTCTTTTTCAAGCAACCTGGAGCTGTAATACCCAGCTCACAACCATACTTCCCACAAAAAAAAAAAAACCTCAATTGTAACAATAATTACATGACCACTTAAGTGTTTCAAAAACATAAGATGAGTATTTCTTGTATGCCTCCATTTACAGCAGAACCTTGACATATAATTAAAGTGAAACTTTGGGGGAAACTAAGAGCCTCTCAAAATTTTGAAGTATTTTGGAAAGACCATTGCTTGTTTACTTTGTTAACATTTAAAAAAAAATAAAAAATATTCTCATTAAACCAATTAAACAGTCTGCAGATTTAATCAGCTTTTTGTCATTATTACTATTATTTTATACCAAAGAAATTTGGTTCCAGATTATGAAGAAGATCTACATACCATGTATATATCACAAGGTCTTTACATAGAGTTCTGACCTTGCAGTTACCCCACGTTTATGAACCCACCTCCATCACCAATTCTACAGATACTGTTAAACGGGAAATAGTAAAGCTTATGTTGCTACTGACAAAAACAGATATAAAAAAGGCAGTTGATTTTTCTTTCATTTTGCCCATTTCATTTCATTTTCAAAGCCCACTCAGTTCAACCAGCTAACTGATGCCCCCCCTCCATGACACTGCGCAGCTCCATGGCTTAGGGCTGAATCATTGTGACTCAAGACACTGTAGCAAATACACTCCAAATTTATGTTCAACTTCAGTACTCCACATTAGTCCTTAGGAAATCATGACTTCACAGTATCATCATTATATTACTCAATGACTTAAGCCTCCTCCCTCTTCCCCACTTCAGAATAAAATTTTGGTCTCCTACAACAGTAGCCCAAAATTTGTGAAAGCAGCCACCTGAAGTACAGCAGTATCTAGTCCACCAGTTTGTTTTTTTCAGAAGCTGTAAATCTAGTAGTCTGAAAAAACAAAGGTTCTGCAAATAGGAAGCTAGTTACTTCAGCAACAACATTATCAAATACTGTAGGTAAACTCAACATGCTTCATTGCATTTGAAGCAAACAGCAAAGAAAATAAATAACAATTGTCCATGTTTCTGATTTCTGTAGAACAGATGGTAAAGACTATTTACTTACATATGTAATGCCTAGCCACATAGAGTTGAAAACTGTGCCCAACTTCATGGTCAGGTGATTTTTCTTTTGCTGTGTGACCAATGTCACATTGATCAAGAGATGAAATATATTTAAATGAAAAAATCAGCATTTGCAGATTCCTTTCAATCCACCCCAATTCCCTAAACTTTCGGGAGCTAAAAACTTTACATCTGAGTTTCTCTTGACAATGACACAGGTTTTCTTTAAAACTCTAAAGCATTTCAAGTACTTCTTCCAACATATGCTAATACTGTGGTCCAGCCTTGAGTTATTTGAAATGATTGTAAAGCATTAGAGTTGAAACTCGGAAGTATCTGGAGCAATGTTTGATTTTTACATGCCTGTTCTGTCTTCAAGGCATAATGTAGAAAGCAGCATAAAAAATAAGAGCAAGAGGAGGAAATACCACGGTGTCCAGGAAAACAGCTATGACCTCATTAGAAAGCAATTCACATAAACAAACACTTGAGAAATATTTCAAGTTTATGCAGCTCAAGCTGTTAGTTTAAAAACCTCCTCAAAAAGGAAAAGTGCCAACACAGCTCAAAAGGCCTTTAATCCATTTGCTTCTGGCTTCACTGTTTTGATTTAGCTCTCCAGATTTTTACTGATTCCTCCATACCCAAAGAGTAGAGATGAATTCCTGCCTCATTAGAAGTAGAAACATCATCTCCCATTAATTACTGTCATTTTTAAATGTCCAAACAAGACTATGCAAGTAACTGCAAATCCTGTAAGGAAGCAGCATGTTTTATTCCTACAATGAAAACCACTGTAGAATTTCACTACATGTGTATTTTTACCCATCAGCCTCATGATAAGTGTATATATCCAAACTAAACTATAGACCTAAACCTATACATCCAGCCACGAGACAAAGATTACTTTTGTTAGAACCATCTGTAAGACTCCAGTCTTGAGACTGAGTCAAGGCAAAGCAAGCACTGAAACAAAGAACTCTAGCTTTAGATGCTCCAGGTGAAAGCCTGATGAGAGTGAGCAACACACAGTGAAATTATAATAATGCATTTCTTCCACCACAATATGCTGAAAGATCTTTCAGTTCCCCTTTTTTTCCTGTTGTTGGTTTTGTCTTTTTATTTTTTTAAGTGTCAATTTTATTGCCTTATTGATCTAAGTATGACAGTCACCAAAGGATGAAAGAACATAAAGCTAACATTAAATAAATGCATCTTTTCCTAAAATCATGAATTCATAGTTCTGCCAAAAAAGATAACTACAGGTAAGACTCTTCAAGCTTAAGTGTGTCACCAAGGAATTCAAATTGCCAAAACTACATAGCACAAAGCAGTTAAACATATCTGAGACTCCAAATCCTGTTTGTGATGCAGACTACCACAACAAAGCAATGGGCATGAGACACAGGCCATGGCTTTGTGAATACAAATTCAATGTCTGCCAGCTCTCAGATAAGCCAGTAATACAAGATTGATCCAGCCCAAGCACTGACACACGACTGCCCATCTGTGAAAGAAGCCAGGACAGAGGGGACAGTCCCCAGAAAGATACAGGGTGTTTTCTGGCAGTGGAAGAACAAATGACATCTCTGCTTCTATATAAAGTCAAGCATGACTATGATTGACTTGATTTGGCATTATAGCTCCTGCCACAGAGTTAAAAGAAAAAAAACTTCTGACACAATTTAGCCCTACATGGCCACAACCTTTTTGTCCTGGGGGTGAGAGCCCAAAAATGTGGCACTACACCCCACAGCCTCACACTATACAAACAGCAATAATTTCTCAAACCTTTACCACCAATCTGAATTGCAAAGGGACACAATCTGTTTTATCAAATTAGTTTTCAAAGGCATTTCACCTCCTACATGTAAATCTAATGAAATACACATCAGTTCTACGGGCTGAACTACTCCAAAGTAAAACTTCTGTTATTGAGATTTCTGTAGTTCCCTAATACTTATGGTTTTCTTTAATTAGAGTCACGGAACAGCTCAGAAACACAAGCAAGTCTGGCGAACCATCCCTTGCGAGGCAGCAGTTCTGCACACGGTTACACCAAGCACATGAGGTGCTTCAGGGCATCAGCTCTCTGGAGGCAAGTCTGGGCATTTTCTTCTGTAGTATCAGAAATTCCAGCTCTCCCAAACCAGAAGCAAGATTCAAAACAATTTTCTGTTGTTTAATGGATTAAAAGGTTCATGATTCCAGGACTTCAGATGTTCCTTCAGTATAAAGAAGTGTTTGTACCAGAACCTTGGAAGGAACTCGGGTAAGTGCTGTGAACTTTCTATTAAATGAAAGGGAAGGAAACTGATACATTTGAATCCTGTGTCCGTACAAACAAAATACAGCAAAGCTTTCCATTTTTCAAAAGCTGAGCTGATAGAATCTAAAACAAGAGAAGGTTACATATCATTGGAATTGGCCTGTAACAAAGTTATAGGACAACTGTATGCTGTTGCTTCCTTGCAAGCATATAAAAACAAGCTAGGTAGAAAAAACTATTTGGGTTCTTACTCTTCAGGTTGCACTGCTTAGTTTCCCTAAGCAGCATATTCCTTATTATTGCAGCATATTATATTGCAGCATATTCCCTGTTTTGTAATTCCCACAATTACAGGACTGTTCTGAAAGTCCTTTGGTCATGCATATTCTAAAAAGGTCATGCAGAAACAGAGAAACCAGAATTAAAATAAAACTGAAGCTATTATTTGTAAATGAATGCATTTATTTATACAATTACTTAAAAATACTTTCACAGCTCAACGGAAAGAAATACTATTTTGTGGCAACTGTAACCTGTAAAAGAAATTAAAAGATACTTGGGATGCTGAAAAAACCCAAATTCAGCTCTACTTGATATATTCTTGTCTTAATATTTTCTTTAAAACCACCAGTAATGGAGGAAATGCAACCTACCTATTAAACAATTCCACAGTTTTTATCTACTGTAACAGTGCAAAAATCATGGAAGGGGTAATTCAGGTAAGACAGAAACAGCAAACAAATAGAAAGGAAGCTTCCCCTAAGCTTCATTACACTTCTCACCTTTGAGGTCTCATGTTCTACAGGTTTTTTTTATCCTCCAGTATACAAATTTGTTGCTAAGAGGACTCATCCTCAGGACACCTCAGGGTGTCCCCACCTACATCCTCTCTTACAAATAAAATGTACACCTTTCTTTCCATTTTATTTTTTCTCCATCGGGCCATGTTTTTTAGTGTTTTATTGTTTCTGTGACTTTCTACAAGGCTATCCCCCTTCTTTCTCTTAACTCCTTGCAGAAATTAAGCAGTGCTGCTTTTTAACATCCTGCAGCCCTACTACAGGAAAATACCAGGACAACAAAGGAGGAGCTGGGGCCACAGAGGGTGGTGGCTATGCTCTAAAACCTTCAAACAGTGACAGATTTTCTTGATGAAATTGCCAAACAATCCTTGGAAGTAAGACATGTTCTTCATAACAGAGGAATGTATTTAAATCCCAGTGGTCTCTGTCATTCCATCACAGCAGAAAATATATGGTGTGATCAGGTTAGCCATAGGCATGTTAACAGGGCACAGACATTTGAAACAGTACCACTAATAGCGACTGGCACAGCCCATCATGCATTGCCAGGACATTTGTGAGAAGCCTCATTCATGGGAAGTGCATGACAGAAGGTAAAAATTGCAAGGGGGAAGAAAAAAAATCTCCAAACCTGTAAGACAAGGCTGTGGTCTCGTTTTGTAACAGGTCTAGCCATGTCTTCCACGCTTGGAGAAAAATACTGAATTCTAACCTTGTCCTCCAAAGTACTGACTCCCCCATACCCAAAGAGTAGAGATGAATTCCTGCCTCATTAGAAGTAGAAACATCATCTCCCATTAATTACTGTCATTTTTAAATGTCCAAACAAGACTATACAAGCAACTGGAAATCCAAGTTTAAAAATCCAGCAGTATCTGAGCCAGAACATTACTGAAGAAATTAGTCTACCAAAACAATTCACTTTGGCAAAAAATATTACTATTTCACCAGAGTAAACACTAAAAATATATACTTAATTTTTTTTAAAACTTTTAAACCCAGGCAGAACTGCACCATTTAACATCTAATATTCTTTGTATATGTCATGTCATTTCACAGAATCTATACAGCATCTTGTGTTTCATTAACCAACATGAAATAAGCAAAATAGATTTTGTCCTTTTTCATTTAAAAAATAAATTTGTTTTTAAAACTCAAGTCTCTACTTCCCATGGAACAACCCTCCCACTCCTAGTGAACCCCTCTAGAGTTTTGAGTCTGGTTTCACATCCAGCTGTGGTCCTGACAATCCCAACTCCATCTTTTTTATCTATTTATCTACAGACTATTTTTTACCAGGAATTTTGGGTTGCCCAGCCTTCAGTTTTCTTTTTACCTCTTGTTTTGAATGTAACTGGTAATGACTTGCACTGTTTCACACACTTTTCCCAATTTGGCTAGGGCAAGTATAATACAGGTTCAGAAGATCTAAAACATTTGACTTGGTTTGGCAGACTCACCAACTTCTTCATTATACTATATTAAATTCTCATCCAGCTGTGACTGGTGATTAGCCATGATTTTCAAATACCTTTCAGATGTTCTGACTGAATTAAAAACAATAAACCTCAAAACCAAACCTCAGCCCACAATAACTAAATCTTTCTACCTTTTTGGTATCTGATTATCTTCCTTTAATGTTGATCTTCTTACATACCAAACAATTTGTTATCTTTTTCATCTCACAAGGTGCATTTTGCATCTTACTTTTTAAGCAGCTGCCTATTTGAAGTCTAACACAAAAATCTGTGGTTTTGGATGGCCAAAGAGAAATATGCAGTTCAATTAGTATTAGGACTGTTTAGTTCTCTGCTCCAAGACAGACTGTTACCTTGGTCAAATCCTTTTTTCTTTAGAGCACACACATAAAGTAAGTTTAATGAAAGTGTGATAAAGACTGCCAAAATTAATGGGAGCTCCATGGTAGATGGTGTCTGTGAGGTACTTCACTTGGACTTCATTCTTCCTTCTAAGGTTAATATTTTCCTTGCTGACCCCATATTTCCCATCAAATCCTTTCAGTACTCATTGATGCTCCCTTTATAAACAGACCATTCTTATTTCCTTTTAGAAACAGTGGAATGACTTTTATCCTTTTCTGCACCATTAGATTAATAATGGATCTGCAATTGCTGTGAGGAGCAAGTGCACCAACAGTGACAAGAAGTGTGATTAAATAGGATTTTTAATCTCTCCTCCAGTGCAGTATCACTTTATAAAGATGCAAATGTGAAAACAGCCAGAAAGAAAAAGAAATGCCTCCTTTATGTCAATTTATCTTCTCAAACGAGGAAAAAAAATTCACTGAAACAGTTATAAAATACTAATTATGAGTCACATCAAATTGTCTTACTGATGTAGGAGATCACTTCTGTACTACCACACAATTATCAGTACAGCCTAAACCAGCAGTATAGAAAGGGTCAAAGTCTTAAGTCCTGGGGAAGGTGTGATTTGATCTTCCCAGGATCAATGCCAGTTATTTTTATGCATCCATCAGGTAGACCCACTTTCAGTGGATAAGGCAATTAAAGCCCACACCTCAACCCCCAGAGAAAATGGATTGGGACTCCACAGCCATCCTTGGCAGAGCTGGACTCTAAAACCACAGCTCACACACGGCCATGGCAGAAAGCAGCCTGGTCCCCTTGACCTTGAACCATGCTGACACATTGATGAGGACCACTCACACACGTAATGCATCATATTTCACAAACCAATCAACAATATTTTTGAAGTAGCAGTTGTTTTCAAGGAAACTTACTGAGAAGCCAAAGCCCTGACTGACAGAAGGCAGCAGCTGCAGGATGCCTGGTAATTGCTCTCTCAAATTTCTAAGGCACAGCTCACAGTCAGTATATGCTTTAAGCACAGCTTACATTTAAGAGATCCATGCATCAATACCTAATTAGAGAACAGGCAAGTTTGGAAATTCTCTCTTGTTTCCAAACACTTGAACTCTTGCTGCACATGCAGCTTTTAATCCCTTTAGACTCACTTGTTGATGCTTGTAATTTAATGCCGAATCAATATTCTTTCCTTACAAGCTCCCCCATGAGTAAAAGCAGCACACCAGGATTAGCAGACAAAAGTCCTGGTAAATAATATATTTTGTATGAATCAGAAGAAACTAGCTTCTGCAAAATGCAGGATTTTTTGGAAGCTGGCATATCTTGGGAATCTCTCACTCAATTTTCCCCAAAAAAGTATCACATACTATCCAGTACTCTCTAGATGAAAAGCAGTTTTCAGGCAAGTGCAAGCGAGGAAACTTCACAGCAGTTGGCATAGTCTGCCTTTAAACAAAGCAATACTCACTTTCACTTTCTCTGAAACAGGGGAGTGGAACCACACAACAGACAAAATCTCTTTGTTCAGTTTCATACAGTAAGATGAAATTATGTGCTACAGATTTCCCACGTTGCCTTATTTCCTTTATATCAACTTCACAGCCCTCAGGAATGAGTACATTTGACTATGGATGTAGCTCTTCCCTGAAAACTTTACTACTGAACAGCACGGTGCAAATCTCTGATTCCCATATGCCATAAGCAGTGATGTATTTAGTTGCATCAGTTATACCTCCACTGATACTATTTTATGGCAGCCAGAAATTTAAATTTAGCAATTCGTACTTCTGTCTCCTTCAGGCTAGAATTGTGTTACATGCATGAACTAGGGCTTGCTCTGATGGCCACCAAGAACATAAGATTAGGGGAAACAGCCAGCCAGCCATCTAAGCACAGATGACTGATGAAATCATATCACTACTGCATTTTAAATCACTGTTTGCCAACAGTTCCATAGAGTTGCAAGGTTTAAGTTACAAATTAAACAGTAAAGACTATTCTCCTGACAAGGAAAAAGGAGCAAAAAGAAATAACAATGTTGCAGCCATCATTGATGTCTAAGGTCTCATTTTGACATCTAAGGACCAAGCAAGGTATGCTCAGGGATGGCTCAAATATTCATCCTAGATAAATCACGACAAAAGAACTTGATCATGTCAAAAGAGAACTTCGGATTGATTCCTGCCACCATTTAACAACACAATGATTTTACTTACAAAGATGCTTCCCTTCAAAATGAAGGAATCAATGCATGCCTTAAAACTGACCTTTTCAATTGACTGACCTTTGGAACAGAAATCACATTCTAATGACAGTAAGCATTAATTGTAACAGTGAAATCTTGTAAATACAGCAGGGCTTTAAAAAGCACAACTTTATGTCTCTAGCTGTGTTACAGTTTAATGCAAAATACTCCGATATCTGCATACATTCATGATGTTTAAAATATCACACAGAACTATTGTACTCTATCTGCAATGTAGTTTTTTTCTTCTCACTAATTAGAAAGTTTTCTCAGGACTTTCTAAATTTTTTTTATATCAAAAAATACCCCCAAGAAAGTGTGACCTATGCAAAGATTGGACAGTTACAGACAGTAGTTACTTAACAACAAGCTTCAATGAAATGAAAATACCAGGATCATTTTCCAAGCAGGAATAAATGTTACTTTGGTGATTTATAATGCCTATATAATTATACAATAAACTATGAGAAGCAGCAGATTGCATATGATGTGAAGCATATGGACACACCCAATGTAAATCTGAAGTAGGAAAATAAAGACTAGTGTATTGACTTAATGCTGTATTTATGATCAAATAACACCACCATTACAATCTGCAAAAGAAGGACTTACTGCAGAAGTGTCTTTTGCCACAGATTAATATGCTTTTCTTAGACAGACTAACCAAAAGATAGTTTGTAACAAAGATAACCACACAAAATCTACATATATGTCATAGAGCTTCTACATCAGTTTTATACCAAATCCAGGAAAAACACGTGCAAAAGAATAACTGATCTGTCCCCAAACTGCTGACAAACAACAAAGAACATACTGTAGAGTCTCTCCATGACATATATTTTGCAGCCATTATTAACTAACATTGGCCACAGTTATTCCACAACTACAGAAGATTTCCCTCCCACACAGTAAAGCCAACCTGCCCTTATGGTGAACATATAATTGTGCATCTATCACATTAGCTCAAAATTGCAATAAATACTGCAGAAGTCTGGCCTGCTTTAACACTCTGACCATCATTAGGGTTACCTAAATACACACAGTGGACTTTTTGCAGTCTACATACAGTAATTTGTAATGGATACCCTTATTTTAAGGTAATGATGATCAGTATCCTTCCTGACTGCTCCCTGCCCCCACTGCCAAAGGAATTGTTTAATTCTTTTAATTATTTAATTCAAGAGATGCTACAATAGCAGGAAAACTATACTAATGTGAGCATGCACTTTTTTTTTTATTCCATCCTGCTTGTTTCAGAGGTTTTCAAACACAGAAGTAACTAACGAAACTTGTTGGTAATGCTGATTATACAACTTCCCCACTCACCATCTATAAACTTGTTAAATTGCATTTGATTAAAACACATGCTTTAAAAAGGCATCTAATCCTAATTGGAAAGGATGAAGATAAGGAATTCAGCATCCTCCCAGCAGTTTGTGCCAACAGCTAGCCACCCTCACTGCTGAGAACAGCTTGTCCTAGATCTTACAGATTTGACTCTTCTTACTTTGAAGGCATTTTTTTAATGAAGCAAAGAAATTGATCTAAGTCTATCACTGTAAGATATTTTCTCCATCTGTTACTGACAGCAATTGTATCTCCTCTGCACTTGTTAGTATTTCAAAATACTGTAAAAAACCAGAACTGGATATTGAATTCAATTATCAGTTTCACTAAGAACATTCCCCCCCTCCTCTTCATTTTAAACTGACAAAAGTAATGGTAGGGATTTATTACACACATACACACATGTACCAGTTTGTCATTGCATTAAATATGCATCTAGATATAGATGCATTAAATATGCATCTAGAAGTTCTTGTCAGAATTAGTTTTGTAGGAATTTAGAGGTTGTAGAGGGCTTATTTGTAGTAGTTGTCCCTGAAAAAAACCCTAAACCTAAACATGCTAAAATGCATTTGAAAAAACCCCTGAATTATAAAGCAATGCAGATCATGTTCTATGACTATTCTGTCTTCTCTACCAATGACAGGCCACACAATACAAATGTCACATACTCATGAGTAGGTTCATAATTGCTTACAGATTGTTATTAAAAATATTGATGATCTTCAGGTTTATAACTATTTCCTTTTTCCAAAATGGAGCATCATTAATAACTACACCTGGAAGTTTGCTTGAAGCATTTTAAAATCACGCCATACAGTATTAGTTTTTAAAATTTGATTGTAGCATTAAGCAACATAACACCAAATGTGATTTTCTAAAAAAAGTATTTAACTTTTCTGACCAGTTTTCTCAGGATTATTTTCTTTTTTTTTAAAGAGGAACTTACTAAAGATAATTTTGATACTGGCCTGGAATATATTAAAACTGTTTGTCAAGGACATATATAAGACAAACCCAAAAACCTTAATTTTTCTCCAGTCTGCCCTTTCTACTTCCCTCTGTAGCACCACATTCCCCTCAAAAACTCCTATTTCTTCTTCCAATTTACTCTATATTCATAGGCTACTAAGGTATAGAAAGCCTGAGAGGCAAAAAGGAATCTTGATCCAAAAGCAGCTTGGATCTTTGGAGTGAGCTACAGTGCACAGTAAGGCAGTGATGCCCAGGGCAACAGTGCTAAAGACAGTCCAAATTCACTGTTACCAATGAAAAATGAATCTAACTTCTACTTGGAAATAGGACATGAAGATGCCACAAAAAAATGGGCAGTTTAAACAGCTCCATTTCACATCTACTACAATATATATACTGCAACAGTCAGCAGTGTCCACAATAACATTCAAGCTGAAGAGAAGAAATTAGCATGGTGGTTTGTACCTTTGAGAAATCATATCAGAAATTGGCTCTGTATTTCTTGCTCAAACTACTAAAGTAAATCCTGAATTAAACTTTGCATTGAGGCGTCTCACACAGGTAAATCAGATTCAGAAATGATGCTTCAACAGAATGAAGCAAATACGAAACAAAGAAAGATGAGTTTTACTGTAGTGTACATAAATAAAAAGTAGATAAGTTGCATTTATATAATCTTACCCAAATAATGAAAGAATTACTCTAAAAGCTAAGGAACCTGTGACTCTTATTGATAGAAATTCTTTTATTCATATGGGAAAATTTAATTTTTATATACAATATTCCATTATATGTACTATTATTTTTCAATCAGCATTTGTGTATTTAAAATATTGCTATGTGTAAATAACACAGACCTTCTCCTGGAGAAATCTCTCTCTCTCTCTCTGTTTGCAATGACAATTGTAAAATAAAGGCTCTTTCAAACATTTGATACACATACCACTAAACAAGATTAAACAATTCTGGATAAATATTAATTAATAAATACCACAACAGCTTGTAATTTTTAATGGTCAGAAATGATTATGTGATCATTCAAGGATATTTTCCCCCTTTCCAATATCAAATATTGTTTCTTCACAATTCTTCACACAGCATATATATATATATATTTATATATATACACAGCTCTACATATAGAACAGTCCTCAGATAAGAGGTCACTTGTATGACAAATTTAAGGTTTTAAGTATTTTATAAACATTTCGATTGGGAAGCAAAGAATGATAATAAATATATTCCTACACTGTCTAATAATTTATAAAAGTTGTACACCTGTGTTAAAAATTACTTTTCATTTGATTCTTAAAATAAACCCTATAGTCTAAACAGCATGCTTTCACTTGCAGTGCTGCCACAAGCAGCTGTGATGGTTAATAAAAATTTCACTTCTAGAAGGCCTCTAGTGTTTGCTACTGGCAAAACACTATATGAAAGACATGCAGTGAGGGAGTCTTGCTGAAACTGTAATTTCCTGAGTGACAAGGAAAAGTGCTTCAGAAACTAAAGTGTGACAACTTCAAAATGACAGTTACCCATGTCAGCACCTTCACCTAAACTCTCAGCTCCTTCTTACTGAATGAAATGCAAGAAAATGAATGATCTTAGATCTTGGCAACATAGTAAGAAATAACCAAATGCCCAGCACCCCCCTGAGAGACATAAAACCCTCCTGGTCAGGTGCCAGGGAAAGTTTCACATACCATTGACACATTCAAAGACATCACAGCACTTGCCAGGCGTCCCATCTCCACGCGAGACTATCTGGGGCACGGAGCCTGCCTCGCACATGGGGAAACCACAGAGCCCAGTCAGACACTCGCATCTGAAACCAAAGAACAGCAAGGAAAACCCCGTAAATAAAGGAAGCCACATACAAGGTGAAAGAACAGGCAAGAGAAAAACCGAGAGTCAGAGCACAAGCTACAGCTCTGGCACGTTCACGTCTTAGAATCATCTTTCATTAACCCAACAACCAAGATATTTCATCAACCTGCAGGGTTCTTTTTAACCATCCAAACTCTGTTAGCTGTCAAGCAAACAAAAAGGTGGTAGTGTGCAACACCAATGGTGCTCTTCTGCTCTGTGTAAAAATTTGAAAACAGAAATAACTGTGCTCTCCAGACTTGCAAAACAAGGCTTCTCCAATTCTATCTTGAATAATCAAAACTGATGAAACACTAATAACAGAAATTGCACTCACTCATCAGAAGGGTATTCTCTCATTAGGAAGCCACATTATATCCAGTGTAATCTCAGGAAAAATTAAAGAGAAAGGAAGACCGGAATCATTAAATCTAAGCTGGATGAAAATAATTGGAAGTTGTCTTTTGGTGCTGCAGTTTGCAGAGGGGGAAACCAATTACGTGTGATGCCAAATAATGTGGGAAGTGAAGTATATTAAATACAGTGGTTAGTTTGGGACCATTCTAAAAGGACTACTTTATCCATGTAAGTAGTATTTATTTCCTTATTTAACAAAACAGCCTAACGAACTGGGAGATATAAAATGTGGAGAAACAATAGTCATGTTTGCTTCCAGATTCTTTGCTTTATGATTAACATAAGTGTTTG
The DNA here is from genome assembly GCA_013397155.1 of Irena cyanogastra. Lineage (NCBI taxonomy): Eukaryota > Metazoa > Chordata > Aves > Passeriformes > Irenidae > Irena > Irena cyanogastra. The sequence continues at coordinate 94,825 of VWZV01002419.1, forward strand.
ACTTTTAAACTGTTAAGACTTTTGATAGGTTTACATTTAACAGAGTTCTTGCCCTGAACAATGGGCACATTTTAGGGATAAGCAGCAATGATTCCTGCTTATATAATTCTGCTTAAGAGTCCTGCTTAAGAAATAGAAGATCCTGTAATTACGAGTTAAAGAAATAAGAACTCTACTTGTTAATAACCTTTTCAAATATTTTAAGTCTTCCAAGATAATCCCCACATTAAATAACAAGAAGCAGCATCAGCCCTTACTGCATTTGCTTATTCTTTATGCTCAAAAAATTCTAATATTCTCCTGTGGAAGGTATTATTCTAAAGGAAGCTTGCAAAAAATACAAGTCAAGGAATCTCACAGAACCTCTATTGAACTATGATCATTGGAAATTATTCTCAAAATACTGCATTACAGAAGCCTATTACTGTAAAGAGATAAAGTCCATTTCACAAATAATGTTAAATAAATCAAGATAACTTTATGTGCCAATATATGCTACAGTATAGTGACATCTTTAAAGCAGGCATTCGAAGGTTTGGTGGTTTTATTCTCTTTTTGGTTTGGTTTGCTTGGGGTTTTTTTGTTTGGTTGGTATTTTTGTTTGTTTACGCTTCCCATAACGGTAAAGGACAACAAACTAAACAAAAAAGTAAGAGTACAAAAATCAAAGTTTTATTTATCACACCTTTGCTTGTGACATTTTCTTCTCAACTTACTTGTAAATACAAAGACAGAGGAAACCTAATTATTCTTTTTACTGTGTGTTGTTTGTCATCAGAGATGCAGAAGGAAGAAAAGGCACTCTGGCTTCTACTACATGTGATCAAAAAGTCCAAAGGATTTGTGACAGCACTTTCCCTTTAAGATGACTCTGTAAATAATTTTACAGAATTACTAATATCTCTCCCTTTTGTTGTCCCAATAGTACAGGAAGAAGGTGGGGGAGGGAGGGAAGAAGAAAAAAGATGACCTCTAGTAATCAATGAAAAAAAAAATTAGCACTGTCAGATTCATGGAATTTGTACCTTAACCCAATGTCCTGGGTTGTTGGGTTGTGAGTACCTCCCATGCAAAACCAGGACATTCCACATAGCAGACTGTTTTGAAAGATGCTTTTCCTTTCTGAGAAGAATGAAACCCAGAAATAACTACCTACCTATTACTAATGAAATAGAAAAAAAACTTTTAAAACATATATGACAGAAAAAAAGTGCAGACACAATCAGGAAGTGGTATTAAAAGCCTAAATAAAAATTGAAGTTTCACTTCAATAACCCTATATTACATATATATATAATAGGTAGCTCAAACTTCCTGAAAATTCAGAGAAAATAGCACCTTTTAGGAAAATAGCTGTGGGCCTTGATGTTCCAAGTTTCATGAGCTGAAATTACCACTCTTAGTTCTACTGTCTTCACAATAAGCTTTCTCAGAAGTATCTTCTTTCTTTTTGTATCATATTCCTTGTAACTCATAGAACTGCAATATTAAATTATTAGATTAATAACTTGTACTTTCCCCCTCTCATTTCTCCCGGTCAACAGCTTAAAAAAAAAACCAAACAAAAGCCAAAATACAAAACTAAACCACAAGAAACTATGAATCACCATTTTAAATAACTTAAGATAGGACAATCTTCCATAAAAAGGGATGAAAGAGATATTTAAAAGATTGGTGGGAGCCAACATTTTTTTCTCCAGAAAAGACTCCCTCCTATTCAGAGTAATGAAAGTTTCACATACTCACTGTGTAAGCAAACAAAACCTCAACACTCCAAAATTTTATAAATTGACCTCCCGTTTGGTTAAAACATAAACCATGCATAGGAGAATGTCAAAGTAGAAAATTCTCTCAGATGGACTTTTAAATAGTCTTCATTCTTTTCAGCCAGCTCTACTAGGAAAACCTTTGACCATTGTCCAGGTTATTAGCATGGAAAACATCGTTTTGGAGACAGAAGTCTGTCAGAAAGAAACCCAAGGAATTCTGGTAGCTGAGCAAGGCTGTCACGCTTCCAAAACAACATCTGGAAATCCGGAATAAGTGATCCTATTCTCAGTAAGAGAGCAAGATGAGCTTTCTAGAAGTAGATTTTTCTGCAGTGCCTTTTGGAGCAGAGGGATGAATGTTAGGGAAGCTGCAGCCCAGGTCTGTGCCCTGCCACAGGCAGCCATGCCCCTGTGTACATCTCACCCGTGGTAATGGAACATTAGGTTTGAGGAAGTTCAGCAGGCCAGTTTGAGTCGAGCCTGTTGACAGTGGCCATGGTCCCTCTCAGGCTAATTTCTCTAAGCTCAGCTGTTCAGATGCAGTTCAGCAAGGCACCATGCTGGTCCTGAGCTGCTCCCCCCGTGACTGCAGCTCGCCTGAGGAAAGCAGCCACAGCAGAAGTTGCTGCAAGGAAACCTGCTCCACGAGAAGACTGCACTGCAGGGCACCTTCTCCCTGCACATGGTCTGCAGTGACAGCACTGCAGCTTCAAATGGCATTGTGGCATCCAAAAGTTCCCACATTAAAGGAACTTCCAGTACTTGAGGCACCAGGAAGTTGGCACCCAGTATCTGCCCCTGACACGCTTTATTAGCAAAGGCTGCAATGAAACAAGCCTCTTGGCAGGTTATTACCATAACAGCACTCAAGTCAAGGCAAGAACACGTCCTTTTAACAAGGAAGAGCAGTCCTGTACCAGGGTACAGCATTACCTTACAAAAGTGCCCAGAAAGATATAAAGAAGAATCAAACAGCAATGCAAGAGTTTTTATGGCACTGGAAAGGGTGGTGGCATGGCCTGGAAGGAACCAGGAATCCCAAGGAAGAGGTTTGCTGCACTAAAAGTTTGCAAATATAGAATTAACCTGACTGATAAAAGAAATTATCTCCAGTTCTTCAGGCTAAAAAACCAAACCAAACAAAAAACCCCAACTTAACCCAAAACCAAAAAAACACCACCCCAAGAAAAACCCACACAACAGTAAATCCTCGAAATTTCAACAACTGAGCAAAGCAAACTTCAGTATATAAAGAAGCAGAAATGAGATGATGTACATTAACCAATGCTTTATAGATTGAGGAAGGTGACTCCTTCAGTAATATAAATGGCCTGATTTTCAAAATCGGGTTTTAAAGTTCTTCAGAAGAGAAGTAAGTTCATTAGCAGTTTAGTTTATGTTTGAGGTGTGTTGGTGGTGGGGTTGTTTTGGTTTGATTTTTGTTGTTTGGGTTTTTTTAATATAATCGCTTAGCTTTTTTCTTTATGTCCCCAAAAGTGCAAAAAGGAAGAAGATAAAAAAAATCAAATTGAATACTTGTAAATGACAACTTTTACTTCAAATCCAATTATCTTGGTTCATTTACTTCTGTTATTAAACAGATTTAAAAACAGAAGGGCTTGCTTAGCCTCAGAAAAGCTGTTTTGATGGTAGGATCAAAAGAGTTCTCCAGGCACAAGGCATAATGGCTATGAAAATAAGAACAGGCACCCTGGAAAAAAAGATTTAGTATCAGTGAATGGGAGGGTTGAGGCAGGGGCGTATTGACGAGAGGGATATTTATTTTGAGGATCAAAACAAAATTTAAGTCTAAAGCACTGAGGCTAGAGAAAAGCATTCCTGAAACATACATCACATTCCTGTGGAGATTTTATCACAGCCCTTTTTTTCCCCCTTGCAGCAATCTAGTACAATTTGCATTAACATTATTAACACTTATATTAGTCAGTGTAGTAGATTAAACTTCCACAGATGTGTTAATAATATAAGCACTTAAGGATACTGTGAAATCAGGAATTTTCAGAAGAGCATTATCAAAGCTTGACAGTGGCAAAGAAAAGTATGACTGCAAGACTCTGGCTGCCATCAAGCACATGATATAAGTGATGATGATACAGAAAAATTAAATATTGACATAGCAATCTCATGAAATTATTGAAGAATTACTTCCATGTTATTCATACCTGAATCCACAATGTGAGCAAAGCATACAGGAAAAAGCCACTGCCTGCACTGCAGGCAAAGCCAAAGCCATTGGGACACCACTATACATGAATTTAAACTAGAATTTTCCTAAATCTTCAGTCAGACAGACTGGAGAGTTTTTGCTCACAAATTCATTATCACTGTTTCATGCATTTTTGGCTTTAAAGATAGTATTCAGAAAATCAGTAATGAAAATATTATTTTTTTCATGGAAATCCTTCAGTATTTTATTTCAAAGATCAATAATAAACCTCTAAAGAGAGATGACAGTAAAACTGTGGAAGCTGCACATAACACTTATTATGAGACAGCAAATGCTCAGAAGTTTTACATCACTATGTAAACAGACTCATATGGAAGTTCTTCCTATTTTAGTTTCTCAGGGGGTTTACTTATTGAAAAATCAAAGTTAGTGTTCTCCCAAGTAAGAATTCCTTTAAAAAAACCAGATATTGTAAGAGACATTCAACATAATAGCAGATTTTCCATGAGTATAATAATATTTATACACAGGGGGCTTTTAAATATTACAAAAGTCAACTGTCTAGCTTTTAATTAAAGATACCATGAAAGGGGAACTTTTTTTGGTGCATCTTTTGCATATTACTAGCATTAGGAAATAGCAAACAGATGCTAAGCAAGAGAAATTGTCATAAAAATCAGCATCCACATCAAGTAGATTCCAAGGCTGGTTAGGATCTAAAGAGTTCATCTGACTAAAAAACTTCATTTCATCCTTTGACTAATATAAATCAACTCCTCTGTTTCCCTGAGGGCCAAGACAGAAGAAGAGGATAGGCACAAAGGAGTGATGCCAGAGATGCAGCAGGCATACAAGCAGTGGCTAAATGCACTGACTTTTCAAGTGTGCTGATATATTTCAGGTACACAAACATATGTATAAACCCTTTTGAATTCATCAGTACTGGAAATAAAATACAACATAAACTAGTTAAACCCTGTATTTTTCTCACATTTTGCCATACTAGCAGGTGCTTTTTTCTGTTGATGGTCTCTATGGTTTTTATCACTGTGTACCTCAGCTACTCTTTTTTTTAGGTTTATTAGCTTCACCCTTCATAATATAACAAACATTTCACATCTAAAAATAAGATTACTAGTTAAGATATTATACAAATATATTATATTGTATAATATATATATTATATAATATACCTTNCTTTTCTTATTTAACTATCATTTAATGAGGAATTATAAATATCTGATCCTCTTACAAATAAAACACCATTTCTGAGGACTCCCAGTCAAAAATCACTTACAGATAATAGTTTTATAAGTAATTCATAAACTTCCATATTCCTGTAACTCCAGTTTCTTACTCTTGAATGACATATCTCCCTACAACTAAGACAGATGCCTTTTCCATAAGCAAACAAAAAAAACCCTGAAAACCAACAAAAATGCAAAAAAACTCTCAGAAACCTCCCCAAAATTCATTACTGTTTAATTTATTTGACTGTTTAATTTCATGACCACTTTCTCCTCTTTGCAAGGAAAAAACCAAGACGCTAATAATTATTTCATGTTCAGTTTTTCCATGCCATTCATGCCATTAAACACCTTTCTCAAATCCCTGAAGGCAATTCTGTACAAGTTTAGAAAATTTAAAAAAAAATTGTCTGGATTGGAAAGGAACCTTTAAAGGTCATCTGGTCCACTTCCACCCCTGGCAGTGATCAGGGACATCTTCAACTATATCACATTGCTCAGAGTCCCATTCAACCTGACCTTGATAAAAATGAAGACCAAAATTTGCTCCAAAATCTAAGTGGTTTTGAGACCAAACAACTCCACTCAATTAATGAGACCCTTTCTGTGTAGTAGAAACCATGCATGCAAGAACTGTAACACTTTTGTAGAAACCAGACTGAAATTCACCAATGACATTTTGAAGAACAGCAGTGAGAAACCACTTTTCATTTTAAAATGTTCCACAACCTTCAGTTCCACTTTTTAATTATTCAGTAATTTGAGAAGGAAGAAAGAAGCAGAATTTGTGGCTGCTGAATTCTGACGTGAAGTTTCCCATTATTTTCTAGAGGAAACACAACTTCACACTCTTCATACAACCTCTGTAATGCTGCTATTATCGTCTGCTCCAAGTACCATTGGAAATTGCTGGGGAATTGTCATCTCTACTTCCCTTTTAAAATGCAAGCATCCAATTTATAATTCTATTGCATTATTCTGTACATGGGTCTCCCTAGATATTTGTGCACTTGTGAGTCTGAAGACAACAGTCAGACATTATTGATCTCTGTGATACAAACAGAAATTTCCTTGTTCCAGTCAGAAATTATTCTCAACTGAATCACTTATTCAATTTCCAAACAAGCTAATAGCTGATTAAGTAGAATAAATGACAGAAAACACAGTGGGAAGTCTCAGGAGAAAGAGGAAAAACAATACTCAGTGTGATCAAGGTACACACTAATTAGCAGACCGACAAGTGAAAACAAAAATGGAAACAGAAAGATGTATCTACCAGCTTATCATAAGCTGAAAGAGTTCAAACACCAGCTTGCTTATAAAGAATGGAAACAAACCCAAATTCTATAGACACTATGACCTCATTCTAATTTCAAGCATAAAATACCACCTAAAAGTACATACAATTAGGAGTCACCTCAATTTATCTGGCTTAAAATTTCTTTTGGAGTTTCACAGTGGAGTAGTAAATACACCGTTAACTTAGCACATGGTCAGACTAGAGTACTACAGATATTTTTCCATAAAAGGAAAACTGCTTGCATAGCTATCACTGATACTTCCTCCGCCAGTGCAAATGGGTTCTTTGTTTTGCTTTTGGGAAATATGCTTCTTCCTTTAGGTGGCATTTTCTTTCAGGTTTTCCAGTTCAGTCTTTCCTAGAAGTCGATGGAAGACCACAGATGTGTATCTTTAACAGATCATACAGGCACAAAAAGCTGATCTTATAAAAGATGCAATCAGGGACCTCTGTATTTACAATGTCTTACAGCTTTTTCTGCAAAAACTGTAAGAGATGCTATTTCTTCTGCAAATGTTCTCATGTTTCCTCTCCTTGTCTGAGGTCTGACACTCAGGAGTCAGCCACCAGGCTCCAAAAATGCCTTATGTTTCAAGAGCTTCTGTTCAAGTTTTACTAAGATGGCTTTAAAGACACAACCAATTGACCAACATATCATCTCTTCCTCATTTGTGTACTTCAGGAAAATATGGTTGCTAGCCAAAACAACCCACACGGTGAGGCTCAACGCCAAGGCAGCAATAACTACTGTCACACTGAGAACACAAGGGAATTCCTGAGGCAGCTGTAGTAGGGAAGAAGGGAAATGCTTGAGCTCTGAGTTCAGCAATTCATTACCTCTCCTGGAAGACATCAGGAGAAGACAGACATGAAACACGGGTCACTTAGAAAGGTTATACCATGCCCTGTTATCCACGCATTTTGTGGATATTCAGTACATGGCAGTCTGTAAGCAGGACTGAATATCTCAGCAAACCTGGATGAAGCAATATGGTTTTCCCAGGAAAAATATCCACCATTTCCTAACTTCTGAGGATTTTAAAGACTAGAATGAAAATGCCTAAACACCTATTTCCAGATATTACGAAACTTACAAAAGATTGCAGTGTTCTATTCATCAACCATTAAACAAAAGCCTACTGCAAGCCTGAACTGAACATGGGATGGGTTCAGCTATCATCAGCATAGAGCTTTCCTTCAATATAAACCTCCCTCTTCGATAAGGAGCAGTGTCTCCAATTCAACACCAAGTGTTACACACCACGGTACTGATGCACTTGAGACGGCAAAGTGGTTTGCTAGAGCTGAAGTGCAGGAGAAACAACCTGAGCAAGTTGGCCAGGATTGGAAATCAGAGTTTCTAAGAAGCTGATGACAGAACTGAAGGCATAAAAGAGCTTCTGCAGAGTCCTTAAAATAGACCTTTGATCCAGCAACCCAGGTTACCCAGGAGCCAATGCCTGAATAGAAGTCTCAGGAAGATACAGGTCTTGGATCCAGGATTGGTCTTACCAGTTCCAGCTGAACCTTCCTTTAACAAAAACTGGGATTCACAACCACTTTCTCTTGGATACCAGTTCTTGAGGATGAGATGGGTAGAGGAGAAGGACCTCAAATTCTAGATCAAATACAAGGGAGACCTCTGTATCAGCAAAAGTTGCTTAAGAGAGGTGACTGGTATAGAGAGAAATGAGGAAAAAGTTACATACACTTGCTGGAAAATCATGACTGTCCTCTAAACAAAGTTAAAGGAATCCAAGTGGTGAATGCTGTATGGAACACCAGAATATTATCATGAAATGAAATTCTTCCAAGGACAGGAAGACCTCAAAAAATCTAGACAAATGTGAGAATCACAAGGAATGACATAGAGAAGATCTGAAACAACCAAAATGCTAAGAATAATGAACTGAAGGGGTGCACAATACCCTTCCTACTATAGCTGTAAAGTTAATCAGGCACTCAGAGCCCACCTCTACAGATACTGTCACAATAAAAACATCATCCAACTACCTGTGTATGGGTGCTCTCAAATACAATGCAAATACATTTGATAATAGCTTAAAAGGGAACTTACAACAGTAAACTTCCCAGTAATGGTTCCGGTGGCTGCCACAGAACAAGAAGAAAAGAATTGTGCTGATTTTTGTGTTGCTGGCACTAGATTGCCCAGATACCAGTGTAACACCACATACACAACACTGGCTGGTAGGTCTAATGCTGTGACAGGTTGTGGACACAATACACGATAAATTTCTTCTTAATATCTAATTTGAATATACCCTCTTTCAGTTTAAAACCATTATCCCTTGCCCTATCACTCCACTAATTCTACATAAATTTAAATGCTCTCTAAAGAGGTGTGACTGTTGCATAATCATCTGCCACAGGACCCTTGTTTCGATTCACTTACATGAAAAGACAGCATGTCTTTTAACATATTGATGGGTTTTCTGAAAAATGAAACTGCTAATAATGAATTTCTCAAGTGGCATCTCTATTGTGCCTAAGACAACATAAGTTTTTATTAGAAACAAAAGATTAAAGTAATAAAATAGGTAATTTCTTCCTTTGGAATCAAAACCAATTCAGCAATGGTATATACAAATTTTAGAGCTAGATTGCTAATCTAAATTGCTACTTAGCCTTAAGGACTGATAAATAATGCACACTCATGTTCAAAATATTTTAGTACAGGAAGATAAAGAGCATTCTCTTAAGAAGACTCCTAAAGTGAAGCACATTTTTGTAGATTTACTCTCCTTCCTACTATATCATAAATTGAAAGGTAATTAAATATGATAAAAAATTCTAGTCTAATTCTATTCCAAGTTGTATTCCATTTTTATCCAGATATAGCTAAAATTAAACCTGATCTAAAAAACTATTTCCTACTACATCAAGGTATTACTAATTTTCATGAGCTGTATAAAAATAAAAGTAAATAAAAATTTGGGGTGGGGGGAAGAACTGGGCTGTTTTCTAAGTAAATCTTTAATGCACATATTAATTGCCCCTGTGACTCTCCAGCGGGGCTGAGTAGATGATAAAAATGTAAAACAAGATTTGATCATCCAGAGACTTAACACTTGGGTTTGCTGACCAAGCACATTTCACTTCTCCACCATACTGCAGACCAAACAGTGGCACTGCCAGCCACAGCAGCCCCACACTGAGACATCTCAGCCACATATGAGGAAAAAATGACAGGGCAAAGACTACTAAACAAGGAAAAAGGAATTCTATGACTAATTCATTTAAGAATTTTTTTCAGAGGTTTTCTTCTAAACAATACAAATATAATCCTACTCCTTCATGCTACTTGAGCCAGCTGAGAGGTTTGCATTTGTAATGCCATTCAGCTATCTGTAACTAAGTGATAGTGGAATGGTACAATTCAAAGCATCTTCATTTGCTCATCCATCAAGCCCAAGCCTTTTGGGCTCCAATCTTGCAAGACTGCACCTGTAAAAAGCTTTTAATCACTTTTTTGGCATATGAAAATTATCTGCTCCTGTTACGCTCAACTTACAATTGCTTTTGCTTCTCCTCATCCCACCACATAATCCTTGAAACTGCTTTTTTTTAAAGCTAGGACTCAGGTAGAAAAAGTACGAGAAATTTTGATAGATAAACATATATCAATTATTTCTGAATTTAGAATCTACAACATATTCAGGATTATGGTGTGAGGTTTTTTAAGAAGTATGTGGAGCAAACTTATTACTGGGATTTAGTGAACATACTAATCCTGGATGCTTCTCTCCTCTCAGAAGAATACTACTATATCCTATATTATCAGCCAGATATTCAAGCCAGCATGCATATGCTGCAAGACTTGCTCCCAGGAGCTAAAGGACAATGATGCTGACTCATTGGGACTGGGTCACTCCCAAAATCTGAGGAAGGTGTGGGAAATGTCCTTCAATGGTAAGTAGTTTGGGAAAGGGGATACATTTCCATTTTATAAAGTAAAATGTGAGACAATATTAACTGTAAAGTCCTAGGTTTTTTCTCATTTGTTTGTTTGCTTAAAACTAGAATCCAATTAAAAAAAAAACTAGTGACAGAAATTGAAAAGGAAGGCACTCTGATGGTCAAGTTTTTAAGGCAAGCTTAGTATCTTCAGAAGACCAAATCAGATTCCAGCAATATTGGTTGCTTCTAGCTATAATTACATCCTTTAATCCTTAATTCAATCCTCTATCAGTTTCCCCACTATTTTTCTCAGAACTGATAACAAGACAAGCAGATTTAATTACTTAGGTTTTGTTCTTTTTAATATTGGCATGGTGCTAACATCTCGCTGTTCTCTATGGAGTTTTCTTGGTTATATGGTTTTATTAAAAGACTGACCAAGAATAGCTAGGGGCAGGGGGAGGAGTGTGTATGTGAAATATCTCTGAGAACAGAGCACTGAATGAATCTGGAAATTACCAAATCTGTAACAGATGACAGCACAGCAGAAGCAGGGGTATAAAACAGAAGCACGAAGCAGAGACCTAATAAAGACTAAACTTCCAAATTATTCTGACAACAGTCCCAAAGAAAAAAGATAATCCAAAAATATTAGGTACAAAGTTATCCAAACATGCCATATACTATGTTGTAAAAATCTTATAAAAGATGCACAAAACTATGTGAGCAATAAAAATGTAAGCTGTTTATAATCACTGTCCTGTTCCATTTTTCACAGATAAAAAAAATGACAGATTTTGATAAAGATTTTTACACTTAAAAGAGAATTCCCAAAGGAATCTGAAAATTTGAAGAGCCTTCATTTACAACACGAAAAATTGGGAACATCCGAAGATTCTGCAAACTTGATATTGATCACATTCAACTTTCTAATAGAAGACCACAAACCTACATTAAAAGAAAACTACAGTAATGTTTTCTGTAAGAGCTCTAATACATTTTCTGTTCAACAACCTTCTTGGAGAAGCGAGCATCTTTACCAGAGACAGACTGTTCCAAGCTTTTTCTAACGTAATAGCTGTTTTCCTGTTTTCCAAACATTTAGCTTTCCTAACATAATTGCTGGAAATTTAAGATAAGTGTCTCATAACAGCCTGATGAAAGCTGAAGCAACTGGTATTTTGATGTTGATGCCAAATCAGTACGTTTTGTTCTGTCTGAACCACTGCATTAGAAATCAGTGTGACACTAAATGTAACCTCTGAGTACAAGAACAAGAATTTATGGTATCAGATGTTTACTATTCCCACTTTTCCCCTGGCACTGCTCAAGGAGTTTTCATTGTTATAAATATACATTCAAGAGTTTACTCACAAAAGAAATTTATTGTCAGATTTAAGGATGTCTATTTCCCTAGCATATTATGTACAAGAAACAGGCCAAGAACAAATTGTGAAGTCAATCTGCTCCTACTGTGTGTGAAATTATCAACTATCTGTTAACCAGCTCAGTGACATGTCATCTGTCCCTAACCATGGCACTCTCACTGCTTTCTCGTTCTGCTTGTATTACGCTTTTATTTCAGCGGCAGTAAACGAAACAGACGACCATAATTTCTTCAAAGGGTTCATAGTCTTAAAAACACAATTTCATGAAGTCTAAATGACTGTCTAACGTCCATGACCTTATAGAACAATGTCTCTGCTTTTAATAAATTATTGTCAAATGTATACCAAAAAAATACAGTGCCACTTCATTTGAACTTAATTCTAACAATGAAAAAGAGATGTGATATGCACTTAGGTGATTCTAAACTGAATCTCAGAAAAGGCAATGTTGATATTTCTTCATTCTTAATATTTTATTAGCAAACATTGAAATTAAGGAAAACCATCCCGTTTTCCTACCATAAACTCATTCATCCATAAATCTGCACTTTTTTCCTATAATTTTAACATGCAAGTCTAACAGAAACCCTTCAAATATAAAGGGTGTCTCCTCAAATCTGAGGAAACACTGAACCTGAAATCAACTGGCTCAATTTTCATGTTCCAAGTAACTGCACTTTGTTTCCCTTTCTGTTTTCTTTTTTCATACATGCATTTCTCTTTCCTCTAATCTTTTTTTAAAGCTTTCTTTTCTATTATACCCATGTCTGTGTTCCTTTATTTTCCCCTTCAAATAAAATCTTTACTTACAGCACATGAATGATGACTATGGCACTGTCTTCCTTAAGAAGCACAGTAGTAAACGAAAATCAAAATAACTAAATATATTTCTAGCAGGCACACAACATGTAAAGCATCTATATGGTCATATTGCTGCCAGATTCAGTTTTTCTTCTTTCTTTCTCACCTACTCTATTAAAAACTGTATTATTGCTTTGGGTGATTCAAGGCAATCCAAATAGCAACCCACATAATAACAATATACAGCAACGTAGACTGAGCCATGAAACTAAAAAATAATGGGGGAGTACAAGACACCTACAATTGTTTCTACCTGCCTGCAGACATACTGGGTTATGCTAATTGTGGAGGTATTTTGCAGTTTTACACATCAAGGAGGGCAGAGGTATTAACACAAAACCCCCTTCAGATCCTAAGACTCCAGGAGCTAAGTACTCATCTATCCTAGCTCTGACCTCCTGTTAAACTCTGATCCCAGGAATGTGCAACGACTGATTTCAAAGAGGTTTCAGGAATCCACAATTATCTCATAATTCACACGCTGTAAGCCTGCCTGTACAGTTGGGACCTTTGTGCACAGGAGAAGGGAATCCTGATTTCATCACTGCCACACACGCTGACAAGGACACTTCAGACATCAGCTAGCGCTCAGCAAACCGACTTTATTTTTAAACATTCTCAACAAAATAAAAGGATTCTTTCAAGAACATGCTTGCTCTAGGTGTTCTATTTAAGGTCAGTTCCCACATGTGTACTAGAAATAGAAGATATTTCAAACTGGCAATTTTTCTGAAGTAAATGAAGATTAATTTTCTTGGTACTCTATATTTCCTGATAGAAGGAACACTGAAGTTATCACTGACAAAGAATAAAGTGGATATTTTTCATTTTCTTCACCCAAGCACTTGCAGACCGCAGGTTATATTAGACTGCATAAAAATAATATAATTTTACTTTTGTGAAACAAAAATAATTTGGCTCATGTATCACTTTTTAATCCAACAAGTTGAAACAAATTTGGAAGTAAAAATGAACCATTAATCTTTCTAATGCATCAATGTTACTAAATGTTAATCTAAACTCTAAATTTATGAAATATTCATCTGTGACTGCTTCTTAGACTTTATAATCTATCTTTCTGATACAGTCTTTAGCAACATTTTATTCTATTTGTCTTGAACATGCTGAGCTATATTTGCAACAATGGCAGTACGATGACTGTATAAAATCTGCAGACTCCTGCTCAGTCCCAACTAGCCAGGTCGGCTCTGAACTAACACATCACTGCAATTCCTAGGAAGTATACAGAAAATATGTCGAAGAATAAAGGGAGGATACTGAGAAGATGCCACAGTAAATGTGCACCCAAAGTGTACCCAAAAGAGAACAACCTTGATTATGCAATCTTTGCTATCTTCTACTTTCTGAATTCTTTGCAAAGTTCTTTACAACTTTACACAAGGGGCTGAGAATATGACAATATGCTATGGCTGCAATGACATTCCACTAAGTAAGCTGACTAGCTACATCTACAAGAAAAATTTTCTTTTTGGTGTAAAGTCTTTTCATGTATGTTAATTTTTGCTTGAATGTGCATTTATTTGGCATATTCATGAATCAGGTTTTGGGAAATTTGTTGCAAAAACACAAACTCAAATAGTGGTGCATAACTGTGGAACAGAACCAACTCTAAAACTGTCTTAGTTTTTTTAATTACAGTAAGTTATACCTACTTGAACAACAACAGAAGTTAAAATGGAAACCATTACTTGAAACTTCTGTTCCCCTACAGTTCCAGAGAGTTCCATCTTTCACTTTTTAAAGTGGTCGTACAAAAAGTTAGATCTTTATTCTCCTTTAACTAGATGAGATTTTTTTCTGATCATCTCCATCACTTAACTCCTTACCATCAAACACCTTCAAAAGTTAACATTTGCAAAATTAATTGAATTAACTGAAAGCCAATCTAGAGACATGAACTCCTCAAATAATTTTAGTGGAAACCAACTTCATGCATCTGTACTGTGAAGACATTTTTTTCTGCTTTAAAAATACAAGAATCTGTATTTCCACCAGACTGATATAACCTACTTCATGTAGTTCAGTAGCAGCATTATTGTCACAGAAGTATGCATTATTATCCCGTACTTACAGCACTTGAATTGTTGAGAACAAGTTAAAATCACTGAGCCATCGAGACACCAACCTTGTGGGCAGGGTGCAGCAGCCATCGGCCGTCAGCCTGACTTGGGTTTCATGGCTATCCAGGGGGCAAACAACTTGCTGAACAGGAGGACATTCGACTGTGCTGCAATCCACACTGAACACTAGGGAGGAAGAGAAGAAGAACATTTCTTTTACGCATGCTTTAGAAGCTTTCTGCAAATTACTTCCTCATAAGCAACCACTTATGCATCAGCCTTTCAAGTCACAAACATTATCCAATGAATGCGTGCTTGCTAGGTAACATTACAAAAAGCCTCCCTTTCTCTTTAATATTCCCTCTTTAAAATTATTAGGAAGCAACTGAACTGATAATAGTTAATAAAAAAATTTATAGAAGTTTGACAGGAAACCTTACACAATCATTAAAACTGTGAATATTAGTTAATAGAAGTACCCTAGTTATGGAAATATATATATTCCCTACAGCTTTTAAAACAGTAAACAATTCATTGTTTAATTTTTAACTAATTAGTCTGTTTAAACAAAATACTTGGATTATAGGAAAAAAAGAGATACACTACATACAGATATACGTGTGCATGTTTAAAGTACAGTTTTAAAGACTATTTTATTAGGCTGTCTTGTTTGAATATTTATATATGGCAAAAATGAAATCTAAGTTAACAAATCTTTCTGCATTAGTGAGATGAAGAATTCTACTTAAGAAAGACTGATCGACAGTTCTTAGAAAGCAACAAATGTCTAGAAATGCAAAAGAAAAAAAAATCCAAATCAGGCTAAATATATATTTCATGTTCTAAGTTATAGTCAGGAGAACTGAAACACATCTTTCTCTTATTTGGTCCTAAACCTTCCATGTAACAAACACTACCAGCTCAGGTAATAAGTATCTGCTATGCCTTTTCATAATTATACTTAGAAAGTGCAGAATAAAACACAGTTCCCTCTTTCTGACTGAGCCAGCAGGATGAAGAGAATGTTATCAGACTGCAAACTATGCAGTACGATGTCCCTGACTACTGATTAAACTTCACTGCAACACTGACACTATCACAGCAGCTTACTGAACTACTAAAGCAGCTTGACAATGCTACCCAACTTCTCACAAGAGCTCATAACCTTCAAAGGGCCATTTTTTCTCTTCTGGTCCTACATTTTCCAAGCTTGATCCTCAGTGGTACATAGCAATAACTGACTCTGTCCTCATGAGACATCAGTCTCAGAATCACATCTGCTCTTCGTATCTCCACTGCAGTGGTTACAGTGTGATAGTATATGGCTCACTAATACTGAAAAGCAGCCCAGTCTGTCTTTTTTTATTCAAGTACAAACTTCAAAAACATTACAAACAAACCCCAAGTCAAGACTACTCAAATATAATTTTTTCTCTTTATTATTACATTATTAGATCAATCATAAAACAGCTGAGGTAGGACAGGACCTCTTAGAGGTTCCCAAGTTAGGCCATGTAAATCTGGCTCTCCAGAATCAGGCCTAGGTGGCTTTTCATTATCTCCAAGGATGGAGACTCCACTACCTCACTGGGAAAACTGTGTCAGTGCCCAGCCACCCTCATAATGAAAAAGTGCTTCCTGATGTTCAGAGGGAACCCCCTGTGTTTCTGTTTGTGCCTCCTGCCTCTCTGGTCCTGTGACTGGGCACCACTGAAAAGAACCTGGCTCTGCTTTCACATCCCCTTCAGGTGTATCGATGAGATTTTCCCTGAGCCTTCTCTTCTCCAGATGGAACAGTCCCATCACTCTCATAGGTTCCTCACAGAAGAGAGATGAAGACAGAAAAGAAATGAAAAATATTTGAAAAATGAAAAAAGGTTCCTACTTTCTCGGAGATTTAAACAGGTTTCCCAATCTGGAAAAAATATTGACAGAAACTTAGAGATAAGTTGAAAATATTCTGGGGTTACAGAACAGCCTGTAATTGGATTCTTAATTTCTTTAAAAGGTATCTCCCAGATAGCACTACTGTCCTGAAAAATAAGACTGCAAACATTTACCACTGACTGTTTAGTTTTCTTTTCTTTTCACATCCTACTGTGACTCCAATAATTAATACGTGTACACTTCATGAACAGTTTATTATAAGCTGTTACTATGTATCTTATTCTAAACTCTTCTCTTTTTGTCTATCATAGAAACTTTAAGCTTTAAATAGAGTTTGACAAATCTGTGTCTTCAAGAACTCATAAATATGTTCTGATTTCCTATCAGTGAAGATTCACCCAATCAACCTTTGCTTAGAAGTCTTCAAGAATTTTCTCATGCACTGAATTTGTATACAGAAGCATCTGAGAGTTATCACTTTCCTACAAGAATGTAGCAGAAACCCTGCCATGGTTGCAGACCCTGACATATCTGCAGTAATGTGCTGCCTCCTTTGTAGACTACAAAATCAAAGGTTTTGAAACTGCTAATGAAACCAGGTGAATAAAACTTCCTAGTAACTCCACTAGAAAGTTATCAAAGTGTGTTAAGTTTCATCCTGACATATTTCAACTAATAAAATGGTTGGCTCTTCAACTAATACAATGTACAGTTTAGGGTAAGATCTAAATAAATACCTAATGGTGAAGGAGCAAGTCAGTATTTGCACTTCTGATGAAACAGTGGCTCAGCACAGGCTAAGGCTTCAAAAGTTGCAAATTTCTGAGGGTTCAGTACAAGGATACACAGTCTGCTTTTATGGCATGGAAGCATCACATGACATCCTCTGCTTTCAGTTCAGATGCATTTCAACTCATGAACAGTGCAGCACAACATAACTACACATGAAAATGATAATTACATTGTCTGCCATGGGAGAAGTAGAAAGGAAGTCTCTCTCCATGACAAGGCTTTATCCTTTTAACATTCCGTGACACCTCAGAACATAGTACATGCAACCATAGCATTCCTGGACCTTCAATGCAGCTGTATCACTGCCTGAAACACTTTCTTAACTGCCCTATCCCAGGTATTTCCCAACAAGGATCTCCATGTCTGATGACTTCCCCCACCACCTTCATTGCCAACTTAAAAGTCATTTCTCCAGCTTCATTAGAAATGTATCTGTAATTCTTCCTCACTATTTTTGTCCAATCTTTTCCCATTCCTATCTCAAGTTCGGCCAACATAAGCTTTTAACAAATCATCCAATACAACAATATAAGCAATATCATAAGTTATATATTATATAAGTACTATGCTGTAAGTAACAGAGGACAAAAGAAAAACATTATAGAATTCTATTTCTCTAAGCTCTGTATAAAAACTGGATTTTGCTGACCCTTGTCCTTAGTGCAAGATTGCATAAGGTCCAGATCTGATGTTCAAGGCTGAAGCTGTATCAGGGTGGAGCACAAGCTACTTCCCTGTGCGTCATTACACACTACCTACTAAATTCTGCTGCTGATCTTGGACTTTCCATCGAGCCCTGACTGCACAGAATTCCCTAAAGAAGTAAGGCAAACAATAACATTTTCCTTACAATTGTGTTTAAACCAGTATTTGGTAGAGGAAAAAGAGAGTAATTTTCAGGCCATGCTGGAGATGAGTGAATGAAAGCTCTGCCAAAAAGACTTCTGAAAAAATGACAAATGAGTAGTCTTTCAACACAGGTTATGTCTATCATGACAGACATTTCCCAATGCTTTCCCAAAGATGTCAGAAACTAAAAGATGACACTCTCCATTGCACCATATGCAGCAACAAAAAGTTATCAAAAAGATACAGTAAATATCTGTTGAACTACTGTCAAAGTTAACTTTTAGCTTGTTTTATTCAGATGTGACAGGTAGAGCTCCTATCAACACTTCAGCACTTGAATTTAGATTTTAACTCAATCATGTTTATATAAACAAACACAATTTAAAAAATGTCTTTGTTCATAGCACACACACTCCCATAAATCTTGTTTTGGGTTATTTTTATTTTTGCTGTTAACACACTATGCAGTTCCATTTGAGATTGCTCATTCAAACTATCTTTAAGAAAAAAAAATTGAAAGTAGTTAGGGAAATGTAATCCCCAGCTTAAAACTAAATTCAATGCTCATAGACTAAATTCCTTATTAGTGAATGGACAGTTACACACATCTTGTAGGAATAGAAGAGGTGTCTTATGGAACCAAGCCAGGGTTATCTCATCTCTGAGCTTTGCAACCACAGTAAAACAAAGAGTATGACACACTTGTTCTCAGTAGGTGCCACAACTGTGATGAGATACTTGGTGGAGCAACAGGTAAGAAAATTTAAAGCAAAAAAATCTGGAGGTTAATAGACATGTATGACTAAGCTATTAAGCTTTTTCAGTATTCATTTTAACTGAACACCAATGCCTTCAACTGTATTCCTAAAGTAAAAGGGGCAGAAGAGAAAGTGGATCTCAAAATGACTTATTTTATTTTTATTCTAGGATTAATGTTGAGGAAACACTTTCTATTTTCCTTTCACTAACTCCATTGCCAATCACAGCACTTGAACATATGAAGTTCTCAGCAGAAGACTCCCAACTCAAATGCTAGAGTTAACTAGAGCAGTGATATCTTTTTTAAGGAACAGAAATAAATATGCTTTAATTGCACAAGTGCTTTATCTTGGCATAAATTACATGATGACAGCACTGCTGTCACAGGAAGCAGTCCTCCCAGCTTTATTCCCACCAGAAAGCCCTTGATAGTGCAAAATTCCTATTGAGGCTGGTTAAGCAGACATGCAAGTGCAAGAAGAGTTCTGCAAGCATTACTCACAGATCTGTGGCAAATAATGGAAACATGTTAACTCCATAGACTTGCTGACACACTCAGTAAAACTGATGACACCAGCCCCACATGAGTCTCTGTGTGAACATCAACCTCCCAGGCCTTACTCTGTCCATTGCCCATATTTTTCTACCAATATGGCATTTCAGTAACAATTCACATAGTTCAGTTCCTCTCCAACTCTTCTTGCCTACAAATCTTCAGGATACCAAGCCAGACTCTGAAGATGCAAGGTTTATTACCAGGTCTCTCAATTTCTAAGCCCCATTTGCAAAGTTCTACGTTTCCCTTAAATCCCATTAGTTTTTTTCCTTCCCCAATCTCTTCAAAGCCTCTGCTCTTCTACCCTCCTAACAAACACCTTCATTTTTCCAGTCCCATGTACCTTCACCTCTTACAATTCCCTGCAGCAAAAAATACAAACTGCTTCAAAAACAATACAGAGTTACATAAATTCACTAACATGACAGAAAATCATATTCAATTTGAAGATTCTGTAAAACTAGCAAGTTGAAAAGAGCTTTCAAGTAGTAATTTCCATGGGCAAGTCTGGACGGACTTATTTGCCAGCTACAAGATGGGAATTCAAATAATATTTGGAAGGACATGATCAGAGCTAAAATTTCTTTTGAAAATGATAAATAATCCAAAGTCAGCAAGACAAAATTCAGTAAAGGCATAATTGAAGTATATAGAAGGAATTAAAATGCACAAATATAATGATTCATTAACAGTCATACTACAGAAAGATCCTGACATCACAGCAGTGATTTCAGTAGAAATACCTCTTGCAAAACAGTTAAAACATTATTTAAAGTTTTGCATGAGAAATAGAAGGCAATTATTCTCAAGTATTTAATGCTGATGAAGACTCTCCCAAAATATTAGTCTGCTTTTGGATACCACCTGTTAAAAGTGTAGATTAACTGAAAAAAACTTACAGAAGGGAAGCATAATCAGGGAGGAGTCAAAAAAGACCATGTCACAGTAAATTACAGCTAATTCTAGATGAAAGAAGCCCATGGTTGACAAAATATTCCAGAGCAAAAAATTATAGTAAAGATTTGTTCACCAACTATTCAGGACAGGGTACAAAAGTTTGCTTAAATTTCCACGGATTTGCACTGAATATTAGGGAAAAAACACAAAGAGAAGCACTAGAAGATACAAAGACTGTACAGTCTTCTTCTGCGGAAGATTTAAGAAAATGTTAAACTAGCATAGGAAAGGCACAGTTTAAGCACACTTGAAACTGTTTGCATATAATGTTTTGGATTATACCATTTTATATGCTTGCTTTCAGTCCTCTGTTTTGACTATTTATCTTACCAAAGCCTGGATCAAAGAGTGAGTTACATCTTCCACTTCACTTGGAACAATAAATCACAAGAAAGGGTGATTTGTGTTCTCATGAAATGAAAGATGAGTAAATACTGAAAATGTTGTATAGGTTTTTAGTATGCCACTCCATAATCCTCTTGCACCACCGTTTTTAAGGGTGAACACTTGATAACCTAGAGAGATCTTAAAACAGAAATCCTAATTCCCTGTCCATACACAATGGATTTATACTATGAAAAACATATGCATAATCTAATCAATATATAAAGCATGACACTTGCACTAGTAGCATTCACAGAAATGCAATGTTCTCACTAGGTTACTTTTCCCTTGCTACTCAGTTTAAATCAATGTCTAAAGAAAAAAGAAAGCAAAATTTACCATAATATTTTTATCCTTTTTTTTTAATGGGTATTGCCTACATATAATTAACTTTCAAGAATAATCAGAAGAATTTAGAGGCTCTATAGGCTTTGCTGGATGCAATTATATAGATTATTTTGCTTGTCAGACAGAAAAAATGGAAAAATGGGAAAATAAATTGTATCTACTTTTACCTGGCTTGCACTCATAGAGATCACAGCATTCCCCTGGCTTTCCTGATGCCTTAGAAACCAATATATTCAAATAGCCAGGCTGGCAAACCTTCCTCAAGCAGCCTGCAGGATTACACACACAACGGCTTGGGAGTGGACAGCATTCACCAGGAGGTGCATAGCCTTCAATCAAGATGGAATCTTCTGGACATCGAGGAGAAAACTGCACCTCACAGCGGGCCTTGGAGCAATCAGGTTTCTCTTCTGAAAGGGAGAGAAAAATCATCATGCCACAGCTGTCAGTAAAACACTGAAGTTGGGAAGATAAACTTGGATAAAAGCTCCCTCTCTCCTCCCTCCCTCCAAAACAATAAAAAAAGGAAACAGCTGCTACTGAACTGATTGGCAAATATTACCAAATATCATTTTAAAACTATAGTTATTTGCAAGATGCTAGGTGTCTTATCAAATATTTTACAAAACTTCTAATTAGTGTAATGTGTGTGATGGCTGAACCCACACAGTCTCAAGCAGAGCTGTGAACTTACATTTGGCCAGGATGTTAGGAAACAGCTTGTCATGTCATGTCAGCCCTAATGTCCACACCTATTTCTTCAGTCTCCTAAGACCTGCCATTATGGACTGATTTAAATGGATTGATTTATTAACCTGAACTGAGCTCTCACATATTCAAAAAGCAAGCTAAAAGTTCAACAGCTAACATATTTGAATACCTTAGCAGAAGAGGATTTTTCCTGTGCACACTCCCAATGTTCACATTAAAAGTGGTGTTCTTACATACTTGAGCAGCTTGAATACTAACAGATAGGTTTGACTGTGTGATGATGAGATTTGTTGATGATCCTTATGCACCCCTTCTAACTCTGGATATTCTACGATTCCTTCATGTACACTTTATGTATTTTCTTACAACCATCAAAGATTATTAACCTAAATGTGCTACTAGATAGTGTTATAGCTCTTTTCTTACAGTTAAAAATCCTACTATTTCCATCTATCTTTGAAACAATCTTGACTAGATACGTATTCTGCCTAGAACTTTAAATAACATTTTAAGACCAATGTTTTTTTTCAAACCTACACCCCTATGTTTAGGTTCTTATCTACTTTATTAAACACATTCTTCAGACAGAACATTACTGGTTACAGAGGTTCACTGCAGAGAGCTGCATAAATAATAGATAACATACTATTTTCAGTATTGTATTGATAGCCTTTAGTTTATGCATATAACAAAAGGCTTGACATTCTAGCTTTTAAAATTATTTTCATTTCCCACTGCATGTTTGCTCAACATGCACAGAGAAGTGATAGAATTGTTGCAGTAGCAGCCCTTAAAACACATACTCATGATAGGCTCTTGATAGACCACTTGTACTCAGGATGACCCTTAAATTCCCACTGTTCATTACTTTATGTGCCCTAGAATTATGCATCCAATGATCTTCCAATTTCCATGACTAATAGATAAACCCATCCTCACGCAATATCTCCCATGAAAATATTTTGGCTTAGAAGTATTTTAAAAAGTTGACCTGCTCTTTTTCACTTCACTGCACTGACACACATACACGTACCTATATGAAGATAAGAATTTCCTTAAGGACTGCTTAGATAATTCAATAAAATTTGAGCAATGCAATTGGTCAAATAGAATAAAAACAAATTCTGACCAATTTGGCTAACTTTCCAAAATGCAAGGTTTGTCAGAAATGCACATCGAACTGTTCGAGTTCAGACTGTGCAGGACCCTAGATGTATCATTTTTGAAGACCAATGCAAAGCCTACTGCTGGAGTTGGTAAGATCACCTAGCAAAGATATGAAAACAAGGACATGCCACTATCAACATGTAAGAAGCATCACAAGCAACAGAAGAGAGAAATTTAAACTAGAGAACCATGACAAGTATTTTTGTATGAAATAGTCACTCAGTGTTTTGCAGTTATTTTTGATAGTCTTTTCCACATTAGAGTATTGTGCTCAATGGAGTTAGAGGTTACAGACTGTGACAGGACTCACATAAAGCCAGCACCATTTTCAGAGAAAATGATTTAAACATACCCACCACCTCGCAAAAGATGTGTGTATGTTTTATACCAGGTAATATAATTCCAGTAGGTATTTATAAACCAAAGGTTCTCTTCTTAATCCAGTGTCACTATTACTTTTGTACTTCAGCATCCCAAAAAATAAACAAACAAAACATGACTAATAACTCCCTAGTAATACTCATGTAAATATTGTACTTCCAAATTACATCTCAAACTATGTACATGTTGAAACATTCCTTTCCCAATATACAAATGCAACTGAGCAACAGGAAAGTCAAATATATTCCCCCAAGCTGGATCAACCAACAGACAGTTATCTTTCAGTTTCCCAAACTCTGGCCCACAGCAGAGTCAAAAGCAGGTTAAGAAACTTTTTGCAGACTATGTCACAATTTGTTTCTTGATTTCGATGTCATTTTCCTTTATGGAAAGCAGCTACAGAATAAAACTGTATGTGGTCAGCAGTATATAAAGTGTGTCCTTGAACATAATCTTTATCTAAAACATGAAAATCCAGCAGCTCCAGGTGTAGCATTACTACTTGTTAGATAAAGCTTTAATCTGCTAGCATCACACTAGTGTAACTCCTTTCCAAGTCCAGAATTCACTGCAATGTAAGATGATGGGAGTTCAGTTCTACTGCATTTCAGTAAAAGCTGATGTGGGCTCCTCATTTTTATACCAAGTTTGGATGAAGACATTACTTCCAAGCAACCATTCAGAAAAGTTTCAGGATTTTTCTTGTTATCTCAGCAAATGACAAAATCTCCTCTATTCACAAAGATTCATTACACCAAACTAGTTCTACCTTTTCATTACTTCATTGAAGAAGGCATCAAAATTTCATCTGTTCTCAAAATAAATTATAAACATTAATACAACCATAAATGTCACTGCTTTAGCAGAATTCCTGATTTAATTCCAATATATACAGCTATTTAAGATTTCATCAAACAAGAACTGTTTAATAGCTTTTCCTTTATTAACAAACACTTCTACCCCTTACAAAAGGAACATTTAAAAAAACCAAACATGTAAGAACAAAATAATTGAAAATACACCAAAAGCCTCAAAGGACAGAAAGCAGGGTAATGCCAAGCTGTATTCCACCAAAAAATCCTGTGAAATTACTCACCAGTGCTATTTCTGCTACTCTGCCCCCTTTACACACCAGACAGACTGTTTCAAACCAATTCTCAACAGACCAAAGCAGATTCACAAGAGCCTACCGCCTCTCTGTCAAATAGACACATACATTACAGAGCACCAACCTGTCCCCTGGATGTTTTAAGCTACTGCCTGTTACACAAATCAGGTTCTTCCTGACCAACATCTCCACAGTCAAACAATGCACCAGGACTTAAACTCCACTTTGATAATAAATAAAATATAAACAAATATCATGTGTGTCCAGAAACAGGAGAACTTCATTTTTCAAAGCACTGTGGTGAACCTAAAGAATTAGGATTTTGAGGAAAGGGAGAACTATACATGGGACTATATACATATGACTTATTGTGAAACAAATTAGCACAGCAAATATATACATATTCCTGAATAATAGGGCATCTTAACAGATTACACAGCAAGATACACACGTCACATTCTTCTCACCCATAGTGCAAATTCCTTCACAAGAAGAATTTCATACAACCCTAACTGCATGTAGAGACAGTAACATTGCTATAGCATAAAACTCAATCTCATTTCAGTATGTCCTTTAAAAAATACCCCAACCATTAATAATGAGAACAATCACTTTTCAGGGATGCATTCTGGTAAGTTTGAATTGATAACCTACAACTCCCTAAGAAAAACATAGTTGGCTGCAAGTGCTGCCTTTACATTCAAAAAAGCATCATTTCAAATAGCTACACAAAGAACAGAAAATATTGGTTGGTTTCCTGATGAGGTTTCTCTGTGGGACACATTCTCTTTATAGCCTTTCATCAAACACCACTGAAACTGGAAGCATTTTGGTATCCCCGACATCCCAGCAGCCTGAGCCAACAAACAATCTCTACAGGGACAAAGGAAGAGTCTGGATCAATCAAGCTTTCGCAAACTATCTATTCTGAGACAGACAATTTTCTCAAGAAATTCAGAAATGTAGCTAGAAATATAACATTCCTAATAAACTGAACACAATCCAGACAGGAAAACTAACATTTTGATGCATTCCAAATAAGACTTCTATCCCTGGAAACAAACTTAATACCTACTCTAAAAGGGAGCTCTAGAGATAATTTCAAATAAAGTTGTTCAGTTTATTTTTAGATATAAATTACTACAGGTAGAAATTCTTAATTTCAACACAAACTTTACTTTCTGTAGGTCTGAAGGTTCAGGCTTACTTGTACTTCATTAAGAGCCTGCAAGAAGAACTTGCTGTTATTGAGCACATGAGAGAGTACACCCTACAATTATTAAGAATAACCTAAGTTACAATGTATAATTGAAAAATAATAGCTGAATAAGACACAATTCACGGTGTGCTTTATTATTAAAACAGGCATCATTCACTTAAAAAGTTAGGATGTCTCAAAAAAAAATTCTCACGTTCATCTCAGAAGTGCACAGGGAAGTTGAGCATCTCAGAAGTTGAGGCATAACATTCAAATTGACTTTTCATTGCAACCACAGCATACTTGTTATAAAGTACATGAGGAGGGGGAGAAAAACCTTCAGAGGATATAATAATAATAATAAGAAATCAAGATATGGGTTTGGGTTTTTTTCTTTCCATTAACTTTAGAAAGTGTCTGTCATAAAGCAATAGCCATAAACCCAGAACTTTGTCACAACAGTTTTTCATATCAAAATCTACAATCTATTTTAAAAATTATATGTGACTATACAAAGTTATTAGGAGGTGGATGTATAATAGCAAGTTACTGAAGCACTTATGCTGCAGCCAATGCTTTCTCTGAGAGAAGGCAGCTTCTTTACCTTCCTGAAAGGTTTATGCAATACTCGAATTGGGTACTAATTAGATACATTTTTATTAAGATAGTCACTGAATATAGGAAGTTTAGATCTCAGACATTTTCCATTTCTTTTGTTAAAGTAGATCAGCTGTAACAAAAACCAACCAAGCCAAACCAATCCTCCTCATCTTTGTTAATATCAAAGTAGAAGGGAAATAAAAAAAGCTCCTTAAGAAAAATTAAACACTTTGGTTTCACATCTGTATCAAATTCTTTTCCTTCATTATGTTTGCATGCTCTGCTTCGACACGCAGAGAAAGTACATGCCAAGTTTGTTTAATGAGAAAAGCAGAACAGTTAAAACATTGGTTAGTACAGTGAAAGGATCTTAGGGTACACTCTAAGAAACAGAGAAGAAAAGCCCTGATGGGGATGGGAGGGTCTTCTCATTCTTCAGGTGAAATGGAACAGACCCATGCTTCTCAGGAAACCATTTAAGGGAGGAATTTTTGTCATTTTGTCAGAACTTTGTCAGAATGTGATGCTGTTACTCAGTCACCATAGAAACGAGGGCAGAATGTTTTATTAGAGGAGATGGCTGAAGAGAAATTGGTATTTCTCAGTTCCAAATGTTTCCATTGAGATATTTAAATGGTTCTACAGTTGATTCTTTAAAGTCAAATTTTAAATACATATTCATATGGATATACACAGAGATGGAGGGAATATTTTTTTTCTGTTAAGTCCATACAAAGAACACAGAATAAGAAGCACTTTGAAATAGCAAGCTTCATATTTCATTTTTCTGAGCAGTTCAGAATAGGATACGGTTTATAAGGACTAACACTTTGCATGACTAAACAAAGCAATGCACTACAGTTGGCACACCTACTTTGACGGCATGTGTGCATTTTTGTTTCACTATAAACCATTTTTGTGAAATCTAGGCTAAAACACAGTCACTTTTGTTGTACAGTCTTACAGTCATCACTGAGATACATTCCAAACAATAGGCATACTGTACTGTTATACAGTGGCAGGAAGGAAATATTAAAAGGATTAGGGATAAACAAGAAAAATGATTACCCAGCTGAAGCAGTCAGACAGACAGGGATCGATACTGGAATGCAAAATACCAAAAAGGATTTTCAAGACTCAAAAGGGCAGTTATAGTAGATTAAAAAATGAGATTAACTTACACATACAATATGCACAGTACTGTATATGGATGAACTGCTACAAACAAAAAAGAAAATGAGAGCCTGACCTTTTACCTAAAACTGAACTTTACTTAAAATCCATTCTATTTTCTAAATGAGTCTTGCTACACTTCCCAGCATTCTGGTGCTCCACATTTTATGTACTACATAGTGGGGCAACCTGCCTCACCCAAATTATAGCCTAATCTTCTTGTGATATAACAGCCTGGAACTAACCTGGGTTAAAAAAAGTCACACACAAAAAGACAGCCACAGATACCAGTTTTAAGAAACATCCATTCATTAATCCATATCTTTGGCAAATCTGCAGGGAATACCGTGTTGCAAAAATTTTCCATTTTGAGGACCAAATAACCAGCAAATGGGTTATGTCACTCAAGACAACTACAGTCAAGGAAGACAATAATCCACATTGGGTAGATAGCAAAGCTCTTACAATTTGTAATTCCATTTCCTGAACTAGTTTTTTTCCCTGTACTGGAAATATTAAAAAGAAAGGTGGTAATTCAAAACAAACAAACAAACAGGTCCCAAAAAACAGCACACCAGGATCACAAACAATCCTGACCCCAAACTGATGTCTTCCAAAGAAAGAGTTAACAGACTCAATGAGGATCTGTCAAATGCCTGCATCTAAATGGAAATGCAAGTTCTATAAAGCCAATAGTGTTTGTGGCAGTAGCTGCATTTGGGTTCAGACCTCCCAGCTCACAGCATTACTCTGTCATGCTTAGAAAAAATCAGGTCTTGAAAAGTCTAAAGGAGTTTTACTTTTCCTCCATTTCATTCAAAACCTGCTTTCAACAAATTGGTGGCAATAGCTTGGCACCAACAAGTTAATCCAAATCAGTAACGGATAACGTTGGCTGACAGAACTGTACATGAAGGACTGAGCCCAGCTCACTGCACAGAACATGGGAATCTGTGCCATCCCTGGGATGGATCCATTTCTACTGCTAACTGCACTGCTTTCAACAGAAATAAAGCACCTTTAAACCTCAGCAGAAGTTAGTTGGAGAAAGGAGCAGATAGCTGTAGTCAGATTTACAGCTGTGTTGCCTCCATTGTAAAATAACATTTAAAAATGGTTTCAATATTGTCGTGGCTGGAATAACATTGTACATTGTAAATTCTTTATATAAGAGAGCCAATTATGCTGGATGAATAGTACTACTCCTACTAGTGCTCAACCTTTATATTGGCCAGTCAACTGAAATTTTCAAAGAAAGAGTATGTAAAGAGTAATGAGATGGTCTCACCTACAGAGTTAGGACTTTGATGAATGCCAAATCATTCTGGGAATAAACCAAAAATGGAAATACTAGATTTATAATCAGTATAAATTGATTATAAATCAGTTTGATGACTTACAAAAATGTACAACAGTAGTAGATTTACTTAAAGTAGAAAGTATTATTTATTGCAACAGTATATTCAGCTGCAAAACCAAAGGTAATGTTGAATGAGTACCAAAGTAATGATAAAGCACAACTATTTGGAACAATTCTGCTTAACACAGCTTAAGAAAACAGTATGAGCCTAGCTGATATCTGGAGAAATATTCACAAATATTCCCTGAAGGAGAAGCACTGTAGGGCACAAATTGATGTGACGAGGAGAAAGGGATTTGAATTTGAGGACACACTGTACATCTCCCAATGGACGAACCTCTGGAGGCAGCTCAGGATGTGAGGAGCACCAAATAACTTACTTACTGTAGCACATAATCACACCTAAAGTACCAAATCCCACTTTGCTTCTTACTCAAAGTCCAAAAATATAAGCAGAACAAGTACTTAGAAAACACTTGCATTTGCAATAAATGAAAATTATAATGAAAATACATACATAAGTTTACAAATAATAAGAATTACCATGTGTATGAAGCTAGCAACTGAGACTGAACAGCAAGAAGGGCAATCAGTTTTCTAGATCTGATTAACAAAAGCAGCAGAATTGTAAACATTAACTTAGAAATGAGGGGTTTGATATTCAAAAAAATGTAATTTTTGTTGTTAACAAAATTGAATCAACTCCTGTCTGCCCTTCAGTGCTTTGGTTTGTTAACACAAATAAATTTAAGGTATGTAATTTCTTTTAGGTCTCTCTGATAATTGCTAATGTTAAAGTGCCCCACCAAAACCCACAACTCCAAGCCCACGCACAGTAAAAGAAGGACCTAAATGCTTTAAGACACTTCTGGCAAGTAAACTCCAGTATGCAAACTAGTTTTCCCAGTTATTATGTTCAAAGAACCTCTGTCTCTTACCAGCTTAACCTCTTCGTGTTTATTAGAGGCTTAACCATGTGGTTCTAAAATTCTTTCACAAGAACACTCAAGATGCATGGTATTAGGAAAACCAACCCTGTTCAACATTTCAGTCTTCTCCTTAACTAACCTAAGACACTAGGAGTAGTCAGAAACTACAAAGAGAAGCATAGTTTCCTTCTTTTAGGCAAACAGAAAGTAACTGCTTTCAATGGAGAAGGCCAACATTGCAGTGTTTCAAGACATTTTCACACTCCAACTGCTATGGTCCATCTCTCTTGACTTCTCTGGGTTAGCTACTTCCTAAGCCCTTCAAAATAACCTCTATAATTTAGAATTTAAACACATTTCGATTGTACAAGATTTTCCATACAACCAGAGATCTTCCAAAATTCTTGCTTTTTTAATTTCTTTTTTAACATCAACATTTATGTTAAGTTTGTCTCCCCAGAATGAGTTTTAATGCCAACTAACTGTTCCTTTGTTACTCATCAGTTACCAAACTTGCATCATTATTGAACAACATTTCCATGCATTACTTAGGACAACAGAAAACAACTCTACCTATAATAGGAAATATGGCAGCAAAGCAAAAAGGGGCCATTATAATTTTAGGGGATATCTATACTGACAGAGAGAATTGTGATGTAGAAATTCTTGGTGCCTTGCGGTGAAGAGATTCTACAAACATTTTTACAACATTTCCAAAGAGAAGAGCAATTGTCAACCTGAAGGAATTTGAACAGCTCAGTCCTCCAGAAAAAGTAGATATTGGTTCTGACCAGATCTGCTTTTACTGAGAAATGACATTTAAAAAAACTCTAGTTAGGAGCATTTCACTGAACACAGAAATGGTGGCTACTCCACATAAAATATTATCTTGTCTCTAAAGGCAAAGTCTTCTAATAAACTGCCATATTTGACACTTAAAATGCAAAATACAGAAATAAGCAGCTTATCGGAAGACTCCAATGTAAAAGAAGTTAAAGCACTCTGGTTCTGGGTTCTTACACTGAAGGCAACTTCTCATATTCCATGCAAAAATTTGGAATAAATAACTATAGTAGAAACTGTGCTTTCTTGACTCCGGAGAACATTTGCACTAGGCAAAATAAAATTTAATAAAGCATCTGAAAGTCACACAAGGAATTCCACTGAATTCCAAACTCCTGCTTGCAATACCTGTTTTCAGTGCTAGTTTGAATGTGTTTCTGTATTTTTACAACTGTCATTCACACAAATAGAAAAGAAAAAACAAAATATCTATTGGGAAAAAAAAAAACCAACAAGACAAAAGAAGCAAAAGAAACTTTAATTTTATTGTAAGATCCAGATGGCTTAAGCTTGAGAAGACAGCTATCCAGCTGCTTGACCAAAGGTTTTTGAGAACTGATTGGAAAAATAAACAGACACCTGGAAATTTGAGAATCATCGTATGCATCCTGCTTTCAAACTAAGCAGTATCCTAACCAGAAACACCTACACTTTTCAGGGGTGTTGGAGGGTGCCACGTGTGCAATCCATGTGCACATGGATTCATAACCAGCCCCCACACGCAGGAAGACCACAAGGAATCACAGTATGAGAAGTTTATTCTGCTCTGCAGTACTGCTGCACAACATGTAAGAAGCCAGATTACTTTTAAGACAAACTGAGAATCATGCAATATCCACAGTCTTTATTCTTCAGATTGCCACTGAATAGGTGTCTGCACAGGACTATGCAGGTACATAAATAAAATATTTGATGATACCAATTAAATACAGCTTCAAGTCCACCATTAAATGCTACAAGATATCCCCAGCCTCTTGCAGCATCCCTTATTCTACCTTAAAGCAGCAACATTCCACAGAGGGAATTAAATGTCAAAACTACAAAAAAGCAGAAAGTCAGAGTTTACACAGTACTGAGCTTCTGTTAACACTAGTACAAGTATTTTGGTGACTTCAGTAGCCATTAAACTTGGACCCCTCTGTTTCAAACTGGATGAAAGCCAACACCTTGTACTACAAACAAAAGACAGTAAGTCTGGAAAAAGACCAACAATCCTATGCCAAATACATAAAAATAATCTCTCCGTTTCAGAATGCTGTTGGCTGCAATGCTCTTTAATTAGATTCAGCTTCTGATCTCACTTGAAGCATACAGTTGTGTATTAACTACCTGGAAAGTTTGTTTCCAAGAGCAGCTTAGAGTGGAGTGATCTAGAGGTTTGCAAGCACGGTAATCTGTATTTTCCCAAGTGTATTATTTAATTTTTTTAAATCATAATTATCAAAAAGTATCACAAATTATCCTGGCTCAGACATTTTTTCTGATTCTTCACCCTCCACTTTTCTTACTCTTACTTCTTCATTGACCTTTCCTCTTAAGTTATCCACTTATTGTTTATGTCCTCTTTAAAGCAAACCTCAAATACTGTTTACTGCCCATCTTGTCTAACCTGTCTTTCCTATTATACATCTCCATCAGTACAACACACAGCAAAGTACTTGTTTTGCATAAAAATCTACCTTAATACAAAATATTACTTTCCCTTAAACACTAAGGAAAAGCATATTTGTGGCATTTTGCGCAGCAACTTCCACGACACAACTGATAGAAGAACAAACTAGGAAATCCAGATGCATAAGCTTTAGATTAGTATAATCTCTTAGGGCAATTTAGTTAAACCTTGAATGCAGATTAAATTTACAAGCACTAAAACGCAGGTTACATACCACTGTAGAACATTATGCAACATGGAAGAAGCTACTGCCAGGAAATGGCAGATACAGTTGCACTTCCCAAGTGAAGCAAATTAGCATGATTTCCAGCAAGATTCCCATGATAGCATCCCTTGCACAAGTTCGGGATTCAGTCACCTCCAAAGCCATTCCATTTCTTAGATCAATCTCAGTACAGTGCACGGACAGGAGACAATCAGTGTACACTAATTCTATGTATGAAGGTTTGCAGCAGAGTTTGTTACAGAGTATGTGGTTCTGTGGCCAGAGACAAGGCATACGGGCTTATTAATAAATTGGTCAAGTACAAAGATGGCACATCACCCACAAAAGTTATTAGCATTAGCATCTTTAAAACATTTGAGAGACACCAATGTTGTATCTGGTGAGGACAGACTCCTTGTCGAACCTGGAAAAACTCTAGGAGTGGGAAGACAGCAAATGGAATTTTGAACAATATCTACAGAGTGCCCCAAGGAAGAGACTGGCTCTGTACACTCTCATGCTACAATGACAGTGGATTCTACCTCACAAACACACCCTGGGAGGAAACGTGAGCAACACGACCAGAATTTTAGTTGAGAGCTATTGTGAACAAAATGAAAGTTCAGTGTGCTTGAAACAGACTGATGAAAGTAGAAGAAAGGAGTTGAGGTTACTAGCGAGCACTAGAATTTGAATTCTTTTTCTCAAAAGATGCAATGATTCTTACAACCATGACACTGCACTGATCCTATAAACACACACAACAAATTCAAGAAATCCCAAGGCTGAGAATTTATTCCTTCATATAGGCCAAGCATTGCAGAAGTGAGCAAAGCCTGAGCAATGCTAACCAGGAAAGCCTGTTGACATTCAACAAGATAACAGCAGAAAGCAAAAGCCACCAAAAAGCTTTATCAAATACCACAACCACTGATGCTTACATTTCAAAGCCTCTGCTTGATTTCATTGTTTTCCCCTACTTGCCTGGAAAAAGACGATAGAGAGAATAAAATCTGTTATTACATGATGAGGTATCTCACATGTCACTTAAGATATCTCCTCCACAGTACACCTCAGTGAACAGCACTCCTCACAAGTAAAGCAGCAGCAACAGAAGTAAATGAGAAAAAATGAAAAAATCAGGTCTTCAGTTAAAGCAGTTGTAGGTGCTAATTCCTAACAAAGGCAATGTTAATGAGGAGAGTTTTAAAGGAGACTTTTCATTAGCAAAACTCAAAATTAACTTTTTTCAACAAAAAAAATAAGGTGTAAAATATGCCACTGAATATTACTGCTGCCAATCAAACAGTTCTGCTCTAATTTTTCATCCAATCTATGCAATGAATGCAATTTCTCAACACAGAGTAAGTACTTGTTTTCATGGAAATCTGGATCGAGACTTAGTAACATTTACCCAATAGTCTCTGTGATATAACCGAGCAGGAAAGACAAGATTAAGTAATACTGATACATCAATAATAGCAAAATAGGATGCAACAATGTCAATTCTATCACCTGCATGCCTTGTGAAACATGCCTACAGAATCTCACCAGCATAAAAAGAAAGAATTGAAATACAATAGAAGAAAGTTTGAAATTTTATTTCAGATTTCTTACTACATGCATACCCTCCCCATGCACTGTGAGTGCTTAAAAGGAAACAAAGCTAAGTCGAATAAATCTCTTGTACTTGACCTCACACAACCTACCAGGGTCCTATAAAGCAGGATTTTAATTATCACCTTTAATAAACTGGTCTTCTCCCATTTCACATATTTTTCTTGAATTATGCTGTAGATTTTAAGATATTTAAAAATATATTTAAGCACCAACTATTTCAGAAAAAATAAAAATTAAGCTGAGCAAATGCCAAGTTCAGCTACAATTATACCACAAAAAGAAGCAACACTTAAATCACATTAGAGTGGACAGTACAAGCTTAAATAACCTGTAAATGCACCATTAAAGAAATGTAGAAAGACTGTCTTACAAAATGAATTATTTATGGGGCAAGATTTAAGAACAAATATTCAGTCAGCATAAATTGCTTTAGCTGCTTGACTTAGAAAGGACTTATGGATTATTGTTCTGTGCGTTACAATGTGGTAACTAAGAGCACAGACTTAAAAAAACCCCAAACAAAACCCCACAAAACCATTCCCTACCCCAACAAAACAAACAAACAAACAAACCAAATTTGAAAAAATGCATCACAAAAAGAGAAGAAAATTCACAAAAGCATTACCAAAGGAATAGAGATGCTTATATAACAATGAAGTATCAAAACCAAGAGACACGTAACGTGTATAGAAAGGATACTTCAATGGACAGAAAGTTCAGAAGACTTAGGACTAAATTTCAGGACCACATTAAACTGGATTGAGTTTCTACTCCTGGTAAATTCACACAAGCTCTTTTGATTCTTTCACATCCCAATGTATCATCCTTCTTAGTAACATAATTTCTTCACAAGTGCAAGGGAATTTGTTCTGCATGTGATATCACGCTTTGTGTAACACACAATCCTTTTTTCAGTCAAGACTCTTAGGTGCTACAAAAAAACCCACTGCACTCTAACCAAACAAAATCTCAACTTTCTAGTATGTGCCTGAAAATGCTTTACAGCTGTTAAAAATTCTGAGTATTCCAGAAAAAATGGACACATTTTTCTTCCATAGAAAAATTGCATCGAAGTAGTCATCCTTGACTAGATTCAGCTGAAAAGAAGGTAATACAGATGCATATTCACTATTGAGTCACTGGCAAGTAGTTGTGAACTGATGTTTTGCACAGAAACTTCAGTTCACTCAGTTCTCGGTAGGCAAAATTCAGTCTAAACCAAAGCATGATTATCCATTTCTGTTCTTTAAATTAACCATTATACCCTAGGCTATAGACCCATATGCAGTTAGAGTTTGCTAGAATCATGCCATTCTGATTAGAACAAAACAAGAATGGAAGAAAACACATTTTGGTTAGTCACTCCCAAACATATTTTTTGAGAAGGGAGCTCTTCTAAGAAAAGCCAGAGGAAGAGCCAACCACTGTACAAGCAGGGTGAGCTCTACAGAGTAAATTTGCAAGCTATCCCAAATGCATCCTAGGAATAAAGATATAGGAGATACAGACAGCAGATAAACCAATCAGGTTATGTAACATATTAATGTCTCATAGGTATCACCTTGTGATGTATTCATGTGTCACAGAAATTATCTGTTCCAACTGACATTGTAAAGAGAAAGAGAAAAACAAACCCTTTCAGTAATAAGTAGTCCAGAATTGCTCTCAAAAACGGTGCCACTAAGTCAAATTTCTAAGCATTTTCCCCATGGCAAGTACTTCCAGAACCTTCAAGGCAAGTCAGACCTTCTACCACTTGTGGTGGGGAACAATCATTTTCAAGTCTGCCAACTGCAGAGTAATTCCAGTCTAGCTGGACATCATAAGGTTAGCTGGTGTCCCCATCCTACTGAGCAAAGCCTACACTAGTCAACTGCTCAGATCCAGGTGAGTTCAGACAACTCTGAGGATGCCAATTCCACTTCCTCTCGGGGAAGTTTATCACTCCCACATCCCACCGTGTATTCATCATGTTTTTGTTGCAGCTGACATCTGATGCTTCTCGTCCTTCCACTGTGCACCTTGGTGCAGCACCGATCTACATCTCTGCGGCCAAATACGAGGCTGCTGAAGACAGCATCAAAGTCCCTTCTTCCCTTACTTTAGGCGGAACAAAACGTCTCCTGGCTGTAGACGGTGTCCCCAGATCCTTCCGAGGCACGGCTGTGGTAGGAGCGACGCCGAGGCTGTGCAGCAGCGCGGCGGGGAAGGTGTGCGGGCTGGAAGCGCTGCTCCCGCAGCCCGGGCTGCAGTTGGCCGCCGCCGCCGGCAGGGCACACTGCCGGCTCGCCATCCATCCCGCACTGCCAGGGCACACTGCCGGCTCGCCATCCATCCCGCCCTGCCAGGGCACACTGCCGGCTCGCCATCCATCCCGCACTGCCAGGGCACACTGCCGGCTCGCTATCCATCCTGCAGTGCCAGGGCACACTGCCGGCTCGCCATCCATCCCGCACTGCCAGGGCACGCTGCCGGCTCGCCATCCGCCCAGCCAGGGCACACTGCCGGCTCGCCATCCATCCCGCACTGCCAGGGCACACTGCCGGCTCGCCATCCATCCCGCACTGCCAGGGCACACTGCCGGCTCGCCATCCATCCCGCCCTGCCAGCCCCTGGCACCACAGGCACGCTTCTGCCCCGATCAGCTTCTCACGAGGGCAAAACAACCTCTACAACTAGTAAAATATTGCCCCAGTAGGGCATTTTAGTGTAGTGAAACAGTATACTGTTTGGCATAGTAAAGCATTTTAGGGTAGGCTTTCCATTCCATCATTGGCAGGAGCCAAAGAGAAACTTCAAAACCTTTAATTATTTTACTTTGGAGCTAGAAGTTTATGACCAACAAATGTGATAAAAGAAAGTTCAAAGACATGTATTTTTAACCTTGCACTCAGTTTTTATCCTCCATCTGTCTCAGTTATGTCTCCTGAAGCTGTTCAAACGTTCAGAAGTAGCACAGGCTTATGCACTGCAAAAAATAGAAATTACTTTTGTCCACAAATTGCTACTGCAGTGGGGAGTTTATACAGCCCTCATCTCTGAAACTGTGACCTGAATTCAGCTTTACCTGTAGTAGACAAATCCTGAATAAAGAAGAGGAAATTTTCAGAGTACTTCACTACATTTACTGCTCTGTTTGTAGAGAAGTATTTATTATTTGTATTAGGAACTTCAGCTTGTTTGGACTACGAAGGAAACAACCCTGCCTGGTATTTTGTCATCCACCCTTCACTGTTTTGGTATGCTATATAATCTCCACAGAGTCAGATCAGATCTTTCTGCCCTTGATCTAAATATTAACTCTGAACTTAGCTTAATTCATTAGTTGAGAGAGCCATATAGACATTAATGTGCCAATAAGCTTCCTCCTAGAGTTAATATATGTTCATCAATAATTTACTGACTTGATTTGACATAAGGGCATAGTGCCAGAAGCATCAGGGTGAGATATGACAACCTTCCCCCTCTCATCTCAGCATTGCTATTTCCAGTACTTGAAGATGGTGTGCAGGGTGTGCGCTGTACTGAACAACAGCTGAGGAGAAACAATAATACTCTTCCAACCTCAACTCCAAGACAAATTTGTCCCTAAATATTTAATAGAAACCTAAGTCATCCTAGAAGTTCATTTGTTTCCAAGCAAAAAGCCCGACACCCAAGAGGGTGGCACAGTCTAGGAGTTACCATGCCCTGCACCTCCACTCACTGCAGCCCCTCTTCAGATGCCCACTCTTGTCCAGACAGGTCTGGAAAAGACCACAGCCATGTTTATACAGGTCAAATAGGAGGCCAGTCCAACACACCAAAGTTTGATACAACATTCTTCCATCTAAACACACTCACCTTCACTAACAATCACAGCTCAGCCATCACAAACTTTTGATTGCATTGAGGTTTACCACGCATGTTGTGGTAAATCAAAATGACCACACAGAATAACTGGACAGATACATAAAATTTACACCTACACTCTGCTTAAGGACAGAAATGACCAGCCTGCAGTAACATTTTCTCTTCTTCTAAGAACTCGACATCAAGAGTGTGAGATTTTCAGTAAGAAATCATTTTCATTTCCACTACAAAGGCTTTGCCTCCAAGAAAAGACTTGGTTGTGACAAACAATGGAATAAAACAAATACACTTGCATCCGTGCCCATAGCCACAGCTCCGTGCTTGCCCTGTAACACCAGCCATAGAGATGCTCCAATTGTGGATGCAGCTATTATTACAAAACATAGCACTGCAGGAATCATCTGAAAATAAAGTTGTCCAGTGGCCAACAGTAAGTGGGTGACATTTGTTATGCTAACAAGGCTCAGATGCTATAGCTACATAACTTCTGTGCTTCAATAACACTATCATGTTACAGTTAGGTAAAAATAATGATCTATTTTACAGTGGTGCAAAGTGCAAACTATTTTGGTAAATTTTTAATACCTCTGTACCTTTCAAAGACTTCAAGTACTGTTTTTCTTTATATATAATATATTTAAACATTATTATTATATAGAATATATTTAATAATATATTATTATATATAGTACATTTAAACATTATTAGAACATTTAATACAACATAACTAGTGTATTAATTAATATATTTGTATTTCTATACATAGATTAAATTCACATCTGTATATTAAGCAGGACTAAATGGTGAATGCACCATTGAGGAACAAGAAAACTGGAACCTTTTTTATCTCCTTTCAAAGTTAATTTTTTTTTTTTAATTTTGCTTTTAAACAGAAAATAAATACTGCTTGGACTTCAAAAGAAAACATATTGAGGACATAGTGACAGGACACTAGAATCTTGTCTACTAAAACCAAACAATATGCATATCAAACAACACCCAAATATCATCTTTCAATATGTGTGTGTGGAGTAGGAAAATTTCNTCACTGCAGCCCCTCTTCAGATGCCCACTCTTGTCCAGACAGGTCTGGAAAAGACCACAGCCATGTTTATACAGGTCAAATAGGAGGCCAGTCCAACACACCAAAGTTTGATACAACATTCTTCCATCTAAACACACTCACCTTCACTAACAATCACAGCTCAGCCATCACAAACTTTTGATTGCATTGAGGTTTACCACGCATGTTGTGGTAAATCAAAATGACCACACAGAATAACTGGACAGATACATAAAATTTACACCTACACTCTGCTTAAGGACAGAAATGACCAGCCTGCAGTAACATTTTCTCTTCTTCTAAGAACTCGACATCAAGAGTGTGAGATTTTCAGTAAGAAATCATTTTCATTTCCACTACAAAGGCTTTGCCTCCAAGAAAAGACTTGGTTGTGACAAACAATGGAATAAAACAAATACACTTGCATCCGTGCCCATAGCCACAGCTCCGTGCTTGCCCTGTAACACCAGCCATAGAGATGCTCCAATTGTGGATGCAGCTATTATTACAAAACATAGCACTGCAGGAATCATCTGAAAATAAAGTTGTCCAGTGGCCAACAGTAAGTGGGTGACATTTGTTATGCTAACAAGGCTCAGATGCTATAGCTACATAACTTCTGTGCTTCAATAACACTATCATGTTACAGTTAGGTAAAAATAATGATCTATTTTACAGTGGTGCAAAGTGCAAACTATTTTGGTAAATTTTTAATACCTCTGTACCTTTCAAAGACTTCAAGTACTGTTTTTCTTTATATATAATATATTTAAACATTATTATTATATAGAATATATTTAATAATATATTATTATATATAGTACATTTAAACATTATTAGAACATTTAATACAACATAACTAGTGTATTAATTAATATATTTGTATTTCTATACATAGATTAAATTCACATCTGTATATTAAGCAGGACTAAATGGTGAATGCACCATTGAGGAACAAGAAAACTGGAACCTTTTTTATCTCCTTTCAAAGTTAATTTTTTTTTTTTAATTTTGCTTTTAAACAGAAAATAAATACTGCTTGGACTTCAAAAGAAAACATATTGAGGACATAGTGACAGGACACTAGAATCTTGTCTACTAAAACCAAACAATATGCATATCAAACAACACCCAAATATCATCTTTCAATATGTGTGTGTGGAGTAGGAAAATTTCAACTGTAGCAGGCTCACTGCAGTGATTCAACTTCATGAGCAGTAGTACCAAACAAATAGCTTCTTTAATACTTTACATTCCAGAATAAGAAGTCAAAGTGAAATAGAGAAACAAAATGTCAAACTTAACATAAATATGGTCAAGCCTCCAAACAAGCAAGCAAACCCTGGAAGCACATATAGAGCAATCTATACAACATGCCACAGGCAGATCTTGAAAGCCTGTGAGCTTCTGGATTACTATGTCATATTAACTCAAAACATTCAGCAGACAATCAGCCAAACTTTTCAAGATTTCATTTTGATAACTTCAGTTCATTTGTGAAGGTTTATGTCATGGTTTAATCTCAGCAGGCAGTTCAAGTACCACACAGCTGCTGGCTCACTGGGGAGAGAATTAGAAGGGCAAAAGTGCAAAAACTCATGGGTTGAGATAAAGACAGCTTAATAAGGAAAAAGGAGTAATATAAAAAGAAAAACTACACTCCTCAAAGAAAAACAAAGCAAAACCACCACAAATGATGCAAAAATCCCACAACGGCTCATTAACAGCGAACCTATTGAACTCCAGCCAGTCCCAGAGAAGAGGCAGTGCTGGCAAACCTCTCCCCTTCTCCCCATGCTTTGTTGCTGAGCATGATGTGGCATGGTGTGGAATATCTCTTTGGGCAGCTGGGGTCAGTGTCCCAGCTGTGTCCCCTCCCATCTCCTTGTGCACCCCCAGATAACTCGCTGCTGGGGCACCAAGAGAAGCAGAAAAGGTCCCAACTCCATGTCAACACTGTTTAGCAATTCCTGAAACACCAG
This sequence comes from Irena cyanogastra, assembly GCA_013397155.1. Lineage (NCBI taxonomy): Eukaryota > Metazoa > Chordata > Aves > Passeriformes > Irenidae > Irena > Irena cyanogastra. The sequence goes on from VWZV01002419.1 coordinate 135,973, forward strand.
TATGTTATCAAAACTATTTCATCACAAATCCAAAACATAGTCCCACACAAACTCCCACAGAGAAGAGCAATTCTTTCTCATTCTAAACTAGAGCAAGGTAACATCGGAAGTCAACTTGCAAGATAGTATCCTATCTTGCACACAAGAACGCACACAGCTTTACCCACCCTTAAGTACAGCTCTTTAAGAGATTTACCCTTTCTGATTATTCTGAGATATTCAAAGATAATTAGAATTTAGTTAAATACCATATTTTCTTTCAGCAAAATGTTTTCCCTAACAACTCAGTTTCCAGACCAACTCTATCCACATTAGTTTATGCATTTCCAAGCCCCACTACTGTTGCCTAGTAAATAATTAAATGCAGAAACATTTTACTCCATGACAGCAACTGGAGGACTATTAAAAACATATAAAATACAAGATGCATTTACAGATCCTTTTGAATGTAACTCCACACGTACCACATGAATTCAAGGATTTGTGAGACAACACTTTTTAGAAAGTTGCATTTATTTTTAGGATAGAATACAAATTTGTATCATCTAGAGCTGTATTAATTCAAGAATAAGAAGGATATTTATTAGATTCACCACAGATTTACAATGTTTGCAAATATTTTCTTATGATAATACCTTGTAAGGCAGGGGAAGTCATGAATTTCTATCTAGACTGACATTAGAGTGACTCAAGACCTAACTAACTTGGTAAGTAAATGGTAAACACATGAAATCTGTCAATTATTCCAAGCTTCAATTGCAGAGAGTGAAAGTACAAAACCACAAACCTTTGCATATCTTCCTTCCCCACCTCCTCTTCAAACATCAACTCTTATCACGCCCCCAACTGTTCCAGTTCTTCCTAAATTCCACCCTGTTTCCCCCATCATCCGTTCAGCTCATGTTTAATTACATAGCCCCCTCCCTCTTCCCTCCCCTTCTTCAGATCCCATTTCTATTCCATTTAATTCAAAAAACCTCCTTCCAATGCACTGTCCAAGTTTGAGGGGAGAAGAAAGAACCCAAAAGTCTGTCCTTGCTTTCAATCCGTACACCTGACAACACAGAGTTACAAGACTGCATGAAATCTTCCCTTGCTTTCTCATGTCCAAAAGCCTACTGATGGAAAATTTTTTTCTTAAATCTCTACTAAACTTTTGTAAACATTTTTTGAATGGTTTATATCCTGGCCAACTACAAACAATGTCTATTTTGACAGATAATGTCATATCAAAAACTAAAGAGACAGCTGGTAAAATAAAGTGTATAATGAATACAGATTCCCTGCTGGTTATCTCCAAGTACAAAAATCATCGATGTCAAAGAAAAATCTGAGGTACAGAGTTCTTCAGAGTTTTTTATTTTTTTTTTTTTTAGATCATGAACGTTAAAATGTACTTAATACAAAATCCTTAAAGAAAACAACCTAAACTGATTATTTGCTCTGGGATATTGCACTTTGTTGTTTTTACTTTGGTTTTCAATCATCCAGCAGACGTAGCAGAAAGCACTTCAATTTACATGCTCAAAGTTCAGCAACAAAAATATTTGAATCGCTAAACGATCTCAACACTAGTTGTGATTTGCTCCCTCCCTACCTCTCTCACATAGGAAATGCCACCACAAATGCAGGAGAGTACAGCAACAATCAGGGCAGGTGTGACAGCCTTTTTGTCCTGCACCACACCATGCACACAAAGAAACAAAACAGTAGAAGGAAACACACCTCATCCACCCTCTTGAGACTTTTAAGTGGTATATTTACCTACATTTACAGGTGTACATGCTGAAGCACAAAACCTAGAATCCATCCTTAGCTTGAAAGAAGACTTGATAAAGAACAGACAGACAGACCACAATAACTGTTGACATATCTTTTGGAGACAATAATATAACTGAGAGGCCAGTAATACTAAATTTGCACCTGAAACATGCAGGTGAATGTTTCACAAACAGGGTCCTGATCTAGTCACTAAAATACAGAGAACTAAACATCCAGAGAACTAAACTCATGTGTTTGTTACAAAAAGCACAGCTGTACCAAAAATAACCACAACAGTGCCCTAATGGCCTAACCCACCAAAGTTCAGGCAGCTTTAGCTGCTGCTGGTTCTATTGACTTCATCTATATCATGCTAGCAAAGCTATCCACTGTGCTTACACATATGGACCATGCTTTCGTGTGTTAAAATGTTACACTTTTAGTAAATACTTTATAATTGCCATAGTGGCTCAGCAACAAAATTCAAAATAAACCAGGCAAGCCTGCAACTGTACATTTGCTCTCCTCAAAACATCAGCAGAACATCAGCAATATAACAGTGAAAGTCAACTCAGTTCTCACACAAAGACGTTTTCACAGAACAGCACAAAATGATGTGAAATTAAATCCTGATGAACATTTTATTGACAGGAAAAAAGCCATAACTACTACAAACAAACCTAGGTTGTTAAGGTTACGTACTGCACCTGAGGTATTCTGTCAGCAGTGGAATAAACACTGTGCTCTTAAAAAGTAGAAGTAAGTTATTGTAAGGACTTTACATCACAAGCTAGCCCTTAGAGATCATATGGCAGAGGAGTAAACACATGCAGTCACACCCTAACAAGTAAAACATTGTAAGTTTATACTCCTAGCTGGCAACAAACACTAAGAACCGTGTCATTTGCTGTCTGCTGGGATTCCTTTTTACCTTTTTTTTTTTAAGTAGTTTCTTGTTGGTTCCAGCCCAAATCTGCCAGAGTTAAAGACTCATTATTGCTGATGCAAGAAAAAAATGTAGTAAGAAGAGAATACATAGAGAAGCAGTGCTCATAAATAGGATCCTTAGAAGTATAAATTAAAAAAGAAGCTTTTAACATAATTGCATCAGACTTCAAGAAAATTAATTTATGGCACTGAAAAGGAAAGACTACTTTAAGACTAAATGCACCCTCCCTATTACATTATGGGTTTAGTTACTGTATGAGGCATGACAAAATGGAAGTAACTATGTATGTGTATAAATGCAGAAGCAAAATGCATAATCCAATGAAGTATAAAGCACAGCAATTTCTTTGGAAAAGTAAAAGTGCAATAGACAAGAATGATAACTAAGAAGGGCTGTTCCTTAATATCAGATGGTAAAAACTAAATTTTTATTAGAGAAGAAAAAAGTATGGAAATGCCTTCTGTAATACTAAACAAGCAAACAGCAGAAAGAGTACACAGACCTGAAATAATTGGCTGGATGTTAATTACACCATGTGTATACTGTTTCTTTGCTGCGTCCAGCAACAGAGGCTATAAACATCCCATGGACACAGTGCTAGAGTTTCTATGGATATGGGAACAATCAAATCAACCTATTTGAACTAAGTTTCCAAGCTCATACCAGAAGTGACCATCTTAATATAAAATTAAATTGAATTTTTTGTAAAAAAAATTTCAAACGAGATAGTCTTTATTTTTTCCCACTGGTTTGGAATAGCAAATCAAAATAGTACAAAAGAAAAAAATGCTGTATTTCAAGCTTATTCAGATTAAATATTTTATTTTACTTCAGAGTTTCATTTTGTCCTAGAATTATTTTTCATGTGTTGTAAAGTCATCTTACTCTTTAAACATTTTTGCCAACAATATTCTGATCAATGATAAAAATCAGAGCTTCAAAATTATTTGATATTCATATGCATTGCCAGTAACAGCTCTTCATACATAAACAGCAAAAGAAAATATATGTACAAATATAAATGCAATATACAAACAGTCACCTTGAAATTTTTTTATTAATTCAAACTAATGTTACATACAAAAAAATTTTTATTAATTTAAACAAATGCTACATACAAACAATGTCTAATATTCTACTCTATATTACAAGGATGGAAGAAAGCAAAGAAATTGCTAAATCTTGTAGGGGGACAAATGTTAATCAATAAAGTTGTCAATCTGTTAATACAAACAGAGGTTCAGAGAACTGGAAATACCTGTGGCTTATGACATAAATGTATTTAATCCTGGATACATAAGCCCTTCAGCATCATCATATAGCAGCTTCATTACATATAAAGAAGTCTGCCTTAATATTACTCTACAATAAGTGAAGCTAAATATCATTGATTACAATAACAACAAGAAAAAAGCAATTGCTATATTTCTAATTTAAGGCTGTTAAACTTTGGGCTGTATCTGTAAAACAGACACCACCTCTATTCCATTACCATTACCTGTGTATTTTTCTCACCAGCATACTGGTTTACCCCAGGTATTTCTGACCATGCTAGCTATGCATAACATTGGAAATACATGCAGTTATTCTTTCAAATTATACAGGAGCAATGGGGTACTTTAGAAAGGTTATGAAACAGTGCTGCATCACATTAGGAAATTTTAGTCAGATGGGTCTGACTTTATGTTTATATATATGTACACACACACACACGTATATGAACAAAAAAACAGCCCAGAACATCATGACGTAATGGAAAACACACTAATTAAAATCATCATCGAATTTGCTACAATATTATTCATATATCTTCTGCTACTGATAACAGCTAGGAAATGTATTAGTGGATTTTTGTCCTATTATTGTTAACAGTAAATTAGAAGCATAAAGATCACTTGGAAAAAAAAAAGACCTACCAGACCTGTACCTTCAGAAAAAACATGCTACTGTCTCTTAGAAAAATATATTTCTAGAGTATTCAAATCTCTTCAGTCATATTCTGATTTCTCAGCATCACCACAAATGTCGATGAGAAAGAAACACATGTCAAGATCAATAAAAAAGCTCTACTGGATTCAAAAGAAAAGGTGTTTGCTATTGCACTGGGCCTACAGATGAAACCAAGAACGCCTCCCTCGGGCAGCACCACTTAAGTGGCTACAAGTAAATGAACAAGAAACACTGGTTTTGTCTGGAGACAGAAAAGTTACTCAGGGATACCACAAATTTGGGAAGAGTTAATTATGTTTGATCGATCATGAGGAACGGCACAACTGCAGAAGACAGCAAAGACTTTGAATAATCCTCTTCTTCAAACAGGCAAAGCTCATAGAGAGAATCACTGGCATTGACCGCAGGCATTCCTCATGCAAACTTCCCTGGCTTGGCCTCCTGACGGGACCAGCAGTACCACAGAAGCCACAGGAAGCTAAGAAATAAAAGATGCAGCTTATGGAGAAAAAGCCAATGTTTTGATCAGCCTGGCACGGAGCGTGGTGCTCAGAAACACACTGGAAGCCATGAATTGAGAACACATCAAAACAAACCTGCAAGCAGGTCAAAGCCTCCTTCGCCCTGTCACAAGCAACCCTCACCTGCATTTCACACACCTGCTCCAAGCATATGCTTTCTCCATTAAATGTTACTGCCAGAACCAAACAAGCAATGAACTCACCCACTTTGTCCATAAAAGCACATGTAGGAGAAGAAACATTTCCATTAACTTCTACTGTGATTTTTAATGACGATAGTGATACGAAATACGCAGAGCTGACTAGAACATCAGACAGTTTAACCGGGCAGCTGAAGAGACTGACACAATGCTGCCTGAAGGTCAAATCAATATCAAAAAAAAGGTCTTGTGCTACCAAGAACATTTATCATCAGATGGGCCAAAGTCTAGTTTGGGAGAAGTTTAAAGGGGTGGAAGAGGTGATAAAGTTGAGAAGGAGTATCATACTGTGTAAATGGCTTTTATTCAGTGACGCAGTAAACACAAAAATTCTCCCTTAGTGCGAGGCAGAGTAAACAGAAGAGGATTAACACCACGGCTCAGATCTCTACCTGAAGGCAGTGCCAGGGAAGGCAGCTGACTGCCCACACTGCTGCTGCAGGCAGCTGGCACCATGGCTTCGCATGGAGCAGAGGGAAAGCTGGCACACCTGCTTGGTCACTTATATCCCAAAACAGCATCCTGCTCCTCAGTGGCGTCTCAGCAAGCCAAAGCAGCTTTGGCCACCTGCCCACTATCAGTTTCTCTGCAACAGAAATCACTCCTGTTGCTTGCTAAGAAGTCAAACACTGCAGATAAACAGAAGCACACACCTACCATTTCTCTCTCTGATCAGTTTTTTATGGGGTTGAAAATATGTGCAAAGGCAATTTTCCTACCACCTTCAGCCTTCATTCTAATAGCAAAAAATATTTTCAAGATGCATGTCTGACAAATGTGCAGTATGTAGCTTCATACTGCAAAGATCTTTCCACACAGAGCAAAGGGACATAATTGTGCAATGGAATGCTAAAAATCTTCACATCAGACACTTAACACAGAGACAATTCCTTCCACAAACACCAAACAGCTACATTCACTATGTGGATGTGGTATTTGTGCATTCACCATGCCAGTTTTAATAAAGAAGAGTATCTCACCCTTCCCCAAGTCTTACATCTATCTAAAATACAATTCAATTAGCCAGAATCAGTAGTAATATCAACCAAAAAGACTGATAAAAATGATAAAATAGTAATTTGATTACAGATAACACTTAAGTCTCTAACTAGTATTAAGTGACTTTTTTGATCAAGACATGTAAAAAACAAGCACAAAAACGCAAGTCACCACTTAGCCTCTCTTACTATAACACCACCATCACTCATCATTAAACACATAAAACAGTGCTACAGCTGTCTGCAGAACTCATTAAAAGAAGAAGACACAAGCATCTCCAAATAGTATCTGTTATGATTTACAACCCTAGATGACATCAATAACTGATTTTTTTTAACCTCCTGTATTTTCTAACATTAATACAACAGCAGCAATACACTGCTTAACACTGGACTGGACAACAGTTCAAACAGTACATGTTAACCGATATTATTTTTCTGGAAGGATTTTTCCTAACAAAAGGAAAAAAAGTAAAGAGAAAAAGTAAAGGATAACAAGAAGTAATGTACAACCAAGATCAAGATGGCAGTAAAGAAACATTGGCCATAAAAAGTTTCAAGAAACTGAAGACAAAATTTCTTCAGAGTTTTCATATCAACTACAACTTGAAATGAGAAAAGCTCCAAATTTACATGAGTACAGTTAATCTCATTTTCTAAACAATACATTAGGTTTTTATCTGAATTTAACATTTCTTACATTGCCCTGAATAAGAATTCACTGAGTTATATACAAGATTCACTTATCTTGTATATAACACAGATTTCTATAAAATAATATTCAACTCAAATGTTGAGTGCCTAAGTTTGAGTACTATTTAATTAGGCAAATAAACAGAGATTCTAATAAATGATCTTGTCTTAAAAAAGACGAAATAATCTTTGTATAAGGTAAAAAATACTTATGCAGGTACCATGAAAGCCTTCTCCACCTCAAAGAACATTTACTTCAGAAGTCTCCTCTTATTATACTTTGCTTGCTTACATATTTTTTGTAGATGTGAGGTGCTTATTTTAAGTAATGGAAGATGCTAAGGAATGGCAATGGTCCTTTTACCACCACCTTCTTTAGACTCTCATTTAGGCAGCTTTGCAGTTGCCACAAATTATTATCTAGTGCTGGTCCACAAACTCAAGCATCCATTTACTAAATGCTTTAACAGATTATTGTCACTAAATCTTGAGTATATGAACCTTTCAGATGCTCATTTAGTACTAACAGTTACTATATAGCTTTTGAACTACGTTGGCTTATTTTAAAGACAGCATTATGCAAATCCTAAATGGAGCTACTAGCTAACAAAGTAATGCTCAGCATGAAGGTGACTTAATCCCACCACTTAAGGAAAGCAAAACCCTGATAGTCTGAAAAAGCTTGTCTAACTTGTTGAATCAAGCACCATTTCAAAGCGCCACTTCCAACCAACATGAGAAACTTCATGATCAGTGATTAAGTGTCTTGTTGAACTACTTCAGACAAAAGATAAGAAGTTGGTCTTAAAAAAGAAGCAGAACTGAATATATTGTTTTCAACCTATGATTTTCTTTTAGCTAGGCACCTCCAAAAACATACAGGTTACAGGAGCCCTACTGTAAAAAAAGAAGAAACCAATCTAAAACAAATAGGAAGTTTTGTTGGTTCTTCCCACACCCATTGCTAACTAGCAGTCCTGCACGTTTCCACCAATTCCTACCAACAAAGCAGGACTCCAGATTTCATCAGTGACACACCAATGAAGAAGAAGAAACAGAGGAAGCACCAGAATACATTCAAGCCATGACCGGTAACACTTGGTGGTCTTTTAGCTTTGTGACCAAGATTTCTGATGGAAGGAATCACAGGCACTGAGAGGCCCATGGGAATGGATGCTTCTTTCTCACTGCAGTTAACAGACTAGCCAGGAGCTGCCACATGACTGGGAGGTTATTTAGAGTTTTTCTCCAGATAAAAACTTTTGACAAAAGACGTCCTCCACCATCCCTATAAACTGGAGGGAAATGCAAATGCTGCATGCCAAATAGAGAGAGTTTGAGGAATTCACAGGCTGCCTGGCAAGAAGAGAATAGGGGCAAGTAGGAGGAGAGGCACAACTGTCCAGGCCTCCATCCCAGTGGCCTCTACTCACCCGCAGAACGGCTGAGGCTGCTCCTCCCGCAAGGAGACCATCCGGGCATCAGCAGCAGTGGGAAAAGTCCCACTGTGCAACCAGGAAAGTGGGGAGAGCACCTACAAACAAAATGGAACAGAATGTAAAACTGAATTTAAGGAAGATGAGATAGGCAAAGCTCACTGGATTATAAATTCTAAGGAAATACAGTTGAAACTTGAAAGGATATCAAATCATATATCCCAAGCTTAGCAACTGTTGTCTAGTGTGTTTTTAATAAAATGGAAGATTTTATCCCAAAGAAATTCCTGGAAACATCCTGACTATAAACAGCTATATGAGAAATTCAGTTTACATACAAGCTAACTTCTTGAACAGCAGACACAAGCTAATTAGAAGAAACTATGAAAAAACTGCATCCAGTAAATTAAATCAGTATTCTGTGTACTAACATATCCACAGACACGTCAATCTACAGCAAAACAATGTCTTTGTAATTATTTATTTTCATCTAGGACAAAACCAAAATAAAAGCATACATGCTGTATCTGAAAAAAAGCTGGGACTTAGGGGAAATGCAAGTGGTATTTCTTTATATAAATATTTCCCCTCCCCAATTTCCAAATTCTTTTTACATCAGAAGAAAACTATAGAGGATTACACTGCATCACAAAGTGACACCAATTACAGCATAAAATTCCAGTCCGGGCCTTGAGCTCAATCAATATTAATAAAAAACTGATGAAATTGCCCATATAAGTTCTATGCCAAGAACTTATGAGTTTATTATATTTGGTTTAAACACAAAAAATTACAAACTCAACTACTAATCTTTTTTTGTCTGTGCTACAATGTAAGCCTTCAATAGATCTATTACCTGTAACTACTGTTAATTAAACAAGTATACAAAGAGAATATTTTCTTCCATGTAAAAGACAGCTGGCTAGCAGCATCTTAATTAAATTGCAAATCCTGTATTGAAAAAATATTAGGTAAAAACATCTTAATCACCTTTGACAATCAAACTCACCCCAAATGTTTAAAATAATTAATCATGTTGAAGACAGATGAGTTATTTGTTTAAAGGCTACAGTCATAAAACCAGTAAGGTCTCGCATTTATAGAGCTATTTAGAATTAACACAAAGGCATTTTTTGCATGAATAGCTTCCTGCAATTCCAGAATCCCTGGAATGCAAATTCAGTTATGAAACCAATTAATCTTTTAAATTACTTAATTATCTCTCAGATCCAACAAACAGGCAATTGTAAAATACGAGAGAAACAGGAGGCATTTGTATGAAGAATGAAGGCATTTGTAACTGTAAAATGTCTCACCTATTCCAGAAAAACAACTGCCCTCTGGAAGTGGCAATTTCCCCTGCTAGGCAGGAGCCCTGGTACATCTGCAAGGAGCTGGGCTCACAGCACTCTGGCTGGAGTGTTTCTCAAGTGCCTGGGTATACTCCATCTGAGATCTGCTCATATTGTCACCAGAAAAGGTGACTGTGAAACAGATTGTCAAGTGCAACAAGCACCTTGGATTCAGCCTTCACTCCAAAAGGCTCATTTCAACCTTTCTGGAGCAGAAGGTTCCTCTGTCTCTCCTACCCTGAAGTAGCCTGAGCAACAGTCTGAGTAATTTTACTTTATATATATAAATATATATATTATTTCTGAGCAAAAGTGAGGTTTTCTTCACTGTTCTTTATTAAGTTTTTGATTTAGCACAGATTCCTGTTAAGAAATATTTTTTCCCCAATTTACTTGATTTTTGCTAATTTCCTCTTGTTTTGTCTACTTGCTGCATTAATCCTGCACTTTCATCTGCAGAGGTTTGCCCCAGTATAACACTGGGAACAGTGGTAAATAAGTGCTTCATGTTCCCAAGAGACCAATGCAGTACTTTGCACACTTGCCTATTACAGACTCTCAACCTTTTCTTCACATCTGGATAGCCCACAGCAGTTACTTTCTTTTGCAAATGGAAACTGTTCCCTTTTTGGAAATGCCAAGATAAAAGATTTTTAATATAACTTTTTTTTTTAAAGCAGCATTGGCCTATTCCATTAAAAAAAAAGTCTTAAAATAGCCTGTTTATATTGCTTGCCACCCAGTCATTAGGTCTGCAAGCCCATTCAGCACACTGCCCTTGAACTCTCAATTTCAAACACATTTCAGATGCATGTCTGGCTCTCTTTGAAAGCAAACCACAAGTGCCAAAGATATTGCTCAATTTTTTAAAATAAAAAGCACATTATATTGAAAGACTATATAGAGGAAAACCTTCCCCTCCCCCCAAAACAACAAAATAAGGTAGCATTAGAAGTCTCTGGTTTAGATTACATTTCATTATTAGAAATTGTAACTAACACTTTTTTAAAATTTGCCATTGAAATCGTATTTTGGTTGCTTCTAACTGGCAAACTTAGTCTTTTAACCCAGAACTCACTGTATTTCAGCACCAGTATTTTCTATTAAGGAGAAAAAACATCCCATTTCAGCAATGTCAACTTGGATTTCTTCAAGGAAATGAGTGAAGAGAAGCAATACTGGCATTTCTTGCCAGTGCTAAAAGCAAGTTAATCCTTTTTTATTTGAATTTCTCAAGCTTATGCAATCTGCTAGCACCTCTACCTGAGAAGTTTTAAACTGGTTGCCAATTCCAGTCAAATAAGGACAGAGTTTGAAACACAGGAAAATATACTCTTAAAAGCTAAGGATAAGGAGGAATAAAGCCAGTATCTGATTATTGCTATTATCCAGTAATCTGAGAGACAGAAAAGCAGAAAAGGTGATTTCTTTGTTGTAGGGTTTGGGTTGGTTTTTTGGAGGGTTGGGGTGAGTGGGAGGTTTGGAGGATTTTTTAGTTTGTTTGTTGGTGGTTTTGTGGGGTTTTTTTTGTTTTTGTTTTTTTTTTTAATTCAGTTCTCTTTTGCCTTTTAGAATAGTTGGCAGTCACCATATGTTTAGCTGTTAATTACATATCATGCGTCTTTCCTTGCCTAGTGCAGGTGCCATGGAAGATGCAAAAAGAGGCAGAAAAAAATAAAACACAGCACAAGCTTTTCTAACAATGACAAGGAGCTTTGTATCACCTAGACATGCTCAACTTGAGGCATCCTGCTGAAGTATCTGACCTATGAACTCAACTTCCTCATCCTGACATAATGCTATGGACAAGTCTGGATATCTGCAAAGGCATTTTAGACCTTTGGTGACCTGGATCATCTTTCCCACTTTCCCTGTTAATCACAATGCAACATATCCATACTTTTGACACACTAAAAAACAGTGCAGAATGTATCACAATTGCACCTACCAGAAACTACCCTAACCCAAGCAGCCTAGAAAAATCTTCAACTCTTTCAAAGAACAGATGTACCACTACTATGCATCAGTTTTCTGGGCTTTTCTTCAAACAGAGACGATTATGATGCAAGAACAAAGCACTCTAGAAAGGAACAGTTTAATCAGTTGCTCATATTTTTAGTATTATGAGTAATTTTTACACTAAACTTACATTTATATGCTAATAACCATACCAAGGCTAAAAGAGATGCTGCAGTGCTGCTAGGCACCATAGTCTGCTATGAAAAAGACTGTTTTAAGTAAACTAGAAGTAGCAAGAAAAGACAATCATATTTTTTATTTATGAACTTTGTTTGTGCCACGTATAGAAGTGTATGGGAGAAGGTAAGAAGAGCTGCAGCGTAGAAGAGGCATTGCAGGAGGGTGAGAAAAGGCTGATAAGGACAGACAACTGGAAGAGGGCTGAGAGGAGCGGTTCAGCCAGCAGAGGAGAGAAACTCCGTGCTGGAAGTGCTCACCACTAGTCATCAGGTAGTTTAAACTGCTGCATCTGCTAGTCAAAGGGACAGCTTTAAACTCCTTATGGGTCTTCTACAGGGCTGCTTTTTGAAGGCCTTTTACATCAGGCACAGAAGTAAGCTCAAGTGCCCCCACCAAGTGAAGTTTTGTCAACCTCCAAATACTGACCTAGTGGCAGGTGATCACTTCAGAACATCCTTTAAGGCTAGACTTCAAGCAGCAGATGAAAAAAGCGAGTGAGTACAACTTGATTTTCACACCTTCCTCAATGAGGCTTTAGAGATGAAAGTTCAGAAACAAGGTGTCTAAGGCACTTCTCACACAACAAAACATTATTTTTGTCCTGCTGAAGTTCTCTTACTGGAACAAGCCAGCATGACATGAAAAGCTTCTATTTGAAAAATAGAAATACTGTACTTCGACAATACTTTCTTAGCTTTAAATTAGCTCCATGAACTAAATGATTAAGCACATAATAGGGAAGTAGAGAACAGTCTAAAAACTCTACAGTATCTTTCATCTTTTTGAATTTAAAGCAGCTATCACTATAATAACTGAAAATTAAGGTTTAGTCTACTGTGCAAGACAAAATTTTGACCCTGTTGAAATGCTAACTTTGTAGCACTTTCAGTGAACCAGAAAAACACTAAAAGATTGCTGAGGCAAAGTAGGACACTCATGAAAAGCAGCAGGAAGAGAGGTACAAAACCCCAAAAGCAGAACAACAAAAAAGCTCTTGCTGTTTGTTACTCCATATTTACTTGCAACAAGTTTTCTTGGAAAAATTAATTTTGGATGTCAACATTTGTTGGACTTTTTCCTCCCCCAAATGATACATGCAGAGAAAACGCTCATCTATATTTTCAAACATTTTGTTTTAAAGACTGGATTTCTCATGACCTCATGGTAACTTCTTCCACAGCTCTGAAACAAGAAAAGGAGGTCTCAACTGAACTATGAAATTAAAATCTGGATGTTGTATACGAGGTGAGACACACTACCAAGAGTCAATTTTCTTCCAAATCTGAATGGTACTAGTATGAAAATCAAGTCACACTCTAAGGAATAATAATCACATGTTTCTCATTCAAGATTTTGGGCAAAGAGATTGCAATAACCTTTCAAAAAATACAAGAAAGCTATTTGGAAACTGGTCATTTTCTTGCAATATTTTGGCATTGTAACACAACTATTAAAGCAATAATTTATTGCAGAATGCAGATTTAATATATTTACATAATACAGCCCTTGCAGTTGGAAGCATGCTAAGAATACAGAAGAATATATTCAAATATTTAGCTCACAATTATAACAATTTCTGAACTGGATGTTACTTCTACTGCTCTACAATTGTTTCAAAGAAGAAAAACCCTTAAAGCTTTATTTTAAAAGTTGAACTGACAACAATGATTAGCCTCTATATTCAAAGGAAAGAACAGTATGATACAGCCAGTGCCTTCCTGTCTTACATGCCTACCCTAGAAAATTTTCCCTGCAGCAAACACTGCATTTTTTTTCAGCCAAGCAATAGATATATCACTCATCCTCTTCCTTGAAGACCTATGCTGAAATTCACAGTTGTGTAGAAGAGAGCAAAAAAGCCCTTGCAATCAGTCTTTTTATTTTTAATAAATTCTTTTTTTTCCTTCCATAGAACAAAGTCAGTTGTATTATTTGGTTTAAATCAGAAAGACAGAAATACACAAGGTGAAAATCTACTCACACAGGGCCATCCTGCCCAGGATCATATCTAGAAGGCTCCTGTGTATCTCTAAGTATGATAAAGACTTGGTTTAACCTTTGCCAGCACTTGGTCACTGTCACAATGAAAAAGCATCTCCTCATGTTCAGAGGGAATCTCCTGTGTTTCAGTGTGTGACCATTGCCTCTGGTGCTGTCACTGGGCATCACTGGAAAGAGCCTGGCTCTGTCTACTGTATGCCATCCCCTCAGGAAATAACTGTAGAGACCACTCCTGAGCCTCCTCTTCTACAAGCAGAACAGTCCCAGCTTTATCAAGTCTTTCATCATGAGAGACATCCTCTAGTCACTAATCACTTTTTTCCCTTTGATGGGCACTCTGCTATGGCCACAGCTCTCTTGGGAAGCCCAGAGCTGGACACAGTACTCCAGGTATAGCCTCATCAGGCTTGAGTAATGGGAAAGGATCACCTCCCTTCACCTGATGGCAACACTCTAAAGCAGCCCCAAGACACCATCAGCCTTCTTTGCTGCAAGGGCTCAGAGCTGGCCCATGCTCACCCAGACAACCAGAGCCTTTACTGCCAAGCTGCTTTCCAGCTGGGCAGCCCTGAGCACAAGCTGGTGCTGTCTGGGGTTTTTCCTCTTCAGATGCAGGACTTGGCACTCCACCCTGTTGATCCTGCCAGCCCATTTCTCCAGGCTGTTAGGGTCCTTACAGATGACAGCATGACCCTCTGGTGTACTAGCCAGTCTACCCAGTTCTGTATCATCAACAAATTTGCTCCATCATCCAAATCATTAATGAAGATGTTCAACAGGACAGGTTCCAGTACTCACCCCTAGCTGCCAGACTCCAGCTAGGCTTTGAAACTGACCACCACTCTGTGGACCTGGCCATTCAGACAGTTTTTACCTCACTGTCTGCTCAGCCAGCCCACATTTCATCAGCTTTTCTATGAGGATCTTATTGGAAGCAGTGCCAGAAGCCTTACTGAAGCCAAGGTAGGCAACTGTCCACTGTTCTCCTCTCATTTACCAAGCCAGTCATATCATTATGGAAGGTCACTGAGTTGGTCAGGCATGACTTCACTGTGGTGGATCCATGCTGACTAATGCAGATGACTTTGTCTTTACTAGTGTACACCATTACACCCTTGCTTTACACTCCATTCAAATAAATTTTGTCATCATTCATACATAATGCATCCCCAAACTATTTCAATACCAAATGGAAGAATTGGTATTATATAAATTGACTTCTGTAGCATCCACACGCCACCCCACCAAAACAAACAAAAGCAGCTGTTGTCTCCAATTAAGCCTATGAATCTTTTTAGAAAGTTACTCAGAGCTTGACTCTAAAACTGCAAGCAATAGGAAAAACACTAATTTAAAGCTTAACCAGCCTTCATATTAATGATTTTTTCCTAAGTTTTAGCTTGCAGGTTCTAGATCTTTTACACCTTCATCTTTAAAATCCATGTATATACCTCATTCAATGGGATCTTTACTCCTGTTACAGAATTGTAATAAAAACAACCATAACACTTCTCTTTATACACTAAACACACTGAAGAAGGTAGAATGAACTTTTCCAATTCTAAAAAAGTTACAAACACATATAGGAACTTTATCCTAAGAGCACAAGCTAATTACCACTAGTAAGGTTCTTCAACTGATTGAAAAACAAGAGCAATGCACTAAGAGCAAGTCAAAACAAAAACAAGCAGAATGCACATGTAACACCAATACCCAAGGCAAGGTTTGGCTCACTGCCATTCAAAAGCAATCTATATTTTCAAATGACCTGTATCTAAAACAACCTGCTTAATAATCAACTAATGAATATCCAAGTAGCATGATTATTCAGATATATTAGTTCTGTCTCACTGTAACCATAACCTAAGAAAAAACAGAAAAAGGAAAGATAACAATTAAATAGAGAGGCTGAAGGACAAATGGTCACTCTCACAAAAAGTGCAGCTGCCACCCTCAGATTGCTAGACTGTCCCACAGTGTCATTATCCCTAGATCCTTATTAAGCTCTTGCTAAGATACCAAATACAAATCTTGACACTGATACGTTTCCAATGCTAGCCTTCATGCTAGCCAGATTTCCACTGATTCTTTGCAGTTACATATTTTTTGGTATCCTGAGCTTACTTTCTATTTAAGTTGAACAGAAAAAGATGTTGGTTTTTAATCTGTATAACCCTTAATGTAATTTGAGATGCTCATCCAGGCTTACATTATGGAAATGTCCTTTTAAAAATTGAAAAAGCAACACCATCTCAAAAGACACGATGAAATACAGTCTGTCTTTATTGCTAGCCACATTGATCAAGATATTTAACTGCTACACTTGATTACAACAACTCAAAACAATTAATAAATATTGGTTTTTAATACATACTGTAGGTAAAATAAAGTGAAAGAATTATTCATGAGCATATGACTACAGCACAAGACTATGCTGATGGTGCAATATTAAAATTGCTATCTTCTGTAATTCAAGATTCCTGTCCAGTCACATCAGCTAAATTTCAATAAAATCAAGCTTTCAACACAAACCAAGCTGGTAAAGTATGCACTTTGAAACAGTATGATAGATGATGGGGCAGGAGACCAGAACAGCTGACTACGCCTCAAAAAAAGAACTGAAGCCCTCAGCATAGGAGAGGCTGGTAGGGAGTTCATCTCATGTTTAATAATCACAGGGAAAGTTCAAGCTTTGGCTGAAGATGCTAATTCCTTGTGGAAGTAAAATGTCCTTCAGAAACAGAACACTTGGGAATGAGTTATTATTACAAAATCTTAGTGAAAAACCACAATGGAAAAAGATGCAGTTTATTTTAGATAACTGATTTTTAGATTTATGTCATTTCTTTGGCCTTACTATTTGTAGAACCCTGCCTTTCTCCTGCCTCTGGAGCTGCACCAGCATTGGAAACAGCAGCTGGCAATGGTCTCAAGCCAGACTTCCTATGGTTCACCACAAAGCAGCTACCCTGTAGTGAACCATAAGCTGCAGTGCTGTGGGGCCACTGCAGCAACCCAAGGCAGACCACAGCCACTGGGGAATTCTGCCAGGTTCCCACAGAGCCACATCAGAAAGGAGAGACAATGGATTAACCTGTCAAGTGCTCATTGAGTCAGCTATGCTCTTCCTGTATTGAAGTCAGGTACCCCAGAAGGTGCAGGGGTATCCCCAGGGCAGTGCTCTGCTCACTCAGGGGCACACTTGCAGCACTCAGTGATGAGTGTGTTATTCTCAATTAAACACTCAGAATTTGGTGGAGAACCATGAAGGAGATTGCATGTTTGCTGTGTCCAGTGTGTTGAACTCTTTCAGGTGAGATCTTGTGAAAGACAGAAAGTGTCCCTTTCCCTGGAGGCAGCTAACCATACACAGCCAGGGGAAGCTGCCACAGTCTCAGGATGAGACAGCAGATAGGCAGAGACACAGCAAGCCCAGGATCCCAGTGCACAGGAGATCCCTGAGAAGGCACACAATAGGTGAACAAACCAGCCACAGATGTGGAAAAGACAGCAGGATCTTCTCCAGGTCTAGGCAGGGGTTTGGAAAGGCTCACCACAAATCAGAAAGCCTGTGAAAAGTGCCCAGTTGGAAAGCAAAACTCTGCAAGACAGAATAGGTAGTTCTGATTCTAAACCATTAATGCTAACATTTCACCCAAGCAGACATGAGTTTTCGTGGTATGCAGTTTGACTTTATTTTGTACTCTTACATAACCTATTTTTAACATGAAAACTTAGCATTTTGGGAGACTTCTGTAAGCATGGTACAGGACAGTTCTACTTCAAAGCATCCAAACTAGGAAATCCATTACAGCAAGTAGAAAAAGGATCTCTGCTTCTCTTTCCAAAATGTTAAAATCATTAAGAGTTTAAGCTTTAGTGTTACCCACATGCAATTTTTCATCCAGCACCCTTGCTTTTATTATATGATCTGAAAACAACTAGCCCGAATGCCCATTTTTGTCTTAGAGTAGGGAAGGCCTGAATTTCAATTTAAAGGTTTTTTGGGAAAGAATAAGAAACTTCTATAGTTTATGGTATGTACTGCATCTGAATATTTTCACTGGTTATTACAAGTGAGTAATCTCGCTATTAATTTCCAAAATTAAGTTTCATTGGCTAAAATTATAGTTGTTATTTTAAACTGGAGATCAGATTGGATGGTATCTTCTGGCTTAAGGCACAAGAATCTGGTATTGGCAAATGCTATTATCTGAAAGTATGCTGAAGTCTATCAGCTAAAATTATGTAGGAGATGAGGCATAATTAATAATCCTACTGGAACTACCACTCCAAATATAAGACCTCCCCTTCTTTTAGATTAATATCCAAGAAACAGGTGCCTGGGTTTCAGTTAAACCTGTTATTGGCAGCACTGTACTCTCCATATTTCTACTGCAGGACAAGGTGAAGCCTGACATGATTAGCAACTTAACAGGAGAATCCTTAAAAAGAGTACTAAGCATTTTCTCCATTGTGTCTTGGCTTGTCCTCTCAGAAATGTTCCACTTGGTATTGAAAATATTCCTCCTTCCATTCATAAATATTCTTCCAAAAATTTAGAAACTAAGAATTGGGAGTAGGATTTTAAGATGATGAACTACCAATTAAAATCTGAAGACCTCTTCTTAAGAAACCACAGAATTAAGAATTTATAATTAATGAGCAATCAACTGCATGAAAAACTAAAGACATAGTAATAATAAAATGCCAAATTTCCTTGAATGATGCAGTTTCCAGAACTGTTATTTTCCTGTAAGCTACTGCTAGATCTATGTTACAGTCCAAGTCAAAGTTTTAAACAGCATAAACTGTTCTTTCACATCCTAAAAATATGACTGAGACACACATTGAAACATGCTCACTTTAAAAACAGGGAGCCCTGAAATTACAAAAACTTATGTTTACTTCTCTGTGCAGAGATTGCTACAAGAGACTGATCATAAAAAGTAGGAGATACATGAAGTAACAATTATGATTTACCAGACCTAAAATGCCTGTTTATGAAATCTCAATATGAACAGATGCCATGTATATATATATTTGGAAAGAGGAAAAACTAGTGAAGGAAGGAAGATGAAAACCTTGACTCTCAGCAGAGCTTCAGGAAACATCTTTTATTCCAGGTCATCAAACAACCTAATTACAGTATGCTCTTTCAGCTGTATCCCAATAGACTTTCAGCCATTACATTGTTCATTAAATGATCAGTTTTTAGTCTCCCCTCCCCCTTCATAATGATTTCTTTCTCTTTTGCCTCCCCCCAAAATATAAGCAGCAGGGTCAGAAACTCCTGGTTTCTCTGGATTCATATAATATACTTCTTGCACAACTCAATCATGTGGAAACATTAATATGTATCCTACCACTTCCAGAACTGATTGCAATACAAAAATCTACTCTTTTAACATGACACAATATCCCAATGTACTGGTACTGCAGCACCCACATTCTAGCATTTAGCATTGCCCTTCATTATATTTATGCTGCTCTCCAATACCTCTATTTCAGCTTCTAGTGCACTTGAAATCCTGCTTTATTGTATTAATAAGTCTGTGTTAAGCAAGTATTAATTACTCAGTATTCCTGAAGAGCAAAGTGAATAATCGTCAACATTATAAAAACAAACTCACTGTTTTTGCCACCCTTCTTTCCTATCTTGTTTAACATTACATGACTCATGAACCACCTATACAGCTCCCATCACCTACTTAATAAAGCAAATACAAGAATTGCTGCAGTAAATTATAGCCAATGAAAACAATGAGACTACAGATTACCAAGTCAACATAAAAAATCAAAAGGAAGAAGAGATACAAAGCACAGAATTCTTCCCTCAAGTGTACACATAGGTGGTGAGTCTCCATGGGATGAAGAAATCTCCATGGGAGAAGCCTCATAAAAATGCTTCAATCTGAACCTTTTGCTGAGCAAGTGACTGTGGGAAGTGCTGCTCTGCCCTGTGGTGTTCATTAGTCACAACATTACTCTCTTGCTTGCCTTCATCATGTATAGCACATTTTCTGCTCCAAACAGTTATTAAAACTTTCTCAATGCTTGAATTTACTAGGAAAGCATGAAAAGATACATAAACTTCTACACAACTACTGTAATTTTCTTTCATAGATTTTCACATATGCTGGAATAAGACCAATTTCTTGTCAATGTCAAAACCAATTCAATTAGGACTGATACTAAGCAAGCAACTCTCAAATGCTCATCATCTGGCCTTTTGTTTGTTTTACTGATAAAATTTATCAAATGCTGCTTTTCTAAAGCTCTTAAGTGTACGTCAACCATGAATATTTTTCTCCATACAATGTCATCAAGGAAGACAATGTATCAATATCTTTGGGAACAAAGATTACAATAATGCTTTTTACTGAAATTTTAATGCTGAGTTTAGAAAAGCCTCTTTCCCTCTTCTTCTGTATCAGAGAGATAGCTAACCCCACTGCTGCAAATATTTATTAAAATTTGTTGTACTTGTAAAAAAGGGTCAAGTTTTTCTCAGTCTACAGTGTAGATCAGTTCACGTATTCAGTATACAATAACCAACAGCTTAAGTAAACCCAATCTTTCCCAGGCATTTCCTGAGTAATTTATATAAACTCAAAATAAAGTGTATGTGGAGTTGGGTTACTCAGAGGCAATTGCTCAGACACACCAGGATGACACAAAGAAAATGAAAGCTGTATTTGAAACTGGTAGTGGGGGTAAAAAGCCACAGGGACTTCTGAAGGCTACAATGAGAGCAAAAAAGATCAAGGAAAGCAAGAGCAGCCACCCAATGGAGGGGAGACCTAGCTGTAAAACTATATGGAGAAGGCTGATTTACTCTATGTCTCCCTTGCCTGAGTCTTTCCTGATAAGGTCTATTTTCAGCTCTCCTGGATCTCTGCCACTGCACATTCATGAGGATGAAGGACTGTAACAGGATTGAGAAAGGTAAAGTTGGAGACATCTAAGAGCAAACTAGACTTACAGAAATCCTGAGTACAGAAGAATAACACAGAGATAGTCACTGTGGAAGCTACTTCTGGGTACATGAAATAAGTGATTCAGAATGGCCACCGTTGTTGGAATTACACCTCATCACATGCCTACAACAAAGAGACTGGTTTGGTGGACAAGGGGAGAGCAGTGGATGTCATTTACCTTGGCTTTAATGAAGCTTTGAACATGGGTCCCCCGTAACACCTCTGAAACCAAAGGGAGAAGTTGACCGGACAGGTGGAAAGCAAGGTGAGGGAATAACACAGCAGACTACCAGCCTCAAAGCACGATGGCTACAGCCCTGATGACAGCAGGTGACTGGCAGTGCTGCTCTGACTGCTGGCTCCAAGTGCCTGACTGCAGCTACAAAGAGAGCAGCACACAACTCTTCAGAGATGCCCAGTGGGCACAGCAGACTCACAAATTGCAGCAAGTGCCACTCCAGTTCGACACATGGGAAACGTGCTTCACAGGAGGGTGGTCAAACACCACATCTGTCTGCCTGGAAAGCAGCCTGCAAACATCACACTTTCAAAATGTTACTTCAGTTACATTTACTTACCACTAAATCTTCTGGGTTATGTGTGAGATTTTTCTTGAACAAACAAAATTTCAGCCCAATGTACTAGGTTACAGTGGGTGTTTCTTGTTTCTTAGGAAGTTGGCTACATGCTTCATCACTTAAGACTTCAGGGTTGTTTTTTTGTTGTGGGTTTTTTTGTTTGGTTGG
Source organism: Irena cyanogastra (assembly GCA_013397155.1). NCBI lineage: Eukaryota > Metazoa > Chordata > Aves > Passeriformes > Irenidae > Irena > Irena cyanogastra. The sequence continues at coordinate 157,759 of VWZV01002419.1, forward strand.
TTTTTTTTTCTTTTTTTAAATCACTTTGCAGTACTTTCTCATTCCATAGCAGTCACCAGTTCTACTGCTTTCTGCAAAACTGTTCATCAGTTTTTTCCTAACTAACCAGTTGTCTTTTCTCCCTTACTCTAAGTAGGATACACTTGAAACAATTTCTGGTCTTGGAGTAATTTTTTTTCACTTTAAGGTCCATGTATAATTTATAACAACCACCATTAGCTATAATAATCTAAAAGTTATCAATTATTAGTCAGATTGCTAATGTGATGTGCATGCAATGGAGTACCAGTAACTATGGCACTTCCACACCACATCATACACTATTTTTTAGTTAATGTCTTTTGATCATCTCTAGCTGGGAAATTTCACACATAAATAGAAGTTATTCATGATATCCATATAATTCCTTTGAGGAGGAAAATCAGCTGTTCCCAGAGTGGGGAAATACCACTTTTCCAAATCATAAGGGAAAAGGTGAAATGGGAAATAAAAGCTGCACAGAAACCTGCAAGAATATTACCACTCAATTTTCTGAACAACTCAGAGGAGCAGGAAGAGGGAAGAAAGCAAGCAGACTTCTCATGTTTTCTAAGAAAAGTGAGAAAATAAAAAAAGGACTTGTCTTGCATTGAATCTGTTTGCTTCTTCTTGCAGCTGCCTCCCAAAAGCTCCCAATCAGAAGCAGTAAGATGGCATGGGTACTAACTAGATATACCAAAGCAGAAATCAATGCTGTTTACAGCTAAAACTACTAATGGACATTCTCCCAGTAGCATCAGTGCAAGAGACAAACTGTGAAACTTACAGCAAACTAAGGGCTAAAGACATACCTGCCAGCCTTTAACACCTGTAGCCAAAGTGTTTCTTTCTCCTTCCAGACACATGAAAGTGGATACAAGTTAAATACTTTAAAATTTTAATAGATACAAGAAGTATCTATTAAAGCCAGTAAATTCTCAGTACCAATTCACTATATTCTTTTCAGCTCCAATAATCACACTAAAATGTAAATGTCCACTAAAATCAACTGTGGGATAACTCCATTTATCTACAGAGCCCAGCACACCTGGCCCTTTAGCCTCAACTGCCTTGGTTGTTAGAGATACTAAAATACATGAGCACCATCTAATTTTTATTAAGCTCACAAAGATACATAGCAGTTTCTCAGATTAAGAAATTGAAGCAGAAAGAATATCCCTATTTCAACGGGCTTAGGAGGAACCCTGCCACACTCACAGAAAACTTCATGTATTTTGTCTTCTTAACCTCGCTGATCTACCAGACTACATACATAAAGAGCTGAAGTTAAGAAAGTCTGATCAAGCATTAATATGGTTTTAAGACACTAATACGCTTTCAAGGCATGAAGGGTGGAAATCTACGACAGCATGGTAACATTGCCAAAAATAGCTCTCTTGCAGAGTTGATGACAATAAAACTGAGGGAAGTATTAAATTATGAATCATCAACTGATTTTTAAGTAAAACTCTTTGAAGGTAATGCTTCCATGTAATTGGAGGCCAAGTAAAAGTTTGACATTTGCAAATATTACAATATTAGTTTATATTTAGATATTTAACAAAAAGCCCAGAAACAAGCCAAGTATGTCTCATCCTCCAATGTTTCCCATTCTTGTTAAAGTACTGTTGAAAGATGCAAGGGACAGCAATTTTAATTTGTAACAATGCTTTATTCTATCCTGTAGAAAGGAACTATTTATCCTTGCATAATCAAGATCCTAAGGCAAACTCATGTGATACTCATTTGTAATCCATCTGTTCTCCTGCTTTGCTTGTTTTTTACCACCATGCAGATTGCAGCAAATAATGTAAAAAAGTTACTTGGCTAAGCAGGTTTCTTTGTCAGCATAACTACCCTACCAACTCTTCTCAAGGCCATCTGGAGACTTTTGTTCTGAAAACACAAATTTACCCCAACTCATTGCCCTATCAGAAGGATGGCAACCACTGTTCAATGAATGAGCATTCCACAACCTGTTTTTGTGATTACACTGCAAAAATATTGCAAAATTTACCTGTGAAGCACTAACTTCCCCTGTTTACTGTGACAAGATTTTTTACCATATGCTATCATTGTCTTCTAATATGTTAGGAAACTTATGAAGTGGCCAAGGGCAATCAAGACAATTCTTGAAACCTCTCCAGCAATTTTTAGTGCTGGCTCTGGCACAGTAATCACGCTCATGCACTTTTACACTGAAAATCAACGCCAAAAAATTGCAATGTTGATGCTGTACATAAAACTAGTAATTTTCATCACACAGCATCAAAAAGTTGAGAACAATTTTCAACACAATCATTTTCAAAGCATTGGGAAGTCACCTGTTTTTCAAGGCTACACTAATGGCAACATATACCAGTTTTAAGTGGCACCACTCATTTTGCTCAAGTACAGATGGACAAGACAGGTAGCTGTCATTTTTTCACCTTTCTCTTCCTCTGGTTACAAATACATGTGCTATTTTATTGGGATTTACTGATACCAATACCCAAACACCAAGTAGTCCATCCTCAAGCCCATTTTACCATCATCGAGAAATCTTTAAGATTTTAGGAGTACTACAATGAAAAACATCATTCCAAACACGTCAGAGGCAATTCAGTTAATGAACATACGTTTGCCTACAACATCAAAATGCTGTACAGATAAACAGCAGACATAGCTTTGAAATGCCTATATTCCTTTTGCAGGGAAAACACGCTGTTCACCCACAGCAAAAATTAATACACTTCCTAACACTGTATTTGAGCACTTTTAATCCAGAAATACACTGGAAATACCTGCTGCTCTGAAGCCTTTCATACTGAGACTGCCCTTTGCACCCTCAAAACTTGAAACAGCTCTTCTTATCTACTCTGAGGTTCTGAGACTTTAAGATATGTCACTAGGTAATATAGAATATTTTCTGGGAAGTCTCAGGAATGGGCCTTGATCATCCAGTATCAATTTTTTTTCCCCAGAACAATTGCCATAAACTGTTTTATGGGAGGGGGATAAGTGTTACTTACCAGTTATCCTCTTTATTGCAGTCTTCCTCTTCCTCCAGCCTACAACAGACTCCTTATACTAAGAGTTACGGCTCCCACCTACCAGGAAGCAAAAGAATTGTCAATCAAGGTCATCAGGGAAGTACCAGCCTGTGCACTTCTATCTCAGCCACATCTCTGTATCATGGATACCTAAACTGCATGTGAAAACCCAGAAAAACCTCACCACCAACCCATAATGGAGAAGAAAAAAGGAAAGTAACTGCTTGATGCAACAGGAGGCTAGAGAGAAGCATTGGCTTGTTGATATCTCTTTCTCCCCTGCCACATATTTCTTAAACAGGAATCTCTGCTGAAGAAATCAGAGAGAAAATAAAGATTGCTATAAGCAGTTACCAGAGGCCAAATGCACACTTGAGGCATGCATCCAAACCCGTGCAATCTAAACACTAGGGGAAGCTAGTGTTGAAGCTTAATGGGGTGTACCAAGTTACACAGGAATGGAACTTACTGCTATTACAGACACATGGCAAGAACACGTGCTATAGGCAACAAAACTTCAACTGTCTCCAGTATTTAGCTGCATTGGCTACTGTCCTTTGAAGACAAAGGATATGAAAGGACTTATGCTTCTCTACTAATGCAGCCCCCAGAGAATGATCACACAAAGATTCTATGCATCACTCCTATACTAAACTATTCTGTCAGTACATGTGTATCAGTAAATTCTTTGATTGCATTGTATACACACAGCTTTTTAAAAAGGGCCTGAACAAGCATGTTTTACTTACCTATTCCTTTTATTGGAATTTAGGAAAGTATCGGCAAAATTTATCTAATCTTTGTACAGAGGGGGGGAAAAATTATCAATTCTCAGAAGTCTTTGAAGAGGAGGAATATAAAATATATTGACTACTGCAAAACGCTGTTTTTAGGAACTGTGTGAGCTAATTTAAGACAATTTACCTGTCTAAAATGAGGACACATGACAAAGCTGTCATAAGATTTCATGCTTCTAACATGCTTTTTACAAGTACTACAACTGTTTTATCAAAAAGGTGGCTTTTATTTTAAAGTAAAAGTGACAGGCATCTCAGCTGCCAAAGTTACTGGCATTATCACATTTGAAACTCAGTCTTTGTGGAACTTAGATGTATAAAAAGCTTAGCTACAGACAAGAGGTAGATGTGATGACACATAAGATGATGAGAGAACACAAGAATGAGATCATCTTTCTATTTGAGATTCACCTTCCCTTGATGTTAACTTTCTTTACAAGAAAGTTTCTCTAAATAAAGTTTTTGAAATTCCATCTTTTAGGAGCTAAGAATCAAAAATAACCCACTGATTCCACAAATGATATAAAGTTTTCAAGACAGTCACATTTTACTATCTTTTACAGAAAACACTCTATAACTCCAAAGCCTAAAAAAAATAGCTTTTCTATTTTAGCTATGTCCAACAAATTACAGGTAGTTGTAAACATCCAGGAACTACAGCTACCTAAGGAAGGAGGGGTGAAATGAGAAACAATAGTAAATGAGAAAAATTGTCATTGTTTGATAAAATAAACTAAACCACAGAAAACATCCTGTGTGTGAAATATAGACAACATATCAATAAAGTTACATCTGTTAGAATTATTGACCTGAGATACCTGTCAAGCTCACTTCCCTCAAGGTAAGCATGGCTCAAACAACACCCCAACACCAAGGTGTTGAAGGAAAGATTTGAAGGAATAAAGTCTCTTCTTCACACACTGCCAAGGAATATTCCTGGAGGGATACTCACAGGGATAGCTCAAAATGTTAGCTGGAAAAGCAGGCCATAGGAACTTCATGTGGTTCAGCAAGAGCAAGTGCAAGGTGCTGCACCTGGGTTAGGGCAGCCCTGGCATCAACATAGGCTGGGGATGAACAGACAGAGCAGCTCTGGGGAGAAGGATTTGGGGGTGCTGGTGGGTGAGAGGCTGGACATGACCCAGCCATGGGCACTCCCAGCCCAGAGAGCCAAACGTGTCCTGGGCTGCATCCAGAGCTCCGTGGGCAGCAGGGCCAGGGAGGGGATTCTGCCCCTCTGCTCTGGAACCCTGCACCCAGCTCTGGGGTGGCAAGCACAGGAAGGGTTTGGACCTGTTGGATTGAGTCCAGAGGAGAGACACAAAGATGATTAGAGGGATGGAACACCTCTACTATAAGGAAAGGCTGTGAGAATTTGGTTTGTTCAGTCTGGAAAAGAGAAGGCTTTTGGGTGACCTAAGTGCAGTCTAGCCTGAAGGGTGTCAACAAGAAACATGGAGAGGGACAAATCAGAAGGACAAGGGTGAATGGCTTTAAATCAAGAGTAGGTTTAGATTAGATTTTAGAAATAAACTCTCTACAGTGAGAGTGGTGACACATTTGAACAGGTTGCCCAGGGAAATCGTGGATGTACCATCTCTGGAAGTGTTCAGTGCCAGGCTGGATGGCGGAAGGTGTTCTTGCTCAGAGCAGGGGGGGTTGGAATTAGATTATCTTTAAGGTCCTTTCCAACCCAAACCACTTGCTGAATCTCTGATTCTATGAAAAGGTCATAGTTTCATTTCTCCAGAAAAAGAGAGATGGATGTTTACATTTGGGCCTCTGTATTTTTCAGACAGTACTTGAAAAATCACTCAATCAAAACTGATTATGGTAAAACCTTTACCGTACGAGCAGAAAAACCACGGCAAAGGAAAGTTAGGAGTTATATTAAATGGGGAATGAAACAAGCATTAAGCTTGTGGAAGAATGGAAGGAACACAGAAGTGTACCCAACCTTCCTGCCATTCAAACACACACCACAGCCCTATGAAAATGAAGAACCTTTGCATATGGAATTAGCTAGGATAACTGAAGAGGAGCTAAAGATTCCCAGTTTGAAGTCAGAAGCTGAATATCTCAAAAACTTTAAAGCTTAATAAAACATGTCTCTTTAGGCATGAAGACCAGCAGATTTAACAAAAACAAACCCGTACCCTAGAGCACTGAAAATTTAACCCGCACTAGGTGATCAATAATCTTGACCCAGTAGGTACCATACAAAGAAGTGCTCAAAACACCTTCAAACACCTAACCAATGTTTCTAACATTGCTCTAAGTGCTCCCACTCACTCACTGCCCATCAATATAAAATTAATCACAATAACAGAAGGAACATTTCTTCACACAGATCCATTGACCTAGAAAAACAAGCTTGTAAGTGGGCAATACTGAAGTTCTTTACCCTGACAGACTGTACCTTGCCACTACTCAGTATCTATCTTATCAAATGCTCTCTGAACACATTTGTAAACCACCAGGCTGCAAAAATCCTTCTAACAGGTATTTAACACTACAAGGACTTTCTAGGATGGCAGTATCACTTCTGTTAGATGTCATGTTTCTGTCAAAATCAAAAGCAAAGAGAGCCCTTAAATTCCAAACCCACAACTGACCTTTCTGCCCCAGAGAATTAATACCCTTCACTTTGCTCAGTTGTATCTTCTGTACTTTTCCCTGTCAGTGATTCATCATCCAGTGAGACAATTTTGCTTACGAGTGACACTCTTCCACTCACAGTGACAGGCATTCTTCTCAACTGCTCTCAAGCAGCTCAAGCATCTTGTAGCCTTCTCAAGACTTATCCTCACCTAGCTACAGAGCTAGGCTTTTATTTAGTAACTGCCTTCTTCACCTTCTCCCTTTTCGTCTTCTCAAAACTGCACATAACTTACACACACTCAGTTATCTTCTTCAGTTATCTTATTAACACCTCTTTTGTTACTTCCATTCCTAGACCTTCCTGTGCACCACACCAGCTACCATCACACCTCAGCCTTTCTTCTTTGATACTTACACAGACCTTAAACTGCCAACTTTATAATCTATTTAGTATCTCTCTCCTGTTTTTATATCTAAATCATCAAATTGTTGGTCACACCACTGCCTGTTTTTCTTTAGTCAAAGTTCCCATCAACAGGCACCATTGCATTTCTTACTCTATCCCATTTGAGCTTTCAGTCCCTTTGCAGGTTAACAAAACCCGTGCACACACACTGACGCTTGTCTGGCATCACTTCACATCTTGAAATGGGCATTTCAGGACAAAAGCAGTTCATAAGTGAACTTCTGTGAAGCAGCATCTGTCTCTCAATATTCAAATAGATGGCATTAAGTTTTCTGTCCCTTGAATTTTTCTGTCTCATAGCTAAAATTAACTTGGAGTGATGGAAGCCCCTTAGAGCCTTAAGCTCCAAAATACTACCTTGAGACAGCACGGCATTTACTGCAGTCCTTACTGGGGTTATAAGATGTTTCTATGAATGTTTAATAAAAAAATTGTCACAGAAAGCCTGCTTGCTTCTCAAGGTTCACTATTAAGTACATCAGTAATCATAACATGGAAAAGCTTTACCAGGAATGACAGCACCAGAAAAGCAAAATGCTATTGAGAGTTTCAACAGCTGTGCAGCAGAGGGGGCAACTAGTATTTCAGGAAGTATTTTTGCTTTTGTTAATGCAAGCGAAATCTGTAAGATAAGCAAGCAGAGATTTGCTTGAAATACAGCCTCTCAAGCCATTAGGAACCATGTTTGAAAACAATGAAGGGAAACAAGGATTCCAGCCTACACTGATGAAAAGCCTGCTACATGTAGCTCCCCCCCAAAAAGGGAAGAAAAAATAAAAGTGAACAAAAGTTCGAGGTCTCACTGGGATAAAAATCAATAGTGGTTTAAGAATAACTTCCACAATTTTTTTTTTGTCAATGATGTAAACATCTAACACCTGAGGCTACTCAGAACTATGCATCTGAAGGTGTCTAGAGTTGACTGAATTAACTAATGAAAAGGTGTATTTGGAACTTTGGGGGTAGGGGTAAGGAGGGTAAAGAGGATCAATTCAGAACAAACAAAACCCAAAACATCTGAAAATGCCTGTGTAAATTTTTCCAGAAAATTACCACAATGAAAGTTTCCCTAAAAGAAGTTACAAAAATCTATTTTATTACTGAAGGGTTCTCTTGGGCTTTCAAAACAGAAGAAAAGTTTAATGTAGAGCAGCAGTAAGGTATAAAGCAAACACAATGGGAATAGAAATTAAGGATGGATAATGATGGTCAAATTTTAAATTTCCACTTCCAGTGATATCAAAAACACAAATTATGCTATATAAACCATGTTAATATTACCTTAAAACATTAGCACTTACTAGCTATTTGGTGATAATAAATGACAGGGTGCTCACTCTGTCCCAACTGCAAATTCCAGCTAAGTCTAGAAATTTGAGTTTGCATTTGCAGTAAGCTAAGCACGTGGACAAGAGCAGTTACAATTTAATCAGATGTCATTCATCTAGCTATTATCAGATCATGTATCCCCCACATTTTAGAGAGACAAAGTAAATCTGATTACAGAAGGATTCAAAACGGTTTGAATGTAACAAACACTCACAGCTAGCAAATAAGCAGCAAGACTTAAGCACAGATCTAAGGCATTTTCATACGTGCTTCCATGGATATTCTTCCTGAGAAAGGAACAGGAAAATACACTGTAAGGAAGAAAGCCAGTCAAGACAGGTAGCAGGCTAGTGAAAGTAACTTGTATTGTCTGAAAGAAATGAACAACTCTAGATCCAAGATGAGAGAAGAGATGTATTAAAGACAGAATGATTAACTTAGCATCATTCAACTTGAAAAGCAAACATACATTTTCATCTAAACAGTAGTCCTATTACAGGACTGCTAAAATTAAAAGACCATACACAATGTTTTTCCAGGTCATTTAGTACACTTACCAGCATTTGCTGTATAGACAATTTCATTGATGAGTCAGTTGTACTTCCTCTCTAAAGTGCTTTGAGGGGAGCTCAAGTGCATCCTCTTCCTCAATCTTTGAAGTGTTTACCTGTACCACCAACTTTGAAAGTAAAAGGCAACAGGCAGGCAATGCAGAGACAGGAATGAGGCCGAGTACAATAGTGTATTACTCCAAAAATATTTTGGTGTTGCTTTTCAAATCTGACAGGGACAGATAGTCCTTTTATTTTTTTTCAACTGAGACTTTAGATACTATTTAAAAGATACTTCTTAAAATTAAGATTTTAGAATTCAGTCAGCAATACATCAGTTGACACGAATATAAGAACAGATAACCTGAAATTATATACATTATACACGCAAATACATAAACAGGATTCCTTTCAGTGAATAAAATCATTGGTGTGTTATAACAGAAAACAATTAGAAAACTCCCAATATTAAATAAAACAGCATCAACAGTGGGAACTAAGAACTAATGGGAGCACATTGTAATAGGAACGTTATGAATGTGGAATTACAAAAAATAATTACATCTGTATAAACATGTCAGAGTAAAAAGAATTCCAGCAGTAGTGGAAATACTAGAGGTGAAGACTACAACTGGCAAAGGTTTGTTCACCAAGTGGGGAAGAAAGGAAGAGGGGAACTACCAAAGAGAAAAACTGAGATTCATTTAATATTCACATCAAATATTTTATATTCCAGAAGTGACTAGAAAAGCTAAAGACTCTGCAGTCTGTCACATTTACAAATAAATTTATTTCCAACATCCAAAAATAAATCTTAGGGAAGAAATGCTTCACACAAGAATTAAAAAGAACTAGCAAGGAGTCAATACTGAGTACTGCCATTTATGTTACTCATCTTCATGTTAAAAGGACAATCATGCTGTGAAAGCATGAGAATGGGGTTGTGTCTGAGCTAAAGACTGCAACTAAGGAAATTTCCACTACACTTAAATGTTAGGAAGCTCTCCAAGCACTTGACTTTCATGGTACTTGTTATATGTCTGCTGACCCAGGAAAAGTAACCTGCTTCTTATATAACCTGAAATTTGAAGAAAATAAAGATGTTGACTTTTTTTTACTCACACTGGCACACAGGGAGGCTGCATAATACTAGAGAATCTAAACATGACCATGCAAGAGCAAAATACAGAATCTAAACTGCCTTAATTTTCAATCTCTTCTTTATGGGGAAGACATTGAAAGGAAAAGACAGTGGTTGTCACTTGTCCTACCTTGTCCAAATATTGTTGGTTTTTTTTTTTAATTTTGGGATGTTCCAGGATTTTTTTATTGTTTCGAGTTTTTTTTTTTACTTAAATATAACTTGTACAATTTTAATTACTAACATCTAAAAACACACTTTAGCTTTTTTTTACCTTGACCATGGAAGTATAGAAATGAAAGCCTTATAAACAGTGATAAAAACTTATCCTGTACTTCCACATGCAACTAGCAAGGAGCAATTTTAGCATAATATTGAAGTGGGAACATTTCATAGTTTCTGGGGAATATAGCACAGAACAAAGCAGATGTCTTGACTAGAAGAGAAAGGATTTTATTTTCAGGAACAATGAACTTCTCCCTAAAATGTTAATCCTAGAGGTAATTAAGTGAAATGCAATGATATAAAGCTCCCTCAACTAGCTGAGAAAAAGTCAACACAAATGTTAGCATGTAAAAAGGAAGGTGACTACAGTTAGAAAACTGTAAGAGCAAAATGAGTGAGAAAAGTAGGAGAGTCAGTTACCATCAGGTTTGTTTATTTAACAGGAGGAAGTTTCCATGTCAAGCTACCTACAATGTACCATGGATTACAACAACTCATATTTGCTACAGCAGAAGCTTCAGCAGTGAAAACTACAGTGCACCAGTACTATAATTCCAGTGAATGCTCACTCATGATTCAGCACCTGTTTTCCAAGCAAAAATGATGGAAATACGGCAAGACAAATCCAGTATCCTCTGCAGAGATGCTTCAAATAGATCAGAAACCAAACATCTCTCATTATTGTCTAGAAAGCGAGTCAGGGAAGTTTTTAACATTTATCTCTCTTCTCCAGTTTTTAAATTCTTGTTCCACTGCTATTTCCTTAATGCTCTTCCCTCTGTTTAGCTGCTCAATCTATGTCAAATTCCATAGATTAAGAATCAAAAACTGAAATGCATTTGAATTTCTACGTAGTCAAGACCTGTGGTGGGGGCAGGTGAGTTGACTCAGACAACGGTCATTGCTCCTTCCACTGCTGCACAATCTTCACTTTGGAACAGTAAGAACTGTAAATATCCAGATATCCTCTTACACCACAGACAGTGGAAGTCTCAATCATGTCATTATTTTTGGACATTAGAAATCCCAATCCATTGATGAACTTCTAAACAAGAGAGAGAAAGCTGTATGACCTGACTGCATTTGAGAGATACTTAATGTTTTCCACAGAACAAACATCTGTATGCTTAACATTCCTTTTGCTAAGTCTAACAGGGCAGTGAAGGCAATAACCACTTACTGCACTTGAAAGAAGGTAATTCTACCATAACCTTCTGGAAAGGAGGTCACAAACAAAGGAAGAGTGCCTCAAAACGTTTGGTAGGCATGGCTCCTGCTCAGCTCATTTGTTGCTGCATAGTTTGGATCAGCTGCAGTCCCACTACTGCAGAGCAAGATGAGCAAGAACATCCTTCAGTAGCTTCTACAGATGCTTGGTGCCAGCAACTGCAGTCTGTAATTTGTCTCCCACCCTGTCCAAACAGGACCACACAAGGAAGAGCCACAGGACTGCTCTTGAGCACTCTGCAATCCCCTTGGATCCAGCAGAACTTTGTCAGACTCAAAAAGTTACACTGAGAAACATGAGAGCTGCGCTTCGAGTTATGGTAATTTGGCATGTGCAGCATTAGTAATAAAGGGCTAAATACACAGCACTAACTCTTACAATTGCCTCTTCAAAAACTACCTGAAAGTTATGCTGGGTTTGATGGGGTGGTTTTATTCCAAAGAAAATTCCCTTTTAAGGGACTTACCTTTTCCAGTGCCAATGAATCCACAGGCTCAAGACTGGTGGAAGCCAGGGACTGCAGAGCTGATAGACTTAATCCACCTGCTAAAAAGGATCATGCTGGAGCTGGTAAGAACCACTGGCTGCACAGTCCAAATCTAATTCACTTAACACAGTGTGACACTTCCAGAGAACCCTACTGCCAAGCTTCTTGGCCAGGCAGACTCACAGAAGCCCTCTGAAACCAACAGCCCAAGGTCGCTGAGGTCCCTAAGGGGCACAAGACACACCAGACCAATGCATCACTCCCCAGATACACTCTTGTAAATCAGCACAAAAACAATATCCCACATTAAGCTACCCTGGAAAATTAGAACATTTGCATCCCAGCTAGCAATTATAGCTACTGTAAAATGAAAAAAGAACTGCAAGGATGAAATTAAATTTATCCACACAGAAGTCAGCAGAAAATTCATTCGAACCACAGCCAAAATCTGGATATTCAAACCAGCATTGTCAGTTTTCTCTGCATCTTGTTTCAGGAAGACTAAAAGGATCATCATTATCATTTCAGGAATTTCTAAATAAAGCTCACTGCATTCATACAGCCTCAGCATGACCCTATACACCAGGACAAAACAATGTTTTAAAGCCAAGCCTCTTTTCAATAGTGTCACCCAATCTCATGGGCAGATATCACACAGTGTTTCACACATTTCAAAACAAGGTCTAATATAACCCAAGGCTGATGAGTTACACAAGATATTTTCCCTCACAGTGGACTTCCAGTTCTTCTCTCTCTAAACAAAAACCCATCAAGACCCCATGCAAGAGCTCTCCACAAACGGGAACTTCTCTTCAGTACTAGTCATTGTCTCTTCAACAGGACAGATACACACCATTATCTCTAATAGTGCTGTTCTTAATGCATACTCCACAGCAATCTTTGGAATTGTAGTATTTTCAGTGTCTCCACATGCCTGCTACATTTCCTTTCAGTAACACCTTTCACCAACACTGAACTCTTCAGCATCTCAGGTCCGCCAAAGCTGCTTAAGGAGTTTATTTTCTCTCTACCTCACTACAATAGCTTCATCAGGAATCACTACCACTTCCAAACAGTCAACAACATTGGGAGGTTACATCCAGACATCACTGCTCATCTGTTCAGTACAGGCTTGCTTCCATCATCAGTTTAGCATGCTATGTTTATACTGTCTCAAATGACAGAAGCAAGATCCACCAGGCATTACACAGACCTTGTGTGTTGGAGCTCTCAAGCTGTAACGATCCAACCATCAGCTATTTTCAACACATCACAGGAAAACACAGAGTCAATGAATTTCCTTTCTGAAAGGAAGATTGCTTTCCATGCACAAGTTTTAAAGTTCTACTTAGAAGTAGGAAAAACAAAACATAATGCCATTTATAACAACCAACCTCAAACTTTGAAGAAATACCATCTTTCCTACTGTATGATGTAGGAAAACAATAGCTTGAGCATAACTTGGAACTGAAGGCATATTATGCATAAATACCCCTGGCTGCTACACCACAAATAAAGCCTGTTGAATGATCTCCATGGTATTGGTTTGTAGGTAGAAATTACATAGAGCTAATGACATGAACAGGATACAAAAGAGAAACTATATGCATAATTCTGAACACCAAGATGCTTCAGGCATTTCTGTCAGCACAGCTTATTTTTTTAAATAGATTTAAATTAAAAACAGATGACTTTTTGGTATTTGGCATTGTTATTTCAATTTACCTTTCTATGATAAAGAGACTGAGAGCCAAAGTAGCACTTTCCTGAAAATTTCCTTTTTTTGGCTGAATTTCTTTCCTTCACAGTACATCCTTCAACACTTCCATACATGTTTCATGAAGAAACAAACACCAGCAGTTTAAAAGGAACTGTAAAGACAAACAAGCTTCAGAAATGTGTGCCAATAAGGAGCTTTTCAAAAAATGCCATGCTGCCTGCATCTGACAGCCCAAAATCTCCTCCTTAAAAAAAACCCACCCAAACCCACCTCGTCCAGATTAGAACAAGAGTTACATCTAGCACCACCAAGAGCTCACAAACATCCCTATCACATTCCCAAAGTGGTACTGCAGAGCTGGACTGTGGCTGCCACAGCACTTGCATTTCTTATTCAGCTGTTCAGAGCAGATCCACAGAGATTGAAGGAAGGAATGAGGTATTCATGAGGTGAGGGCACGCCCAGGAAGATCACAGAAGCAAGGAATGATTTGATGCAGGGTAGCTGGAGAAAAGATAGTTAGAAGCAGGCACAGTAGATGTACTGAAAAGGTGAAGAAGACTGTGCACAGCTGACTGGAGCACTGAAAGAAAACTGAGATGGGAAAAAGCCATTTGCATGCAAACTTCTATTTGAACTCACTGAGAAATAGGAGACTGGTACAATTCCTCTAAGACACTATATTCAAAAGGTGATTCTCATTCACGTGATTATTCCAGAAGAGCAAAATAAAGTTATAAACTAGCCAACGTTTGCCCAACAAATGGAGTAAGCCTTCATATTTCTTTACAGGTGGTCAGAAACACCTGAATAAAACTTCCCTCATGCAGCACAGGATCAACTCTATACAAAATGCCGAGTAGGTATTACACTGTGTTAATTCCAGTTAACAGATTGATTAGAGATTAAAGGTTGATTCTAATACCTTTTGAAAACCCTAATCAAGTTGCTCTGATATCTGACACTTCAGTTTTAATACTTCAAATTGAAATATCTACATGAGGTTGCTAAATTCCAGCACCAAAAGAAACAGACCCATACTGCTTTTAGATTTTAGACCCATACTTTTTTAGATTCAATCAGTATTTACCTGATTCATTACTAAGCATGCACTCATAGAGGTCTTCATTAAAAGAGATAGCATACTTATGAGTAGATCATGAGGACACAGATGTCTCCTGCCTTAGTAGCACTGTATCCCCTAATGCAAGATGAGGGCTGTATCCCAGCTAACACAAGATGTGAACACACATAATTGCAGAATTTGTCCTGTCCCCAACACCCACAACTACATAGCCCTCTACCAGTAAATAGAGGCAGGCAATGACCCTATTCTTGGGCTGTTTTCAGCCACAATCCCAGCTGCTTTCTAAGTCAAAACAGCAATAAAACAAAGCTAAAATGATCTCCCACAATGAATGGATGACAAGAAAATTGCAATCAAAGACTAGCACAAGAGAAGAGGAGCCTCTTTGAAAAGAATCATTAACGGGTATTCTTCAAGACACATTTGTTTCCCAACTGATAACTACTCAGCTACAAGAGTCTCACCAACAGAAATGAGTCACTCCAAAACCCTGAGCTTCCAACATTCAAGAATCACACCTTCTAGCACAGGTTAAACCATTCACTATCTCCATGCTCCTGCCACTGTATTCTTTACAAAGTATTCTTCTTAAATGTCACTGTCATCTCCTCATTTCTCATCTATTAACAACAGAAGCAAGAAAAAGGGAAAGAGTTGTGTTGACATCTAAGTGCAACTAAATGCGAGCAACTGCTTTTTGAGTAGCAGGCTTTTCAGAAGGGGTAGGCAGTCTCAACAAGTAAGGATAAGAATGTGTTGCAAGCCCTCCATGTTTCCCACAACAGCAGCCAATCTGAGCCCAATTAGGACAGCATGTAAACATCCCTACTGACGTCTACTCCCATTACACGATAGCTGAGAAGTATTTTCAACACACTCAGATGAAGAATTAAGGCACAGAAAGAAATTCACAAAATAGATGCAGGGGTTCTGCCACCTAGTGGCATCTACAGCCTCAAATTACTGTATCTACCATATTATTACTACCTTTTTTTTTTTTTACTGGAAGCATTTGACAGCAGAGAATAGAATAGAGAGCACATAGCTTCACTAGCACTGAAATTACTGAGCCTGGTTCCCCGTGGCTTCGTTTCAGAACGGCATTCGGTAGCATGCAAGATGATGAGAGTTTCAATTGAAGGTTTTCTAGTTGTTCCAATAGTAATAGTATACTTCTCTTCATCAGTCCTCCAGCTGCCACAGATTCTCTGCTGCCTCATATTGAAGTGGATTTCCTGCTGTATAGACTCATAGTCACCTGACCCTATTCAGTACTTGCAGAATGGTAATATCTTTGAAGTCCTTACCCATTTCGTTGAAAGTGTTCAAACCTAATAATTCTCACAAGTAATCATGAGCAGCAAACAGGGAAAAGCAGAGACTGAGAGACAAAAGCAGCAGAATGATAAAAGCCTCATTTCTTCACAACACTGTCTGAATTGCAATTTGTCAATAAAGAATCCTAGCTGGCCCCAATAGCTTAAGGGATTGCCCTCCCCAGGTCACAGCATGGACACACAGCATGTCATGTCAAGGCAACAGGGAGAAGGGGCACAAAGGAGCACAGAGACATGAATTCCTTAAGGCAAGAGGCAGCAGAAATCCCCCTTTTCACCAGGCCATAAACTCAAAAGCCCCCTTTTCCACTTGGGATTCAAAGCCAGAAGCATATTAATGCCTAAACTAGGTCAGTCTTTGTTTACACAAAACACGGATGAGAAAGGAAGTATCAATTCATTCAACTTAGGATGGGTCAAAACCACTGGACTACAAGGCACAGAGCAGCTTGCTGGTTTTTTATTTATTTTTAAGGAAATAAACCTTATCAAAGGCACATTCAGAGAACACACCTCACACAGATATAGCCAGGCAACAAACAATTCTTTTAATTTAAGACCGTTATGTTTCTTCTGTGAGAAAATTGACAGAGAAATTTAAAGCCATGTCATGTTCTTATTAGCCTATACCTTACAATTACTTTAGGTTTCAGCTCCCATTTTCCAACTGTTGTAACCCTGGAACACCATGAGGTCCTCTGGTCTGTATCCACTACACATACCTTAGTAAACAACAGATAGGTTGAGGTATTTTAGCTTCAGTCCAGAAAAACAAACAAACAAACAAACCTCAAAGAACAAAAACCCTCACTAAGCAAAAGAAAACAAGCCACCATACTACAAAACAAAAAGGGCAAAAAAATCAAACCCTAAAACATAAGCAAAATCACAGACGCAACACAGTTGTCTTATCCTTTTGACAGGTTTCCCTTGCCTTCTCAAGTTTTTTCTCCAACTCCAAAGCAATCCTCATATTCCCCAGTAAGTTCCTTAACTGTATATAGCCTATGACAATTTTACCCTTAATAGGTGAGGAAGAAGACGACAGAGGAGAAAAACAACAAAAAAAGGGAAGATCTTCCACAAGGGGTTCCCAGGTGAGTCAATCCTGAAATTCACACATTTCCACTGGGCTTTTATGAGAAAATAAGATTTCAGCAAGTTTTACTTCTTGCTCCATATTCCTCAGATTTGAATTTCAGTTATGTAAAATATCACACAAGTAAGAACTACCATAGTGATGGAAAGAGGTGCATGAACAACTTGATGTGAAACCATGTTTGATCACACAGTGATGAGTTTTGTGGATTGCAGCTGTAAAGACAGACCAGATTTCTGCGAGAAAGGAAAGCACTCTTTCCCTTGTCCATGAGCTAGTAGTTTTTACAGCAATAGTCCCTAGGATTGAGAAGAAAGAGATTATTGGAATCAGTGCACTGGCAAATCAATGCTGCACAAATGCAGGACTCAAGAGTAAACTCAGTGTCAGACACAGACACTTCCATCTGCAGCCTCCTGAAGCAAACTAGGGTGGCTTACAGAAAGTGTGAGACTGTCTTAAAATGAGCACTCATACTCTGGTCTGCATGTAGGACAGCTACTCACGTTATTGGAACGTTAGAGTGTCATTCAAAAGAAGTTAAGGATGTGTTATTGTGAAGTTACAGCTTTATCTTGGTTTTCAAGTTTCACTTAATCTCACTTTGCATTAGTACTGTTGCAGATCTGTTGCAACTCTTCTGCAGCGTAAGGAACCTGCAGAACACAGCAGTAAAGCACAGCTCCCTATACAGGACAATCCACATAAGGGATTGTTAACTAGGATAGCCAGAGTCTTTATTTAACCTCATTTCAAAGAGGAGCTTGCTCAGACAATGGCAAAGAGAGTAAACCATTTTTAGGCAGTACCAATGCCATTTATATGGGGGCATTTATATAAGGCAGTACCATTCCTTTATATGATGCTAGCTCCTACAGACATGGTTTAGGAATCTCAGTAACACTCCACAGAGTTTGGAAAAAGACACACCTAGAACACAAAAATCTTCTTAAAGTTAGAATAGCTTTATGCAGTAATGAAAAGTTCTAAAACAGCACACTTTACATGCTGAAAATGGCAACATTTTCCTCTTCTCCTCATTTTCTACCATGCCTCAGACTCATTCATTAAGTGTTATGTATATCATGTTTTGTAAGAGATTCAGGCCTATCAGTGAACCAGTCAGATCATATGTTTCTTTGTAAGGGCCCTGCTACCCAAGTAGAGCCTTTGAGCCAGGATCCAAGTCCCATCCACCCCCTGTTACCTGTATGCTCTCCCAAATATCCACTGTCCTGGAACACTCAGTTTCTTGCTTAACACACCTAAGGTCACACAACGAGCAGCATTAGCATGCTGATCCATTATGCATTTTAACTCTTCAATGCTAGGAAGAGATGTCAGGGGAAAAGATAGGTATTTCTTTCTGTTTTCATTTTCCCCTCCTCCCCCCCTCCACACACACACTGCACTTGGATCTTGCTTGGCTCACTTGGAGTTTTCAGTTTCTAGTAAAGCTGGGATGAGGAGTCCTGCCTTACTCTGTTCTTCTTACTCATGACTTGGCAGCAGCCAGCAACTTGTTTAGGGAAAGATCCAGTCCAAGGAGACTGACAGCATTTAACTCCCAATAGCTCTTCAGCTCCAGCAGATGAGTTCCAGGCTCAAGGCATTTGTCTTCCTACCTGGTATTGCCTACATTGCAGGACATCCAAAGCCCCAGCAGAAGGTATCCAATTATTGCAAGCTGGAAGCTAAGAGCAGAGGGATGCATCATGGTAAGGACCAGATGCTCAGAATGAAGTCACAGACTGAAATATATGCCTTAACTCTTCAACTGATAGGGCAGTATGAAGTGCAAGATTACTGAAAAGCAACAGCATCAAGATTGCTATTTTAGTTTGCTGTCACATGTGATCTACCCAGGTGAAGAATACCCACACTGCCCACAAACTACAGCACCACAGTAATTAGAACATTTTGTTTAACAGACTTTACATCTTGTTTTCTATCCATCATTGTAGTAAGGTATATCAGTCCCAAGTTTAGCAAACCATTTTGGATGTTTGAAGCGGTTTTCTTCAGAAGCATCCAGATTTGCTTTTAAAAATATATATTTTTACTCAAGTTGTAAAACCTTGATACTAGTATTCTATCCTGACTTCTAAACATGAACAAGCATTTAGGAACTTGAGCTCAAAATTCCCATAAAGCAATAAATACAAATTACTGAAAGATCCAAAGCAGAAAGATGGAACATGTTGCTTTTGGCATTACTCTGTTCCCTAATTATGTCTACAAGAAGCCTGACATGGCAACTGCAAAGAAAGACCTCAGACATACTCATGTGAATGTGCCAAAAGGATTGGAAGCCCCAGTTCACATGATGAGAATGTCAAGCATTTCCTCTGCTGCTGTATATGACTGCACCTCCTAACCAGGGGTCAAAAGCAGATCTGAGTTTTCATTTTGGGGCCTGGGGGTCTTTTTATATTCGTTTCAAATCAAAAGAGTATTTTCTTTGTCCTTCTAAAGTTACATGCTAGTGCAAAAAATGTTCAACATTTAACATTATTAGTGCAGTCATTTATAGAAGCTGCAATTCTGGCATGTATATCTGACAAGTCATTTAAATTCTAGCAACTTAAATTATGTAGATTGGTTTATCACTATGACAACAATTTTTACATGTCTAAAACATACAAAAGTACAATTTTTTTTGTTCCTTGCTGAAGCCAAGAGTTATTGAAAGCTTTATCTTTTCTGGACAGAAAGGCAGAACTTACATAACATCTGATTCTAGACCAACTATGTAAGTTATTTGTTGAATGAAGAAGGAAGTTTAAATGAACTTGAATGGCTATAATTTAAAAAATACTTTGAACATAGAACACTTGAGAGAATCTAGAACAACAGGGAAGAGAACATATGCAGGAATCCAGGAATTGGTAGATATCTTTTATCATCATTAAGGCTAAGAAAGTCTTTGTTTGGATTTTCTTTCGAGAAAGCCATTCAATCTCAAGGTCAAGCTTCACATTTAAAATCAAAGTTTCTCTAAAAGCCAACTGGTTCCAAGGATCTTGCTTTGATTCAAGTCTCCATACACACATACACCTTGGACACAAACACTTGGCTGGTAATGCTTCTCTCTATCACAAAGAAAAATCAGTCTGATGATGTGGAAGTTGGCATAGTGTTTGTTTTATTTAGAAAACACCACCATAACAACTTCAAGGCCTAAGTTTGGAGACAAAGTGCTAAAATAGCTTGTCCCATGCTATACAAGTGTTCAGAATCACAAAATACTGGTATATCACTCATTTAAAGAGACAACTGTTAAGTTACTGGAGGTGATCCAACAACAACAAAAAAATCTGATTTTACAATGAACTGTTTCTTATTATTTACAGAGACACAACCACTGTACTAAATTGTCATATTGACAAGTATGTCATTGATACCACTATCACTGCATACATTCATTCAACACTCAGTTATCTCTGTCAGCATCAACGCCACATATCCAAACAAGACTTGCCCTGTCAAAACAAGACCTGTGACCTAGCCACAGGAATAGAGCTTCCTGCTACTACACAACACTAACCTAATGTTTACACACCATTCCATTTCAGATCTTTGCTCAGGTCTCTTCTGTCACGTGCAGCTAACTTTTGATCCTTAAAATCAACACTGCATCTGGAAGTGTTCTGGTGAAAGTCACCTGCTCCATTTTCACTCTCTTCCTCAACTTGAGCAGAAGTAAGGTCAAGCACTCATTTAAACCTGTAGCTTGCCACTACAGTTGAAGTGGACATACTTCAAGCACAGCCTACTTGCCAACATGGAAAAGGGCTTTTGGGAGGCACAGAATTTATCAAGTGCAAGACCTGACCAGCTGGAAGATACCCACTCTGTTTTTTCCTAGTCTCACAGAAGCTCCAGGTACAATCAGTTATCTTGTATTCAGTTTCAGGTGAATGCAGGCAAGCATTTGAAACAGCAAAAGGCAAGAAGAATGCTCCTTTGTCTCTAGAACAACCCTGCTTTGACCATCACATCTGACTGCTGGCTTTGTAGGAGGCATTTGTCACTCAGTCCTATCCCAGGGCCTACAGTAAAGGTTACACTTCTGTCCACAGCAATCTCAAGTACTGCCAAGTTTGAAGGAAACAGAAGTGTCACAAATGGAAGATGCAGCACGCTCTCCATATGCACTACGTGCCTATGGATACAGATGTAGGAAAGCAGGCATGGCATCTGTACAGCAGCCCACATGAGTAAGGGCAGCACAGCAAGGCAATAAGCTCAGTTACAACACTGCAAAACCACCACACACTTACATAAAATAACAAGGAAAAATCGAAAATATACAGAATTGCAAACAATTTTTGCGATGGTAACACTTCAGGGTTTTTTAACCAGCTGCTCAGTTTTGTGTTCTATATTCAATCTTCCCTCCTAACAGTTCCTGCAATGCAGCTTTTTCCCTGTTAATACAAACTGCATTATTCATAATCTAATTAAGCCTAAAATTAGGTATCCAGCCACATCAATACAGAAATATGAAAGTCAGTTTTCCCTTTGATATCCTTCTTAAACTTATAAAAGATTTTCCTCTGGTTAGCTTGAAATCTGATGGCATAGATTTTGTCTGTGTGATATCTTGCCTTAAATACAGGACATGACAAAATAGCCAATATATTGGCTAAAAAGATCATACTTCCTTGATCAGAGAACGGTTCTCTGAGGAACTAGAGTCAAGAAAAAGTGACAAGTCCTGCAAATATAACACTGCACTGTCATGCTGTGAAAGCAATTGCACTGCCAGATGTGCCACTCTCACAGAACCCTCTCATCGAGTTTATCATTGAGTTCTCTTCCTTTTTTGTTTTGGAAAATTGCTTTGTATATTGAAGTTTGTATTAGTATTTCTAATCTGTATTATTTCCATATCAAATATGGTTTTTCCCTTCTGTGTCTAGGCATTCAGAAAAAAAAAAGGCCAAAAGCTACATTGCTGGTTTTCTCTGTGTTCATGTGAAATTTTGCCTTCGAATGCACTTACTTGGTTCTCACAAGCATGTTCAAGGGTAAAATCTGGATCTTTGCCACAGCTGCATTCCTTATTGCAAATACATGCCAACCTTTAAAGTTCAGTCATTTGAGCAAAAACATATGTTAATTGTTGTGCAAGGGGAGTGGAAAGTATATCAGATTAAGCACATCTGAAAGTATTTCACTCCACTCTTTCCTTGATAAATCAGCATAAAGCTGGATCTATTCCCTTCTAGTTTTTCAATACAGCCATTAAGACCACACAGGTGAAGTCTTACACAAAATCAAACTTAACAACAACCAAACAAGCATTCAGAATAAAATTACCTTCTCATATTTGTTATTCCAGGACTGGTATAACAGGTATTGCAACATTTGTCAGCATGAAGTTATTCAGTTACATGTAAAAAATAATGGAATGCAAGGAGTGTGTTGCAATAAACCAGCTTAATAGATACCAGCAACTTAAAAGCATTTTCTTTTCACCGATGAAGGACAGCAGTGAATAGCTTGGAATGGTGCAAGCCAGGTAACCAAGAAGCAATTCTTAAAGCAACAGTTTCAATAATTTAGTATCAGCAGTATGTTTTACATGTGGACAGAGATAGAAGTGAAAGAAATTCATTAACCTAAAGCATTAATCACATCTTTCATCAAAAAAGGCACAAATTTTATCCTTCACATTTGTTCTGAATAAAGCCTGAGTTTAACTTTGACGTGGAAAATGCTTATGGTTTGGATGGAGTAGAACTGATGAAGTTGGCTGGTTTCTCCTCTTACAGCTCAGGTGTACACTGAAGCTATGAGGCAAACCCACCATCATTGCTACGACTGATAGCACTTATGCTCTCTCTGGAAAACATGTTTGTCGGTGTCATATCACAAACTGGTATTATCAAGGCAAAATCTTTGAAAGCATCTGCAGATCCAAGTTGTTATTAGATCAGTTGAAGAGAAGCCAGCCCAATGTACAGCCCACCAAGTGAAAGACTGGACGCACTGACCCCAGCTTTCCCTTCACTTCCCAGGGGGAAGAGGAGATAGCTCACTTCTTAATAAAAGTTCCCTGCTAGAATAGTTATCATGTGAACACCTGATGGTGACTCTGAAGCAGCAGCTCATAAGAGCACAGATCCAGGCCTGCTCTAGTAGTGGAGAAGGAGCAGGCTCAAGAACATCCTTAGGCTCCTGTTCTTTAAAGATTTGTAGGGCTATCTGAACTGGTGCCAGTCAGGCATAGAGGGAGAGAAAGCAGAAGACCCCAGAACTGGAACACAGTCATGGAAACTAGATTTTCAGCTAACTGAACAGGCACTACAAGTTTTCCATGCTAATTCCTATCAATGCCCTACAAATTTACCTTGATGAAAAAAATCTACTTCCTCTGTTAGTTTCTCATCCCCAATCCTCAGCATCTCACACCAAATCTAAAGAACTGACCCTTTTGTGCTGGCTGCAGCTAATTCTTTGCAAATTGTGACTGCAAGAATGCATAGATGCAGTTTATTAAGACTCCTGTCTGTTAACTGTGGCTCATCAGACAGAAGGCATCCTGTCACTGTCCACCCCCTGGCCATATTCTTCACAGTCCACTCCAGCAGTCCAAGTTCAACCAAGCTGTCATGATTAGCAGGCTCCTGAATAGAAACAAGCTTTCCAAGCTCAAGAACACAGGATTTCCTGAACCATATCAGAACAGGCACTCATCAAGACAATAACCAAAAGCATTTTAAACAACAATAACAAAAATGAAACCAAACCCAAACACCCCAACACAGGAATCTATTATTGTTAGCATTATTATTACTAGGTATGCAATAGCTTTTCCAGGCAGTTTCTTTCTAGGCCCAAATGTGTGCATTTCCTCATAGTAGGATGGTTCATGACCTCTATAAAAGCCTTCTCTACAAAAAGTCACTGATGGTGCATGTGGACAGGCACTTCAATCCTGGTGATGGAGTTGAGAGGCCTCTAAGCATAAATGTGCTTTATGTTATATACCCCATGAAAGTAACAACTCTTTAAACATTTCCAGCACATCTACATGAAAATAAGACAGAATTTGGCTACCAACTTCTATGACCAATCCTTTCAAATGTATCTAATCCTACTGTTTTCCACGAAAACAAGGGCAATGGATGGAGATGACAACTGCCTTGAGTACTTGCATTACTGAGATTGCACTTTAGCCTTGCCATACTTTCTTCCCAATAGACATCAGCACCCCTAAAAATGTTACACACAATTCAGTGGAGATTAATTTCTTCCCATTACAGGCTTTCCCAGTACAGGGTGGAGCAAGTCTCAGGGATACAAAAAAAAGTACATGGCTTCAGGGCCTGTCACTGACATCTACACAACATGACATTGGAGCCAGGTGACCTCATTTTGGGAAGGAGGGATAGAAGTTGTTTTAAGTGAACTGGGATACAAACAGAATTAAACAGGTAGGCAAAGAAAGGGACAGAAAGAGGTAAATCAGGAATGAAATATGAGGAGCCCAGGAAGGCAGGCAAAACCCAAGCCAATAGGAAAAGAAAGATCCTACATGAAGCTAACAAGAGAAAACTTTGGGTTAGCAGAGCAAGAAAGCCAGAACTGACATCAAGCCCAGAGGGAAAGACCATACACAAGCTGAAAAGCTTAAGTGTAAGGCAAACTAGATACAGAAGGAAGATGACTGGAAAGGCTCTTGAAAGGGAAGGGGCTAGCAGAAAAAGGCAGAAGAAAATGAAGAACATGCAAAAGCCTCAATCCCTTAGCACATTCCCATATGGAAACAGGATTCCAGATTTCAGCTCACTGTTTGTTACTTGTCAGGTTGTATCTATGCAACAGATTCCTTATCTGCAGGCTTTCAGCAAGCTGGGCAGTTTTCTTCAGAAACTCTTATTATGGTGTATCCATCATTCAGGTATTCAACTTATGTCTTTTTAATCACACTGTGTATTTAATTTTCCATGTAAAGTGTGGTGAGGGGAGAGAAGTTAGACTACGCTCCCTTTGTCCCACTTTCCATGGCAACAGATTCTATTAGAGTATTTAAAGGTTTAAATTACTAGTTTCAAATCTTACTGGTATTATCTTTAACAGACAAGCCAAAAGAGTGAAGTACTTTGAATTTTGGGAAAATCTTGATTTGACATATTTAACAGATCTTATGAATCATCCCTTTTTACATGACACTACACTTTAAGATTTAGCTTGCCTTCAGTAAACTGAAAGATTTCTCTATTTTAACATGCTCATAGAGCCCTCTAGTTTGTGTGCTACCTAAGCCATGTTTCAGTTGGACTTTCGAAGTGGTTGAATTCCATTTTCAGACTATTAAAATCTGAAAACCTGAAATATTCAAGCAGCAAATACTGGCTCAGACACACCAAAGCGTCTATTCCATCTTACCTAAGAGACTTGGCTTACTTAGCAAACAGGGACGTGGCAAGCACCAGTGGAAAAAAGTTATTCTTCTTTTCCATTAGCTTAGGTACAGGATGAAGCATTACTTTGGTTTTAATTACCAAAACAAGAACTAATGCATTTAAAGAAACAACCTCTATTAGCAGTTAGCATGCAATTACCAATCCTAGTCAGAGAAAGAGGGAATAAACATTTACAGTGCAAAACCCAGTAGGCAAATTTAACAGACTGTATCTGTAAAATGCACAAATCAAAATTACATTATGACTTCTGCCTGTTTATTAGGAAATGCAAAGGGATTTACCTTCCAACATCCCTCAGTGGTACAGTTTGATAGTCTGAGGATGCAAATGCAAATTCACATTCTTAGGAATGAAAGCTGGACTGTTATAACACTCAAGTTGTAACTGCCAGACTTCTGTTATTTAAAGGTACCGTTGTTGCTTCAACACTTGCATCAGCCATCCTCTCCAACTGTGAAAAATTAAAAAGTCAACAGGTCCTAACCACCTCTACTGGTGGTTAACAGTAGAGTTAAAAGTCAACACCTCTACTGGTGCCCCACAGTCTGAGGCTTTGGAAGAACACCCTCCTCACTCCACAAAGAAATAAAATTGAAAGGAAAAATAGGAAAATTAAACCTCTGAAAAAATAACTGCATCACAGCTCTTATACTAGACAGTTTACCAATGTAGAATATTGTTACCTCATGGATAATTATATAGTGCTGTTTTTTCTAAATTACTATTTAGCTGAAAAAAAGATTTCTGAAAGCAAGTGACTCAGAATCGACCTGCTTCAGCTATGCCATTCCACAAGCTATGTCCATTTCTTCCAAGGCTGCAAAGTACAAAAAGACAACCCACACCAGATTTTCATAGCAAGTACATGATGAATTGCCATGCCAGTGGAGTCCTGCTGAAATACTACAGACTTAGTCACATATTCACAAGTGAAAAGTGGTAAGACTGAAGAACCCATCTGCTATTGCCCACTACTACATCAACAACAGACCAAAGGTTCTGCCTCTGCTCTTCCTAGAGTTACAAAGGAAAAAAACCCACAAAAACCCAGACCAAGAACTTGTATGCCTTCAGTGAGCAACATCATGACCAACAATCATGAGTATATTTCTTCAGTTTCTCACAACATCTCCTTAGTTAAAGTCTGTAGTACAAAACCAATTTTCTTAACACAAAAGAAGTACAACAGATGACATCACATAATACTTCCCTAAGTCAAAGATCCCCCTAACTTAAAATATGGTCACTAGCCTTATAAATACCTTAACTTTTTCAATATGACTTTAAACACTGGTTTAAAGTAGTCTAATTAAGCAGGTCCACACCACTGATCAACTTCTGAACTAATCAATTTCCTGAACACTTCAGAGAATAAACACTAATTATGGCATCATAAAAACTGGTCCAAGATCACTCCTTTAATTGCTGTTCAGAACAATCTAGAAATACACCATGTAAATTTAATTCCAGATGGATATATTTGAGCCAACTCATTTCCAGTTTTGCCATAAGCAACAAAAAGAAAAAAAAGGCAAAACAAATATGGATGTATGCATAAGCATAAACATATGGGACCTAATACAAATCTAATCAAAGGAACATAGGAACTGTAAAATATGGGCATTAAGGTAATGTAACATTTTGTAAACTTAAAGAAAATAACAATTCATGCATTCCTATAATTAAAGATATAACCAGTAACTATTCCTTTTTCTATGCCTTTACTCTTAAAAATCCACTGTGTTTATTCATGATTCAGTCACATCAACACATCTAAAGAATATTCCACATTGCCTTGCAGCTGAAGATAAAGGTAGCTACCACAAACAACAAACAGAACTGTTTAGTCTTAAAATCTGCAAACATCATAGCACACAAAGCATGTTTTTTCCCATCTTAAGCTTAAGCATTTGGAATAATAAGCTTATGAGGTACTATCTTCCTCTAAAACATACACCTGTTTTCTGACACGTGGAAGACCAGAGGTATCTGAAACTACACAAGTCATCCTTAAACATATACACTATACTCTAGTTTGTCATCAACTGCACAGAAAAAACTATTAACTCTGAAACACTGAAGACAAGTGCTTACCTTCAATCCTCTTTAAGGCCGACAGACAAGTATCCCGGCTTGGAAACTCAAATGGATTATTACAGGTCCGAATGGTGTCACACTCGCACTTCCCGTTGATTATGTTACAACCTGTTATAAGGTTTTCATTGCACGGTTCAAATCCAAGAAGCTGATCATCATCCCAGTTTTCATCTAAAATAAACAAACAAACAAACTTGCTCACTATTGGATTTCAGCTGCAGCACATAATTTTCAGCTGCTTTGGAGTTGGGTGCGACTCATTTAAAGTTCAACACAGCGCTAAACAGAAGATAACAGATTAAAAAAATAACAGATTAATCTAAACAGTGGGATTTGCCAAATACCATGTCTCGCAGCTGTTCTACTGCCCATTTTGCTAAAGCAACTGGCATTGTTTACTTCCATCTGTAGGATAAACTTTGTCATCTCAGGAAAATGCATAGCTGTAGTACAAATGAGTGGTGTACTAACAGAAATAACTTTTGCAGATAGTTGAAGTCATATTTATAATGGGAATGAGAGCATTGTACAGAACCTGCAGCTGTTACAGAAGTCAAAATTGAGTCAGAAAGAAAGCATTTTAAAAGATGATTAAAAAATACATCACATAGAATTCACTCCACGGAGATAACTTTTTATTACAGAAAAGCTGCAAGATGCCAGACCTCTGATTCCGTTTTATGACCAAAAATGAGTTTTCCAGCAGTCCTGAATTATCATACATATTCTTGGAGAATTGATCAAGCACATTGCACTCTTTGCTGTCAAGGGTCTAGGGATAGAGGGGCCAGGATGAGTCTCTCTGCTTAAATAACTCTGTTCCATTAGCATCAGTCCTGTCAAATATGTCTAACTGGTGTTCCAGTTCCATCTTCCTTTTAGGAGCCCACATGCAACAAAGTTTTTTTTTCCCCTCTCCAGAAATAAATACAAATCCAGTCAATCCAGAATTCCAAAAGATTACCAGTCCTACAATACCTCAGTTTCCTTAGGTCAAGTGCACATACAGCAACATCTCACCAAGTCAGAAGATTAATCAAGACAGAAAAATAGAATGTCCTGGATTTGAAGAGACCTTCAAGACTACCCAGTTCCAACCCCCCTGCATGGATAATGACACCTTCCACTAGACCAAGTTGCTCAAAGCTCCATCCAGCCTGGCCTTGAACGCTTCTAGGGCATCCACAACTTCTCTGGGCAACCTGTTCTAGTGCCTCACCACCCACACAGTAAAGTACTTCTTCCTAAAATCAAATCTAAGCCTGTTCTCTTTCAGTTTCAAACCATTCCCCCTTGTCCTATCACATGCTTTTTAAAGCAAGATTGAAGAAACTAAACTAGGCATTAGGTACACTTTGCTACAGAATGCCAGATGTTTTACAGACAGACAAGCTTGGAAAATTAAGTGCTAAAAATAGTTGCACAGAGTCTACTAACTTCGACTAATGACAAAAGGAAAAAAATATATTTTTCATCTTTATATTCTTACATTCAACAGCAGCACTCACATTGCACATTCTAAGTAGTCCACTCCAATTTTATTTACTATCAACAAGCAAGCTTCCAATATAGATCCTGCCAAGAAACACTTCAAAAAAGTTAAAATATCTTCCAGTTATGCATGGTGGGTTTCTTCTTGTTGTCAGGGTTGTCAGAGGCTGTCCTCCAGTATGAGAGGCCACAGCCAACACAAAACTCTCATTCAGTAGTCTGAATGACTAGTAGTCAACAGAAGCCTAAAAACTAATAGCAAATAACAGTATATATAGAGACACGCTGAGGTTGGCAAGCAAATTCTTTCCACTCATAGAAATATGTAAAATATCCACTAACCTTAAGTTTTTCCTGTTTTGGGAAAAAAAAAATGCGTTTAGAAAGAGCTGTTTACCAATTCAGTACTGCACATGATCTGCAGGAAGTGTCACAGCAGATTCTCACTGGTCTATTCCTCCCTGTACAACAAACTCCTTGCCTTCCATTATGAGCTGGCAAAGTACCCTGCTGACAAAAAAGCACTGATAAACAACAAAGTCCATTTTAGATGTGAAGATGGGAACCTCTCTGGGAACCTCATGGCTCTTCTCCATAAAAATAGCAAAGGAAACACAGTCACTAACCCCAGGAAGTAATTTTTTTTCTAAGCTTAACCTATCATCCAATACAGCAACTGTATCAATGAAAGTCAAAGGAAGCACAGAAGTTCCTGAAGAGAAACTATTAAAATTCTTTCAAAGGAAGATGCCTCTCCAGTAATGCTTGGGACACTCTCATTGTGATGAGGCCATGCATACAGAGGAAAAAAAAAAAAAAACAAACCCTGAGAATTTGGAGAACAATAATACATCCTGTTTTTGAGAAGCCGGAATACAGCCTGGACAATTTGTATTTTAGAAGTCACAGCAGTAATTCATGTCAGGACAGGAACAAAAGCTACACCTATGGTCCAAGACTAGCTGTTTGAAACTCTGCAACAGCAAGGACCACAGCTTCATCCACATCAGCCTAACAGCCCTAAAGTGTTGGTGCTGCTCCCTGTTTGTGACAGGAGCACTCCTGGGTGCAGGACAGGAGCCCAGAGGCAGGGTGTGGGCTCTCAGCCCTGCTCCTCCCAGGCCAGTGCAGTGCAGACTGGAAGGACACACAGATGGCGACGCCCTGCTGCTTTTCTAGCAAACCACTTCGGAGCATTTGTGCTGCTTTGCCTTGTGGTATTTCGGCACTAGATCTTCTCAAGGCACACAGGTCAGCAGGATCTTGTCACACGAGAGCTGCCCACCCCACGTAAGGTGGGAGCCAGCTGGCACAGAAAGCACAGTTGTCCCTTACCCGTGGCAGAACACCTCGATGCAGATGCACTGCACAGTGTGGCACTACACACACCCATTTCCAGGACAGGGTTGGTACAGGTTGGTACCACATCTGCCAGCTCTCATAAACTTCCAGAAAAGGAGGTACACATGGCCCAATAATAGGTGCACCTAAAATCTTCACTGCCACACGCCTCAAAAATTAGCTCAGTAGCCATTAAAGTCTTAATGAGTAGAGAAATCCCAGTAATACTTGCTCAGACTATACTTCTAACATGTTGAATCTTCAAACAAGGTATTTATTTTTCATTACTCAGTGATAATAGAAAAAGTTACATTCCGACAGGAAGAATGCAAATCCAGTTTTAGCCTGCACATCTACCAGCCTGTTTTTTACACAAGTTTATTTAGAAACAACATGAAGTGGCAAACATGTAGCAAGAGCTTATTTTAGTTCACTAAATCAGTGCCAAGTCTACCACGATTTTTTAATGCAGACTAAAGACTGACTCCTTTTCCTAGCTGATTTAGTCCTTTTATGAACAGAATTTCAAAGTCCTGTTAGATGAATAATTGTTTACCACTTAGAATAAACTCTCAGAAGTCACATCAATATAGGCAGAACAAAATTCTTTGGAATGGAAGGTACAACCACATGAAAGTATTCACATGAGCTAAAGGGATGAACTCAGCCTATCATGTCAATTCCAACCTTTGGATACTTGATGCAAAGACATCTAGTGCTCTCCTTGATGCAGATAAACAGTGGTCCAGTACAGTCCTGCTTACACCTTTAGAGGTCAGCAATATTTTAACTGATAAGGGAATGATATCTTGTACAAAACATATAACATAGCCTCTATTACTCAAAAAGATCATCATGTCCTGGGGACTACTCCAAAAATAAACTTGTATACACTAGTGATTTGGGACCTGGGACAGTTCACAAACTATTCCAGGCTGTACACTTTTCCCTGCATGCTCTGCTTGACCTCTATGGCTTCCTTCTCAGAAGACTGGTTTTTTTATGCCTACCTCTCAAATCTGGATGATGTGAACAAAAACTGAAATGTAATACTTCGTGAAAGCTGAAAGCTTTATTTCTCTGCAAGCAGGGCAAACAAACTCCAAATATAAGAATCTATGCCTCAAACCTTGGTATGCACATCCCATTCCCTAGCTACTTCTAGGACACCTAAAAATACAAAAATCAAGTATGCCCTTAACACTCCAGAGATTTTAGAAGCAATGCAGCTGAAAAGAAGCCCAAGTAAATGACTAGTTTTCCTCCAAACTGATCTTTGTTTAGCTGCTCACCACCTCATTGTGCTGGCATGATCAGGTAAGGGCAAAAAGTCAAAGGGCTGCACATTTTAGCCATCCTGAGTTGTCACCAGAGTCTTGTTATACAGTCACTCAAGCACCTTTTGCATGCAAGCCTCAAAGCAGTTCAAATGCTCCCAGCAGGCTCATAACTAAAGCCTCAAAGTAATTTCTCTTTCAAATAATTTCTATCTACATGTAATTCCCCACTCCTTCCAACTTATTCAGGCAAGTTCCAGATAATAACGCAGTTCTGCATTTACTCAGAT
Source organism: Irena cyanogastra (assembly GCA_013397155.1). Classification (NCBI taxonomy): domain Eukaryota; kingdom Metazoa; phylum Chordata; class Aves; order Passeriformes; family Irenidae; genus Irena; species Irena cyanogastra. Next base: position 189,811 of record VWZV01002419.1, read on the forward strand.
CAAAGTTAAGGCTTGGACATAGTACCTTTTTAATTCTTCCAACTGTGCTTTCATACCAAAAGGAAGCCACAGGAAGGGAGACTTCACATTAATCTCATTTTTTCCTTTTCTCTTCTATCATTCATATAATCACTTGCTTTCTGCAAAGCAAATGCTTCAGCTTGCTAAAAATTCACATACTGCTCTGGGTTGCTGAATTCCCAAGTCCTGCCACAGCACACATCTGAAGTAGGGAAGAGGATTAAGGCATTAACAAGTTGAACAAGAGGTCCTTAAACAGGTCTAGTCTGGGAAACAGTGTGAGAAATATGTCTCTGGTAAGCAGCATTCCATCACTTCTTCCATACTAAATCCTGCATACCAGCACTCACAACACAGCACCATGCAAGGCACGATGGCCACGACTGAAGCATTCATCTTCTTTGCCTGAAGAGCTGCCTGTGTTTTTAGAAAAGCATGCTACTGAGAAACTAACTTTAAGCCTTACTTTCAAGGCACACACTACCTCACTATGGTTACATTTGTTATTTATTATTCCCCATTGGCAAAGGATTTTCTCAAAACAGGTGCAAGCTAAAAGTACAAAGAAAGACCTTTTCAGAGACTGCTTCTCCATTGCTTAAATTTTTGCTTTCCCTTCCTTCAAGTTCTCCATTCCTTCTGCCTGCCACAGAAACTTCTGGTTTGTGCCCCAACCCTTCTCTTTCTTTCTGGACATTTAATGAATATCAGCTATTGCTTGGAGAATGCTATACTGTTCACTTCACAGTTTAGATAATGCATTACCTCAAAACAGCAAGAAGCACACTGAAATGATCACTAAAGTGCCACTGTTGAAAACGAATACACAAGCATTTGGCCCACAATAATCTTATGTTTACCACCCTACCCTTTGAACTGTAATTTAACTGGAGTGAATTGAGTCAACTCCCATCATTTACATTTAACTGCAGCATGTTACTCTGCTACTTCCACCTTTTTTTTAAGCAACCCAGGTAGCTCTTAGGATGCTGAAAAGAGCAAAGACAACATAAAATACATTGATGACCTGGAAGTGAAACTGCTCAAGTCACATCTTACAGACTCTTGCATCCTTTCAAATCTGCATTTGAAGACAAGAGAGAATCAATCCTTATTGAGACTGGTACTGCCCTCTGGGAACTGGGAGGCAGAGGGGGGAACCTTTCAGAAACTTCCCCATAAAACTAGTCCCAAGGTCTGAGCCTGACCACTCCAGCACACTGTGTTGTATGCACAACAGCATTTTCAAATCAGTGGTATTCATTAAGATGGTATGAGACTCTGAAAGGATTCTAACTTGCTAAAATAAAAAAAGGAAATGCTTCTTGCCAGTAGACTCTCACTTCTCTTTGAACAGGAAAAAAGAATGATGGAAAGGAAATTCATGTTTTGGAGGAGCTGAACAATAGAAATGACTAACTACCACTAAAGAATGCTTGAAACCCAGCCCTAGACCTTGAAAAGCAGCAGAAGGAAAGACTAGCCTGAAGTGAGTTTGAGCTCATACACTGGCTTCAATCCTTTCCCCTTTTGCAGCTTCTTCCTCCACTGAAGTCATGAATCACGGACTAGAGCCAGCAGTAACTTTTATGGTACGACACACAGCTGAGAGTTTTTTGAGAAAGCATTTTTTTCCACGTTTTGGAATGGTACATTTTCCAACATCAAATCTTCATGTGGAATGTACAGCAGTACAAAAGGGTTTTACAGCTTCCTGAGAAAACTTCTAGTCAAAGCTAGAAAGCAGAACTGTACCATAACATTCAGATGCCTCAGGAACACGTGCATGTAATGCTTGTCTCCAACCTGACTGCCTGCTTTATCTTAGCATGTATCTCAGGTGATCAAACCCCCAATGTAGTGAGAAAAATTTTCACTGTAGCAGCTCTTCTTGTGTCTGAAGACAGTTATTTCATACCAAGGAATGCAGAAAGTATTTAAACAGACCAGCTTTCCAGGTACTTGAGTGAATTATCAGAAACTCTACAGAAGTCTTGAGGAAGGCAAGGAGATAAATGGAAATGCTAAGTGAAGCTTATGTTATGTGACATGGACAACTACTGCAAGTTTTGAAGTTTTCCCCACACCGTCTGAATATTTTACTCCTCCAGGCTCCCCCCTCCCCCCCTGCCTTTTTTTTGGGGGGTGGGAGAGGGGGAATGGAAGGAGGGAGGGATGGGGAGGAGTGTGGTTTGTATTTTTTATGACTTTCACTCTTAGGGTTCTCCACAGCAAAAGTAAATGGTACTTCCAAAAGCCTTCTTCTCCACAGATGGTCTAAAATAATAAATCATGAGTTTTACATTTACACACCTGAAAAATGACTTACAAGTAAATTATTTTAACCCGATGAACAGAAACATGTCTTGTTTGTAAATAGCTGACTGAAAATACTGCACTGTGTCCCAGGATTTAATTGGTCAGAAAAAGCCTCTGCCAGTACTCCCCTGATTAGAACGAGCATGGACAGCGGTGTTTCAGCTGTCATAGCAGATTTTTCCTCTAGCTCTAGAAAACTCATTGCAAAAATAATTGCTAAAGCCTCAGAAAAGGGCCAAAGCTTCATAACCATTTTCCAAAGCAGTCTAAAATTCCATTTTTTCTTTTTCCAAGCTGCACTCCACACCTACATGCTTCAGAAGCCTGCATGTACAGCAGCACGCATCAGCTTCACTGCAAACAAGTAGTTGGCCAGCAGTTTGCTGAAGCTGCTAGGCAGAGGCAAAGCTGACAGGAGTAGGAAAAGTTTTGTCAAAGACAAATTCTGGAACAGGACCATGAGTAAAGCAACCTATACCAAGAACAGCCCACATTTTTGTAAGAAATCTGATATCCTACATATTTTGCCACTTCCCTCCAGTCATTAATGCAGCACCACTGAACACTATAATTACAACATATTTCAGAGGAATTGCACCCCATCTCCTAGTCACAGAAGACCAGAAGAAAAACTCAAGCCTAGATGTAGAATTACCTCGAAGCTCCTTTTCTTCTCCTAAAACCTAACTTAGAGATAGACATCAAGTTCAGCATTTCTATTGAGAAAGCAGCACAGGTTACATCAGTGCATGTAACACTATCAACAACCCATGGGTGAGGAGAAGAAATACCTCCACAAACACATCCAGCCTTTCTGAAAAAATCTGGAGAAGAATACAACACAGCCTGTAGCAAAACCCTGAAATTTAATTAATTTCAAGGATTTCTGACCCAACAGAATGCGCTCTCTCAGACTCAGAGACATTATGCTTGCTAGATTTTTCACCAATTAAAAAAAGAAAACAAACCCAAGCTGATCCAAACAAACAAACCCCAAACAACAACTGAAGCCTAACAGTGGCTAGATAAGGCTTAAAGTTTCGGAAATGAGTAAGAACAAGGGAACTGGTGCATGCCTATGAGCCACTCAGTGCTTTTCCTCCTGCCCACAACCCCTTGATCCCCAGTTTGTTTTCCTATTCAGTCTTAATGAAGACACTCGAACAATCACGACCCACAAGGTGGTGTTAGCATGATTTGCAGATTCTCAAGTTAAGTAACCAGAGTATACCCAGTGAAAGCTGCTGGGGACTGAATATTGCCTCTGGTAAAGGTGTGAGCTGCTTCCATTCTTCTCAGAACATTAGGAAGGGCTTACTTCCCCAAAACAAGGCCAAACAAGTCTGTTTAGACAAGAGCTCCCCCAGGGACTATTTTTAATCTGTATGCTTATGTGGAATTTAATCTAGATGGCCTCTATGCAAAGTTATTTTTCCATCTTAGTTTATGTTGGTAAGTTTCTCCATATATGTAAGCTTTCTGTGTCAGTATCAGTCATTTTCCAAATTCCAGTATAGTCAGACACAATCGGTGTCACTCAAAGTCTCAGGCAAAACCCTGAGTTCATGGATTTCCAAGTTTACATTCCCTGTAGATTAAACGCATTCTCAAACGAAAAGCAGTTTATAAGTCACAAGAGATACTTAATAGGTCACCTCTACAAAGTATTTAATCCATTAAAACAGAGAAACATTTGGTTCTGTCTGCAAGATCCTATAAACTTACTGAGATGAAGAATCCTTAAGGGGGGCACAAAGTAAGGAGGGGAAGAGGACAGCATTTTTGAACCATATTAATGGGTTAATTATTGCATAATATGCCTGTCAGTGAAATGACATTTTGGTTGACTAAGTACCAGGCAAGAAGTTAAATTATGCAAGAATCCTTGAATTAGCTAGAGAGTGCTTAAACCAGCAAAGATGCCTAGGGGCAAATTTGAAGGTAGTTTAAAAAATAAAAAAGGAAAAAATATCTCTATAAGCACCACGATTTTGGGGAACCTGGTGAAATAATCACTTTCTGTGCGGAAAAATTCACAGAAGCAGAGGATGCTTACACAAAGTTTTAAAAACTAAAAGTAAATAAAGAGAATATTCCTCTTACAAAAGTTAAAAAACTTAGTAATCCAGCCTATCCACAGTGAGATTTCTAGTTTTAAACTAACTGTGCTGATCCACAACAGCAAAATCCTACTAATTTCTGCATCATATCTGTTATGAGACGTTTCCATTTAATTTTTGCTGAAATATTGGAATCAAGTCATTTCTAAAATTGAAACACGACAACCAGAAACAGAGAGGAAACCATTTCCAAGTCAAATAAGCACCTGATCCAATTCAAATTCCATGCCACACTCAGAGTTACATGTTGTTACTGATGTTGAGATTTCAGCATTGATGTAATACAGAGTAGAAATAACTTATAAATTATCCAGTCTGTGTGTAAGAAGTCAGTGTCCTCCTAGGAAATGTTTTTGGGGGCAGCAGGGAAGAAGAGTAGGGGAAGGGGACTGTTAAATTTGATCAAGACTAACATATGAGAAGCTGAATATTAACCACAGAACTACTTCTCATTCCACTTTCACAACTCAAATTTTTCTGATAGTTTTCTCTTTTGGCAACAAATATTTTTTCTGTTTGTCTCCCTGACAGTCTGGATTGCTGACAGACAGCCTTTGGCAAAGTACTTTGATTGTCTTCACACCAACAAACATTGGTACACCGTTTAACATTGATGAAGTCCCCAACTAGATCATCAGTTCTAACATTTGACACTACTGAAAGAAGTTCTCTGCACACACATCAGAACCACTTGGACATTTCCCCAGCCATTCACCACATAACAAAGAAAAAAATCCAATCAAACAAAAAGTTAAGATATCTGGGCAGCACTGTTCCAGTCCAGACAGATGTAAACAACTGGGTTACCCACATGCAACTTCCAGATTACTTGAACTTCAGTAACTTGTACTGAAAGTAAAATACTGCCTGATCTTTAGGGGTCTGGACTGCATCACAGGCAAGAAGCCAAGCATGTAGTATAGCAGACTGTCTGGAGACAGAGCTCCAAGTTGAGGGCTTTGTGTCCATCGACCCATTATAGAGCACAGGACTTAAAACAGTTGAAAACAAGGTTCTCCACAGGGTACTAGCTACCAAAGTTACTTATGATAAAAATACTATCAAGTCTGCAGGCAAGTTGTTCTTATTTCAGTAAAGCAAGGAAGAATTGCATTAGCACACGTAAACCAATGCCTGAAAAAAAAAAAAAACAACAAAAAAAACAAGCTTAGCTTTCCTCTTCCAAATTTTGAAAAAAAAAAAAAAAAAGCTAGGCTTTCAAAGTTTAAATTCTTCTCATCAGCTCCAGTTTCACTAAGCTCCAGTTACGTACCATACACTGTGCCCTTATATATTTCTCAGGCAGGAAAACTAGGCAGACTTATGGGTGGGGAGAAGACAATGGACACATCCCAGCTCTCCCAGCTTGCATGAGCAAGGAGTCAGACAGATTGTAATGCTCCAAACCCCCAAAAAGATGAAGTTCAGTAAACGAGACTAGGACTAGCCACAGTAAGGAAAGCTTCTGCCATCATCCTAGGAGATTAACACATACTTCCCAATACTTGCCTAAAATCTGCTACAGCAGATTTCTCCTTAGACCTTTCTCCTGGTCCTCAGGGAGCTTCAGAAGTTATGCACTAGGCAGACAAGCCTCAAGTACTCAAGGCAAGCCTTAAATTACCTACAGTAAGCAAAAAGAATATAGCAATAACTGTACCCCCCCACCAAAAAAACAAACAAACAAAAAGCCCCAACTAACAGCTAAAGCTAAAAACACACCCAAATCCCACTAAAACCAAGCCAACAAACCAAAACCAAACAAAATAATAGATAATGATATTGGTGAGCTAGTGGCACAGTGATACCTTCTTTCAATGTCTACCTAGAGGCTAATTCATATGGAAGTATATTCTAAAGAGAAACTAAGAACACCTTCAGACTAGCAGTTTTGTTAAGGACGCACTTCAAATGTATCACAAGAACTGATGTTTCTGTTACACAGTTAAAGATAATTTCCAGTCATTTTCAGTGTTATATTATTTGTTACTGTCACGACTTCGAAGAGTTTAGAAAAGTAATCGAGGCTTCTTCATCTAATAGCACCAGAAACTGGGGAAGCAGGGAAACAGACAAAAGAGAGTCATCTCGAGAAATGCCTTCACAGAGTAACCTAACTTCTTTTGGCAGAGCTTTTTCAAGGCTCTCTGTTCCCCTGGAAAGCCAGAGCCCTGCCCAGCTACAGAAGCTAAAGCTAAGTTGTTTCTGGAGAACTTCAGTCTAATTCAGGGGTGGCTCTAGGACTACCTTTAAAGGTAGAAAGTAAAGGCAGTTCCTGCTTTGCATTCAAAATTTCTCAACCTTAAGAGTCTTTGGAAGGGGGTGTAGGCTCTCAATACCTCACAGAACCAATCCAGCAAATCCCTGTAAAGCATGTTGCAAAGTCAACAGAGACTGGAGGAGTGCAAAGTGTCTCAAGAACACCTTTTAGGAGATGCAGCTACCAGCACTAGGACCTCAGAATTATTACTTACTAAGAATACAACTGCATTCAGGAAAGGCATTTATTCACTTCAGGATAACAACAAAAATGGAGCCTTAGAACTGCTCAGAGATGAGAATAGTTAAGATGGTGAGATAAACGAGAACTTCCTTCAGCTTTTAGAATGATAAAGGAAAAAATCCCTCAGGATCAGCAACAGATTTCATTAATAAACAGTGCTTTAACAAAGAATAGTCTGTTTGTAATTTCAGAAAGAGAAGCTACCAGCAATGCCACAGAGACTTCTCTGTCAGGTGTTACGAACTCATTTATGTCAAGTGCATTAAATGCTAAAAACAAGTTTGCAGACGAGTATTTCTACCTGTTGCTATTCCACCTCCCAAAGTCTTCTGTGGCCTAGCATATGCTGATAGTCCGAAATATGACAGGGTTGAAGCTTCAAAAATATACAAAAAACCATGCTTATAACTGTAGCCAGTAGGGGTCATTTCAGTGTAAAAAATTGCAATGAAAGAAAAGACTACAGACAGGAAGGAGAGTAAAAACATGAATTTCTTTTTATTCACACAGTTCTGTAAGACACATCCATTTCCTCCTCCCTGGACTGGGGAAGGAAAGGGCTTGCACTCCCAATGTGCAAGACAACAAAAAAGCACAGCCTTAGTTCTGTTAACAGCTAAAGGCATGGCTTAATACTACTCACATCAGGCATCACCAGCCTAGCCTGTTGCATGTGTGCCTGTAAACTGAACAACTGTTTGGGTCATCACAATCAAAAAAACAGAGCTATTCAACCTCATATTAGCAATCAGAGGCAGTACAATCAGTACCCTTTTATCCTTGCTGCCACCTCATGTGCAAAACATGCACCATGAAGAACAACATATTACCTCTGTTCCTCAGAATGAGGTAGTTTCCTGACAATTCATTAATAGGTATTCCAGGACTATTTTTTTAGGCTGACAGTTCAGCTCGGTTCCTTTTCATTTATGAGAATGAAAATTAAATAGATAAGGTAAAATAAGAAAATTAAATAGGAAAGTTACCTCCCTTAGTTATAGTTAATAGATCTTTATCTCACTCCTCTAGGTTTATTCCTATAGGGACAGCTGGAACTAGTTTCTAACCACAACACTAATTGAAACACAATCTTGCCAACAAATGCTTCATACTATTTTCAACAGTAGATGGGACGTGTTATGAGTTGAACTACAGCAACGTACAGATTGCATCACTTCAAAGGAATGAAATACTCCTAAACTGCCAGAGATGTCCATACTGTGATACAGTAAGGAAACTGGAGCATTAAGGCTTTTAATGACTGTAGGCTCTTAGTTCCTTTAACCATTGAGAAGGGGGGGGAAGCTATTTTAGCCCAGTTTTTACTCAAAAACACACGACAAGAGAAACTCCTGCAAAACCAGGTAAGTTTTCCAAGCACCTTTGCTCGTACTTTTCTATTTACAAAAACTTTTCCAATACATATTAAAAAGAAAACACTATGGCAACGTACATATTCAGCAACATAGTCCCAAACAAGGTCTTCAAAACAGGTTAGGGCCATTTAAAAATGTTTAACAATCCAGCTTTTAATCTAGAGCTCATCCTACCCCAGCATCAGCTGCCGAGGCTGACAGCACTGGTTGTAGCACAGGCGGGACACACTGCCCTGCTCTGCTGTGGTTTGCAATTTATTTGTTATGGAGGCAAATGGAGTTTTAAACTAATAATGAGCGCCAGGACAAAGGTCAGCTGTTCACTAAAAACGACCAGGTTTAGCTTTCTTAAAATAGTGCATCATTTTAAATGCAAGTTTTTTGGACAGATACTGCCTCACCAGCTCTCTGGACTTTCTACTGCCCTCTACCCGCCGAGAGGAGACCGCCTCCGTCTCCTTTTCCAGAATTGTCGAAGCTCCTGCTCCCAATCACATATACATTTATACATATCCCAAAGTACTGCTTATTTGTAATCTCTTTACAGCGCCATTTTTTCCCTCAACTTGGGGGAAAAGGCAACTGGAGGTACATGAGAGAGAAAGACTAAAAATTTGTCTCTGGCCTTTCATTAACTAATTTATAACATATAAAAAATAAATCTTAGTAATTCTGATAGATAAAAAACTGAAGGGGAGGCAAGTCCTTTTGCATTTCATACCAATTCATCACCTCGCAAGGCAGCAGGAAGCTGAAGAGACTTCGAGAGGAGTTCTACCCTGGGTATTTCCCCCCCGCCTTGATGCTCCAGCAGGGAAAAAGACAGCCCTTATCATTATGTGCCGAGCAGGACAGGCAGAGAGATATTAAGTGACAGGAACAGGAAAGAAAACTTTATAACAGATGATCAGTCTTCGCTGTTTCTTTATACAGGAGAGAATCCGGAACAGGCATCATGTGTGCACGACTGACCTCCGCCGATCTCCATCTGCCAAACTCTTCCCGAGTCCTTTATCAAGGAATTTTAGCTGGGCATCAGCAGCTGATTCAAGCTATTAGCAACCCACTGACACGCTACGGAGAATTAGTAGAACCCTAAAGTTCAGGGTAAGAAAATTAAGAGCAAAACTTCTAGGTAGGAGTTCGTGGGGCTTTTTTAAGCAGGGAAGGTTAGAAGACGCGCTCGCAGACGGGACAGGCGGGCGGGCTGGAAGGGAAGGAAGGCGCACCGGCGCCCAAGACGTCTTAAGTGCGCCCTCCTTCCTTTCCCGCCGCCCATCGGGTACCCCCACCCCGGGGGACGGATGGAGGGATGGAGGGTGTCCCGCCGCCTCTCACCTTCGCAGACGCCCACTTCGTACTCGGTGATGGAGTCTCCGTTGAGCGGCGGTCGGATGACACAGCGCAAGCCCCGGTCGCAAGCTCCGTGCAGCCCATAGACTCCCCCGCAGCTCTCGTTCCGCTGCCGAGCGCACATGAAACAGCAACCGCAGATCCCCAGCACGATGCTACCGGGGCAGCTCTTCGGTTCTTCGCATTTGGATTCGTCGCAGGGTAAGCAGACGAGAGCACGCGTCCCCGAGGCGCCCAGCAGCAGGGCCAGCAGGAACAGCCACCCCGCGGCCGCCAGGTGCCAGCCGCCGTCTCCGCCCGGGCGTCTCCTCCCCGCCGAGACCGCTGCCAGGTACATCCCAGCCGCCGCAGCCCGGCCTGGGCCGGGGGGAGCCTCTCGGAAGCCCCCTCGCCGGGCGGCGGACCCGAGCGTGCCGCGGCTCCTTCCCGCCGCCCCCGCCTCCGGCCCCCCGAGGAAAGTTTCCTCTCCCGGCGGCGGCGGCGGGTTCAGCCAAACTTCTCCTCCGGGTGGCGGCTCCGCCCGCTGCCTCCTCCGGGAAGCGGCGTCCCTCAGTCCGTTCGTCCCTCGCCCGCCGGCTCCCGGTTCCGCGGCGCCGTGCGTGCGAGCGGTGGCGACGGCTGCTGGCTCCGTCCCCCTCGCGTCCCGAGCCCCGACTCGCCTGCTGCCTCCCTCTCGCCCCGCTCCAAGTGCGCCCTCTGCCCTGCCCCCATTGGGCGATGATCGCCTCCGCACCGCCCCAAGTGCCCGTCCGCGCCTCTCTCATTGGGCGCTGCCGGGGCTGGCCCGCCCCCTTTCCTCCCGCGCCCCCCCAGCCCCAGATCCTGGGGCTGGAAGAGGCGCAGCGGAGGCGAGGAGCAGCCTGGGCCCCACAGCGGCCGCCGCCTCCGCCTCCCCCTGCACCTCCCCTCCCCCTCCCGGGGCTCTGGGCNCGCGGCTACTGGCCGGTCTTGCCTACCGAGCGGCCGCCGTCACCGGCCAGAGCCGGCCGGGCAGCCGCGGCCCTGCCGCTGCCCGGTCCCGCGGGCCAAGGACGGCCCGGAGCGGCGGCGGGAGGTGCGGCGGCGCTGTGGCGCTGGCCCTGCAAGGCCGGCAGGCGGCAGCGCTCGGCGCGGCGCTCCCCCGGCGGGGTAAGGCTGGCCGGAGGNGGGCTCTGGGCGCGGAGCGGAGCGGGGCGGCGGCGCCAGACCGCGGGGACGGGTTGGCGGCGGCCCGGGGGACACCGGAGGCGGGGAGCGAGAGGGCCCCGCAAAGGGCGCAGCCCCAGCAGGGCGATGCTGCGCGGAGCCGTAAATGGGGCCTCGCCATCCCCGGCCGAGGCGGCGAGAGCCTCCTCCTCTTCCTCTGCCTGCTCCCTCGAGGGGCGCGGGGATCCGGGACGGGGAGCGGCTCCGCGCCCTCTCAGCCCCAGCGCCACGGGAGAGGAGAGCCGGTCGCTCCGCGCCACGCCCCGCCCCGTNCCCGAGCCAGGGCAACGAGGCGGCAGGAGAGAAACCAGGAGGAGCGGTATTGCCGAAGGTCAAAATGCCGCTTTGTCTGCGGGCGGCAGCGACCGGGCGGAGGAGACGGCAGGAAACAGGAGGCAGTTGGCCTCTCGGTATAATCTCAGAGCGGGACCTGCCACTGCCGTGTCCTGCCCAGCCCAGGGTGCGATGGCAGCTTTGGGAACGATGGATCCCGCGGTCAGGAATGTCCAGAATTGGGGTCATTTAGAGTATGAAGCCATTGGCTGTGCAAGTGGATTTTGTCCACTGCAGGGTGCTGAGCCCGGGGAGGCTTGGATTGTGAGTACCACTGCCAGCAGTTTGGGAAGGAGGGTCTGGAACCTTAATAGAGATTAAGAGAGGCCAAGATATGGTTTCTACAGTTTCTCTACTCCTGCACACATGTTCACTTTGGCACAACCAGTTTTCATGTCAAGGAGCTGCTATGGAAGAGCTTAAGCTCCAAACTGACAATGCAGAGTTGCCACCAGGAAGAGACGACACTGTAGTGTACAGCTTTGTCAGCATTAGCATACATTTTAGGTGAGTTTTAAAAGCACTGTAATTCACTGTTGCTGACTCCAGCCTAAATACCTGCTACAGCAAAGATTCCCTATTGCTAGAACAGGCCCATTGGTAATGGAAGCAGTGCAACCATGTAACATGATGTCGAAAAATAAAGCATTTCCATATTTGTCTAAAAGAAAGCGTTTTCTATATTTGTCGATTTTAAAAAATAATAATGGTTTTATTGTAGCAGAATATCAGGCTGTAATTGTGATCCATTCAGTACTTAAACTGAATTGAAGGAGAATTTTTCAAGAGCTGCAATGTTTTTATTAGTCTCAATAGTTTGCAAGACATTGGTCTGTTTCTCAGTGAAACCCCATTATTGCAATAAAACACTTGATACAGCATACATTACTTGGATTAGGGCCATTCAGCTGACATATCTCTACAACAAATGGACAAACAGTGATTTACTGAACAAGAGTATCTGAAGTAATACTGTGGCATATTTTTTAACAGATTTAGAAAGTAAATAACAAGCTGGTCTTGCTAAGTGCAGTGTGTTTTGGTATAAACAAACCTAGTGTATACATTTGAGGACAACCAAAAACTTTGTATGTTCCTGCAGTCTGGAAACAGTAGGTCAGGAAAGCACTCTGAAGGTCATATTAGACAAACTAATTATTAGACATATTATCTCAAACTCTGAATGTTATGCAAATGAAAGATATTCCCTGGTGAAGCGACACACCAAGTAAGAAGTTTTGTGCCGTTTCCTCAAAAATGCAAATTTTTCCTCCCCTCGTCCTCAGCTGTCTGATGTCAGTTTGCCGAAGCACCTGCAGGGGTCAGAGTACTTTTGATTCACCAGAAAATTCCACCAAAAAACCCGCTGTGATTTGCATGAGAGTAGTTTGTAAAAACCTACTGTCTCCTACAACCTGGAAACACTGCCTTTTGGTTATGTATTTTACTGACAAGGAGCATGAAGGATTTTGCCTTCCATGTATAGCATCGCTGAGATTGCTTTTCGAATGAGGCATACAGTTCCTGACACTGTATTTTTAAAACACTGTTCCCAAATCTGAGATCGTGCAGAAAGGAATCACAACAGTGATTTTAGTGGTAGGGAGGATGCTGCACCATACAATACGTGGTCAGAGGCTTGAATTTAATAGGCTTAGTTTATCAAAAGATGAAAAGTTAACTGATTACAATGTATTAATCCCCTCATGTGAAAAAATGAACTGGTCTATGAAAAATACGTAGGTATTTTTCCAGGACTTATTTACATAGCCAGCATGGAAATCCCAGACATGTTGGATTGCATGCTCAGGCAGTTCAATATTTCCCAGACATGCCAGACCTACCCATCATGTACTGTACTGATGTACAGTATATTCAACACACAAAGAATTCACTGGACCTACTGTGCCTGTTTGCTTCTGTGGGAATGAACAAAGAAGCTCTAGAAGCAGTAAAAACAGATGAAGAGGAAAGCTATGGACAGCTTAGATAAGAATGTTGTAGGGCCCTGAGAAAAAGAGAGCAAACTTTTGAGCTGGCTGCCAAGTGAGAGAGGCTTCAGCTGTGAATAGGATTAGTACCCTGATTCATGCACTGTTTATCCTGTGATAGCTGCATGTAAGGGAGGAAAACAAAGAGATACGCATGGAACAAGGACCAAAATTTAGGCTTCTTGTCTCCTTAGGTCTTGCCCTTTAGATCCAAGTCACAAATTGTTCATGCTCATGCTTGTGTTTCTCTCTTCTGGCCCCAGGAATCAAAATACTTCATTGCACAGTGGCACAAATTCAACAGGAAAGGTAGAGAATTCTCCTGCCCCAAACTGGAGAAGAGTCCATAGGGACAATGAGGTACTCCTTGGAAATCAGCAAATCTGATACCTGATGACTTTACAGGGAAAGTGAATATCCCTGCTTTCCCCAGCAAGATGCAGTGGAAGATCTGGAAGATCTATCTGGAAGATAGATCCTTACTGGGAAATTAGCTTATCCCTGCTCCTACTTGCTTCTTCATTTATTAAGGGTTTTACTGATCCAAATAGCTTAGGAGTAAGTGGATTCAGCTACTGAAGTGAAACTCAGCTCCTTATTTCCCCTAGAAACAGGTTAGTAAACACTGCTGAATACAACTGTGTGAGGAAGAAAAGCGTTCTGATAAACACTCTGTAGCAGCTGAAATTCCCTGGGCTTGTTCTCCTGTAACGTTGGTGTTGTACTGAAGCCACATCTAGGTTGGATGAAGCTGCAGCAGGAGGTGAGTGGAGCTGTATAGCTTTCTTGCTCATCACAGAACGTGGACCTTTTGCAAAACACAGTGATACAAGTAAACTGCCATCCCCTTCACTGATTCCTCAGTTCTATACTCACTCCTCTTCTTTCTGGTAAATCTCCCCATGCGAAAAATACATGTTCAGTGTCAATTTCCTGTAAGTCTGAAATTCACAATAGTGATAACTGAAATTATTTCATTTTATTACATGGTTGAAGACATTTATACTACCAAAAATAAAATCATATTCCCCCCTCCCTCCCCAACACTAAATAAAATATCAAAATGTCCTAATTTCAATTCAAAAGGCTGTTTCCATTGTGCTGATACATGCTGGTGACTCCCTGTATATTTCTGAATTTGGGAACATTGTGCTTTTAATACCAAAGTTGTGGTTTTTTCCTACACAAATGCTTTGTTTCTCTTCTGTACCTCATTGTGTCTTTGTTGCACATTAAATTTCATTTTTCATTCTTTAGTTTGTTAAGATCATTTATGTCTCCTTTGTAGCAGTCTCTTGACATAAACTCCTTCGTAAACAGGTTATACACGTGAACAATCTCTACTACCAGAAAAGAAAAAGATCAAGATGAAACCTGCCACTAATAGAAGCAGTGCTGAATCAGTCTAAACCGCATGAGAATAATTTCTCTCATCTTCACAGAAATATCATGGGCTTATTACATTAGTAGCTGCAAGGTGTTTCAAAACCTCTAAATGGAAAATGGTGTGAAATTGAGAAAGTGAATATAAGAGTTCATTTTAATACAAACAATCTGTGTATGAATTGTTTTGAACCATTTCATAATGAATAAATATCCCATCACGAAGTCTCTGGAGTGTTTTTTATCCCTGCAAGTTTTTCCTCTCAGTTGAATCCTTAGCTTGGGATAGCTCAGTAGTTTGAAATTTAAGTCTGGAATAACTAACAAGCAGGTATGCAGCTTTTTCTTAATACATCTTTGATTCTTCATGTGGAACATAGAAGTAAAAGTTTCTGCTTTTTTTAATGGCCTCAGAGCAACTGCATAAGCAATTTTAAAATACAATTGCATGACTAATTTACTAATAAATATTTTTTTCTCAAATTTAGAAGCTATGTATTAATACAAATTGTAAATAAATAAGCTATAAATGAATAGGGTTGGCCATTTACATGTGTAGTTCTTCACATTGCACTTAAGTCACTGAAACTGTGCATTCAACCCAAGGATTTCTTCAGGCCTTAATGAGCTAGAATATATAACTTTAAAATTGCAAAGTTTAAGAACTAGGGAGTCAATATCTATTTAAGGATATGTACCAGAAACATATTGGGAGAAATAACTACTATATCTAGAAATGCAATGTTGTATTTAAATTGATCACACTCAAGGTCACGTTGGATTTAGCTTCTTTAGCATTAAGAAAATATTCTTAACAAATAAGGATACGTAGCAAGGAAAGACAATTTGCTGTCAGTTTACAGAAGAAAAGTAGAAGTATTTTAAACTGGTATGTCATTCTAGGGATTATTTGCATTTTTATTACAGAAAATCTGGCCACCAGAAAAGTAGGTGGATTAGATCAGCATCCACAATCCTCTTCATAGTGCTGCATACTGATAAGATTTAAAATGTTAGAATATAAATCTGAAAATACTGTGTTTATTTCACTGCAATCTGCCGTATTTCAATAACTGCAGTATAAAATAGATGAAATCAAATAGGATCAGGGATACACTGGATATGAACTAGGTTTGTCATAGCTAATCCCCTACCTTAGTAGGTCCATGGAAAGTTGATAGCATTCTAGTAAAGGTACTTCCTATTCTCAACATGATTTTGAGCTCTTGAAGGAAAAGCAGAAGGGCTGAATCTGGTGGGTGCAGACAAAGCTGGTGGGTAGCTGCTTATCAAGGTAAGTTAGGGCCCAGCTGTAATACTTTCTATTTCAGTTCAAACTCATCAAAACTTGTCTGAGCTTGAAACTCTTTAAATGACTGATTCAAAGAGGGGCAAAATGGCTTGTCCTCTGGTTTTCATCTCAATCAAATGCTGAAAAGGGAAAGAAACAAAACACCTGAAACCCAACCCTACCTCAAATCCCAGGAAGTATATGATGAATGTAAGATGGTCTATGGGATCACTCCATGAGAATTAATGGGGAAAAGAGAGATCTGGTGATGGAGGTGACTGCAGAGGGTGGGGATCTGGTGGGTGTGGAGCACACCAGCGTGTCGGCGTCCTGCCAACACAACTCTCCTTCTCATGGATATGAGCTGGCTCATGCAGGGCCTTTCAGGAGTTTCTGACTTACAATATGAGTAGTCCATAACCCAGACAAGCCACCAGCAGTTGATTGAGAGGCAATTATAGCTGATCCTGCTTTATGGCCAGAGGGCTGTATAACTCCCTGTGAGTTTCCTGACAATGTTTCTATAACTTTTGCACCATTGCGTATTCTGGCTGGAACTCACAGATGCCAGAGGTTGTTACAACAATCTCAACCTACCTGATTACTTACTTATCAAATTAAACCTATTTTTGATGTCTTTATTAAAGCTGGATAGAAGTTTTCATTCCAAGAAATCACAGCAAATTTCCAGTATTTTTTCTAGATTTTAATTCTGATAAATATAACTGTCTGTAAAAGCCACCCATCCCTACTGACTTGATTCCCTTCACATCTATAACCACGTTCTCAATTTCTGTGGATGATGATGTAAGTTAGCAAAAATGTTTAGGACAATGTGAAGGGCTGTTCTGATTACAGCAACTTCATGTATGCCAAATTAAGAAGTTTATCTTCTGGTATCTACCAAGTATGTTGAGGGAATCAGATTTTGCTAGTTCATCCATTAATCCTAGGAAAATAATTTTGCTTATGACAGTAAAACAGAGACATTTTCCCAGAGTAAGCATGTATTTCTATAAATTGTTTGATCTTCTTTATTTCTCTTGATGGATGGTTAGCAGACAGTCTATCTGCTCAGCTTTTTAATGTCTGGGTTAGAACCATTTGCAAAGTCCATATGTCTAAAGTTACTGGGGTATACTTACCATGAGAGAACAAGGTAGTATAGGTCAGCATTCATAACAATTGTTTACTCTGTGTTAGTTTTTGTAACATCTTAGGGCAAACCCCCACAGATAACTGGTTTTTTTTTCCCAAGGATATTTAGGCCTTACTTATTAATTACTGGGATTTTTTTCTGCTAATATTTTCTTATTCATGTCATGATACAAATTTGCCTTCCATGGCTGATTTCAATATATTTGCAATATCTATTTGCTAATCCCTGGAGTTTTTTTTTCCTGTACATAATTAGAAATATGATGATTCATATTGTAAATTGCTAAGTACCCTGAGAGATGTTGCAAGTCTGGATTTTGTTATAGGCTTCAACAAATGTTGATACACCCATCTGACATTAGGAGATACTCAACATCATGCAGATTCATACACCTTTTCTTTCAGTCTACAGGAAGACACGTTTAGTAGATTTCCTGGTCAAGCTTGGCTGCAAGAAGCAAATGAACATAGCTGTATACCCAGTGCTTTGAACAGCACATATGTGTTCAGGTGTGACCTTGGAATCTTAACTTTAGAGACTTGGATGGGAGTGAAGGAAACAAGCAGGAAGGTAAGATGACCTGCTTGTAACAGAGGCAGTGATGCAGTCAGGAAGAGAACACAGCATCTCCTGCTTCTCAAAACATTTCTGCCTCACAAATTACCATTTCACATGAAAAATGATGGTGAGAAGAAACAAGCCCTGATAAGAGAATCTCAGCAATAAGAAATATGGGAGGGAGGATGGTTTGATTAGTTCAAACTCATAGAGAACAGAGAGACAAGAGAAGTTTTCTTAGACCAGGGGGATAGATGGTTTGGATAGAACTATGGGGAATAGCATCCTACCATTGGTAGGAACTTGCAATATATTAGCAGTTTCCTAGATATTTCAAATTCTATCACTTCCTAACGATAAAAAATAAAACCACAAGGCATTATCAGTATAATTTTCCCAGTCCTTTCCTCTTAATATATAGAGGATTAATGTTAACAGCCTATTATGCCATCCCTTTTAAATCAGAAAGGTTCTTCTCTCAATGTTCAGGTCATCATTGCTTTTGAGCTGAAGCAGATTCCCTTTCTAGGAAATGCTTTATTTTTGGGATTATGTTAAAGCAACAAATCCCATCTCCTTTCCTAGTTAGTTGGTCTAGCCCCCACAGCTGATTACAGCCTTTTGTAACCTGCCCCCATGGTAACTAGGTTCTAGAGCATGTAGGTGGATTTTAGCGTGCTTTAACTCATGATAGTGAGTTTAGTTATGAAGACTTTGTAAGGTTTAATATAATTAATGTATTCTCTTGAGTGCCTGACTGGGGTTTTTTTCTCTCTCTTTACTTTTTTATTATTAAAAAAATATTTTTTTTTCTTCAGAAAAGAAGATACAAAAGTTTAGGTTAGATGTTTGAAAAAAAAAGTTAATCAACTCTCACAAGCTCGTCTTCGAATTCCACTAGACACACTGCTACAGGGCTCCTGTTGCCTTATGGCAATGAAGCTGTTAGAGTTTTTGTACTTAGTAGCAAGGAGAAACATTTGTTGTTATGATGTGTCTGCTCAACCCCTAACAGCCATGCAGAGTAGGTGTTAAAAGATATTCTTTACTGTCCAGTTGATTTAGTTCTAGGGGTGATTTTTCATTACTAGATTTGCAAGCAGCAAGCAGATCACACTTGTGACTATTGTACAGGCTGTATACAGATTTTTCACCCTCTGTCTCAGCTACACTTGGGGAAGTGTAGCACTGTCACTGTATTGATGTGCATTTTGGAAATGTTTTTCTCAGCCTTCCGATGGATCTTGTGGTCAGACCGAGACTGGAGTGATGTTGCAGCCCTGTTGACATACTAGTATTTGTAGTAGATTTTATGAGGATAAAACCATTGATACTGCCTCAAGAACCTGAGCAGGCGATCAGGAAAAGGAAAACAATCCACAGTTCCCTTGACTTACATGAAAGCGACTCAGAAGAGCTGGCAGTGACACGTAAAAAAATCCACATCCTCTCTACACAATTCTGTGTTTATGTCCAGCATCAAGGCATGGCAAAAGCATCTTGAATCACCTTCCTTTCCTTGGTCATCCAATATAATTTTCAGAAGAACAAGGTACCAACACATTATTTTTTTAATAACATTTTCTTATCTCTCAAATTACAGAGAGAGTTTGCTAGGGTTTTTGTTTCTTTGCTTTGTTTTGTTTTGTTGGGTTTTTTTCTGTTTTGTTTTGTTTTCACTTATACAAGAAAGCTTGGTCCTTGATTCAGCTTAAGTGATGTAATTTGGTTTGGATCATGTGTTTTATAGAGAAACTTTTGGTATGAACACAAACAAACTATACAAATGGACTCTTCTAATTCCTAAAGTTCTGTGGGTATTCATTCTCAATATAACAATTCTGAGACACAACTTTGAAAATATGAAAAAGATCCTTATATTTTGCATATTTTTAAAGTTGTGTTTCAGAATTATTTTTAATTCTTTAGCTGAAGCTTAAAAAAATTGTAATTATGCAGTGTGCAGTATTTCAAGTCCACCTGGGTATTTATATTACGAATTATTCCATAATACCTTTGTTATTTTACGTTTGTTATAAGAAAAGGTTTTTTTTTTTTAATTTTACAAAATAGGCAAAGAAAAGTGAAAATTATCACAAGGAATACTCCTTGGATATTCATTATTCTCTCTGTATCAATTAATTTTTCCAGATCACTCTGAATAATTCAGACTTCTTAGTTTATAGTCAATGCTTTGTCTTTTTGCTATTAAAATGCAATTTTTAGTAAGTGAGATTTAAAGCCTAAGAGTGACAAAAAGAGTTTGGTTTAACTATAACTGTCTGATGATCACATTTTTAGTAGAAAAATCTTAATTTATCTCACTCCTAACACACATTGAAACTAATGTTCTAACAAGAACTTTATGCACATAACTAAAAGACAGAACACCTAGTGAAGCTGGTAAAAATGCTCTAATTAACTTCATAAAGTTCTACCTAAAAATTACTTATGTGAAATACATGTAATTTTATTCAACTATGATTCTGATTTCTCCTTTCTCTTTTTTTTTTTTTTTTTGGTAGGCAGAGAAGGATTGTACAAATCTGGAATGCTTACTTTCATTCTAAATCTAACTGCCCTCAGAATTTTTGTACATACATATTAATAATTTAGCTGGACTGTAACCATGACAATATTGATAGTATATGTAGAATAAATAGGAAACAAGACTACTTACCCAGGAAACATCAACATAGAATATTATCAGGATACTTGAAATTCTCAGATGTGAACAAGCCATTAATTATTAATAATGCTTCTGATATTATAAGGTGTTGCAGGTTAATTTTTTTAGTTGTTTTTCCCTGTTATACATTTGTCTATCAATAGTCTCAATCATTTCACAGTTCGTGACATGTAAAAGGTTAAACCTGACAGTTGTCCTTTAGATTATATTCCTTTAAATGCCAAAGTGTGTCTTTCTATTTAAACCTTCTGCTGGGGAAAATATTAATTGAGGAATAGTGTTTACTATTCAATATGGAAATATTAGATTACACTGCAGCCATATTATCTGAAATTACTGTTTGGAGTTCAAATCAGAGCAATCAGGTGCTCTTTCTTTTGCAAAACTTCCCATTCATTCCAAAATACTATTTTACTTCTGCTTGTTTTCTCAGTTACTTTCCTGTTTTATTGTTCACAGCTTTCATCCTTTGGAGTCAGTACCAAGGTGCACTAGGGCTATAAAATGAACTTTTTCAACAATTTGGGGACAGTGCAGACAACCGCTGTCACCTATTGTGACATGTATTTCAGATGAGTGAGATGAAAGCTCGAGTTCTACCATGTGCTGGCAGTTTCTGTCAGGTGGGACAGGTTATTGATGACCTTTACTGCTGGATAAAACCTAAAGGAAATCAGAAACTGTCAATATGTTTGGTGAAGAGGGGCAGAGAAATAGTTCTTTGGTAGTCCTATGACTCCATTTAGATGTATTTTTCTGCTTATTTCGCCACTACAATGTGTGCAGAACACTTCCTTTCTCTTTATTACTATTAGAACAGCAACAAAATCATCAGTATCTTTAAAAATAACATTGAAGTGGCCAATGTTAATGTTAGTCAAACATCTGTTTCTATGTCTGCATATATTAGTAGGTCTTCCTTCAGGATATATGAGGGTTAAAACTATACTGTTAAAATATTTCAAATACAAAAACTGAAAAATCAGCAATTACAAATAAATATAATCTCAACCTAATGTAAGAAAAAGGTAATTTCTATAGGCCACTAACTAATGCTGAACTTCTAGAATGGCAATTTTCTATTAGAATTGCATGTTAGTTTAACCTCTGTATTGCTTTAAATGCAATTAGAGCTAGTGCTGGGTAAGGAAGGGAGTGGCGGTGGTGGAAGAGGAGGGCTGGGCATTTGCACCATTTGAGTAAGATGTGACAGGGAAGCTAGTATCTGGCAATTTTTTCCTGTTCGGGTAGTACAGCTGCCTTCACACTTTGGGGTACCACTGGTCCCTAATCTCATCTATCAGGTACTGAGACCTTTGGAGACAGCACCTCCAAATCCTTCTTTAGCTGGAATTCCACTGAGGAATTCCTAAGGCCCAAGGAAAGCCTTACTAAATACAAACAAAATTTCTCTGAGATACAGATACTTTGTGTGGGTAAAGCAATGGAATTTGGACAATCAGGGGAACTATCTGCAAGACACTTCTCACCTCTGAATATTCAGCCTTGGTCTTCTTTAGCATCCTGGCTTCACTCGCCTCGCCTCGCCTCGCCTCGCCTCGCCTCGCCTCGCCTCGCCTCGCCTCGCCTCGCCTCGCCTCGCCTCGCCTCGCCTCGCCTCGCCTCGCCTCGCCTCGCCTCGCCTCGCCTCGCCTCGCCTCGCCTCGCCTCGCCTCGCCTCGCCTCGCCTCGCCTCGCCTCGCCTCGCCTCGCCTCGCCTCGCCTCGCCTCGCCTTCCCGGAACTTCCCTTCCCTTCCCTTCTCTCCCTTTTCCTCTTTTTCTTTCTCTTATTATTTTTTTTGTCATAAACTGTTACGAAGAGATTTGTGATAGCCAAGTTTAAAAGCACACATTTTCTACAGATTTCACAGAATTTCAGCTATCTCTATTCACACAGCCCTGTGAAATTGAAGCTGAATTTATAAAAAACTCAGAAAAAGATTTCTGTATTTTGGGTATTTAACAGAGCTAATTTCTTATTTGAATTAACTCTGTTATGTTATGTATAAGTTCACGCAAAGATTTTTGGAATTATTTAAAGTACTGTTTAAAAGTGTAACCTTAGCAAAGGAATTGAGGCAATAGGCAAAGGATGTAGTAGTGAATGAGGGAAGAACAGTAGCTCAGAAGAGAGGCCAAAGATAAGTTCCTATATACAGCATCCTCTGGCACCAAATACATACCACAAAAAATAGGTAGAGAGTGAATGTTGCCAGTGGGCAAAAGTGGTAGTTAATGGCCTAAATTATAATTTTACATTAATTTACCCATATCACATCAATCAACAAGAGCATATTCTGTCTGGCAAAAAATGACATTTTATGACATGCATTAAAATTCAGTATTAATTAAAATAATTTGTTGAAATACCACATTTTGTATGAAGAACATTTTGTAACAGATAATATAATTAAATTATCCAGATTCTTGGAAATAGAAGCATATGTGCTCAACAGATGACTTTTTTTAGCTCAAGTCTCTTCTTTCTATACAAAAGCAAACAACAGCAGATGTAGTAATAACATCTTTTCCAGTACAGGAGGTATGGCAAAGGATAATACTGTGTCTCAGTGACCATTCACCTCCATCAGCAAAAATCAGCTGGAAATCTAAGGGATAATGTGATAAGTTTTATATCCCAGCAAGGCAGATGAGAAAGCTGAACATCTGTACATGTATCCAAGTTGCTCTACATGATCACATGGAGTCTTGACAACCCAAATGTTATGAAATTCAGTCAGAAAACAGAAAATGAATTATTCAACACAATCTGAAAGAGTTTGTCTTTGAAGGGTGACACTCATTTCTGCTGCATTACACAAAGAACCTTGCTTGGGGGGCAAAGACTCTGAAGTGGTTTTTTGGTGGTTTTTTTTCTGTTTATTTTTGGGTTTTGGTTTGTGGCAATTTTTTATTCAGCTGTCAAACCAATTACACAGACAATAAAGCCATTTGAATATTTTTATTTCTTGTTGCCAACATGAAAATCTGTAAAATTGAATGGAACCCAATTCATCTGCACTGGGGAAATCTGATTTTTGATTCTCCAATGCTGAAATATTTTGGTCTCTTTTAATCATTAGTTTGCCATTTAGGACACTAAAGTATTTTGGTTTTTGGGTACACACTGATAAAAGTCAGGGGGATGGAAAATTAGATTCCTAGTGGTATTACTGTCAGGGCTTTTCCTCATATCAGACAGTCCAGGAAGGGGGGAAGTGTTAAGGAAATCTTTTCTCTACCTGAGAAGACTAGAATCTGTATTATCCTCCTTCCTGAACAGTATGGCTTCCTGAACAGCACAGCACAGATGACTCTGGGCAGATCCTCAGTCTCTTTAGGTGGGAATGCTTCCACTTTGCATTAAAGCACATTGAGCCCAGATGTTTCATGTCTTTTCCAGCCACCAACCACTATATTGTCTCTATGTGTCTCTTTTTCTTATAGGCCTCTCATGATGGGCAGTATCAGTTACAGCGTGGAGAAAGCCTCAGTCACAGTGCATTAGGAAACAGTGAGGGGATAGTGCCATGCTTGAGTAACACTAGCTCAAAACTTCTCAAGAAGCTAGAGAGCAGCATGCATCTTCCTTTCTCATCTAGATGATGTAGCCCTTCTTTTCTTTGCCTTTTCTGTCACATAAATAAACAATATTATGTTGAAACCATCCATTATGTAGATATGTCAATTACTACTTTTTGATATTTTAATAATTATTCTGCTAATATTGCTTGGCAAATTCAAACCAAACTAGTGGCCATTATCTGTAAGCTTTGGTGACATTCTCCCAAAATGTTATTAACATATAATGTCAGTTCCTTTGCAGCAAAGCCACTACAAGTAGTCTAAATACACTGAATGATAGTAAACAAGACTTTAACAAAATATTACAGAAAGGTAAAAATAGAAAAGGGAACTCTACAAACAAAAAACTGTACTGCATTACATTCCTACTATCCAGGGAAAGCCATTTCCATTAGAATACTTACAGAACTATTGCCACACAGAATAAATCAGGAATTAATAACACTTCATTTCTATTTCTGTCTTCTTAAGAAAAAAATGATCATTCAGATAATCCTCCTTGATACAGTTGTTTCAAGTTACTCATAGACATGGTAATTTATTCAATGAAGTCTGATTTCTTGCTGTTTTGGTAATAATTTGATCCATTTTCTCTACTGTATTCTCTTGTGGCAGTCAGGTCTCCTTTACAGCAGTCTTCTCTTTTTCTGACATATTTTGGGTAAACCAAGCTGTAATGCAGTTTCCTAAGCTCTGAGTGTCATGCTGAACTCTTTAGCTCTTTGCAGGACACAGTGATTTTACAGAAAGAACTTTACCCAGGATTAAAGAAGAGTAAAATAGGAATCTGCTTATAAATATTTTTGCCATAACTTTTCACACCCTCTCACCTGAAGCCTTTTCTCCCAACTAATTTGGTCTCAAGTAGAATCAGCAACCAGTTGAGGACTTTCTCTTAGAATAGATACCTCAAGTGCTCACACTTTAAGCAAAACCACCTAATCTTCTTTTTATTTTTTTAATATATATATAATTTTATATATGCCATTTAGCAACAAGAGAGGGAGAACTTGATAATACAATTTTTGGGAGAAGTAGATCAAAAATGCCATCAGAAGACATGGGAGTTTTATGTGTGATTGCTACTTCTAGACTCTCATAAATCCTGTGAGAGCCCCTTGGACTGGGCCCACTGATCATTCTGTGGGAGCACAACCCCTCTTTCTCCCTACAAGAACAATACAGTGGAAAATCTGCTAAGTCTTTGCCATAGAATTTCCATCCGCCCCTGAAGGATTTTCCAATACAGGATTAATCTGGACAGTTAATGGCTTCTTAGCTGAGCTTTAACTTAGGTTCAAAAGCATATGAATGCTCTCTTGGGTGGAATACCAGGCTACTGGAGGATATGAAATATTTCCTCAATGGAGGCATTTACCAAAGCCTCTGTAGGACTTCCATGAATCCATGAAAGCCAAGCCTCCTGTATATTCTCATGTTAATTTATAGAGATGTTTCAAAAAGGGAGTCATGGAATCCCATACCTCACATACATTAATTTTCCATCCAGCAGAATAACTTTGGCCATCTTGCACGTCAATGAAAACCTCCTCTGTAAGTAGAGTGTTACTGAATAATGGAAAGTTTCATTTCCAAAATATAATAAAATTGCAGGAATAGTGAAGGAAGTGAACGTTACTTGCACTTATGGTACGCTCATTTATGACTTTATGAATATGAATTTGTGGTTTCCTTTTAAGCTGTTGTTTTGTATAAATGAAATCTACCACAGCATTTAAAACTGGATTGAAATGTTTCTTTTGTTTCTGCTTTTGAGCCTTTTACAAAATAATTATGTTTTAATGTTAGCATTATAAATGTGTATGCATGGGCCTAGTCCAATTACCTCTTAACTTGGTAGAAAGATCCCTTTGATGTTGATGGGAGCAGGATCAGGCGACTACATTAGTATACAAAATTGTTAATGATCCATAAATTAACAAAGATATTCCTGTCATCTGATTTTCCAATGTAGATATATTACCTAAATCAAGTAGTTCCATAAACAGTGGAATTAATGAAGCCTTATTTTATATGATTTTTTTCTGAGGGTGAATTTCCATGTGGATTCTCCTATGCCTAACCATGATTGCACTCACACTGCAGCCTTTGCTGCCAGGACAGCAATGTCTGTATCCCCTCGACCTTTGTGGCCAGTTATTTTCATGAGACTTGTAGGAAATGTATACAGAAGAGTCTTTCAGCTCCCTGCTGAATTTGGGCAGAAGTAGCTAACAGATTTTCCAGGGGCTGGCAGATAGGCAACACAAAAGCTTACAAAAGCTATAGCTGCAAGCCATATTCCTGGGGAAACTGGACTAAAAGTAAAAGAATGCACACGCTGGACTTTGTATCATCAGACTTTGATAATATGCTAAAGGAATGGTTAATAAGAAACCACAAATGTAGACTTAAAAGGAACAAGAAGTAATTTAATAAGCAACACAGGAAGCCTGGTTATCCCCGTAAGCACAGCTCAGCATTACACAACCTCATGAATTCCCAGGGGAGGCATCTTGTGCCACTGAGACACCAATGCCTCCCGGAGCTTCCCAGCATACAGTTGGTATTTGAAATATTTATGGTACTGCTACATGCCTTTTGACTCCAGTTGACTCCAGCAGTTGACTCCACCAAGAATGAAGACTTTCTTTATAAGCCAGAACAGGATGGGAACAGACCTTGGATTGGTTCCCTCTGCCCTTTGGTAAGAAAAATAGGGAATGATTTTACTTAAGTTCTGGGGAATGCACTCTTAAGAATGAGGAAAGAGTCCTTAAACCATCTAGAAGAGGGAAATTAAGAATTCGTCATGTCAGACCTTATAGTCTTTTTTTCATTCTTCATTCTTTCCATCCTTCTAACCTCCATTTTCAAAAAGACTGCTGCAGAAAAATAGTATGTGTACTGATCATTGGAATTGACCTTGCTTCAGTTATTCTTGGAGGAAGCTGATCCTTACATTTTTAAAATGAATTGATTAATAATTAATAATTGAGAACATATTATAATGTTCAATAAATGTAAAAGCCTTAATTCCAACACATTTCCTCATTATGGAGTAGATACTTTTATGCTGCCTCCCTGGGCCCAGATATGGGATATTACTGGCCTGAACTAATTCAGGCCTCTGATTATTACTCTCTGCTGGTTGTCCACATTGGCAGTGATGAGGCTGACAGGAAAAGTACCAGGATAATCAAAACAGTCTTCAAGACTCTGGGTCGACTGGTTGATGGGACAGGAGCGCAGGTGGCATTCTGATCACTTCCCTAAGTAGCAAGGATGGATTGTGGTGCTGACTTTCAGTGGGACTTGGAAAAATTCATCAGCAGCCCCTGGCTTTCCCAAGGGAAAGCAGTTTTCCTTCCTAAGGACAGCTCTGCAAATAATTTCATGTTCTCAGGAAAGGACCGATAGAGGTTTTGTAAGCATTTCGCATTCTCAAAATAAGAGGTGCTGGTTTTCACTTTAGTTTACTCTGTCCTTGTGTGTGTTCCCAAAACATGCTCTCTCTATCTCAACCAATGCTGGTAGAGAGGCGTTGTGTCATTTAGCCAATCAAATAACTGTTAGTGAAAGACCCTATAAAAGGGTTGCATGTTACAATAAAGAAACCTTCTGATTCAACTAAACCTTGGAGTCTTTCTCTTCATCCTCTGGGACAAGGCCAACAATGGATGATCAAAGGAACAGGAAAACCCATGTTATCAATAAATGTCTAGAGGGCTGGTGCCCATCAGCACAATTTTGGGAAGAGAATATACTCCTGTAATCCAGGAGGAAGCAACTACTGATCTTCTGGGCCACTTGGATGCTCACAAGCCTATGGGACTAGATGGGATCCATCCTGGGGTGATGAGGGAGCTGGCAGATGAACTCACCAAGCTGCCCTCCACCATTTTGGTCCTGAGGAGCCAGATGACTGAAAGCTGCCCAGTGTGATGCTCATCCATAAGGATGGGCTGAAAGGAGGATCTGGGAAACTACAGGCCTGTCAGCCTGACCTTGGTGCCTGACAAGGTTATGGAACAAGATCCTCTTGAGTGCCACCATGCGGCACCTACAGGATGGCTGGGGGATCAGTCCCAGGCAGCACGAGTTTAGGAGAGGCAGGTCGTGTTTGACCCTCGTGATCTCCTTTTATGACTAGGTGACCCACCTGGTGGATGCAGGAAAGGCTGTGGATGTTGTCTACCCGGACAACTGGCAGCCCATGGCTTGGACAGGTGTACTCTTTGCTGAGTTAAGAACTGACTGATGGCTGGACCCAGAGAGTGGTGGGGATTGGTGCTGCATCCAGTTGGTGTCTGGTCACTGGTGGTGTCCCCCAAGGACTGGGCCCAGTCCTGTTTAATATCTTTATTGATGATCTGGATGAGGAGATTGAGTTCACCATTAGCAAGTTTGTAGATGACACCAAGTTGGGTGCAAGTGTTAATCTGCTGGAGGATAGGAGGGGTCTGCAGAGGGACCTGGGCTGACTGGATAGATGGGCTGAATCCAACAATATGAGGTTTAACAATACCAAGTGCCAGGTCCTGCACTTTTTCCCCACTAACCGCCTGCAACAAAATCAGCTGGGGACAGAATGGCTGGACAGCAGCCAGGCAGAAAGGGACCTGACTGACAGCAGGAACATGAGCCAGCAGTGTGCTCAGGCAGCCAGGAAGGCCAATGGCATCCCAGCCTGTATCAGCAATAGCGTAGCTAGCAGGACCAGGGAAGCAGTTCTTATTAGATTACTTCTTGTTCCTTTTAAGTCTACATTTGTGGTTTCTTATTAACCATTCCTTTAGCATATTATCAAAGTCTGATGATACAAACTGGAGTCCTGTGCCCAGTTCTGACCCCTCAATTTAGGAAGGATGTTGACATGCTGAAGTATGTCCAGGGAAGGGCAATGGAGCTGGGGAACGGTCTGGAACACAAGTTCTATAAGGAACAGCAGAGGGAGCTGGGAGTGTTTAACCCCCAGTAGGCTCAGGGGAGATCTCGTCACTCTCCACAACTCCCAGAAAAGAGAGCGTAGCCAGGTGGGGGTTGGTCTCTTCTCCCACGCAACCAGTGACAGGACAAGAGGACACAGTCTTAAGCTGTGCCAGAGGAGGTTTAGGCTGGGTATTAGGGGAGAAGTTCTTCACAGAAGGAGTGACTGGGCATTGAAACGGGCTGTCTAGATGGGTGGAACAGAGGATTCACATTTATTCTTTGTTCCAAGCAGATTTTTTATTTTAACTCAAATTCAAAAGAAAAATAATGAATGAAAGGTAGTGTCTCTGCAAATGTTCAGTCATTTCCTCTTCTCACAAATCACTATTTACTAGAACTCTACCACTGCCATCAAGATTACTTTTAAGAGACAGAAAGAACAGTCCTGAAATAAGACAGATGAATGTGCCAATCTAAGGAACATCCAGACAGAATCATTTAATTTATAAACCTTTGAGGATATAATTTCTATATCCTCAGTACAGTTTGCTAAAGGTGTACTGATAAAGATCTCAGAACTTCTCATTTGCACTTCCCGACTAAACACTTCAAGTGGGTGTCATTAATTTTGTGCACAAAACGTGTTGTGTGACCTTCATTTGGCTAATTAATATGCCTAATTTATGCCATATTCCCCTCTGCCATTTAGAGTTTTAGATAGATGGTGAATGAAGCAAAAGAGACAGAAAGAAGAAAGAAATTTTCTCTTTTACTTAGTTTTACCAAAGTGAGATCTGCAAAAGCTTTACTTTGCCAGGAACTTTTGCGCACTGCAGAACAAGACTGTTACAGTGCATATGTTCAAGTAGGTCAAATCAAAGTTCTTTAATTCATTACATTTTATAATTTTCCTACTTTATTGTGCTTTTAAGACAATTTTAATTTGAAAGCAAGTGCATCTGATTGTTTTAAAATCTACTACTTCAGTTAACAGACCATAATTTACCTGTGACATACATTAAAAGTTAATCCATTGTTGTTTTTTAAAAGATGTTAGAACTCATGGTGCTCTAGGGAATAGTTTGTATCCTACTGGATGCTCAAGAGGGTAATTTTCAAAACTCTAAGTATGTCAATATTTTTCTTACAAACGTTTTTCTGGTCATAAAATGTAACATGGATAATGTTATATCCTGAATAGGTGGTTTATTGTTCATTTAGCAGTGTATCATCTTATGAAATTGTTGCTGTATTTTTGTGACTGTATATCCATCCTGTTGCAGACTTCCTCCCAAAATATTTTTTTGTGGGGGTTTTCCGCAAGAGCGTTTAGACAGTTTGAAATCAATACTTCATGCTCTGCCATGTAGGTGGTATCCAAAAATCTCTTCCAAATATAGCTATGTGTTTTGTAGCACCTGTTTCACAAGCTCTTGGTGCCTGCTCCCCTTATGGGTGAGTATTAGCATTTACTCCAGTAGGTAAAACGTCTGGTCCAGTTTTTGTTGGCAGTCCCACACATCAACAGCTGTACTACGAGAAAAAAAAACCCATCAAATGAGGATGACATACTGCCCACAGGTCCTTCTTGTCTTAATTCTTTGGCTATTTCTATTAGACTTTGGAATTTACTACTCTGGGTAAAGTGGGGAGGATGCAAAAGCTTTACTTCCCTGTGTTATTCTGGTAAAAACAACAGGATACAGGGAAAGGATTTGCACAGTATAGCTTTCAAAGATGCCTCATGCAATCCTCAGCAAGTTTTTTTATTTTTCTTTTTGTACCATAGGCAGCTGACTTGGGAAAGGGCAAGGGCTGCTAGTGAAACTGTACAGTCTACCTCTGCCACTGTGGAGGTCAGAGCAGCTCAGGTCTGCAGTGGGGAGTGCTTCATTTGCTGTGGCTTTGTGAGGCTGTGAAAGATCTATCCTTAGCCACAGACAGTATTCCGAGCAGCAGAATTTGAGGCTTAGCAAGCAAGCACTTTAATGGAGCCCTGCAACACTTACAGGGGCCAGGACTGTACACATGAACGTTTGTGTTGTCTATTGTGACAGCTTACAAGATCAGAAGAGTTTATATGTAAATTCTTAGTTAGAAGTCTTCTGCTTATAAAATGCCCACAAGTCCAATGGTGGCAACAAATTAGGCTTCCTGATTTTTTTATTACAGTATTTCACAATAAGTGTATATTATGTCCCTGGGAAAACTCTGATTTATGAGACCTTTGAGGTTTAAGTTTAAAGATTCTTTTAGCTTACTAGGACAGAATATAAATTTTTAGCATATTTGAGAAACAGGGACAGGAATTTAAACTTTGCTGGTACATACTTGATCATCATTGAACAGACTGACAGTCTTTACTATTTAAAGGAAAATTGCTCTAACAATTACCAGTGACTCTGCATTTGTCTCCTATTGTTTCAATTAAAATAAAAATAAGGACTGTAGTATTTTCATTAAACATTTTAAAGCACTTTACAGAAGAGGTCAAGATAATAATAATAAAGAAACTGAGGAAGAGCAAGAAACGAAGGAAAGAAGAATATAACCCCCCAATATTTTTCTTAGTGTTGCCAGGTAAGTAACACAAGTAGTCCATGCTCCCACCATGGGACATGAAGGGACAAAAAGGCAGATACCTGTGTTGATCTTGCTTTACAGCCCAGTGCAAAGCTAAAAACTGGACAATCTTAGCTTCTCCTTTGGAGGAGAGAAGCAACACATTCTACCCCTTTCTTCCTCTTTCACCTCAGGATGAAAACCTGGGAAAAGGGCTCTGTACTCACTTTTTAGATCCTTAGTCTAGTCCTCAGCATACAGTCTGAAATGAAAATACTTTGCTGAACTTAATATTATCTTCTAAGGTAAAATTACTTTGCTACTTTTTCTACACCTTAAAAAAAAATAAACAAATTCTTCATGTTTACTGTACAGCCATTACTTACTATTAAGATTCCTGCATGCCTGGGCTGGTGGTAATTTTTTTCCAGTATTACGAATCTTCATTTGGCACAAATTGACTGTGTTCAATATATCCTAATTTGTTCTAGGTTATCATTGCCTTTGCAGTGGAACTTTAGCACTGGTTCTGAAAAAAATGAGGAGTGCAAAAGCAAATGTTTGCAAGGCAGAGCTAGATAGAAGTTTTATCAGAGTAAGAAGTTCAGGATTTCATTCTCTGAGTAGATTTTATTTTTAAGGCGGTTTCCCAGAAGCCACATAGAAAAGGGAAACAAAGCTAAAATTGGGACAAGGTCAGCTGGATATAGAAGTGACTGTAACAAACCTCAAATAGTTCTGTTATTTTTGTTTCAGCTAAAGTTCACAGAATTTTTGTTAGGAATCTAACCTGGATACTTACACAGGAATCAGAAAGAACAACTTCCTAATGGCTGCCCAGCAGGGAGGTTGTACTCATAACTGGTGTTAGCTTCATACTCGATGCTGACAGATATGGATTTAAATGTTCAAATACTAGGAAGCCTCCCTTTACTAAGGGTATAACATATTAGAAAGTAAGAGATTGGAGAGATATTGTGAGCCCATTTTTAAATTACTCCTTTCTTGGAAATATGTATATAAATATATGTACATATATACACATGTGTGTGTGTATATATATATAAAATATACTCAGGTAAACACATGTATTTTATCAGAATGAGATATGATTCTTTTTCATTTTAAGGGCTTCACAATCAATGTGAGTAAGAATGTCAGTTCTTATTTAAACACTATACAAATGCAGATAGGGCATATTTTCCAAGCAGAAATTCATTATTTCAAATCAATTGTTAGGGCTAGTTTACCTCAATTGAAGAAAGACATACTTTTTACTTTGGACACTCCTAAAAGGAACTTACTCTATCACAGATGGAGCAAATACTTGCATGCCTATGGTGTCTTCATGCAAGACTTCACTCTGCTGCCCCCCCACGCAAAACTGCTCAGAAACATTATGTATCAGATAACATAAGTCATAGAGGTACTCAGAATTTCCTCTGTTGCTAAGAATAGACATTGCTGTTAGAGGTTTCCCTGAGAAGGTATCTGCAAATTAGAAATAATTTTCTGTCCAAACTAAAATAGCTTAAATTTATTTGTTTTCCTAGAAGGCATGTTACTTTAAAACAAGAAATGCTGAATATCCCAAGCTGGTGTTTAATTGGAAGTTTTAGACTGGGGAAGATTTAATTTAGATAATTTCTATGTTTCGTTGCATATACAAAGAATATTCTGTTATTTTGACTTTCATTTTTGTGATGATTTTATAGTTTAATTTTCCCTGTTGAAGCATACAGATATTATTTTCTTTTATGTGCATGTAAGTAAATACTAAGCCAATATACAAAATACAGAAACAGCATACTGGGAACATAGGTATACTCTGTATGCTTGTAGTGAAGGCTGCTGTCCATTCTTCTGAAAGACGACACTTGACAATTCATGTGACATGGAAAATACAGAGGTTTTAAATAGGGGTACAGCTAAAATGCAAAACTCAGCCAAGGGCAACAATATCCCTTGCAAACTGTTTTTAACAGTCGCAAACTGCCAAATCCTTTAACAACAGAATTAAGTCTAACCGACAGCTGAAGAAAAGCACACCTGATAGTTAAGAGATAAACTTATGATTTCAGTGTCATAAAAAAGGAAGGCTAGATCTAACCTTCAGCTTGGATTCAAAATGTCATGATACAAAGGGAAATGCAGTTTCTTTTCGTTCTATCTTGGTCATTATCATACAGGCTAAGTCAGGAGCTGTCTCTAAGTCTTTCTTAAAAATGGGAGC
This sequence comes from Irena cyanogastra, assembly GCA_013397155.1. Taxonomy (NCBI): domain Eukaryota; kingdom Metazoa; phylum Chordata; class Aves; order Passeriformes; family Irenidae; genus Irena; species Irena cyanogastra. The sequence goes on from VWZV01002419.1 coordinate 223,405, forward strand.
AAGAAGGCAATTTAATGGTATCTAACTGCAAATATACCTCAGTAGTCTTCATACTTTGTGATTAATCCTAAAGACCCTGTAAAGACAGGCCACATAGAGAGCATCTCAGTGGGACTACTCTCATTCTTAAAACCACAGATGTGTTAAATCTGTTCACAAATTGTGTTTCTTATTGTATAATTAGTGAAAGATCTTGATTCTCATTGTATGAAATGGCAGTAATGCATGAAGATGGGGACTAAGAGTTGAGCTACTTTTTTTTCCATTTTACAATGGGCAAACTTAGGCTGGGCAGGGAAATCTTGGCCAAGCCCTGAACCCCTAAGTTTCATCTGGGTACGTTTACCTGACAGCTGTAATTTTAGTTTTAATAAAAAAGCTATCCATTTACTAATTTGATGTAATGACAGTTGACTGAAGGAGTAATTTCAAGTAATTCAAGTCATTTGAAAAGAGAAGATTTTTTTTCTGTCCACCTTAAAAGAGCATGAGTAAATTAAACAATTAGAACTGGTTACAAAGGTAAGCTAAAATCTAAACATAATAAGACACTGTTTTCAGCATTTCAAAAGAACCAAATACAACACATCAGCAGCTTCAAAATCCTTTTGAATAAGTGCACTCAGAAACAACTAACTAGCAAACAAAGCTTTTATGAAGACAGTGTGGTCAGTGAACTTTTGGCATGTCAATTCTATAAAATGTGGGCCTCTAGAAATATTCCTCACATTTGAGTAAGTAGAAAAGAGCCAAATTTAGCAACAGATGCTCTGGATGGGGCATGATGATTTGTTGCTTTTTACAAAGTTTGACAGGCAAGAATTTCTGTAAAAAGAAAAGCATACTCCTTATGTATTGTTCAAAGGATGCAATTTTTCTTATATTTTGAAGGATTGAGAATAATAAAGTGATCAGAATCTCAGAGACCAGTGGGATGATTTTATAAGATTACTTTATATTTGGGTGAATTTCTATTCTTTTCAAGTAATACAGACACTGATTAAACAACATCCCATATCATGGCATAGCTGTTCTATATCCTAGCATTTATAATAATTTCTAGGCAATAAAGCTAAATCTATCAATAGATAGAACATCTTAGTTCTTAAATAATAGAGTGGGTCAAGTAGTACAGAATCACAGAATATTCTGAGTCAGAAGGGACATACAAGGATCACTGAAGTCCAGCTGCTGGCCCTGCACAGGAAAGCCCCAAGAACTGCATCATGAGCAGTACATAAAAATGAATGTCCTTCAAAAATAAAATGCCTTAGGTTTGGATTTTGGTTTTTTTTTTTTTTTAGCTATTGATTTCATGTAAATATGCAGATGAAGATTTATAGGAGGAAAAATGCTTCAACCTCAGGAATAACAAAAATTATAAGAAATAAGTAGGTAACTGTATCTCATTGTCTTTGGTGAATGCCAAAGCAGAATCAGCATAGCTTCAGCAAACATAGTGTTGGGGTGTTTCCCATCCCATGTCTTTCAGAAGGGCTATTTTACACCTCCAATAGGAAATCCTCATGCTTAATGTAGGATTGTGAAAATGCCAAATGAGAACATCAATTATTGAAAAGGATAAGGGCATCAAGGTGGATTGATTCAACTAATACGATAAAAATTTTCTCTGTCAACAAAATCTATTTTAAAAATTGCACTAAAAAAGTTTATTTTCTAGGTTTCGAAACAGGAAAGTGATTAAGCACATGCTTAAAGTTAACTTTCCTGAACTGGAGGCCTTTAAGAATTAATATGGGCCTCTGAAAATGGGATACAGGATATTCTGAAATATGCTGGGCTTCCAAATAGAGCAGGGCAGAAGGTACAAGCTGATGTTTACGTGCCTCTTGTACCACCAGAACCACTAAAAGAGTCACAACAGCAAAGGCAAAGCCAGAGATGCATCTATGCCTGGCTTCAGCACATGACAAGAAAAATCTTGCCTTTTTGGTCTTGCTCTTTATTAGTTCTCATTCTGCTCAGAATTCACAACAAAGTTGCTTGTACCATCTGAATATATCAATTGTTTTAATAAATTTTGTTGTAAGTTTGAATTGTTTCAGCACTTTTTATTTTGTCTTCCTTTATAATTGCATACTTCAGAGTTACATAATCTGTTTGATTTCTGAACATCTTTTTTTCAGATGTTGCATGAATTCTTAAAATAGGAAAGATATTGTGTACACTTGTGTCATTAGAACATTGTTCAGCATATTGTTTCATTAAGAATGGATATGTTGCAAACTTTTCATGGCAATTACTACAATAGAAGCCTTTGTTTACTTTTGTTAATTTTTTTCCCCACCTGGTTTCCTATTATTAAATTTAGATACATTTTTATGATGTCATGGTTCTCACAAGACCTTCATAGGGTTAAGACATATTGATATGAAAGATACAAAAAAATATTATTGATATAAAATCAAAATGCAAACTCTGGGCAGCTTAATTCAGATCCCAGTAGTTAAAAACAGAAATGTAGCAGCAAATGAGAGGGGAAAAAGAAGAGGGAAAGGAATTAAGATAAGACAGCAAATCAAAGTTGACAAAACATGTTTAAAAGGACAATGCTGTTCTCACTGGCATCTATGGATAGAACTAAAATCAGCTCTGTGTCATTTTGATAGACATAAACATTTAATTCAAATGGCAAATGTATCTTTTTTCTTGAATGTTATCCAAAACAAATAAGAGTGCTCTCCCCAAATTATCCACACTGAGAACGCTTTCAATGCATTTTAAAATTCAACATAATTTGCTCAAGTATAATTATTAGACATTTAAACTATGAATGGATATGCTTAATTGAGTAAGCATGGTTAAGTCACACATTATTCATGTTACCTGATAGGATGAGCATGCAAGCAGGTATTAATAATATAATGAATAGTCTAAAGTCTACTTCTACGAGCTCAAGCCTCCAGTTTTTAAGTTCAGCAAATGTGAATGTCTCAAATTTAATTGCTAGATATTCCCAGAAAATACGTGTTGGTGCTGTATTTATTTAATTTTTTTAACATGGGTGATGGAATAATTGTTGAGTGCTTGCAAGAATACCACGACATGTTTTTGTTTTTTTTTTTGTTCATTTGTTTTTCTCTCTTGGTTTTTTGCCTGATCACTGTACTAGGCACAAGCTCAAAGCTATTTATGGGTAAAAACACCAATGACGAAACAAAAGCCAGAATACAGAAGATATGAACAACTTCTTAAATATTTTATGATACTTTGAAAAAACAGAAAGCAAATTCAATTGTTCAGACTAAGATACTGTATTTTGCTAAATCTGCAAATACAGTAAGGATAGACAAATTAGTCAAAAGTGAAAATTTGCTTCAGCCTTTGAATCCCTAACAATCAGACTTATGTAATTATTGAAATATAAGTATGCATTTCTGTGGAATGTAAGGGCTGAAATCAATGAAAAATATGGAAGAAAATTGATGAAAAATAAAATTTCCATGAGAAATTGTCATTTATTGAATGTCTTTTATCATTGGTCTTTTATATATCATATTTGTTTTCCTTTACTGTAAAGCTGTTGAAGAGAGGAGAGAAATGTACAAAGCCCAGGTACTCCTAACCATCATTCAGAGCACCTAAATTTGACACTAGCTTTGACTTTGATATCGCTGTTTTAAAGCTGATCTAATACTGTTGCCCTGGAAAAGAGCAGTCCTGTCTTTTCCCTCTCCATCCCACCCAGAACTGATGGTTTCTGCCCACTCCCTTGCAGCAGCCTACAGTGACTTGTTCAGTCTCAGGGAGATTAGGTCAGTGCACTAATGTTGCTTAAAACTCATTATATTCTTCCAGGGTTAACTTTAAATTGATTTACCTCTGTAATAGAAAAGAAGCAGCAGAAATGTCGTGAAAGCTGGACCATGCATCTCAGCATCAGGCTGTTTTTAGGTCAGCTTAAATTCATCATGAAACTGATCTTCAACAAGATGTCTAAAAATATGATATGGCTTTGGTTTCCTCACTTCAATAAAAAATGCTGATAATATGAAATTTCTCAGCCAACTCTGATTCAGGCTTTTACTGACTTTTCTTGCTTGTTTAATGACAGGGAACATATAGAACATTTTTCACTGTAGTTTCTCCTACATCTGTTGAACATAGGTTCCAGAATCATATTTACCTTCTCTTACTTCCTTAACTATAGTCCTTGTTTTCAATCACTCACTTTACCATGGTGGTGCTCTTTATATCAGTGGTAGATATTACTATCAAGACTTATATTGATACATATATATTCCTATTTATATCAGAACTCATAGTTGAATGCTTAATAGCAAAAGAGATTCTACTTATCATGCTCCCAACAAAACCTCTTAAAACCTTCTCATATTCCAGCTCAGAGGTAATTGTCCATCCTTACCCAGAATGTCTTTCTTAGACAATAAGTAGCCTCATTTTCTCCATCACACATGCCTCTGATATCACTCAGGCTTCTCCAATACTGTGCTGTAGTGCTGTGCTTAAACCACAAATGTTTCCATTTCAGCATCTTTGAATATGCCATTTCTTTTTACCCTGTGAGACACCTGATACACCTCAAAACTATTCTTGTTTTTAACATTTACTAATATTTACTTCTTCTTTTTTCCCCTCTAAGGCTGATAAAAGGAAGGAGATTCATGGACAATTCTGCTGCAAAGGCTGGTTTTCTCTTTCCTGTCTTTGACAGACTCATCTGTTCCTGTGCATCAACATGTGGCCTCCCTGTTCTTCAACCATACAGAGCAGTGTCCCGCTCCTCCCACTCAGGCTTCCTCTCCTATAATTTCTCCCACTCATCTCTTTAGATCAGGTTTAAAATCTTGCCTCTGCTTCCTGTCACATTAAGATCTAGCATCTATTGTCCACCTGTTAACATTTTGGATATGCCTTTCTGAGTTTGCTTCTCACATAGTGAGAAGGCCATAGGTTGTCCCTGTGAACCTGTGCAAAGTTAGCATGTCATCTGCCTGTAAATATTTCCTTAACAGTCTCCTGGGCGACATTTTCTGCAAATCTCTTGAAAGCAGCAAGATTCTGACAAAGGCTATCAATCCATCATATTGGTCAAACTGGCTTTACAGTTTCTTGAACTTCCCTGTTTTAACCCCTGCACTACAAGGGACTTGCTGGATGTACCCCTAAATTTAAAGGCTTTGGGGAATGGGTTATTTTTTCCTACTTTTTCCTATGGTACAGTACTAACTACAGAGAAATCTCAGCTATGACAGAGGTTGTGGCTGCTACAGTAAAAAAAAAATCAGTTATTATAATAGATTAACAATTATTAATTTGAGCATATAAAAATAACATACCACAACCAAACTCTAAGTCTTTTGTTACTGCTCTAGTATTACATTTGCAACCAGACAAATGTTAGTGTTTTATCAAATTAAAAATTGCTTTAAAAATCTCTTAATTCTTTCAATTAAAATATTATAACAATACAAAAGCATTGGTAGAGTTTCTGTACTTGAAAATTGCAAATGATGGAGAACGCACTTTGGGATAAAAGTCACTGGATGGCACACAAAGAAGTGGCTTTCTTTCACTTTTCTTGGTGCAGCCCTTAGTCAAAGAAAAGGGCCATGAATGGCTATGGAAGTTGCTGCTGGTATTATTATGGTAGGAATGCTAATAACGTTTTATATTTGTACAAAGGAGAGATCAAGTTATCTGATTATCTAAGAACAAAAAAGTAACTAATTGCAGATTTTAAGTGTACGCATGAATAGAGAAGGAACAGTGTTTTTTCAGATTGGATTCTTTTTTTCCTATTATACCTTACCCTAAACATGTTCCTTAAGTTGTGTATCCCTCTATGTGCATAGACAGCAGGCTGATGTTTTGCACAGAAGCCACTTAGTTGAACACCCACCTTCTAGGATAATCCAGAAGCAGCAGCAGCAGCAATCAAACAGGACATTCCTTCATCAATGATGCCATCAGAAAGAGCTGCTGTGTGACCTCAACATTTGAGAAAAATGTCTCCATGTATAAAGTAAGCAATTAAATAATTTGTGTTTAACCTACTACGGTTCTAGTGCGTGCCCAATTCAGGTAAGAAAGGGTGACGGCTCTTTACAGAAAGTAAACGAGGTCTCGGTAAGATGTGGACATTCCTTATTTTCATTAGCCTCATTTTAGCAGATCAAAAAGACCTTGAGTAGAGAGAGGAGATGAGCTGGGTCTGTTACCACATGTGTATTTTTCATAGGGTTAGACCTGATTACGCCTTCTGGCATCAAAATCTAGTAGTAATCCATGAGGACAGCCTTCATTCAGAATAATCTAACTTCTTAAGGGCCTTCTGCTTTTCAGTGTCCTCTCAGTTGCTGCAGATGAAGATGTACTGCTTCAGGGAAACTACTCTGAGCTCCCTCAGACCTCCAGTCCCTTTGTGCTGGGGAGGTCAGGGATGGCCTATGACAGCTTGGTGATGAAGTGCTCAACACTTAGGACTTTATATATTGAAGGGAAGTACGAAGGAATGATTTAACAGATGTATTTGTGCCTGCAGAAATTTATGGGCATGTGGATATTCTGTGCCAGGACTTTTGAGCTGCTGGCAAATATCCTTGCCAAAAGTCATGGAGCTCAGATTTACACAGAGTATATTTGTCATTAGGGTTGGTATTCATCAAATGTAACCTTGGTATCTTGTATTACTAAACGTCTCAATGCGAGTTGTTTTAATTTTTTCCAGAGATAACCCTGGAATTATCTTTAGAGCACTCAACATTCAATCCCCCTCTCTGGTTTTGCCTTTGCTTAACTAGCAGCTCTCTGTGTTGAGTGTGATTGGTGACATTTCTAAAGAAAGGCATCATGACTGAAAGTTGCTCACTGTCAGTGTCCATACTGTTACAGTTTGGGGGCGATGGATTTTTTTTTTACCTTTTGAAATACCATAAAAGCTTTGGCTTCATAGAAGATCTCACACCGCTACAATATGATGACTGCAACTTGAGGGGGTGGCCTCTACAAGCCGCTGGCATATGGGTTTTATGCATTAGGGTCTGTAAAGGAGATACCACTTGCAAGGATTTACAGTGTGCCAGGACTGTGTGCCAGATGGTAAAAGCCATATGAGTTGCAGAGTTCTTGAAAGAATTTTTTTTTAGTTTGTTTTTGTTTATCATACAGAATGTGCTTCTGGGTTCATAAAGTTTCAGCATGTTCTGCCTACTGCGTCATGGAGAAAAATATTAACTCCATCCTGAATCCAGGCCACCAGGAGAATAAAAATAGTATTTAAAAAAGGAGGTAGGCAGGCCCTTTCCTGGGACAGAAAAAAATAGTTAGTTTAAAATACATTCTTGCTATTTTAAAACTCAAATGAATAGATTGTTACTGCTGTTATTCTCTGAAACGATTTATTCCGAAGATTAAGCAGAGTTCTTTGAAACAAGTATATTTAAACCCTCTGCTTATCCTGTTCACCAGGAAATGCAAAGTTTTTCTTGTTACGAAGAATTACTCACATTTGAGTTTGAGCATATGTTCACCCAGTATCATGGAGGGGCTTCCCCCACCCCAAAGACAAATGGTGTAATAGAGCAAGCCCTGGTAATTTGAAGTCACAGGCCAGGGAAGCACATGTAACCCATGAGACATTGGACTAGCAGGAAGTCCAGGAACACCCCACAGGGGAGTAAGGGCACAGTGTGCGTGGGCTGTAGCGGGGGATCGCAAACCCACAACATTTAGTATAACAGATGTTCTGCGATAAAGAGGATGCAACATCAAGGTATTTACCTAGATTGTCCATCTTCTTTGACGCTAACTACTGTGCCTGTGAAAATTCACCTAAACCCGCCATTTCTTCACAAGAAAGAAGCCATGCGACGGTCAAAAAACCGTGGAGACACCGGGCTGAGGGGACCCTGAGGGCAGAGAGGCCTCCGCGGGCCCAACCCTCGGGCTCCAGGCAGGCGCTGGGCAGGCCAGACTGCAAAATGGGAGCTCGTCCTCCTGCCGCGCCGCGGCTCCCAGGTTCGGGTTCAGGTTCGGATTCGGATTCGGGTTCGTGGGGCCCGGGCCGGTGCCGCCAGGTGGCGGAGCGGACCCGGCGGGCAGCGCTGGGCGGGGCAGCGCCGCCGCGTGTTCCTGTTATTGTCCCTAAATAGCTGACCTTGGGAGAGACGCGGCCCCGCTCCGAACTCCGCGCTGCCGCCCGCGCCGCCTTATCAGCCGTTTGTTTAGCTGGGTGGGAAGCCGAGCCCCGCCTGCCCGGCCCGCCAGCAACTTCGGGGTTTTTCCACCAGCCCCGCTGGATTTTACCGGGCTCCTCGTAGCAAAGTGTCTCGAAGCACGGGGTAATGCCCTGGTTTTAAAATTGGTGTCCCCCGGGGCGCGTTAGGGAGCGCGGTGCCGCGAACGCGATCAAAGCTGGCTCCGAGCTACGCCCAGAATGCCGCAAGTTTATGTGAAAATGAAGTAATCGTAGGTTCAATATAAATTCCTGTGTTAAACCCCCCACTTCATGCTTTGAGTCTGAGTCACTTCAGCTAGACTACAGCTACCATTGACATACGGGCTATGGATGTGATCCAGGAAAACAAGATATTTTGGGACGGGTGAAGGGCATCTCAAGTTTGTATTGCTTACTGGTAAAATTATTCATTTTTGTTGAAACCTCCAATTCCTGGCTGAACCATGCTGTGATAGATAGGGGTAAAACATGGTTTGCTTGACTATTGATAGTAAGCTGCATGCTGCTTTTTGTGAGTGAGAGATCACTGCTGCTTGTGGAGGCGTCCCAGCCTAATCCCTTCCGTCGACAAAATTGACAGCACAGGCACGTGGTGTACATGGCAGATGAAACTGCATGAACGCTTTATATTTATGTTATTAAATTCGAAGTGTAAATTGATAGTGAGAATTCTGTTGTAACCACCAAAAATAACCACCCCTTGTGCCAATCCATGTTTCCTGATACAGCTTGGTTTTTCTTTTCTTTTCCTTTTTGTCTGCTGCAAAATACAAAATATAGAGGCTTTTAGTCAGTATCTCATCCATTTCAGGTGGGTTTTTTTCCTTTTTTTTTTTTTTTTTCTAATTTAGGTCTTGTTTTCAGGCACACTTCAGTGGACATGGGCATTTATCTCAGAATGCACTAAACACCCTCATTTTACTCTTAGTTATTTGGAACCAGTTTGCTAACTTAAATGTGCCATTGTACCTACTTAAGTGATTGCTTTTTTCATTTTTCTGTTCCTTTTCTCTGTAGTAGTTCAAAAAATATACTTTCAAACAACAAAAATTACAACACGAGCCAAAGAATAAAGTGTTGAGAAGCTCCAAGTCAGACCTAAACTTGTAGCTGCTGATCCAAAGTTTTAAGCCAATTTTTGATACATCTCATATATGGGAATGATTAATCACACAGAAGCCCTTTACAACCAAACAAGGAGATGCAACCTATATTTCCAGAAGGGAAAAAATCCATAAACAGAGACAACAAATTTATAGAGAATAATTGTTACCAAACAGATCAAGTTGAGCTCTTTTTTTTGTTTGGTTTTTGTTTGTTTGTGGGTTTTTTGTTTGGGTTTTGTTTTTTTTTTCTTTTTCTTTTTTTTTTTTTTTTTTTGGTAGAAAAAGACTTTGGAGCTGTTTTTCCAAAGTTTGTGCAGCTGTTAGTTTAGTTGAGTAGAAGAAGGTTTTGGCTTTCAGTGTAAAGTAAATATTTTCAGGGATCAAAGAGGTGGAAAAGGGAGGTGAGGTGAGTGTGCATGTTGAGATGTAACGACTCAGCTCTGAGTGGGCTATTACACAAACAAGTATGTCTATGTTTTTGTCTGCCGCACATCTAATGCCCTGCCAATCAACAAAAATGTATATTGACTTATGTTTTGGATAATTTGAATAAAACAAATCCAGAAAGCAAACCTGAGAAGTTCTTGTTTTTATGGTCTCCTTTTTCCCTCATGACTCCAAGAGGTATGGGTCTGGCCTTATGTGTTGCCACGCCTTTCTCTGACAGAAATGCTTTGAGTTTCGTTTGGAGGGATTTGGGTTAACCACTAGCTAGAGGTCAAAAAATTTTCCATTCACGTGGAGATGAGCCCTCAGTGTGAGTGTTCTCCTTAATCTAGCTACTGCACCTCGAGGTTTGTCTTAAAAGCAGGTAGAAGGAGCTATTGGGTATTTTAGTTGTCTTCAGTTTTGAGAAGAGAATTTTGGGATCTAGGCACAAATATTCATAAAACAGACACCTCTAGATCAACAACTAGAAGCAAGGGCCTAAGCCTGAAGGCATCTCACAAGGCAAGGAATGGAAGGCCCATGGAGGCCTCTCACAGCTCTTTCCCAATAGTCTGACCAAAGAGACATTGCACCAAAATGTAGCTGTCCTTAGGTACAGGCAGCCAAACCCCAGAGATGGAGCAGGAGACAGGTTGCAGAGCCCATGAGAGCATTCAGGGCCCTGACAGGTGTCAGCTATCATGAACACAAGAATCAACTGCTCTGAGATTTTTACACCGTTCCTGAACATTTTCTTTATACACAGCAAAGAGCAGGGGATGTAACTTGTCCTTGTCACAGAAGAGGAACAAAGCACAACACTCTCATCAGGCCCACAAAGCCTGCACAGAACTCTTTCAGCCTGAAGTCTGGTGGTTCAGTAAAAATCAGGTTCAAAGGACCACCTCAGCTTCCTGCCTGAACTAAGTACTTCCTCTGGCTCTCCATGCTTTTTGTCCTTACTTTCATGGGTCCTTGAGAGTTCTCTAGTCAGTCCCTGCAGCAGCCACCTTCTCTCTTCCTACACAGTTTGCATTTGTCAGTCTCCGGTACAGAAGTCACTGACTTCTGCTGCTTTGTGCTGCTCTGTGTTTATGGAGATCCTCCCTTGAAATTATTTGGAGAGCCATTCATGCTCCACTCCTTCAGATCATCTGCCTTAAGAGTCCTCCTAAGGAGGATGCATTTAGAAAATCAGCCAATTACACTAATGGTGGCTAGCCTGAGGGAAAGTTAGGAAGAGGGTGGGGGGCTTTAGGTATTGTAATATTTAAATAATAATTATCTATTAACATCTTTCTAAAATGGCTTAAAGTTTAGATGCATGTCTTTCACCAATCACTCAATTTCATGATTTTTATTAGTTTTTTAGATACAATCTCCAGTTGATTTGGTCTTAAAATAATTTTCCTTCACTAACTAAAATAGGTGATTAAGAACATCTTAATTATGACTCTGATTCAGAAAAACAGACAAATTATTTATGTCCTAACGAGCTATGCAAAACTGGAACCAAAATTACTGGTGCTACTTGTAGTGTAATTTTGGCCTATAATAGTTTGTTACCTTTTTCTTAATTGTATAAGATTACTTCTTCCTCTGCTGGGGATTTGAGCAGTGAGAGTATTTGACTCATTAGGTTAAGCTATGGGACAGTCTTTTAGCACTTTTATGGAAATTTTATTTTTCTTGCTTGCCTTAATTTAAACATCATCTCTGATTTGTCATGAGCAAGGAAAAAGGTCATTGAAAAGTATGACAATAGTAAGTTCTATCCAGTGTTAACATGCACAACCTGCTAGCAGCATATTTCTTTTAACCAATATGCCAGAGTTCTTATGTCCAGAACTGGAAGAGTTCAAGTACTCCTAAAGCATGAAGGAGAGGCCACTGAAGGAGTGCCATGGGTTAGTATGCAGAATTACTTTGAATAAGTAGGCTTTTGAAAAAGAAGCCTCAGAAAATACGGTGCTTCCTAAGAATGCAGTATGTGACTTTAATAACTCCTCTGGATGGTAAAGTGATAGAAAATGAAGGGGATTGAAATCCTTCACTTAGTCACAGGACACGTAAATGAGATAGAAATTATCTAGATTTCACAGAAATTAATAATCAGTCATATAGGTAGCTGTAGCTGGTGCTAGTCCCAGCACATAGCTTTGTTGCTGGCCAGAATATCAAAAACTCATGGAGTTTATTGATTGTTTCTGAATTATCTGAAGAAATTGTTTGATAACAGTCCACAACTGTTTTGAAACAATTTCAGACACATTCACTAAAGCATGTTAGAATTACTGCTTATCTTCCAGGATCAAATGGATAAACAAGGCTTTTGTACATACATTTGAAAAAGCTCTGGGGAAAATTAAGCAGAATTTTATTTGCAAGTACAAACTCTGTATCAAAGTCCACCATACCGGCAACTTTAATCAAAAGCTTTCCAGACTTTATGATTTGTTACAGATACCATGTATTTTGCACAGGAACTGGATAAATATGGTGGAGGAAATAGAATCCGTAATGTACGCTTCCCAGACATCCTGCATCCATCAGTAGGATGTGCATAAAATTACGAAGGGTGAAACAATTAGGTTAAAGGTGTTGTCAAGAAGGTATATTACTGGGAGCATGGCATGGCTGTTTTTGGAAAAAGGGGCATAATGAAGAAATATATTGACCAGCTGTTACGAGACAAAAAGGTTTAGGAAGAGAAAAGTGTGCTGAAATTAAAGCTGATGTCCATGTAGTTACTGGGGAGGAAAATGATTATGCTTTTTATTGGCCTGAAGGGGTTGTAAATGAAAATGTTACAGTAGGATGTGAATCTTTTAATACAGATGAAGGGCTGAGGATGAACAAATGCCAATTCCCTTCCTAACAAACTACCTTTAGCCGTAGGGCATATACAGATTAAAACTTAGCTTTAAACATGTCATGGGAACCATGTTGGGTATATGTTACAAGTGGCTTTGTTATTTGTGAATCTATTACAATGAACAGTAATTAATAAATACATATACTATATATGGATCTATATATAAAAAAATATCCTGAATTATAAGACTTTGAGTTATATGTTTAAAGAAAGCCTCTATTTAAGTCACATTGAATTTAGAGCTGTGCTTGAATCCTTCCTTGATCTGGGACCTTAGGCAGATATTTTCCTTTTCTGGGCATCATGACATCTTGAATCTCTCATTTTGCAAGGCAGAGTCAATATGATATGCTACAGAAAAGTATTTTCTCACGAAGACTTTGTTATTGTTCCCATTTTCTTTCATCTCAAATAAAAATAACTCATGCTGAAAATGCAGTCTGTGTATACTGGCAATTAAAAACAAATCAGGAAATCTCTCTGCTATATTAAATCACACATGCCTAGTTATGATTTAACATGCTGGGGAATGAAACCAAATTCCACCCTGAAGTATCAAACACTGCTTTTGTAAACACTCGATTTCTCATTCAGAATAACTTTTCCCCCCATGCTTATACCATTAATGTATGCATCTCAAAATTCCTGTGGAGAATGAAATTATTGGCTTGCCTACCAGTAAATACATGTGGTTCCTGTTTAAAGCAATGTTCCAGGTAAGTGAAAATGAGAAATCCTGGAGAGCAGCCAGGTTTGCTTTTTCAAATGCAAGCAAGCAAGCTGTCTTGCAATTGGCTATGCTTCTTCAGTGAAAAGGCAGCAGGAGGAGACATTAAAAATAGAGAGCAAGCAATAGAGAGAAAGACCATGTGGGAACCTAATACAGCACACTAGGTACAAGTTGTACCTTTGTTTTCACTGAAGCAACCCTACTGAAATAACTACTGCAGGAAATATACCATGGTTTATCAAGATATTCAGTAAACAAAAAAAATAACTGATGTCACAGTACCTCGAAGTGGAGGAGATGTGCCAAAGATTCTGATGTAGGACATTCAACCAAGCTTCTTGGTTAGTCTCATCAAAACAAATGAATTCTCTTATTTTTCACAGATCTTTTCCAACTGCTGTCTCTCTCTCTCTAAGCAGTGAGACAGTATATTGAGTTTATGTAAAATATTTTCTGTGAATAATCACAGAATCACGAGGCTGAGATCCAAAGGACATGTAGGCAGTTAGTGAAATCTTTTATGGAGAATTAATATTGAAAAGTAAGATGATGATGATGATGATGATGATGATGATGATGATGATGATGATGATGATGAATATTGACTTCTGAGGGAATATTGAAACAGGCCTAAATGTAGATTGTTCATATGGCTGCAATACAATATGGCAGAAGAAAAACAACATGGTAATTTGATACTGCACACTGTATCAGAGGGGAAAGAGAGAGCTGCAGGAAAGTGCCAATGTAAACACTACCTGGAATTCTCTTTTTAGATTGCTGGCCAGGATGCATTGCTGGGTGACACTCAAAAAGCAGCAAAATACCAGGGAAATGTTCAAGGTAAGACTACAGTCTTGAGAACTTTTTTTTTTTTTCCCTGAGAATGACTGAAGAGAAATATATTTTAAGTATATAGATTTAAATGTCAAAGAAATGCAAGGATAACAATTAGAGAACTTTAGGAACTTTTTGGTATCAGGGGCACTTGATGTGCTTGTTGACCTTGCATACATTTTTCTCAGCCTCTCTAGCTGCTAGATATGATCTGATTGCAGTGAACTATCTCAGGACACTTGTCACCTTTGAAACTTGCAATTAGCCTCATCAAAATGTTAGAACTAGGGGCTGTGGAGGATATGGCTGCAGGCAGAGAGGAGTCATAGCAGGCACCATTGGAGCCTGTCTCAGTCAGGAAGGCTGGCAAGGCAGTTTGTAAGCTGGTGCACCAGAGAAGACCCTTCTTCTTTGGGTGTCTCATTCAAGACAGACAGGGCCAACTTGCTGCTCAGGCAGAGTAGTAAGTAGCCAGCAGTAGCAGAGCCAACAGCTTTGCCTATGCCAAAGGGCACAAGGACTGTTTGTAAGAGGAGAGCTTGCTGCATAAACAGCAAATTCCTGCCTCCTTCCCCTCCTCCTCTTCCTCCTCCTTCTCTGCTCCTTGGCTGAGAAAGGGGTTAGGGTTTGCCAAAAGACAAGCATTACTAAATTCCTGTTTTACAGACACCTCAGAAAAGGTCCACTGCTCCATCTTAGTTTGACTCTCAGACCCCAGTGTCTCTCCAAATTCTTCCAGCAGCACCATCTGCCCCAGTGCCCATTAGTTGCCTTTTAAGTCCTTTCACTCCACTGTGTGCTGAGTCACCTTGGTCTTTTCCCACAGCCAGCTTCCATATGCTACATTCCTTGAGACAAGTCAGTTCTCCCTGTATAGAAAGTTGCTTTGAGGGATTTAGTTTTACCACCCAAAAGACAGATGGTTAGTCACATAAGGCTGATTTTTTTACTGCCTCAAAGGGGCATCCTAGCTTGGGATAGACAAGGTGATATAGTAACTGTCACAGGATGAATGTGAGTCCCAGACTAGGTCTGCATCAGCCAGCAGAACATGTCAGGGTGTGCAAGTCTGTAGACCAAAGCAATTTGGAGTCCGTCATGTACGTGCCTCATGCATTTTGGGAGTTTGTACTCAGCTAGATTTCTTCTGATACAGTCTGGAGTGTAAGCACACAGTAGCATTTGAAGTGTCACAGGTCTGGTTTACGCCTGCATCTTCTGGCTTCGATCTGTCTGGAAGAAAACCTTCTTGTGCATTCTGAGGCAGTTCCACACTGTAACCCGAACCACAGAAAGTGGGGAAGATTTGAATTAAAACTCTGCTGTAGATGCACTCTCAAATCAGTTCCAAATATTCTTAAGAGCCACTTATAGGAGATTTGGTTTTCAAAAGTCTTTGCACAGAACAAATTAATTGTATCCATCAGTTTGCTCTTATCTATCATTGTGTTAATTCTTTCTAAGAACTTTAATGGGATAGACATGTTTACTATTACAGAAGCTGAATTGTTTCATTCTTATCATTTTATATTAATCTGTGGTGCTTTTCAACTCTCTATTTAATTATGTTCTCCTCTGTTTTTCTTTGCACTGAAATAGGGCCATAAACAGAGTCCACAAAAATACTTATAATATTGACTGTGTAAGGCATCTCTCCTCAATCTATCAAGTGAAAGGAGGTTGTTTTATGAGAGGAATTTTGAAAGATCTTTGGCAGATTTTCTGCCTTTCAAATGTTTGTACCAGTTGGAACAGTGAACATGTCACTGAATAGATGGTGAGTAAAATCTTCCCATTCAATGAGACTAGGAGATCAGATACTAGATCAGACATCATGTCTGGGAGATTATCTTAGAGGCTTTTCTTGGTCTAAGTGTAATTGTCAGGGCTCAGTGGGACAACAGGGAGCATAAACAGAGGAAAACAAGGGATTTCCTGTGAATATGTAAGAGGTAGTGGTGGGTATTGATAGGAATCAAAAGAAGAATGAGCCAGGGTCTGCTGCTGGGAAATGTAATGTTTGCATGTCTCTTGTATGGGCTGAAACTAAGGAGGGAGAACAGTCCTAGGAACTGTGCTGTGAGAAAGGAAAGACTAAAACTCTGAAGAAAGGATTTCTCTTGAATCTTAGGTTCACACATTCTGATCAGGTTTGCAGCTTGTTATTTTTCACCCTTTCTTTGATTCCTAGCGATCATGTTCAGGTAAACAATGCTGCTTCTCAGAAAGTTGAGGGTTCCCAGGATATCCCTTTTCAGCAGCCAGAAGCTGGCAGTGCAGGGGTCTTCTGTGTGTGCATGAAGACTGCAGGTCTGTGAACTCTTGCTGAGGCAGTGACTGGCCTGTCTGCCCTGCTGCAGTGGGGTACCCTGACTGTAGAACGACTGAAAAGCATCTGGAGAAATGGTAATTTGAATATAAAGGAAGTTATAATTGTGGATGTGAGAATAATAGCAGGAAAATGGTCTCATCCTCTCCATGTAGTGATGCCATGCAATACAACAAAGGAACGCTGGCACTGAGGTAAATCTGAACTGCTGAGCTCTAAGTAGATGTGCAGGAAAAGATAGCACACAATAGGCCAGAGAAAGAAACATAGTTAATTCAACAGCACTGTCTTTCACATGCATTTGTTGTGGGGAGAGCTAATGCATTTTGATTTTTTTAGGTCTGATGCAGCCAAATTTTTAAAGAAATCAGGATCATTCATACTTTCTCTCTATCAACAGAAATGTTCATCTGATAGGATATGATCTCTATTTGCCATCTGCAATGGATGATGGAATCCTTTTGAGTCATGTTTTAAAAAATATTAATGAAAGCAAGAAGACAACTGGAAAAATTGCAAAGAGAAAGTGCCAAAACAAATAAAATAACTTTCTTTAGAAAATTCTGAAGCAAGGCTTCAAGTGCAATTTAGGACATCACATAAAGGAAATAAGATACAGGACAGAAGATAAGCTTTCTTCTGGAGCTTGAAATTAAATTGTGAATCAGCAAGGTACAGAAATATAATGCAAATATTTCAGACAGGAGGTGCTGCAACTAAGTCCCTGTGAATATTATATAGCTAATTACTTTTGTGTTTTCTGTATCAACTTAATTTTAGGTCTTTTTAAGAGATTCACAAATAATCTTCTGGTAACAGTATTAGTGGTTTAAAGCATCTTCTGTTATTAAAGTTGGGAATCAATTGCTGCTTACCAAGCAAGTTTTGGTTTCTGAAAGGCATATCTTATTTCTTTATAAAATTCTATCCTAATTAGGATTTAAAGTGATATTTTTTTCTCAGACAACAATGTCAGACAAGGAAAGGGAAAATATAGATGCTTTTTTTTGTTTCTGAAATATAAGCCTTTGATTTTTATGAAAGGTACTGGTGTGTGAGGATGCAGAATATCTCAGGTCAGAGAAGAGGCTGGAAATATGATAAAACTGGGGATTGATTGAAGGGCACTGATAAAATGTAACCACTTCCATGACACAGGGTTGAAATGACTTTATGTTACTGGTTGTTTGTAACAAGAAATATACACAAACTAAGAAAGGGATAGAGAATGCAAACACAGTAAGATTTGCCAAAAACAGAGCAGGCTCTCACTGAATTAGTTTATGAATTTCTCAGCCTATGAAAAATATATATCAGGCTTCATTCCAAAATACTCTATTTTCATTCTGAGAAAAACAACTCCAAACAACCTTGGAATGTCTAAAACAGTTTGAAATGAATCAGTTAGCATTCACATTTTGGAACAGTTCACAAAAATAGTGACAAGCATTATATTCTTCTAACAAGTTTCAGATTTGACGGATTTGGGTCTTTAAACAGAGTTTAAGATTGAAGCCTGTTTCTCTTTTTGCAGCTATCCAAATTGTGTGTTGCCATTGTCCCTGCAGCTCTCACATTTTACAGGAAGAAGAGCACAAAATGCAAAACTGAATTGAGGAAAAATCAGACAAGGTCACTTCTGTAGGCTACAGAGGAAGCATCCATGACTTGATAGCCTAAGCATCAGTCTGTTATAATAATTAGTACATTATCAATGCTGAATAAAAAATAGTCAAAATAAGATCCATGCTGTTGTGAAAGTTTAAATAGAGCTTTCAATAACTTGCTTTTTAGCCTGCACCCAGCTGAGGGCCTGATGGTGTGGGGTGCAGCAACTCAGGGCGTGTGTGCACTGTTCTGGGATGCTTTTCCACCAGGTGCAGGTGGTGCATTGTGGATTGTAGGGTGCAGCATGGTTCCTCATGAAGGGACAGCATGCACATCTCCCTCTGGGGGTGTCTGCAAGTGTCTGGGCTCCCAGGAGAGGAGAGCTTGTGATCCACACTCCACTGTATGTGTGTGTGTGCATAAATGTGTACTTAGTTGTGTGTATGGGCTAATAGTCCTTCTTGAGATTACTTGTAGAAGGTGATTTGATAAAGTTTAGCAGTATGAAAATATAAGTATTAATATTGAAATTATTTTTATATATTTTTATATAGATAGCTTTAAGTCACAAGGAAATTTATGTAGAAAACTTTTGAAGGAAAATGCAATATTGTGATATTTTTACATAAGGTGTAATTGTTACAGTTATGATTCGATAGGTGGAACAACAACTATTATTAAATGAATGGACTCTTGCTTTCACATGTACTTAAAAATCTAATGTCAAACTGACAGTAACTAAAGTATTGTTGGAAGAATTTGGTTCAGCATGACTTTTGGCACCTTTTGTTCCTTGTCTGATACTTTCTTGAGTTGAATGTTTTTTTTCCTTCACCGGTTTTATGAAAAGTTTGTTAACTTTCATAGCTCTTCCTTTCCTATCATAAATTAAAAGGCTTAGGGAGGAGTTGCTCCCTTGAGTTACTTCTAAGTTCCAAAAGTTTTGGCACAGCCAACTTTTAATGTTCAGTAACTTTCTAAAGAATACAAGCTTTCTGAGAGACCTGCAACAGCTTCATCCTGTAACTTTGGGATTGCATTCACTGTTCCAAAGAGGAATGGCCTTTCAATTTGGCACAGAGACAGTGTGGTCTGATCAGTGTTGTCAAGTCTTTGCTGCTCACTCAATTCCAAGTTATTGGAATGAGGAGGTAGCCAAGAAAAGTTGCTATGGTAGAGGATTGTTTTGATTTAAAAGAAATAGGGAGGAGGGCAGCACAGACCTACCACCAAGAATGACTCTGTCGTGATGTTGCATTTCGAGTCAAAATAATGTAAATACTGTGTTAGTAAAATGACAGTTGTGAGGGCAGTGGTGATGTAGGGCTGAAAACAGATTAAGGTGAAAAGAACTGAAAGAAATTGCCTCGGGAATTAATAAAGACAGGATGGAAGATTTCATTTTTAGATCAGACCTATTATTAATTTTCAATTGGTAGTACTAAGCTGTATTGTATGAATGGTAGTAGTTTAAAAAGGAGACCAAACTTCAGGGAAAAACCTAATGAAACTGTGACTAATTGTTGCATAGGTTTTGAGCCCCCCAGAGTATTTTCTATGGCAATTTCAAAGCTTCATCCTGTGCATTATTTAAATTATTTGTCAGGTAAACCAGCTTCATCCTAACATTGCAAATTTCTCACATGGTTAATGAAGCCATTGTCTTTGGGGTGGCTGGTCCCCTCCTCTCCACTCAAATTCATTAACAATGGTCAGATATGCAAACAATCGTGTCATCCCCTTTAATCCAGTGATGCTTGTGAACTTTACTGGATTGGAGAGTGCTCCTTATTTTGAAAACCTTTCCTCAAAGGGTGGGGAACCAAGTTTGACAGAGTGAGTGCTTGCTTGGAGATCTGTGCAAACCAGCATTCATCCAATTTGCTGTCAGCAGCTTATAGTCATGCACATCCTTATCAGTTGCAGTGCTTCCAGACAAGAAAATACATTGATGCTTTGCTGTTAATTTTCTTTTTTTCCCTTTTTTTTTACTAAACTGTGCCAGCCTTCAACAGAGAGAGTGAGGAAGAGAGAGGAAGAGGTTTTTACCTTGTTTGGCACAGTGCAGATAGTCCAGTGGGAATCCCTGCCCAGGTGACACAACAAGGGGTGGATCTTGTGAGACATTATGTCACATGATGGAGTGTGGGAATGAGAAAGGAAGCACCCAAGGCAGTGGAGGTTGGGCACTGAGGTACACAGGACTCATGAAGAGGGGCTCAGCTCTAGAATGGGCCAGAACTTGTGATGGATCTTCCTTTCAGCTGCTGGAGACAGGGGAATTGGAACAAGAGTTTGGGCAGTGAACACAAGAGAAGTACTTTAACTGCCAAGAGTCTTGTGTTTATTGTGATCTCTGCTGTAGGGGAGCTTAGACCAGCATCTACACAGCTGAGCAAGACATAAATAAATTATCCATAAAACCCTGCTCTTACACAATGCTCTCCACCCATAGATTTCCACGTTCTTTCCAAAGAAGCCTGACATTATTATTTGTACTTTTCTGAGGGGGAGGTGTGGTAGAAAACAAGGGAATGACTTCTTCATGGTTACCCAGCAAAGCAGTGATACCCCTGGGCCAAGGACACAGTTCTCCCAAATGCCAGTGTGCAACTAGGCACATGAGAAACCCGCCTTTCCATATGTGCTGGTGTCCTGCTCTCTATAAAGGATTTTCCTGGCACTAGGAGTGTATTTCAAGGTAAATAGTAAAAAATCCTGCTAATCTAATAACTAGCATGGGAAGATTTGATGCTTGAGCGTAGAATTAAGCTAACCATCTTCACAGCTCTTAAGAACTTGACCAAAAAGCAGAATCCATTTTGCCTTTTCATTCTGTGTATCCATGTGACTGTCTAACAACATCTGTAGGAGGTCATTGATAGCCTGTGATGTGTCCTTTCACCTTTGCAGATAATTTGCTGTTTTGGTTTTTTGCCTAAATCGTTTGATGGGTGATACAGGATTGTTGTCTTCAGTAAATTATTAATGGTGATGTTGCAGGCTCAAAAGCTCAAACCCATCCTCTTTCAATGGAACGGCAAAATCTGTGGCTAACAAGTAGGTTTCAGCCTTTATTTTTCCAGTGGGGTAAAACCACATCCACAAAGGCTACTCCTTCTGAATGTGAAATGATTCAGAATGCCTCTGGCTGTATCTCCAGGCCATAGAGAATAGTATAAGTATAGGGCCATGCACCAAGGCAACCAGAGATGAAAAAGCTATGGAAAATTTGCAATGAAATGTTCCTAGAGCCATCCCTCTAGGAGAAATTATGTGCAACAAAAGGACAATTGATGTTAATAATTCATTCAACTCTAAAAAGGACTTACTATGTTTTCCTTGATTGAAATGATAGCTAAATGATGTCTGTCCAAGATTTTGTATGCCCAGTGGGAAAGATGTAGCCTTGATCTGCCTAGAACCTCTAGTAAATCCATGACTGCCTTAACACATCATTAACAGAACAGTTTAATACATACAGTATTAAAATGATCAGATCCTTTGAAAGTCAGCCAAACAACACAGAAACTCATTTCCAGAACTGACTTCTACCTCTTTATAGTTGCCCTCCTTGTTCTCTTCAAAAACCACGTGGGGAGAGAAAATCCTGAATTCTTACCTTTTTGCTTGAAATCAGGAGCAAATTTCCAAGCTACTCTGCATGTCTTAATTTTAAGCTGATATAGTCTGTTCTTTTTTTCTCTAGCCTAGGTGTTGTTTCAGCATGTTTATGCACTTTGTCACACATGCAGTCCAAGGTGTGGAGAAAAATCTTCTTGCACCTTTGGGCTGTGGTTTAACTGTTCTGTTTGGAGCTTTCTATGGGCTTAGCACTGATCAGTTGTTGAAGACAGTACAGGGCTAAAAACTGGGGGAAGCCTGAATGAAATTTTCTCCAAGAGCCCTCAGAAACAAGAACAGGCAGGGCACAGTCTACATTTCTAGGGCAAGGAAAAGGCACAGGTGCTGTCAGTGATGAGTTTGGGGAGCAGCCCCACCATTAGGTGTGCCAGCAGGGTGGATGGATTATTGCTGCTCCAAGGCTGCTGATGGCCAGTGCTGGGCCAGGGCTGGTGCTTCTGAAGTCTTTTCTTCAGCATTCCTGACTCCTCCAGTCTCTTATGCAGTGGCTGTCAGCAACTGTGCCTACATGCACAAAGCCAGGCAAGGGTGGGGCTGAATGCAGCTGGTGGCAGCAGCTTGAATGGGAATAAATGATACCTGTATGAGAGGCCTGTGAGTCACTGTCAGATCACTGGTTCTGTTTTCCTTGTCTGTCTTCATTTTGCAAAATGGTAGGTGAAGACCTGAACTAAGAGACTATTAAGAATCGAGTTCTTAAATGCTTTTCGGCCACACAGCGCGAGAGAGAAAGAAAACTATTTACTGGGGAATTTCATCTGAAACCTGGAAAACTGCTTGCCGAAACACAAATGAAATGAGCATTCTATGTCACAGTCTTTAAGAAACACTGCATTTCATTTTATTTTAGAAGCAGCTGGTTATTGCTGGATGGTGACAAGGCAGAGGATGGCAGTGGAGGGGTCACCCTTCCACAGAGCCATTTACCAAGCTCTGATCTGAAGGCAATCTTTAAAAATAAATGAAAAGGGGATGCAGTCTGTATGAATTCAGAGATGACCTAGCACACAGTTTAAAGATGCTTAAAAGAGGAGAATAGGAGAATTCATTGTGTGTGGGGGATGCTGGAGAGCTGCCCTGTGTTTGGATATGCAAAATAAAGATCTGTTTTGTAAAGGAGCTAAGCATCTGGAACTTTCTTTTGCCATTAGCCTACTAGTCAGATAAAACAGATAAATGCTAATCTAATCAATCTATTAAATAATTATTTTTCAATGAAATAGAAGCTAAAAAAAATCTTAGTAACAAAGCTCTCCAATCAATACTTTGCATAAGTAGTGTGTGAGTACAGAATGCTAAATTGAGGTTACACCAATATTTGTTTATATACAGAATATACATATGCCTTCTCCCACCCATATCTATACTAGAAAAGACAGGATAGCTGATGAATGAGCCAAGAAAAACGGGTTTTTTTGGATGATACCTTTTTAGAACTGACTTCTCTGCAGAATTCAAAAAATGTGTTTGAAATTAGAGGACTGTTTATAGAGGACATAAAAAAGTAGATGGAAGAAGAAATCACTTAGAGAAATGCTAATCTCCTCCTCCACAAACTGCCCTTTGCTATGACCCTGACCTTTACTTCTGTCAGTTGATAAGATCCTGAAATATTTGTTGTGATATTTTGGGAATAGACAGGTACAGATACAGCTATATGCTGGCTACTCTGAGTCATTCTTTCCCTACAGATGAAGGTGTAAAGAAAAAATCTATCTAAACATGTCTACAGACACATTATTTGTCAAGCACTAAGGCATGCATGTTTAAATTAAAACAGTCCCTCAAAGTTGTTAATTTTTATTAGTGCCACACTGAGGGCTGAAACACAAAATAAATAAGTAGTGATTTCAATAATCGTCATCATACTTTCATATTTTCTTACTGCCTTATTACTTAACTTCTGTACTGTCTGTGCTCACAGGGACACCCTCTTTGCTGAGCCCGTTTGTTCTGCCGCAATCCGCAGTGGTCCGTGCTGTAGATATCCCGTTTGTCTACACCGAATGTGGTTTCACACATGAGAGAGACTGTGAGACATGCAACTGTGAAAACATTTTCTACTTTTATTAATGCTAACTGTTACCATGCCTGCCGCTGCCAAGTGCTGTGCAGCAATTACAGCGAGCTACTTAATATAGTGGCCAGTGGGAGAGGAGGAGACTCTTTCTCTCTTAGTGGCATAGTCAAATGCAGCAGCTGTTTTAGGGATAAAAACATGCACACAGCTGGCTTCTGGGCAGTTGCTCTTGTTCACTAAAGCACTCGCTGTAGCTACACATAAGCAAAGCATGAATTTCACATTCTTGGCATTATAGTTGAAGATCTCTTGTTGATTTTTTTGAGAGTGAGTTTCTGTTGTGCACTCCAAGTTTTTATTGTATGAACATCAAACAATGTATGTGTTGATTGTGTTCCTTAAACTCAGGTTCTGAAAGACTTTGGAATCTGTCCCTCTTTCCTTTGTGATAATCTCAGGATGTAACCAAAACTCTTTTGAATAAGGAGGTAACTTGGAAAGGATATATTGACCTAGTCCAATGCATACTGGCTGCTACCCCTTTGCGAATAAGGCTCCTTTCAGATGTGTTGCTGTTTGTACACCTGAAACTGCTGCTTATCTGTGCAAAAGTAAGCCACTCTGTTTAAACAAATGATGGAAAACATAAAATCAATTGGATATCCTGTACAGAACACTGGGGGATTTTTCCAGTGTTATCAAGTTTATGCCATATCAGTAATTTGAAATTACTGTTGAGCCAATAGCACTTTTTTTAGGAAGAATAAACCCTGTGATAATTTTTGATGTGATTATTTGGTTTACTGTACAGCCACATTATACTTTGTCTAATTGTTTCTTTCCTTGAATTCAGGATTTGGTTGGAGTATTTCATACCTACTTTGCATGACCAGAAATGACTCATCACACGTGTGACACGTGACAAAACAACCAAAAGCCAAACTCATACTTGCAATTTTATAAACCTTTAAGAAGTGATTGTAGCCCCTCATAATTTGCTGTGTTTCTGCAATTAAAAATCTTATTTATTATAACTAAAAGATGGGTCTTGTAAGCTAATTTAAAGCTGAAAGGTGACTTGTCTTCTGTGTGTCACACAGAAGAATGTACTATCTCTTAAAAATTAATTTCTCTTTCTTCTTGGAATTACTTTGCAGCTATGCTGGAGAGATAACATGACAGTGTCAAACACGCCTTGTCTTTTCAAAAGCAAGCAAGCAGACAGCTGTGAGTGATTCCCCAAACCGTCAGTCAGCATGCAATGTTCAGAAAGTCACAAGTGGGGATGCAAATGTCTCTCTCCCATCCAGGGCTGCCCTACATATGTAGGACAATTGACTGCCTCACAATAGCAATTGGGAAACTGGGGCTTCTGCAGTTGTGTTCTTATTTGTGATCAGTTAGTGTAAACTCGGAATCTCAGAACAAGCCGATAGCTCATGAATACAGCAAAAATGTGGATTTATGATGCCTGTTATCAGTTTTTGTCTTTTTTACACAGAAAATCCCTCCCTTTTCCTCCATCTCTATATTCTCCTCAAGCCAAGCTGATTAGAAACAGCCTGTTACTAGTATCTTAGAACATACACACTCCTGGTCAGAGAGATTGACATTGACTAATTACTGCTCTTGAGATCTCATACTTTAAGGAAAAAGTTTGATATTTTGAACATTTTTTTAGTAGATTCTGATGTTTTATAAATGAAACTGACAATTTAAAAATCTGAGGTTCAGTAACATAAAATATAGCACAATGAAAAATCCACATGCTGTGATTTTACCAGGAATGAAAACTTTTACTCTGGAGAGCACAGAGACTTCTCACAGTTCAAATAATAGAATAAAAAAGAGTGCATAACTGGCATTTTTAGGTCATGTTTCAATACATACTGAAATATTCTCTTTTATTCCAGAGCTGTTCCAGATTGAATTATTTTCATATTTTTTCCAGCAAATTCTTTAGTGGAGTTTTGAGCTCTCATTAGAGCGATGATTTATTTTCTCCTTTCAGTTGTGTAAAGCTGCTGGAGCTGTGTGGCTATATTGGGAGCTAACTGGGTGGCAGATGTAGAGAGATATAATTAATACAAACCAAATGCACATCCACTAAAAGAATTATATTTGCACTTAATCTAATATGTATTCATAGCACGAGCGAGGGGATGACTTCTTACTCTTTCACCTTCAGAGTTTAAAGTAATAAAGTTCACTATGCAGGGAAAAGACAACAGTGAATACAGGACTCAGTAGCATAAATGAAGGAGAATCTGCTTTCTCTTTTGCACATAAAATGTTGGAATTTTTTTTTTCCAAAAAGAGAGAAGGTGGCCGGTATTACAAGTGCTGCTATGTGTGGCTGTAGCAGCTTCCCAAGTGAGTCATCAGCTGTGTTTGGATCCAATTTCACTGTTTTGGATTCAATTTCACTGCACAGACACCACTGACTTAAAGGAAAGGATTTCCTATGTTAGCTGGCAGAAACAGCAGGTTTTTATAGTCTAAGGATCATCTGTTTGAGAAAAAGAACTAACGCTGAGTTGCAGCTTCAGGAATTGCTCCATGACAAAGCCTGTCCTGAGGTGCTGTGGCTGCTTGGTTCAAGGGAGAAATGGACGGATTGGTTTCACCTCTCATTCTGCAAGACATGCAGCCTCTGGCTCCCCATTTGCTCCTCAATAATAAATGCTGTAAAGAGCATGGCATCACCACAGGGAGCTGAAATACTCACACAATTCAGAATTTCTGTGTCATTTCTGTCCAGTATGAAGTGCTACCTGGACCTGAAATACAGAGTGAAAGGATCTTTTCCCTGTCCTTAGAATTATGTATCTAGATGTCATTTGGCATGTCATTAGATGCCTATCTGCATTTTCCAACACCTTTTAGTTTAAAGTAGTCTATATTTCAGCATCTTTTTTTGCCTGTGAAGAGAATCTAGAATAAGGACAAACCAAGTCTAACCAGTATACAAGGAATTTAGTTCTTCTGTACAGATTCTGAAATAGAGGAGAATTTGGTTACAGTTTCTTTTGACAGATGTTGTAAAAGATTATCCTGATTTAGTTAAAAATAATATCAAATCTGTTTTAAAAAAGGAGCCTAGGTGGGTTTTGGAAAGCCTTTTTTTCTCCATTTATACTGGTTTTTGTGTAAGTGATTTTCTGTATGAAAAATCAAAATGGAGCAAAAGATTGACATAAGCGAAGATGTCATTCTTTTAATCTGAAAATGTCAGATGGCAAAAAATCCCAAGCCACTTTTTTGAACAGTTTTACTGAGCTTGGAACTATTCCGTTCATCTCAATGGGGTTTTAGCAATTTCATGTTAATTTTGTTCATTTTTTTCCCCCGTAAGAAAGGGCAGGACTGAAGATCTGCACAATTTGTTGTGATTGATATCTCATTTTGGCTGCCAGTCAGCAGTGGGCTTTGTTCCCAGTGGAGGTCAGCTGTGAGAAGGCAGAATGCCCACAGGTATTCCCTCATCCTGGGCAGAGCTCGGTCGTCATTTCTGAGCCCGGGGGCTCTCGAGTGGCTCCTGAGATAACTGTAATGAAATCTGGTCCTACACATTCAGTAGATGGACTCTAGCAGCTAGTTACAATTTTTTTGTTCGTTGGTCCTAGCTGCATTCCTTGCTGATAGCCAGTGTCAGCACATGCTCTCCTGCAATGTACTACGCAAACATGAAATTACACAGTTAAATAGGCAAAAGTCAGGGTGTGAAAGCAGAGTGATACCTTCACTCAAACACCATTACCCCAGAGTTTTAGCTGTTTCTTCATGCTTCTTAATCATACTTGGCTCAGATGGATTAAAGGCACATTCCCCTTTGCATAGAAGCCTCATTGAACTTTCTGTGACACAGGCTGATTAATCTCATTCAATTTATGCCTGTTTCCTTTAGGGACACATATCAGTGTCTGGGAAGGGAGAGTCCATCTGTGCCTAAAGGGATCAATCACATGGGTGCACTTAGTCTATAACAGTTCATAGCCTCAGATCAGTTCTGTGTGAGAGTTTTTTTTCACAGCTGCCTCTGACTTGCTTATACGAATTCAGAGTCACACGAGTTATTGAAAATTTCCTTGCGAAGTACAGGTTTTGGCCGCTGGACAGAAATAAGTGTTCTTATGTCCATTTCTGGGATATTTCTCCTAAGAGATTTGCGTGGTGACAAGAACACTTTTTCTCAGCTGCAAATGCAATCCACTTTTTAAGTACAAGGCTTTTATAATCCCAGGCTAGGAACAAATTAATCAGAAATCTAGAATTATTTTCAATTCTTATTATCACCATTTTACATATTGTAACTATGTTGATTTTTCTTTTCTTTTGAGAGGCTGAAAAAATAGCAAAAGTCCGCTCTTCACTTCTTAATAGTGTTTGAATGGATAGATACTTCAGATTTTAACTGTGCTATTATTGTCATGTACCACAGACTATTTTTATTCAAAATAAAACGTTACTTATGCAAGCTAAATTTTCCCATATTATCACAACTTTAGAGGGTGATTTGATGAATTTAAAGGGACCATTTTAGGCTACTCGAATAGACAAATATGTGGTCTGAAACAGTTTGATCATTTTGATGTCCATGTAGAAACAACTAAGATGACTGGGGTAACAAGCCCACCCTTAGGCATAAAACACAGACTGTTTTCATTCTCCACACCAAAAAGTGTCAGATCTATGGCATCAAAGCACACTGACTGACTTGCTGCATGTCCTGCTCTATGTTGTCAACATGCTCTGTCCTAAGGAAAAGACAATTCATACTGCTCCTGTACACACTCTGTACAGTGCCCATTTGTGCCAGGTGCTGCAATCTTGCATCTTTGCTCTCTTGTACTTCAATAGAGGTATTCCATGTAAGCTTGTTTCCAGAAAAAATTAAGCCATTACATTGATAAGACTTTTCCACATGGTTATAAATGAAAGTGCTGTTCTGCTTCCTTGTCACAGAATTTAATTAACCTACACACCTGTGCCCACAGAACCAGTTTGGCCACTCAGTTGGTTAGTCACTAGTTCAAAACCCACACAGAGGCTTATAACCCAGTGCAGACTTGCCATAAGCCAGTATCTCTAGCATGCAGAAAGTCCAAGCTGTTTGAAGAAAAATGCTCTTTTCTTTTTCTTCAACAAAAAGGTATGTTACTGAGGTGAAAACTCATACTTATACACACCATGCAGCAATTTTATTGTGAAGAAGTTCTTAGATGAGCATCCTGTGGTCTGCATATGCCTACAAAGGGGTATGTTAATGGAAAATATATTAGCAATGCAAACAAAATAGCTGTAAACGAAATTAACTCTCAATGTGAAATGCTAAAAAATAAAAAACCGGAACACATTTAAAAAACTGAAGGTTTCTCCTGGTACTTCTTCCAAACAGTGAAATAAAATTATTAAGAGAAACACAGAAGGGGCTTTTATTGTTAGCATTACTTTTTCTTTGTTTTTATTATTAGTTTTTTTATTAATAGACTTAGTAAACTGATTAAAAAAGAAAAGCTACTAAAAAAGAGAATACAGCTGTAGCCTTGAGTTACGTGAGAGCTGCAGAAAGGCAGGCCAGGTGTGTGAGTGTTAGTGATGATTAAAAATAAGAGGGAACAGGGCTGCTCTTGCTCCCTTAGAACCTCACTCAAGGGCTGCATGTCTGTGTGAGGGCATCTCCCCTGCAGCTGCTCACCAAGAGTGTGGAAATCATGGGGCTGAATGGTTGAGGGAGAACCTTGATCTCTTTCTCAACAGATGTAACTTTTCTTTGGCCTTTGTAATGAATTTTAATGAATCAGTTATTTGAATTACTCAACAGTGTTCTGAAGTATCACTGCCATGGCAAAAATTTCTTTGACTTTGGTTTTGGTTCTCACTTGAACTACTCTCCTTTTTGTCTCTAGAAGGCTGTATTGGGTTCATCATGCAAAGGGATGGAGGCTGCAACAAAAAGCTGAAAAGCATACATGAAAATAAATGGTGGGAAGTAAACTTTTCAGTGTGTTTTGGCCCTGCCCAGCACTTCTGAGAGGCGAGGTCTTCCACACTTCCAGGCTGGAGTGATTTCCTGTTATTTACTGTGACTTCCATTGGTGTGAAACTACTGGCTGCTTATATCTCTGCATAGCTGGTGAAAGACATATCAGGTTCTGAGTATTTTACATGTCTGCAGTGAGAGGTCTTCATTCATCCATGTAATAGCTACATGCTTTGTCCAAATAAAAGTAGTTTAGGATTTTTGTCATTTGACACTATTGCCATTGAGCTACACAATTCTTAAAATGTATTATTTCCACAATTCCATATAGCAGCAATTAGCTAAAAAGGAAAAGGAAAATAGTTATTTCTGTTTAAGCATAAAGAGGAAAAAAAAATAACTGAAAACATTTAGTATCTTAACTTATTCTCAGAAGTTTACCAGGGGTGATCTAGTCTTAAGGTTTAAAGTCTAAAATACTGGGAAAAATTAAAAATATTATTTTGACAACATACTCTGCCTTTCCTATTTTCTCCCAGCTATGTATTTGTAACTTTTATTTTACTGAAATCTCAATTATGAAATTTATTCTATCTAACAATAGGTTTGGCAAGTAGGTCAGTGTTTTTTCACATCCTATTGCTACTGCCATATTCTAGGCAATTGTGTAGATATTTTAATATGTTCAACGGGACATAAATTGTCTTGGAGGACATTCATGGTTGTTTTGGGGTGTGCAGTGGAGCCAAAGCAGTATTGCTATGGAAAATCATCGAAACAGTGATGCCTCAAACTTGTAAGTCTCCATAGCAACTTAAAAAAATAATGACAGCTGTACCAAGAAATTTGCTAATAGAAGGCCATAACACATTTGTCTAGACTCAGTCATACTTCATACTCATTATAACCTGTAGAAGGATTGTAGGAAAATGAAATGTAGAGAAAAAAGTAGGGAATGTCTGCTTTTCCTGGAATTTCACACTGGTTTCATTCAAGTTACCTGACATTGTCTATGGCAAATATAACCGTAACAGTGAAATTTAAAAATATTTAATATCATAAATTAATTTTATTTTAACTCATTTGATTCTAATAAATACAACATTTCATTTATTATGTGCTATAGACACAGTGGAAATTTCTCAATAATTAGCATAAAGCTAGATGTTCTGAAAGCAAATAGGAAGATACCCATGTTGATAATGTTAAAATTATTGGCTGTAAAAATGTTGAGAATATTGAATGAAAAATACAGCAGTATGAGAAATAATCTGTTTTAAAATGGCCTCGCTCAAGTTCAAATTATAAGCCATGGATGAAAAACCAGAAGGATTCTGTAGGATCAAGGCACAAGAGAGTTTGCTAGCTTTGGTCTGCTAGAAATGCACGAACACACTAGAGAATAAGAAAATCGGCTGTGCAGCCATTAAGTTATAATATGTAGCAAGAACAAATACTTTTATGGGTTGGCATCATTTGAAAGACGCTAAGTTGCTGATTCTAAGGCAGCCTTTGAATTTTTAAAATTTTATATATAACAATTTCCTATATAAACAAAAATTGTATCTAATGGGGCAGATCTCTATTCAAGACTTTACGAAGTGAAGAGTTAATCACAGAACTGAAAAAATAGCTGAAACTGATTTTATCTTGATTACATTTTTATTGTGAGTTCTGCCAAGAATTCATATTCTCAGGGGGTTGAAAGGGACAGTTTAATAAAGCTGAAAGTAATATTGAGACAATCAACTGGAGAAAATGTAAACAGAAACATGAAAAAAATAATTGTCCATTGTTGAATAAAATTTTACTAGATGCCCAAATTGCACATTTCAGAATGATGTTGTTGCAGTGACTTAAGGAAAGAACAGTATGGGTCAAAGTAAAATTAAAAACGTCTCTAAATCATAGTGAAACATGGAAAAAAAAAGCTGGAACAATCATTGTAATCCAAGACTCTTGGATTTTAGGAAGTATAGTGGAAGCAAAATGTTAGAGACAAATATCTCTGGTTATCAGATCTAAGAATGGAAAGGCAGAGAAAGGAGTTCCCAGTTGTATCGGGAATCCCGATAATATTCTTGCTCCGTGACTGTATGATGATAGCAGAGCTGACAGGAATTCATGAAAAGCAGAATCTCAGTCACTTGGAGTCTGCATTTGGGGAAAGCCAGATGGTAGAGTCATGCGACATGTTGATGCAGCCCTTTTAATTCTAACCAGCTACACAGCAGTTTGTTTAAGTTAGACATTTTGAAATCTGCATGTCTAATTAACTTTCATCTGATAGTTTTAAAAGAACTAGCAAAAGACCCTCATAGGCATTTTATTTGGGTAATTACAGAGTCGAAACATGGGAATTTTCAAGTAGGGAAAAATTTAAAGTGTACCAATATTTAAAAATTATAACAGGGCTAGCTCAGGAAATTAAGGGCCTATCAAGATGAGATTGCTTAAACACAATTAATGTCCATCAACATTAGTTTCACAAAATTAATTTTTGTCAGACTAATTCAATCCCATCTTTTGACAAGATTACAAGTTCTTTTCAATCAGGATAGTATTGTTGATGTAATAAAGTTTTTTAAGGACATGCTCTCACTCACACCAGAAGACATTTTCTTAAGAAAATAAAGGAATAGAGAATCAATCTAATACCTATGAATTTTATTAAAAATACAAGCATATTTAAGTATAACTGCAAATAAGGAGCCATCATGGTGAGGATTTGGTCCTCATGAGGTTCATTTCCCTCACATTTTATCTTTCTTAATGAGAGAAGAAAACATGACATTTTCTTCATGAAGTTTCCTTATACCACTAAAACTAGTGGAGGATTAAATGATAAATAAGGCTGCTGAATGGCAGAACAATCTATCTTTAAAAAATGGAACAAGTTATTTTTCTGGAAGCCTGTGCAGTGAGGAACAGTGTGAGCCACGCTCGTAGGACGGAAAAGACTCCATGCTGGGAAATAGGGACTGAAAGGGATTTGATTTTATAATGGATAATCAGATACACGTGGAGCTCCTGCGGTGCGCCACGGCCAAAGTGCTAAAATGATCATTGGACTATAATGAGGAGAATATGAATAAAAGCAGAGAGCTTGCATTATTCAGATGAAGAGTTACTGTGAGGGAAAAGGGAAAGTGCTACACAGACTGTAGCCCCTCGGCAAGGGAAGTCTGGGGCTTTGTGCCTCTGCTAGAGGAGAAAGGGAGGCACTGCCCAGCTGCTCCCAAGTGCCACTGCTTCTCCTGCCCTGTGGAAAAGGATTTTGTTCTTCTTTCTAATTTCTTTTTTTTTGATCATTATTATTTATTTGGTTTTCTTTAGAAAGAAGGGTTTAATAACAACTTTGGTTTAGCTTAAAGGACTGGAAAATATGCTGAAAATGAGGGACAACAGTTCAAAGTCTTGACTTAACCAAAGAATAGAAAAATGGTACAAAGGTATCCCATCTCTTATTTCTCTGGAGAAGACTAGCAAATCCATTGCCTGGAATTAGAGGAATTTAGCCTTGAGGTAATTTACCTCAGAGAAGGGAACTGACCACTGGAAAAACTTACTGTAGCCTGCAGTGGATTTTGTCTGAAGAGAAAATTTGAAACCATGACCAGTTTTTATTCTGCCATAGCTGCACTATTGGTCTTGATACAGAAATTCATTTAGGGGAGTCCTGTAGATGTGTGATATAAGAAATTACATTAATTAATCAACAGAATTTTTCTGGTATTAATGTATTTCAGACAAAAATATGAAATGATCATGTTATTCTCTTGAGATGATCTGCAATAAGGTCTTAGTGATGTTTTTTAAAAATGTACTTTGCAAATAATTTTAATTTATGAGCTAGATAGCAGACTACTAAGATATGAAATCTTGAAGTTCTCCACTAAGTAATAAAAGACTGTTTTTTCTGAGTGCCATAAAGAACAGAAATATGCCTAGATGACAAAATCTGGTCTTTTGTCTCCAAATAAGCATGTTCAGAGACCCCCATTTCTGTCCATCTAGGAAGAGGAAAGCACAAAGCACTGCAGCTCTAGAGGTTAATTCTGCAAGTCAGAAGGCTCTGTCCTGCTGTGGGAATACAGCCCACAGCCCCAGCCTGCCCATGGGCCACTCTTGTGCCCTTGCAGGGGGTCATGCAGGAGATGGGGCTGGGCTTGGGGACAAGGGGAGGAGGTAACAAAGGGGCTAGAGCAAGGGCGTAGACAGAGACTGCTGCCACTACTATGGTGTTAGAAAATCTTCCCTACACTTCCAGATTTCTTTATTTGTATAGTTTGCAAAGTTTTGGTTATTTTACTTTTGGCCAGTTCTACTTTAAATTACGTATTACCTCAAGCCATTTTGTTTCTTCTTTCTTGTTGCACCTGCTGGTACCAGTTTCACCTCATTATACCCACTGGCATAATGTCACTTGCCTTTGAGAACTGGAGCTGATTCAGCCATCCACTCCTCTGTCACCCCACCCTTCCTGCTTGAAGTGATTCAGAGCCTGGCCTTCATCAAGAAGTTAACAAAAAAAGGAAGAAAGCCTTTTAAAACACACCAACACACCCTGCTTCTTGTATGGTCAGTCATTTGCTCTGTGTTACAGACATGCTGTCTGCACTATCAGTGAAATGACAAAAACTGGGCCTTCTTGCATGTTCTTTGCTGACAAAAATTTCCAAGATGATCTGTGTGGTTTGTGAACAACACCTTTGCTGAATGAAAGAAAGGCTGAAGGGACTAGGGAGCAGGATGGAGTGGATTTCAGTGGGCTGGGGAGTGGTACCATGTTCCTTGGGAGAAAGCACTGCTGCAGGTTGCCCCTAGAAAGACCAACATCCCAAAAGACAAGAATTCTGCTGATGTAAATGGAGAAGGGCAGGTCTCCTGTCTTCTTCTGCCAACTGAGAGCGTTCCTGGTAACCTGAACACCCAAGTCCCTTCAGAGGTTGCCTCAGAAAACATACCATATCTTTGTTTTATTCTCCAGGTTTTAATTCCTATCCCCCCCTTTTTTTTTTTGAAATAAGCACCCACTGACCCTCTGAAATATCTGTATAGTTCTCCTGGGTTACCCTGCGCCTCAGATACATTTCTATAAAGGTGCAGCCTCAGCATTACTTTGCTTTTACGTGTGTTTGAGTGTGTGTATGTACTATCTACATCTGGAATGAGGGGTTGTATTAAAAATAAAATAATTATAAAAATAAAATGAAATGGCCTCACATGGAAAGCATTTGGAAAGGAAAATACCAGAGTAAAAATGGAAAAATAAGTACGTGTCAGGCCAGCTGCAGGTTAGGAGCAGCTCTCTGGGAAGCCAGTGGGATTTGCTGGTGCCCTGCATGGGAAGGCAGAGACCAAGCAAGCCCAGCTGCCCTGCAGCACTCTGGTGACCAGAACTTCAGTTATGCCTGCAGGAAGACTTTAACCTTGCTGGCCTCAGGAGTATTTCTCAGAAGCTAAAGACGTCAACTTTAGCAAGACTGTGCCCATAGATAGTAATGACCAAAAGGGAAATCCCTGGGGCACACTGCAGGAAGTTTTTGAAGGTACTTGTGCCAGCAGATATCTGGAGCATGGGCATAAGAAGGGAAGTTCACCTAACAGTCAAATTCATATATTAAGCCCTTCTCAATTAATTCCTGCATAGAGGATAAAGAGACTCCATGCTGCAAACAAAGACATCATACACTGAGTTATTTGTCAGCCTCTAAACTAAGAAAGGATTTTAATACCTTGCTTCGAGAGATTTACATAAGTGATTAAAGTCAGGCATGATTTTAGGAACCTCAGAAGATCAGCCACCTGATAAACTCCCTGCTTCAGGTTAAAATAGATTACACTTAAAAAGCATGTTTCTTGAAAAAAAAAACACAAAGAAGAGATATTTTAGCAACAAAAATTTCCCTTAAAAATTATTAAATTGTTTGGTCTTTTAATAATTGAAACGGCTTCATTACCACGCAAACAAAAAACAGGTTGGCTATTCACCTTTTGGAAGATGGCATTTGCATTGCTATAATAGAAGAGAAGAACCTTAGGAAACTAATGAAGGAGCATAAAAATGCAAATTACTGCAGCTAATTGGCTGTGCCTTCTTACACCTTCTGAATTATTAATTTATGACTGAGTAAATCTGCCCCTTTTAAATAATATAATAAAGAACAACATTGTGTTCTATGCTGTTGACTGGATAGTGTTTGTTCCCTTAATTTTATGGTGAGTTGCTCTTGTTTGCACTGGCAAGATGTTTGCAGTGCTCTGTATAACTCTGCAGGTCCAGCACTCTTCTCATGCAGACTGACACCATTTTATTTCCTTTTTTCTAATTCCTGACTGGGAATGAAGAAGACAAAAGAGGATGCCATTATTACAATAATGCTAATTACATCTTTATTGCCATTGGCAGTAAAGTTTAATCATAAAGCAGGCTCAGAATTCTTCAGGGACCTATTTACATG
This sequence comes from Irena cyanogastra, assembly GCA_013397155.1. Taxonomy (NCBI): domain Eukaryota; kingdom Metazoa; phylum Chordata; class Aves; order Passeriformes; family Irenidae; genus Irena; species Irena cyanogastra. The sequence goes on from VWZV01002419.1 coordinate 259,652, forward strand.
CCAATATGTGAATAATTCCATCCAGTTCAGTGTAGTAACTTAGAGCTGGTTGCTGCCCAGGGGGTTGAAGAAATCAAAATAAAATATTTGATAACTGGAGTTAATATATGCACATTTTTCCCTGAATATTATTTCTTCTCCCATGAAAAATTTGGGAAGACTCTGAGGAACTGCTTATTTTACCTGGGATTTCCAGCCCTTTGGCATACATGAGCAAAGTTTTGCAAGTGCCAGATATTCTACCTGGCAGACCTGTACATTCACAGTGTACATGTATTCACAGAAAGGTCATCACATTCCCTGTGCACACTCACTGGGACTGTGCAGGGCATGAGAGTGTGTCCCTTACTTTCTGAACTTGCCTTATGTTGCCTGAATGCTCCACAGTTATCTGAAAAACCTTGGAGTCAAGTATTTAAGCAATTCTGTGCAACAAGGGCTTAGAAATTAAGCTCAGCTTGTATGATTTCCTTTTTCTCTGATGAGTTCGTGTATATCCCTGTAGCATACTTAAGTTAACAATTTTTCATTTAAAAAAGGTATGCTACAGCACTGAGCACCTTCATGTAGGGAGTGCCTGCAAGACCAAGGTTGGAAGAATTTGGCCTGTGGGATCATTGCTTTAGAGGACAGAGGCAGCCACCATATGCAGCAGGTGGGAATGCCTCCCCTTTTCTCCTTCTGTAAGGCAGAATGTTTCTTATTACAAAAATCAGCCTGTTGAGGTGAAGTTTCTCATTCTCCATTTTAGCCTCCATTTAGTCTCTAAAATGTAGCCAAAACAGGTTAAAAGTTTTGTTGCATTTGATTAAATGTTGCTTAGTGCGTGCTACACCAAACCAAAAAGAAATCCATGTCCCAAGGAGCTCTGTTGATTTTTTCCAGCCACTGCTGTGGCTGGGGTGCCTAAACCAGCTACCACAACGAGGCAGCTCATGGAAAAAGCTTTGCCTGAGTTTAAGTGATCTGGCCAGCTCAAGGCTTCAGTTAGGAAGACAGCACAAGAGAATAGCAGCGAGTCCAGGGAAATTCTAGTCTTGAAGGTAGGTAAACAAAAGCTGAAGAGTATTAAGTCTGATTTATTTTGTTTATCTTTTAGGACTTTTATAATTTGACTGTGCACACTTTGCGTAGGTCTTCTTTTATAGCATCCAAATATCTCACTAGTATCAGTGCATTTCCCAGGTGGGAAAGGAACATTATCTTCAGTTTATAGAAGTGAAATTGAGAGATGCAGGTTGGGTAAAATAGCTCCCCAAGGCTGCCTATAAAAACTTGGGCTGGAATTTGGACTGTCATCCCACTTGCTGCAAAAACTACTGAGCCATCTTTTTTGCAGTCTGAATTTTCAGAGTATTTTCTAAACAAAAGAAAAGAATACCAACCTTGCTTTAGGATGCCAAAGAGATATTGTCTTCTTAGGCCACAGAAACTTGGTGGCCATAGCATGCCAGTTTTTGTTGAGCAAATTTCCATATATCAATCACTGAAAAACTCTCTGTAGTGAATCTGTGGAATATTAGGATCTAGGATCAAAACCAAACCTACTGCCATTTGAAAGGGTGATATTAAGCATTAGGTTTATATTATGTGTTACCTAAAATATTAATGAAATATGTAATATCTGTTAAACTAAAGCCAACAGAAGCAGTGAAGAAGTAACCCTGATATATTACCCAGAAGAGCAAGGAGGAAAACACTCCAGGGAGAAATATTTCAGTAAGAGCCCATAGGTGGTAATTAAAGGCACTTAGGCACAAAAGAATTTCATCCAGATAGATGTATGGGGAATGTAGCATTTACCAAAAACTTGCTGTAGTGTCTCCTTCAGTCATCTCTGAACACCTGGAATCTTCTCTCTTAACTAGGAAGGTGAAGAGTATCAGATGTTTTAATGCTCTGAGAGTTGTTGAAAAAACAAAAAATACCTGAAAGAGATAATAGGTGTCCATAGATTTACAGAGAGAAGGAACAGGCGTACAGGGACTAGTCATTTTTATTTGTCAACAGGCCAAAAACTAAAGGGATTAGCCTGCAGCAAATTAGATTAAATATCAAGGAAAAATATGAATTAGTCATGAAGGGAATATTTTAGAATTAACATCATTGACACTAAGGCTAAACTTCCTAAAGCACAGCTGGAGATGGTTTAAGGTCAGTTTAAGTCTCCCATCACAAAAGGGATAGTGCAGCTTCCTAGGAACGGGCTCCTCTCACGTTCTAGCCATGGGCTGTCTTTTGAACCTCAGCGAGGGTTTTCTTCTTCCTTCTGGAAAGTGACTCTCTGGTCGAGTAGCCCTCTCTCCTCCTTCATATTTTAACCCAGTGGCTGTACACGTCTTAAACGGCTTTTTCATTATCATCTGAGGAAAAGCAGACATCTGGAAATGCGGCATTCTCCCCGCCTTGCTGGGGAGCAGGTGGAGATATCCATTCACAAAGGCATGGCATTTTCTGCAAGATGGGCGAGTAGTCGCAACCTGAGCTTCTTTAAAACCAGTTTTGAAGACAAAAGTAATAATTACTACCCCACGAGAAAAGAAACCCAGCACAGTGACAGAGACGTGCTACAATGACCATTCCTTTGGGAAGAGCCACACTGCTTCCTACCAAGCTCTGTGCTTCACCCCTGAGGAGACTGTTGTTTATGTCTGCTGGCAAGGCTGCGGTATCACCTGCTCAGCTCCTCGCTGGCAGCATAACGCCCCCCACGCCCCTTTACTGGGCCGAGCAGAGAGAGGTTGCTCCCACCACGCCAAGGGCGTCCTGGTGGAAATGGTGACGGCGGATGGCCGCGGGGATCGCGGCGCCGTGCCGCACTCCCCGGTGCCGCAGTGCCCTCTAGCGCTGACAGCACGGAGCGGCGCCCGCCCGCCGGGGAGCGGCGCCCCAGCATGGCACCCGCTTGGCGCGGCCTGAGCCCGCTGGGATGGGCGTGGGAGTAGGACAGCACCTCCGGCTTCACGTCCGCCTTGCACAGTGGTTCACCAGGCACCCACCCCTGTACAAGGGGAGCCTGGACTGGCCACAAGGACTCCTGCTTTTGCCGCAGGACATTCATATTTTACCTCAATTTTACATAAAGCAGTTCAATACAGAAGTCACAAAGTGATGGGCAACCCATGATTAATAAACCCAAACCATTTTAATTTATGGATACAGTTTTATTTAAACTCATTAGAATCTGAAGAGCATATTCACTAAATGTGTACAGGGAAGGGTGACACTGTGTTGCTCAGCAATTTGTGTACCTGGGACTGTTTGACCCAAGAGAAACTGATAGGCTATGTATGATGCAAAAAGATTACAAACGAAGAAGGAAACTATTTTTAGTTCTTGTTTCTACCCTCACCTCTTTTGTCTTATATTTCAACTTCGCAGCTGGTGGGAATTTTATTTTTGAATTACAAATGTGAGGCAGCTTTATAATACTGGTTATTTCCAGGTGACTTTTGATGCCAAATCTCATATTTTTAATATCTAGGACTCTTAAATTCTTATTAGAATTAAGATGAAATTATCTACTTTGCATTAAGTCTGCTGCTGGAAAAGTATTGACAAATCAGCAAGTCTATTACGGACTGCAGAGCAAGAAATCCGTGCGACATGCCACCTGTGGAGCATGCCACATCTGCTCTTAGCAAGTCACTCACTGTGGGTTTGGGTTTTCCTTTTGAGAAAGATACTACTATCTGTTCTGACTATCATGGAAATAGACTTGGGCTGTAGGTGAGGATCCTGTTGTGGTTTGACACACAGGTAGATAGGGTTAAAAATAGGCTCAAGAAGCTGAAGAAAGTAAGTGACGTACCTGTCGAACTCAGATGGGGTCTTCAGAGAAGAGTCTGGGTGAGATCTTTAGAGAAATGCTTTACATCTCTTCTCAAAAGATTTGCCAGCACTGAACGCACTGCTCTTTTAATGACTGAGGAAATTATTGGCAACATGTCTTCAAGCACTTCTCTGTAGGAATTTCCATTTTGTGTTATCTTCAGAGTTAGTCAATCCACGTAATTCCACTTGTCACGTTACTCACTGTTGTAGGTGAGGTCTGCTTCTGCAGTAGCCATCATCAGCTGCTTCAGGCAGAAACTGAGGAACCAAGAAATGGTTATTTAGCAGGGCTACATCAGAGGGAATAAATCACTTATGAGTAGTGAAGACATAATATTCACCCTGCCTGAGAACTTGCTCCCATCTGTGTATTCAGTACTGAAGTCTACCTGAAAGATTTTTATGGCTTTGTAAGGAAACACTTTCTGGAATTTGAACAACTACTAAAAAAACAAATAAACTGCTTTTGATATAGTTTTCAAACATGACATTTGGCCGCATATTTAATCTCTTCAGCAGCAGAAGATAATTGTCTCAAGAAGATAAGAGCCTCTTGGGGAAGAAGGCTATCAAACTGGTAATAATAATGATGAACATGAATGTGCTATTGCTGAATTAAAATGAATACTCTTTTTCCTATGTTTGAAAGAGCTCACATTAGATTGCTATCTAATCTGTTACTTGGAATAACAGAGGGAAACTACAGCTTTAGTACCTACTCATGACAGCACTTTTCTTTGATGGCGGAGCCATAATTAACCAAGTGATTTATTAAGGGAAGGGACCTTAGAAGAATGACTTGGATTAAGTCGTGTGAAATACTGAAGCAGCTTCTCAAGATATTTTTCTTTGGCTTGCTCTAGAATTTCTTGAACAGCTAAAAGTTTTTTTAAGTTTCAAGAAGTCTGCTGTGTTGGGAAACTTGTGGAAAAATGACAGCTAGGTTAAAGTGACTCGGAAATCAGTTCAGAGATTCCTATTGAACTGAATGTTTAATCTACTTAAAAAAAATGCTTTGACTTTGGTTATTTTAAAAACAAACCCCAAAATACTGTTTCAATTTGACCTTTTTTTCATGTGCCTTATCATTTTTTGGCATAGCTATTGACAATAAAGCTGACAAGAAAAGCCAGGGAGGGCTCCAGACTAACTTACTTGGTGTGGCAGAATGATGCCTTTTACAATTGCTTTGCAAATGCTTTTCTTGCAACAGTCTTGCTTATGGGAGATTCTGGAAAAATAGCGAAATGACAAAACCAGCAGCTTTGTTCAAGTATTTCCCTTTTATTGAGTGATAACTTCATTAACTGAAGTGCTTCTTTGGAAAGTATGTCAATCTATACAGGTGTGTATGAAAGAAAAGCTGAGGTCACTAAACAATTTCTGGGGGCTTTGGGTATATTCTGTTGGTGACAATGCTGTAAAAATGTTGATAATTAATAATATTTCCAGAGGAAGATATTTAAATTGCTCTTTTATCTTTAGCATGTAAGTGTTCCCAGATTTCTGCTCATAAAGTTTTTGCTTATGAGCTGGCCCTAAAGCATGTACAGACCAGGCAAGCCTTCTCTGAAGTTTCTAAAATGCTGCTGCAGACCTAGTTTTGTGGATGTTATTTGCTTGTTTTGGACATCTGGAGTGCCATGTAAAGTTTGTTTTCTTTCTCCAAAATGATGTGGTTCAGGACTTTAAAAAGAAGTGATATGCAAAGTTTTGCTACCAAATATAAAGATTTAAAAATGCTGAGCAGTTTCATTTGGTTTCAGAGAGCTCAGTACTTTAGAAAAATCAAATTATTTTTCAGCCTAAATTTAGACACTTGCATTAAAAAGCTCTGATGAGTGTTCCAAAGAAATAAGTTAATAGAAATTAATTATCACCCTAACACTTAGCTTTAAAGAAAAGTATTTTGAGTAATAAGAAATCTGGTAAAAAAAAATCCTACAGATAAAGGTACTTTAAAATGTGAAAATTATTAGAAACCTGTGTGAAGGCCACCTGGAATTATTTCTTGACAGAAATAGGTTCAACAAAAAGCAAGATGGTGAGAGCGAACACCGCAGATGCAGTGTCAAGGCTCAAGTGGTTTTTCCTAAGCAATCAGGAATTCTTAGAAAATTATAGTTTTGCTCAACAGAATGAAATAGAGGATGAAAATATGAGAATTCAGGAATGTGGGAAACCTGAGAAACACAAATAACCAGAGATGGACCAAATAAAGACCAAATACAGCTTAAGTCTTCAATGAAGTGAAATCAGAAAACCTGCATGAAAACCTGTAAGTTTGCTGAGCTGTAGCTAAGGAGAATTAGTACTGCTGTATGGTGAAAGATTTGTCTCAATCTTCACCATGTGAGTCAATAGCAGATATATTTTTCTGAAGCCTATTATTTATAAGGAACAAAAGTAAAGGATGTTATAAGATCAGGGTGCTTACACATGGAGACACTGAAATAACATTCAGATATTTTTAATCCATATTGTGTTTCATGTGATAAATAATTACTTCGGTATTAAAAAAAATAACACCTTGAATAAGTTACTAGAAATCTAGTAAAGAACAGGATGGCATTTAAGTTGGATTTTCCTTTCAGAAAATTCTTCATCTCTCGCTAGCGGTATGACTGAGGATAATAGGTTTTCATGGAAGAAGAGCTGAAGTGCTGCACCATCCTGACTGAAAAACAAGAAAACCTCACTGAAGTGGGATTAAATGGTTAAATCGTAGTAAGGGCAAAGGTTAATACTAAAGTGACTCTGTCTCCCTCTCTGCAAACGTGTGTTTACATGTATATTTTTCTTGAAAAGTAGGTGAACACTGAGGTGAAAAATATGCAGCAAGCAAAATGATCAAGGTTAGCTTGGATGAGAGATGACTGAGGGATTTGGAGGAACAAAAGCAAGCTAAAGCATGGTTAAGTGAGAGCTGAAAAATATCCCTGAGTAATGCAAGGTAAAGAACACAGAAAGAATAATTGGAAAAAAATAGCTTCAGCTACTCTGGAAAAAGGAAGAACAAAGTGTTATTGCTATTTTAAGTGGAGGTCAAAGTAAAAGCAAATATGTTAGAAGAATTAAAAGAAAAAAAAAACAAAACCCAAACCCCTAGGATAAACCAATTCAACAAATTAAGAACAACTCCAAGTCACAGTTATGTGTGATATTTTACTGCTAGAGAAGTAAGTGGAAGAACATATCCTGCTGACAACTTAGTGTTAGGAATTCTCTTGTTTTAAGTTAAAGTTATCCTTTAATCACAAGGATATTTAAGTTGAAGACCAAGTTTATCATGCACCTACATTAGAACTGCAGTTGTTATGAATTTCACCCAGTGGACCACTGGTCTGGTCCAGCATTATTATTCTTCTGGGAAAGCAAGCACTTGCTAAAAACTCAATTAAAAAAAAAAAGAAAAACTAAAAAAGGGATCCTATGCAAACATGTCATAATTAGAAATGCATAGTGAAGGTTTATGACAAATATATTGAAATGCGTGGAAAAATGTATTAATCTGTCACTCATTTTTCATGATGGGATGACATCTTCATTCACTATTTATCTATTTTGGACTTAAGTGCAGGGGTGTTTTTGTGCTTACCACATATCTATTGTTTTATAAAACTGCTGTGTTTATAAATAATTGTGTAATTTAATATTTGTAAAGTGTGAGTTTTACAGAAGCACAGTGCCCTGGTAGCTGTCACTAATATTACCTTATAAAGCAGATAATACAAAGTGCTTTAATTTATTTTTAATGTAATAACCACAAAGCTGTAGGTGTGGAGCTGAGTGCAAAGTCAGTGAGTCATTTCAGTTTCCCAGTGATTTGTATCATCTCTCTGTTCAATACTGATCCCTTGCCAGGCTGTTGGCTTTACTTCATGATATGTGGCACAGCAGACAGCACATAACAGAGCTCTCAGTGAATCAGCTTCTACCAGGGGAAAATATGGGCACAGTTTTGGCCTTGATCTTGCCAATATCACAGCCTTGGCACGTAAATGTAGGCACTACCTGGCTTTCCTCTAAGGCAGCCTTCTGAACAGAAAAAAAGGAGCGTAGCTACCAGGGGAGAGACCAAAAATGTCTGCTGCATTTCAGCTTAAGCAAGAGACAGCTCACATCTTCCTCTTTGTCTCGGCATTGCAAAAATAAGAGTTACAAGTTAAAAAAGAGAAAATAAGCATATGTTGCCACTCTCAGACTTTGGGAAAGCTGGCAGTGCTCTCTAGAGAACCAGTTCCCTTCAGTCCCTTTCATCCCTGCAGGACAGCAGCGTCTGGTGCCAGTCAGCAGGAAAATTGTGCTGCTCCGCTTCTTCACCAGGTGCTCTGGAGGAGGGGGTGAAGATCAGCAGAAGAGGAGCTTGTTTTTCTTAACATGTATTTCAGGCTGCAAGCTCACCAGCATAATGGCATCCACTGGTTTGCATTCCTGTAAGTTTTGTAGGAACTCCCAGTGTGCATTTTTTGAACTGATTTCAATTAGCTGGAAGCTCAGTGTGTGGGAAACCCAACTTCTCATGAAGCTGAACAGCGCCACTTGCAGAAGTCATGTTTTGCGTGAGGTGTTTTGCTTCTAAAATTTTCAGTTTCCACTTAATATAATATCTAGCACAGTACAAAGGTTTTTACTCTTTTTAGGGCTTAGAGGATAGTCTGTGGGGTATAATGTACTCTTAGCTACCAAAACAAACCACCTCACTGGTTCTGAGGAGAAGCTTGTAATAGCACCATTTGTTCAAATACTGAAATAAAAGCAAAGCAGTTAATCTAAGAAATTCTGACATACAAAAAGCAGTAGCAATAAAAGCTAATTGTCTGTTAGCTCCAGGTATATTTTTATTGAGTGTTTCAATCCCAGCCTAGAAGCATATATTAAGAAAAGGCTCTGAAATTTTCACAGATCAAGCAGCAACCGGAGCAAGCTGCAGTCTCATTTCTCTCTTTACGTTCCTTCCCAGCCCATCCCTCCCTCAGCTGTCTGCTTCCATTTCAAGGACCTTTTAATGCCTTCGTGTAGCTACTACTGAAGCTCTTCTCAGCAGCCGACGACCCACAGTAATAAGGTGATTTCCTGATATCCCCACTTATATCTAGCGAAGCATAGAGTTAAGGAGGAGGTCACTGTAGCTCACATGAAGAAGAAAGGGGCAGCTCGTTTTCACATGGGTTTGTTTCTTTTCAGTGACAGAAAGCATATTTTGCTTAAGGTCAGCAGCATAATCAAGGCTTTCATTAATTACTTAATGTGCTTTCTGTATGGCACACTTTAAACATTTCCTTGGTAGGCAGAGGACTTGCAAATTTTCTGATATGCTTTTGTGTCTGATTTTGTTTAACACAGCCTTTCTTTCTGGGCACCAAGAAATTAGATTTTTTTAAGATGAGATGCTGCAAGTCATCTTCTATCTTCTGTGGCTCCAACCAATCTGGATTTCTGTCAATGGAGCCTCCTCAGGTTTTCCAGTAATTTGTTTATTCACCCAACAACAACAAAAGCCACAGATTTCAGTGACTTTAAGCTCCAACTCCTATCCTGAAATATCAGGGATTTGGTTTTTCTGGTATATTTATACTAATAATTAATAATAAATCAATTATTTACTATTGCCCTCCAGTAACGCATCATGACCAGTAAGACGGTTCACAAATGAAAATAAAAAATTATTTTCTATTTCAGGTAAGTTTCATAAATCAGCTAACCCTTAGCAGACCAAAGATGGGAAATGAGTTTTCCCTTTAAAAGACTCTTTGTCATAACCCACATTGATCAGCACTGTTGTGAACATACTGTACTTAGTTATTTTTATCTAGCACGTGGCAGCAACTTGTGCATCACTACTGAAACCATCAATTGAGCTATTAAGAAGGAAGACACACTTAGTAATCTCTGCAGTTCTCATCGCAGCAGGGCTAACTCTAACAGTGACGTTAGTAGCATCGGCACTGAATTTCAGTGCTTTTTATTACATTGGCCTTGTTTCATTAGAATTCAGCATTCTTCAAGGCTTCTTACAAAATGTATACTTTGTCCCTTGCAAATTCTGTTGGCTGTTGTGGGTGGACTGGTGTGGCTAGAAGACCAAGTGACAGTGTTCACAGAACAGAGGGAAAAATCAATTTAACTTTAAAATGTAAGCACTTACTGAGGCTAGAGATTAAATAATGGAGGCAGGCTCTTCTCCTTAGCATGACAGGGGGATCTGAAAGCAGAATAAGATACAGAGGAAAAACTGAGTAAGCAGCTGGAGTGAAATGCCATGTTTGTTAGGCAGGAAATCAATAATCTTTGATGGGGAAATCTTTTACAAACCTTTATTCTGGGCCTGCTATGTTTGGAAATTGCAACAAAAGAAACAAAAGCTTATTACTTGGAAAAATCCAGCCTCTGGTTATGCATGTTTACCAAACTGAAGGAGTGCCTGGAATCATTCTTTTGCGGAAGAAAAGCAAGTGAGGAGGATTTTGCTGGTGAAGGCTGAATATATACTCCTGTGGGAACAGAAAACACATGGATTTGATCACACCTCTTTTTCCTGCTTCCAGATATCTGTGCTTGCCTGAAGAACACTACTCTTCCTGGGGTAGCTCAAAAAACCAACGTGGTCATTAACTTTTCCAAAGATAGCAATGGGGAAGCAGAAGCTCAGGCAATGCAGTGGTTCCTTATGTGACCCTGAGGGGTCCCTGGTGCATCTCAGAAGGTCATTTCAGGATATTCAGTCTGGTGGGACCAGTGGGAAGAGGACCCTAGGGAGCAGCTGGATTGTAGGAATATGTTTTCCAACCTGCTTGCTCAGATTACAGCACTGCCAATCCCAGATGTTCACAAATCACAAGAAAAGCCTGAAAAAGGCCTGAGATTGGTTAAAAACTTAAAACTCAGATTTTAAAAATAAAATAAGTTTAGGGTGTGGTTTATTACCTTCAGTTTTCTTAGCCTTTAGGGTGCACTTGAGTCATGTTTTTAAGTTTCTCTTTGCTCCTATGAGGTCTAGGAAACTTACTTAAAACCATAAGCCAAAATTCTCACCTAATCATTTGGCTGTGGAAGCTGAAAAATACAAACTTATGGGAGGTGCAGTGCTGACTGATGGGGCCATGCACATGGCAAATACTTGAGAAAGAGTATTCTCTTGAAGAGGGAGGGGAGGCATTCTGGGAAGGAGGTGCAGCAAAAAGGCCTGGGAATTAAGTGGGGATAAATGTTGAGAGAAAGGCAGGGGAACATGGGCTCATGAGGAAAGTGAAGTTGAGCATACCAAGTTCAAATTTGCAAAGGAGATGGGAAAGTGTTTCCTACAATGAAATCCATCAGTTAACCCCTGTGATTTCTGTTTACCAGGTGAATTTGCTTTCTCACAGAGACTATTTGGTTGATTTATAGAGACAATATGCCTGCATAAGACTGTCACCAGCTCAAGGGAGGTGATCCTGCCCCTCTGCCCAGCCCTGGTGAGGCACATCTGGAGTGCTGAGTCCAGTCCTGGGCTCCTCAGGACAGGACAGACATGGAGCTCCTGGAGTGGCTCCAGTGGAGGGGAACAAAGATGAGTGAGGCACTGGGGCATCTCTCATGTGAGGAAAGGCTGAGGGAGCTGGGCCTGTTCAGCCTCGAGAAGAGGCACTGAGAGGGGACCTCATCAATGTCTGTGAGTACCTGAAGGGAGGTGCCAGGAGGATGGAGCCAGGCTCTGCTCAGTCGTGCCAAGCAATAGGACAAGAGGCAATGGGCAGAAACTGATGCACAGGAAGCTCCACCTGAACATGATGAAGATCTTTACTGTGTAGGCGACTGAGCAGAGGGACAGACTACCCAGAGAAGTTGTGGAATCTCCCACACTGGAGATATTAAAGAACCATCTGGACACAGTCCCATCCCATGTGCTCTGGGACAACCCTGCTTGAGGAAGGAGGTTGGTCCAGATGACCCACAGTGGTCCCTTCCATCCATGCCCATTCCATGTTTCTTTAGTTCTGTAATTGTTACTCAAAGAAGTGGATGCTTGGTCTGAGCTGAGGATGATGAGTGACAAGTCCAGATTAAAACTACCTGATAAAAGGTGACCTGTGGCAGCCCTAACTTGGGTTTTCAGCATAATAATACAGTAAAAACCAATCTCTTTAGAGCCTGAAGAAATACAAAGAGCAACTGGACTGAAAAGATGATTCAGTTTTAAGGTCATGAACATTTACATTTCTCAGTCTTTTAAAATACCAAGTCAAGACAGGAGTACATGAGGGTGTTGAGAGCTGTGAAATAGCCTCACTTTAGCTGTGGGGTGCTTGCAAATACAGTGCAGAAGTGTAGACAAGGCTGCCTCGCAGTTCAAGCACTAGGTGAAGATTTCAGAAATTGCAGTCCTGCTGTCAACCCAGTCACCACCAGCATGGTGAGTACACTCATTGTGACCAGTGTTACAGGTGAATGTAGGGAGCTATGTATGCAGACTTGAATCACTCTTCCATGCCCTTGACTGTGGAGCAAAGAAATGGCACAAAACATTCAATGAGAGCTTTTCCTCACAATTCAGCCATCCCTGTCTCCTATCAGAAACCCCTTGGCTGAATGTAGAAATTGCATTTGGATTTCTGCATGCTCTGTGGACTATTTGCTCTTCCCAGTCTTAGGCATATAACTTAGAGAACTGGTCTCTGACAGGTGGAAGAAATAAGTTCCTGCAAGTGGTGAATGTGCGCGCAGCCTTCTGTCTCCTCTTGCAGTGTGTAGCTACATCTGGGTGTGCAAACACCCTCTTTATCTGACCAGAAGATTCCTTGGAGGTCACGTGGTATGCATCATGGAAGTTCTGTTTTGTCTTACACATTGTTGAAAAAGATTACTCTCAAAAAAAAAAAAAGTCAAAAGGAAACTGAGCTTTTCCCCTCCCCCCAATACCCTCCTGCATTGGATGATGCTTTTGTTATGCTTGCTGCTGTACTGAGCAAACTCCTTGCTGCACTGAGAGCTAGTTGGTACTTTGGGTTGGCTAGCTTATACTTACCCATGTCTTCAAAGACTCTGCTGTAATGCTGCATACTGAAAAAATTGTGCAGATCAGGCACTTTTGAAAATCCCATTTGAAGGATCAGTTCAATATATTTTGTTAAAGAACTTGAGGTAAAATAGAACCATGAAATCAAAGCCAATCTAGCATTAATATTCCAAGAAAGTAGAAGTGGAGCATTACAGACATCAAATCAAAATCAAGTCAACAAATTGACTGCGGCACTGGATCAGAATGAAACCTAATTGCCAACTTGATGAAAACGCACAGTGTTTATGAACTCCGACAATCTATGAAAGCATGTCTATTTAGCCAGGAATTTCAAAAAGCACATTTTCCCAGAGCCAGACAGAAATGTAGCACTGAGCTGGGTTATTTTATGGTGAAACCACCATTTCAGAGCCAATTATTTAGTTTCCTTCTTCAGATCCTATTGCTCAGTAATGAGTAAATCCTACCCCTGCTTCCCAAGTGCCATCATATGTAGCACAGTCTCAGAAAAGGACACTCCTGACAAGCAGAAGTTTGTCAAAAGTTATTTACCAGAAATTGCAGATGACAATTTCAGGTCTTTCAGGATCAAACAGAAGCCCCAGAAAATACATTAAAGAGCAATTTTATGCAATGTTATATATAACTTTTAAGCTTCAGGAACTTTCCTTCCCACCTCTTCTCTTTTTCAGAAAAATTTGTGCACATCTGGAAATATAAAGCTACATTTTAGCATTAGGAAACTGAAGACTATAAAAAGACCTGGGTGTCTTCTACCTAACAAAATAAAGAAAAAGTAGATGACTAAGACAAATTAGTGTAACTGCCTCTTGAACTCTCTTACTCCTTCACACTTGCAGAAGAATGGTGAGAACTACAGTTGAAGAGGGAAATGGAAGAGATCACAACCCTATTTGAAATCAGGGGTTTCCTGCTTTTGGAAAAGACTCATGAAAGGCTGATGCTGCTGGCTGCTGCCATAATTCCAGATAGCCAGAGTTTTTAGAAGACCTTAAATTTCAGTCCTTTTCCAGCAATACAAGCTTCTGTCCTGAAGTCGAAGCTTGTTAGAATTTTCTGATGTCCCTCAATCACAGTTGTAGTACTTTCTTCCAAGGATGAGCCTTGCAATTTGGTATAACAGGGCTCAAATGCACTCTTATACATCAAGTATCATTTGAAAAAAAGTTTTTAAATCACAAGAATATTATGCTTTGAAAGCCACAGAAATGGACACCTTAATAGACTCAAATGCATCATAGGGATACATATCCCTAAATAGCGGGAGCACAGCTGACTGCTTTTGAGGGAACTGCCATTATCTTTGGTGAGGCAGAGGTTTCAAGATTGCACCACACCATTATTCTATGGAGTGCTCTCAACATTCAAAAGAGTTCTTTTAAAGTAGCTGTTTGAGAAAAATAAACTCCAGAACAACTTGGCAACAAGTGGTGCCGATACTGTCTGTCAGCAAAATTAAGAAATGAAAATGTAATGGGTGTCTCATCACCTCAGCTACATTTTAGAAGTTCTTGCTTTATGTCTTAGAAATGAGCCAGACAGCTTCTCAGCAGGAATCTTTGTCTTCATATGCTTTATACAACAATATTTATCAATATGAAATTTATCATAAAATCTTACATTTTATATGCAATCTGCATATAAGCTATTTTTTTTAAAACTGTGTTTTAATCTTATATTTTCACAGTGCCATTTCTGAATTTGTTATCATTCTTGATTTTTATTGCCAGAGTCACTGCTAAATGTTAAAATGCCAAAGGACCAACACATGACCAAAAAGGCAGTTTCAGGTTCCTGCCTGAAATCTACTGATTTGACATCATGTGTGCTCAATTTTCAAATGTAAAGTTCTGGGTTTTTTCCATTTTATTTGGTATGGTAGACAACATTCTGTCAACACTGTGGAAGAAATTGTGCAGCTCAAATTCTCACCCTTCTAGCTAGCGTGAGCGCACACACGCTTCTAATGTGAATCATGGCTCTTGTCTGTGCAACTGGGGTGACAAAATTCATCTCATAAGAACAATTGATTAAATACTTGAGATTTAAGACATTGTGTATTTCCCATTTTATGAAGAGCAAAAGTTATGCAAAGATTTCAACTCTTTTTTTTTCCCCCCCAGTGGGTATATATATATATATGTGTGTGGTTTTTTTTTTTCAAAACTGTGCAGAACATCAGAGAGGAGGGTGACTGAAGAAGTGTAAGGAGAATTTGAGCCCAAGCAAGAGTAGCTGAAGGAGAACTTTGGGTCAGTAATTTTCATTCTAATAAAGATCCTTCAGAGTAAGGAAAGTGTAAGGTTTTCTTAATTTCTTTATTTAAGTGAAAACTCAAGATTAAAGTGATCCAGGAAAAGAGAAGCCTACCTTGACAGATCTTTTGATTATGATAAATTTTATCAAAATTTAATTTCCACACTGAAGTTCTTAAGCTGAGTTTACTATTGAATTTAAGTTAGAATGCACTGGAATGTTAAGAAATTTTAAATATAAAACCGTCTCCAATTTAGAGATCCCACAATCTGGAATTGTTTTGAGGGCAAAAGGGCAAAATGGCAAAATTCTGAGATAATATCTGAGATAATTAGAAATTTAGGATTGCCTCCAACTCCAGAATACCATTTTTACATTTTAACAAAACGAGTTGGTCTCTTGCTTTGTAGAGCTTAGCTGAGAAAAACCCCAAAACAAAACACAAAACTGTGCCCATATTGAGTCTTAAGGTTACGAACATGATGCTGTTGTTTCTCCTCCACAAAATTTTGCAAAGGAAATTGCAGTTGTGTATAAAATACTTGTTCAAAAATAGTTTTCTATAAGGCAACTTACTAAGCATAACTACAGAGCAGCATGTTAAATTGTAGCTTTCAGGTCAGCTTTTTTGGAATGAATTTCCTGTGTGTCAGAGAGGCAGCTGAGATGAATGGTAAAGTGACTGGGTGAAAGCTCTCTTCTCAGTCTGTGATCACAGAGATCACAAACTAAAAAAATGGAGTCATATTGTAAGCCCTCAGAGCCTTTTCCTAAAACTGCAATTATGTTACATATTTTAGTAAATGCATAATTCCTGTAATATGTACCTCTAATGAATGCAAAAGCTAATTCCAGTACTTTCTTCCTAACAGAAAATATTTCCTGTCTTTTTAATAGCAGAATTCAACAGATATTTACATCAGTTGATGCTAGTGGCCTGTTCCACACTGGCTGCAGTGAGGACTGGGACTGATTTTTGTTACTTTCAATACTTGTATTTTTATGCAGCAGAAGGCATAGAAATGAGCTTTCTCTTTGATGAGAGAGCTCTGAGTTTCTCTCAGAATTAAACCTCAGGTCTGGTTGTCTCCTGCCTCCTTGTACTTCCATTTGTGTGGGTATTGCTCACCTCATCCTTCTGATCGGAGAAACAACACTTGCAGTAGTTACTCAGGTTTTAAAATATTTTCTTAAGAGAGTCCTGTACTGCAGATTCACAAGCATTTCTTTAGTTTGGAAGAGGGATGTCAATCAGCAGCATTGCCACTTTATCTACTGCTCCTATTTCCAAAATCACTTCTATTGTTACAGTTTGACAAACTACCCAAAGAGTTCAAAAAATTGCTGGCTGGCTGCAGGGGCTAATTTAACTCCTTTTTGTGGTGTTTCATGCTTTTGCCCTGCCATGATTACTGTCCTATTTTTTTTTCGACGGTCTCTAAATCACCAACTAATTACATTTTATCAAAGCTGCACATAACAGTGGAGTTTGTCTTGTGGCTGATGTATATAAAAACAAGCTGGGTGAGGGAGTCACTCAGGGTACAGACGCGCCGCTCCACCTGGTGCCTGTGTTAGCACTTATTCACGCCTTCCCTTTGTTCTTCTGGGCTCCTTTTGCTTTTTACTGCACAGCTAGAATAGGTACTGACTGCTGCATTATGTGTGCTTTAGTGTTTTTTTATTATTACTATGGGAGAACAAAAACACTCATAAAGGTGTATTTTCTTTCTGGCAAAATTTCTCAGTGATGCAGTAGCTTCTTTGTTGGGGAACTTGAACCTTGGAGAATGTGACAAAGATTACTAGATGCCCACTTAGTTTCCTGGCTGCTCAGGCAGTTATTTGGAAGAAATGAAAAATCCCTAAGCCTCCTTCCATGCTGGTATGAGTTCAACAGTCTGCAAATATCAACGTAGAAATTTACATGCTTATCCCTTGAGAAGTCTGTGCACATATGGTATTCTTTTTCAAATTATTTAATTAAAGCTCAAAAAGCACATGAAATCTGGAATGCTCACTTCCAAGAACACCTACCACATTAAATCAAACTCCCCAGGTTGAAATATGGAGGGATTTTAAAAAATGTAATTTACTTTTCCTTTTTGTATTCTTCCCCCCCTCTCCCCCAATTCCCTCGCCTCTAGCAACAGTGAGAGACCTAAATTCTCTTTGGCAATTTACTCAATTGCACAAGTGAACCTGTGCAGAGATGAACCTTTGCAATATTGAGATATGGAGGTTTCTACCTTACATGATAACTAATTTTTTTTTGATATAGAGGTAAAAGCAAAGGTTCTGTTGTCTGCAGAGTCTTGTCCATGTTGGTAGAAATTCTAAATTTTCAGGTCTAGATGTGACCTGACAGCATTCCTTCTGTGTTGGTTTAGTACTTGGCAGTTGAGGAAATACACAACAAGGGAAGACAGAGATTACCCACTCTGGGGTAGGAGGCTGGGAATTGCCTACTATATTCAGCTGCCACTACTTGAAAAGAGATACTGAGCTTTCCAAAGCACACTGCCTATAATTATTAAACCCGTCCATTTGATTTCTGCTTTGAACAAATGGGGGAAAAAAAGACAAAATCAAAGAAAAACTCCAACCCTTGGTAATGAGATCGTAACTATTTTTCAGAAAAATGTGATTTCCTTTGCTGAGATGCTTACCTTTGTACCTGAGTGTGTGGGTAACAAATCCTGGATTTTCACCAGGCTGTTCTCAAAGGAGCATGTGGAGCTATTGCTGGCTTTGTAATGAACACTCACAGCCTTCAGTGAGAAATTTGTTCTTCCAGAGCCCCCCCTCTCTGCATCGTGGACATGGGCTGGCAGGTTACCATACAGCCCTGTCTGTGATGTGCTGTACCTGGTGGACTACTTCTGTAATAACCAAACCAGCTCACAAAGAAATGGACTCAATTTCTTCCATTTCACATATGGATTCAATAACTTCTGCCTTGTGCTGTCTTTTGTGCGTGGTCAGAAAGGATCAATGTTTTTCAGTTTCAGCCTTTATAACTCAAGTGTGTTTTTAAAGAGAAAAAATGGAGCCGTGTAGCCACATATGCTTTCTTGCCAAAATGCTCCTGAGGTTCATATGGACACGCCCACTCCATTATCATGAAACAGATGATAATGTAACTGTGGTAGCCCACCGGCAAGGCCTTGCCAAGCCTTTGGCTCCCTGGGCAGCTGCAAAGTTTGGTAGCTTGCTGCCATGGCTGCCTGCCCAGCACTGCTTCAAACAGGGATCTAAAGACATCCTCTGTTATGAGACACAAAGCTTTTGTCACAAGCAAGTACCAAAATCTCAAACTTCATTTGTAGGGTTAGGTCCATAAATACAAGAAAACGCAAGTCATTGAAATCTCGCGTTTCCACAGGATACCTCATTCCCCCTGTCTTGTTTTCCCTCTCAAAGTGTCCCTCTGGAAAATAAGCAGCTAATTGCAGCTTGTCAAATTACTGGGGAACTTCAGATAGCTAAGGCAATTAACAGAAGTTTCATTTTGATTACTTTGTGCAAGTTTTGCACAGAAACGATGCTCTGAAGACTCGTTTTAGGGAGAACACTATTATATCAATGTAGGTGGCAATTTCTGTCTGATACAGTAACTTTTGGTTTCAGTGAGGAAAACTCCATGACTGCCTCTTCTAGCAGTGAGATCTGATGATTCTTAAAAGGGGGGATTCTTAAAACTGGGATATGAGAGGTAAATAATTGCCTTCAGCTATAGACAGTGCTAATTGCAGAAGTAAAGGAACCATTAAAAGCTGTAAACAGAGGGTTCTACCACTTCTTTTCTGATTTTGTGAGCTGTAGCCAGGTAGACCCACATGGCTGAGGGAACCTGGCAGTGAAAAACGCTGCTCTACAACATTTACTTGAAAGTGACAGCCCAGAGAAAAAATAGGTTTGAACTTGCATCAGCAGTCCTTGGATTATTTTCATGTGAATGGCAGAGTGAAATAATTTGTGATTGCAGATAATGCATGAAGCAATTACCAGAAATATGGTATTTTGGCCCAAGGAAATTCGTGTTCAGGCAATAATTTCAAATGTTTTAAATTCTACACTTCTGTAGTAGGTGACACAAAATCCTTTTTTGGTAATGATTATATCACTAAGTCTGTCCTTGCATGCCCTTCCTTGTTAGCTATTTGAGCATTAAAAAGATTTATTAACCTTGTCTTAGTTTCAGTAGCCTCTTTTTTTCCCTACTTTTTTAGTTTGCAGTATTTGACATGCAAAATGTTATGGTTTTTTAAACCAAGTGCTCCAAGTAATAAACTACTGCATTTAAGAAAAAATAGGTGGTTTTACTCTTCTCACTTGGACCTGGAGAAGTCTGTACAGTTACAGAAACCCCAACATTTCCATTCTTGGTCAGCCTAGTCCCACTACTAACAATGAAGCTGATAATATTAGATGTTCCAGAGGTACAAGCAAGATATTTCAAGATGAACAGTATAAAGCAATCAATTCTTTAATAATACACTAAGAATAATGTGTGGATATTTATTCTGAATTACATTTAAACCCATCCAATGACTTAGTGAAAATTTGACAATTTAAATTAACAAAAATACTTTCACCAAGCCTTGAAAGAAATTCTAGTCCAAAAGGGTACCATCTTTTCTTTTTAGCACAGAAAAAAATGTATTGAATGAATTTCTCTAAAAATCCATTATTACATACTGCATCATTTTTCATTTCTCTCTCTAAATCTTTGCAGTCTGTTTTCTTATGGATAGTCTTCCAGTTTCTTTATCCTTTGAAAGTATATTTTCAGAACCCTTCCCATATCTACATTTTTTTTAATAATATGAGGAATACAACATTCAATATACAACACTGAAAGAAAATACAATAAAAATGTCAGTATTTTTTCTCGTACTCTGTGCTCTCTGCATTTTGCATCCTTTCATAGCTTCTGGGTTACGTAGGTGACTCCCAGGTATTTTTTTTTCTGAATACTGCTACCTAAATTGTGTGCATAATATTTGAGGAAACTAGAATCAAAATGAAACAAGAACAGAAACTGAAATCAGAGGAAGAAATAAATGGAGCTGCAATAAATGACTAGAGAAAAAATAAAGCGATCAGCCAACAGAATCCAAGCTTTTCTATTATTAATACCTTCTGGAATAAAAAGAAATTGGCTTTCAAGAGACATGCCTCAAAACCTTTAGCTGCTGTAAATCTTTGAGCCATTGCCTCCATTGGGAGTGGGGAACCTGTGCAGGGACGTGCGCTGGACACGGCCATTTCAGCAGCTTTTCCAGCCTGAAGAATGGCATATGTGCAGGAGAGAGGCAAGCTCCAGGGGTGGCCTTTGCCTCAGCGGGGTTGTTACATGACTAGAGGTGGCAGCAGTCTCTGGCAGCTGGAGGGAAGATGCCAGTGGGAAGTCTGGGTGGCATGGGCTCATCTTCTCCACCACCACAGGCAGCTTTGGAACACACCCAAATGTGGCTCAGGTACAATTGCAATGTTTACTCTTGAAGGGGGTAAGTGACAATTCACCTGCCTGAGGTTGTGGAGGTCTAATCAGCGCCCAGAGGGTGCAGCCCCAGGCTGTGTCCCCACCACCACCATCCCAGTGGTCATAGCTGTGGGCTCCTCGCCTCGGGACGTGTGTGGACCATGCCCATGGCTGTGGTGTGGTGCATACTGGTGTGTGTCGCCTCACAGGGCACTCTTGAGACATGCTCTCAGTGAGCCTGCAAGTGAAACCTTCGGCGTTGTCTGGAGCGCTTCCCTTCCTGGAAGGATGCGCAACTCCTCATCCTGGGCTGAGCCTGGTAGCCCCTACTTTGCACAGTTCTACATTGGTGAACTGGGGAGCACACTGTGATCTAGAGTGCTCCTGCAGCTGGCCTTCATCAGGAAAGGAACTCTGATTTGGGGTCAGAAAAGTGAGGTCACTTATTTCAGTTTCAGCATCGGCCTCAGAGAAATGCATTGAGCTTGCTGAGCAGCACACAGGGCCTGGCACTTTTCTGCTGCCCTTGGGAGGGCACTTTGGGGTGGTGGGGGAGCTCCAGCAGTGCTGGGAGTGCCAGGCCTTCTTTTCTGGTACTGTTTGTGGCAAGGCTGGCACTGTGGGGTCGAGGGGAAACCCTGGTCCCTGAGGCAGGAGGCTGCCTTCAGCCTACAGAAAGGGAGGTACAACATGTGCCTACTGTGTCTGCAGCACGTGGGAATAGAAATGTGGGAAATCACACACAGAATCACAGAGAATCACAGAATATCCTGAGCTGGAAGGCACACACAAGGATCGTCGAGTCCAACTCCTGGCCCTGCACAGGACACCCCAAGAGTCACACCATGTGCCTGAGAGCATTGCCCAGACTCTGTCAGGCTTGGTGCTGTGACCAGTGTCCCAGCCATCCTCTGGGTGGAGATCCTAAACCTCTCTGACACAGCTTCAGGCCATTCCCTCGGGTCCTGTCACTGGTCACCACAGAGAAGAGATCAGACCCTTTCTGTGAGGGAAATGCAATGAGGTCTCCCCTCAGTTTCCTCTTCTCCAAGCTGAACAGGCCAAGGGGCCTCAGCTGCTTCTCATACAGCTTCCCCTCATCAAGGTCCTTCACCATCTCTGTTGCCCTCCGGGTGCTTTCTACTTGCTGAATGTCTTTCTTACATTGTGGCACCGAAAACCGCCCCCAGCACTCGAGGTGAGGCCACCCCAGTGCAGAACAGAGCAGGACAATCCCCTCCCTTGCCTGGCTGGCAATGCTGTGCTTGATGAACCCCCGGACAGGGTTGGCCCCCAGGCTGCCAGGGCACTGCTGACTCATATTCAGCTTGCCAGTGACCAGGATACACAGGTCTCTTTCCATGGAGTTGCTCTCCAACTTCTTGTTCCCCAGTCTGTGTGTACCTCAAGGGTTGCCCTGTAGAAAACTAAAAATGTTCTTTCTGCCCCAGATGGGACACTAGCATGAGCTAGAACATCACAGGCTGTAATACAGCTGTCTACATGGCGTGCCTGGGTAGATGTTATTTCATGACGACCTGATACCGTCTGTAAATTTTCTTTGGATAACAGGGTCGAGAAGCCATTCTCCCAGCTGTGGATGAAGAGCTGAAAATACGTGCACATGTTGCTTATGTGCTATGGATATGTTAAAGTGCTTTTTTCCCTCCCAGGAATGATGTAGCATGACAGGGTGAGGATGCAATGTTACTGTTAGTTTTACAATAATGATCTTTTGATATTTGCTCTTAAACTCTGACACATATTTTTATTCCATCTTCAACAGGTGTTAATCTCGTTGCAGAAACAGCTGAGCATTTGGCTTTGCTCAGCTGTTTCTAATCAAAGCCAAAGGCAGTCCTGAAGCAATTGTAGTATTTTTCTTTTTAAATTGTCTATGCATATTTAAAAAGAAATACTGCATTTCTGTGTGGCTCTGGCTAAATGCATGTCTTCCTCTGCCTCCGTAATACCTGTTTATTCAGATCCATCTGGAGCCCAGTTGCCCAGTTTTGCTCTTTCAATACACACTGAAATGTCCAGGGGACAGACACTAAGTAGGGGAGGAGCCAGCCAGTGAGCCTCCCCCTCATTCTGGTTTGCTGCAGAGACCCAGTGCCGTTCAAGGTGGTTGGGATGGTTGGGCAAAGTCTCTGAAAGATGAGATCATCCATACAGTGGTGGTGGTGTCATGTACAGAACATGGCAGCATCACTGGCTCTAATAACTAGAGGTTAACATTCAGCAAAACACCTCTCAGATTCTTGGAAGTTAATCACATGGAGAGCAAAGAATATATTGCGTATCTGCCACAGAAACACACTCTGAATGCAGCAGCTCAGCTGAGTGTGTCTGTCTGTGCTGGGCTTGCAACTGACTTTGGGGGTGCCACTGCCTCCTCTCCCTCCCCTCTCTGATGGGTTCATCAGTGAGAACCTTCTGGGATGGCCTTTTAGGCTTTGGCCACCAGAAGAAATTTCATCAGGCTGCACCATGTATTTATTGTCAGTATGCTGAATGAATTTTGGCCCTTGAGGTAACTAAGAATTAATGGTTTTTATAAGTCCCATCAGACATTCTGGTTCTTCATGGGCTCGCATATGAAATTTCTGCATTTGAGGACCATGTTGTTACAACAACAATGCCTGAAGAGGGGTATTTGACTGTCTGTAAAACTCATATTGCTTTACAAAGGAAATTCCAGAACATAAATCCTGGAAATTCACAGTAAATGTCAAACCTGGAAGAAATCCAAACACATACTGGTATTGAAATGCGCATACCTGAGAAATGCTATTAATTTGTTTCCAAAGCAGACAATGCTGGTAAGCAGTCAGTTAGGCATTCCCTTCTATTGACCAGGAAGTATTCCTATAGAAAAAACCTGGATCACGGCTATCTCATTGAAATGGTTTGTGATCCTGTGGCAAACCAAATCCTTACTTCTCTTTTTTTGCAGCTGCTCTGTCCCTGCCATCTGAAATGCTTTCTTTTTCTTTCTTTCTTTCTATCTTTCTTTCTTTCTATCTTTCTTTCTTTCTATCTTTCTTTCTTTCTATCTTTCTTTCTTTCTATCTTTCTTTCTTTCTATCTTTCTTTCTTTCTATCTTTCTTTCTTTCTATCTTTCTTTCTTTCTATCTTTCTTTCTTTCTATCTTTCTTTCTTTCTATCTTTCTTTCTTTCTATCTTTCTTTCTTTCTATCTTTCTTTCTTTCTATCTTTCTTTCTTTCTATCTTTCTTTCTTTCTATCTTTCTTTCTTTCTATCTTTCTTTCTTTCTTTCTTTCTTTCTTTTCTTTTCTTTTTCTTTTTCTTTCTTTCTTTCTGTAATCCAGAGCCAGTCCTGGTGGCTGCAGAGCCCCTGAGCTGTCCACAAGGAGCTGGGGAGAAGGAGGACGCAGTGACCTGAGTGCAGGAGGTCTGGCACTGCTGGATCAGTCTGCCCTGAGGTCTGAGGGAATTTCCCTGTCATTCCCCCTTACCAGGTGTCCTACATGTGAAAAAATAGCCTCCAGAAAATCACAATAGGAAAATGTGGTGTATTTGTGTTATTTCTCAGCGTGACAGTAGTCCCTCAGGGTGGGTGCAAATGGAAGGACTTCCTGCAGCCCTGAAAACGTCCTATTTCACCACACCTGTTTTTTTTTTTTTTAATACCAAACAGATATGAATATAGTCAATATCCCTATATTTTTTAACTTTTGACATATTTTAGAAGCATCTCTATTATCGTTGTGTTCTATATTACATCGTATTACAGATCTACAGATCTACAGATCTAACAGTATTGTTAAAGAATTATATTTTAATTTTTGTTACATTTTGTCACACAGGGGGCTGCTTCATGTGAAGTACAAGAAGAGGACAGGAGGAGTATAAGATACTCTCAGAAAGCTCTGAGAGGCAACTTAGGTGCCAAGACAAAAGACCTAATAAGTCTTGCAGTTGGAGCAGTAAATTTGATGGGCTGTGCTAGAAGGGTTGCTCAAGGGTTAGGGCATCAGTGCATGCAGTACCAGCACTGGAGGAGCCTGGGCTAATGCAAAACAAACTGGTAGATAGCTGCAGGATGACAGGCTCTGTGTGGCAGTGTGGGAAGTACAGACCTTTGGACAGGGCTTGTTTGTCCTTGACTGTGAAATCTGCCCTCCTCTACTCTCCATGCATCCTCATTTGTTCATAAGGATCATACTTACTAAGTCATTAAGTAAGGTCTTGAAGGATCAGGGAGAGAAAGAAAATTGTAAGTGTTGACAAATGCAGGAAAGAAAGAACACAGCTGGGAAAGCTTTAAAGACCAAAACAATATTTGCCTGTTTTCGTCTTTAAGAATTAAACTGGCCAATCTAATTATTTTGCTTTATCAGTTTGTAGATATCGAACAAATAGGCAAGAAATGAAAATGTGTCTCTCCAACCAAGGCTTTTTCAGCAGTATTTAAACTAAAGTTGCTTCTGATCAAGTGCCAAAACAAACATGTTGCTTACTGTATGCTGTCAGAAAGAGAACTTCCCAATTCTTATTTCTATTCAGATGTTGTACTTGCATATGCTATGAAAAGAAATGAAAATAGAATATTGAGGAGAACACGTAGGGTTACTATTCTACAATAGGCAGACCACTGGACAAATCAATATTGGAGTTTCTATTGGCTTTTTCCTCCTCCCTAGATCAAATACAGCTATTAATTAGTGTTATTCATGGTGCTGCTGCCCTTTGTGAAATATACTCATTAAAAATGCTTCTTGGTTCAAATGGTTCTTCATAAATTGTTGTCAACTGCACTTTACAAATGAGAAAGAGTTTGAAGCAAAAGTAAATAATGTTCAAGAGGCAATCAGAAAACAATAAAGAAAAAGTTTTATCTGTAGAACACGTGTAGCACAGTAACATTATTATACTTCAAGCCTAAACAATAAAATGAAGAAAATCATTAAGTACCTATTAGAATTTCCTACAGAAGAGTTGGATACCTTATTTTAAAAAGCGGCATTATAAAACCACACCAAATTCCCCATTATGGGAAGTTCATTATGGCCCTTTTTGCACACACCCATCTGTGAGTTAAAAAGAGGCCTTACTACACAGCCCTTTGTGCTGGAGAGTGCTGGTCATGGTCATGCAACACCTCAGAAATAAGGCCGGGGGCAAATTCCGTGAAATCTGTTTCTTTACTGCTTGAGCAGCTGTCTCGGGATGGCTAGACACAATGAAGTGCTGTACATAATTATTTTATCCATGGCTGAATGATGGCCAGCTTTGCTGGAAAGCCAACAGCTGTTTAATGGTGTACAGTCACATGCTGTACCAGTCTATGGAGGGAAGGGATAAATACATAATCCAGTGGATGTCTAAGGTCATAGTTGAATAACCCAATTTGGAAGTAAGTCAGAAAAAAGAAGGCATCCTGATGGGTTCATTTTTACCATAAAGCCTTTAGTACCACCAGGGATGCCCAGGTGATGCCTTTCACCCAGGTGGCTTCTGAGGAGTGCAATGTCTCAGAGCAATATTGTGCTGAGCACTTGGCATAGGGCTGTTTAGCAGCTGTGATACTCCTCTGGGTATCCTTTTGAGACTCAAACATTTCATATGTAATGTCTTGCACTGTATTTGCCTTCTTAGCAAGGCTCATTGCTCCACTTTTTCGTAGTAAAATATGTGTTCCCCAAATCTGGTCAGTGCTACAGGGTTTATTAAACATTCCCCTATTGGTCTTCCCAGGAAGTCCTGGAAGGGATGTGAGTGAGTCACATCTACAGTCATCTTACAGGCTGGTCTCTGTGTGGGATGTCACAAGGGACAGGGGCTGAGCCTCTTCCCCAGCTCCCAGAGGCAGGATGGAGAGGATGAGTAGGGCTGTCTGTTGACCCGTGGCTGCCACGGCTCTGAGGCTGGACGCTGCCCATTCCTGGGCAATGGGCCAGTGGTGGGGGCAGCCACTTGCATGCCCTACAGCATAGCGTGGAGTTTAGGACAGCAGCTACCTTTTGGAGGCCTGTTTTGTTCTGATAATACTATTTCTTGCCTTTCCTAAATTCATTTTTGTATTTATTCGTATGTCAAATCCTTTTCTTATGAACTGTAGCATAAATTACGTGCATGAAAAGCCACAGTCCTCTCTCCCAAGAACTTGAACGCCTTATGGCAGCTGCTGTCCAGTGCTGCCATCCTCCTCCTTCTGTTCTCCTGGTGTTGTCAAAGCCAAGCATAGAAAAACAGCCAGGTTTTGAACCCTTTTAACAATGTGATGGATCCTACTTCTAATAAAACTTTACTATGTCAGTAAAATCTAGAGGAAGGAAAAACCTCACTTTCTTCTGTCTCTTTTATTGCCGCCCGTCCTGTCTCAAATTTCCTTCCAAAGTCTAGTGGTTTGGATTGTACTCGTGTCCTTCTGTCCCAGAAGGTTCTGGCTTTGAGGAAAGAAACTAATTTTGGGTACCTGTATATGTGGTTCATTTACAAGGTGCAATAAGAGGCCCTACTATCAGTTTCTGATTCATACTGTCAAATAAGGTTGAAGTCCTTAACATGACAGATGAATAGGGCAAATGCAGGCTGCTTGAGGCTTATTAATTAATATTTAACAAATTAATATTCCAGAATAAAAAAAAAACAACCTACTATTCACAGACTAAGAACCATACACCCAGAAAGGAGTGAAAAGTCACCTTCCAAAATTGCCATGGAAATGTAGCACCTTGTGATACAGAGACTGTGTTTCTCATAAATTATTTTTTAGATTGGAACTAAGAAACTTTATATTAAAGTAACTTTAAGGCTAATATAAAACCTAGACTCATCTGTTCTCAGAAATATCTTTGAAAAATATTACCATCTTGATATTTCCCATTTTGCTTATTATCAGCTAACTTTTATATCAGAGTGCTATTGGTGTGAATAAAATGTCTTTCCTTTGAGAGAAATGGTTTAAAAATTATGATTGGTGGTTTAGCATGACACAAAATGGGAAAAGACAATCTTCAGCATAGTCATTAAAGAAAAAAAAGCATGGAATTTAAAGAATATATTATTATCCAAGGAAAATTTTAGGACAAATGGGACAAATAGTCCATATTTTGCAAAAGAGACATTTAAGCTCTTTCAGTGTTTTACACTAGTTGTCAAAAAAACTACAAAATAATTTATCCTCTTTCTTATATTCTGTAGTGTAGGTACTTCCTAGCTCTGTACTCTTGGTCCAGGATCCTGGATGAGAGGAAATGTGAAAATACAGGTTGTGTTTATCAGTGAACCATGCTGAGAAATTTGTCACCTTAGTGATGAATTACCTAAAAAGAATTGACTAAGATGGTGTAGGACACTGCAAATGTGCTGCTGTAGAGCTTCATGTCAATAGAGGTATTGGGCTGCTTTCAATTGGATGTTGTATTTCTATAAGGACCTGTGAAGACAGGTCCTGTAATGAGATTGAACTCCTTTACATTAGCATAAAAATGGGTGACTTTTGGTCTCTTTCATGCAGCCTACAGAAGCATTTTCACAAAATCCAGAATCCAGTCACTGAATTACAGTAGCAAATAATTAGAAACGGAAATGCCCTGCTGGGTTATTGAGTTCTTTCCTCTTAAAATGCAAATATATTTCCTGTGATACATATTTTTTCTTGTGAAGTTCACTCTTTAATCATGCTTCATGACCATTTCATCGTTTTCCTGTGCATATCATCCCACAGATTCAACTATTAAGTGCCTCACTTATGTCTCATTAATCTTGGTTTTATCTCTTGACTGTGTCCTTGTTATCATGTTCTCTAAGAATTAAGGAGAGCTGTGGGAAAATCTGTTTGCATGAAATGACATTTAGATTTCTCCAAAACTGCAAATGTAACATTTTTGAGGTTCGAATATGTTTTGCTAACCTTTCACATTTTTTCATTCTTTGAATTTTTTCATTTCTGATCAGGACAAGAATCTGAAATAGCAAAATACATCAAGAAAATTATTCCTACGGTATTTTGGGACAGAAAGAAAATTAGCCTCTCAGAAAGCCTCCCTTCTGTCTAGGTACTTTTTGAGAACCAGAAGGAAAATTAATTAATTTTGTGTTCTTCTGAATACCCGTGAAATTATCCCAAATAGTGTTTCGTTTGGTGGGCTGTTTCCCATATGGTGGACATTAAATATGACCTATTCTTCAGAGCAAGCCTGAAAAATAGAAATAAGAAATATACATATTTAATCACAGACATTACAAGTATTCAAAATAAATTTTATCCTCTTAGTTTGGAGATTCTAATTTGACAGCATTCTTGGAGAATGATGATCTGCTAATATTCCTGGATACAGTTGAGAGGATAAGCTAGAAAATTACTGTGTGCGTTCTTGTTAATTTAATAGCTTGTTCTGTGCAAAGTAGCTGTAGCCCTAATAAGTCTGTTACCTTAACAGGGGAGAATGACTGTGCCATGGCTCAGGAAAGGAAGCATCTAAGGTGCAGAAAGGCACAGGAGTCACCACCTGGAACTGAGAGAAGGTTCAGGCAGATCTTACCATGGATACCTGGTCCAGTGGCATCCAGGGAGATATTGTGACCACTCACCAAGTCATGCAGTTACTAAGAGTCAGCAGAAGCAGGGGTCTGCCCTGCAAGAGGATTGCCCATGGAGAGCAGAAGAGGACTCTTGCTGACTGTTTCATACACATTATGAAAAATATGACTTTATTTAGAAATCCCAATGGCTCTTCTGTAGGCAAAACAGCTACTCACTTCAGGTCTGAGTAGCAGCTCCAAATTCAGGTCCTGTCTCTGAATTATTGATCAATGCTAGCTTTTTTTCTCCAGCTCCCTGTGAACATTTTGTGATCCTGAGAGTGAGCAATTTGATATGCAAAATCCTACCTAACCCTTTGTGCAGGGGGCTACAATTCATCCCCTCTTGTCCTGAATGCAGCAGCTCACCAAGGAAGTGTTGGGACACCAATTTTTGTCCCTTTGTCCAGCAACACTTGATAGTGAATCAGATTAAATTTAATGGAGGTGATAATTGCTTTTTCCAGTCACTGTATTTTTCTTTTTAATTTCGTTGTTGGCTAATGATCTGTCTATTTTTTCATCTCTCATGTCTACAGGGCTGAAGAACTGTTCCTTAAATTACTCCCAGGTGAATACATCAGCAAGTGGCTACTTCCTAGGCATTTTATGATACTCCACAACTAATTAAATCTATTTCAGGACATGTAAATCAGGAAGGATTTTTTTCTTGCCCAGCACTTTAAAGCTGCATATCTGAAAACTTTCTACAAAGAGGAAGGAAATGCCTTTATCCCTTTGTGACCAATGAAGCTTCTTTTTTGATGATTTTTTGGTTTGTAGCTCAGGTGTGTGCCTCGTAGACCAGACTGACATTGCTATTCTTAACCTTTCTCACAGGGACTGTCTTTATTCATGTTTTGGACACCTCTGGCTTGTGGACAGTCTCTGCAAGCTACAGAGATTTTCATTATCATGTATAATTTGCAGCTGGGAACACAGAGCTATTGCATGACACAGAATATCTGTCAGACAGCTCGAATTCTGACTCAGGTGGTGCTTGACCATGACAGCTTTGCTTTTGGTCTGAGCCCTGTCCAGACACAGAAAACATATAAAGCCATAATAGTTGAAAAGAGATACTTTTGAAATGATACAAAATGGACTTTTACTTGCCGGTTCAAATATGACAAAGTGTTGTCTGGTCCAATAGTGGCTTTGATAGTTTTTTTGTGAAGAAAACACCTTGTTAGGGGCCACTGTTTTCTTTTTTTCAGGGTTGTCCTGCCTGAGAGTGGGGAAATGGCAAACAGAAGAACAGGTGGAGCTCGTATCTTGACAAAAACTATTCCTACCTTCCCCATTTCCTGTCTTCCTTCTCTTCTGATGGATGGGATGCCATGCAACTCATTCATTATTTATGGTACCTCAGCAATGTAGCATAACCCCATGTGGATTTTATGGAATCTGGAAGGCTTATCTAAATGATGAAAAGACAAACTTCTCCAAAATGTTGTTAGCCCGCATGTCCTAACATGTCTTCCACCAATATTTGGCATTCATGTACAGATACAGTCCCTCTTTTGTAATTGATCACTTCAAGCTCAGGCATCCAAATGAGATGGGTATTCTCATTAGATGATGGATGCTTTTGTGTGTTTGCAGAAACACGGTGGAGGGTTGCATTCTTTTCTTAGTCAATCATCTGAAGGTGGAGAAATGAAATGCAAATTATCATTTACATATTTTCTGTGTTTGTATGTCTAGCAAAACTAATTGTGAGAGAATTCACCTTGATAATGAGTTATAACCAAAATTTTGTGGTCATTAAAAAGCAAGGAAACTTGGGATATGAGTAACAGAGAGACCAGAAAATGGCAGCCTGACTAGGGAACAGAAAGCGCTGATGTTAAGACAAGGAAAATTGCCTTTACCCTGTAACTTAGCCAAGGGGAACCTTGCTCATCAGTATTTGCAAGTAGCAAGTCCATTATGTAAATAGCTTATATTTCTTTACTGCTGTTTTCTTCCAGTTCTTTCCGTTCTGACAAAAGCTACCGATATATAAACACAAAGTTGAAAGTCCTGCAGTTATCAAAACTATAATTTGTTTTAAACCTTTTCCTGTGGGGCAGAGACTTTTTATTTCTTCTCAGATTTATTATGCTGCTTAGTATCCCCTTGGTTCTGACAGTACAAATGTTAGTGGAATCATATTGAAGAGTGGATCAATGAGATGAGAAATCATCAAGGGCAAAACCAGGTCAGGATTTCTCCGGTGACTCCCAAATGAGCAGGATTAATTTTTGCAGAATCACCCAGTGGGGTGATCCTGCTGAAACTAATGGGGAAGATTGGTTTTAATTATGAAACCATCCAGGAATAGAGTGAATCAACAGATTAGGTGGAGATGAAGGAGAAAAGTTGGTGACTTTTCTTTAGAAGATACAGACAGCAGAAGAGAGGACCGGGGGTTAATTAAATCCTAACCAGCAGGCTGTGAGTGCTAGGAAGGGAAGAAAGCATAGAGCTTCTGGCTCCTGGGGTAGGAAGGAGAAAAGCAGCAAAACAGCAGTCAGAAAGCCCGGCCAAATCAGAGGCCATCTTGCTCAGGGCCCTCAGGAAGCAAATCTGGGTAAAAGGAGCTGAGGTGAGTTGTGTTTTGCTGACAGGAACAGTATGAAGAGCACAGCTACAAACCCTCTCTGTGCTAGGACACTGAAAAAGGGTAGTGAGAGAACCACTGGCTGAATCACCATCTTCTCACTTACCCAAGCCCAAGAAACATTTGTACAGAAATTGGACACTAGGTTGACTTAGATTAGCATGAGTATAAAAAGTTCTTATTTATAAATAAATATTTATTTCTATAAAAGTTATTTATTTATATAAAAGTATAAAAAGTAAGAGAACTCTACTATATGGTTTGGTGGTTACAAAGATTGCTTCGAAAATGAGCAAAAATAGGATGTGTATGAATCACACCAGAAAGAAAATGATTGTACTTGCCTCACCCTGTCTCTTGATTATTTTTTCTGTTGTTCTGAAATATTTATGGAACTTATTTTTTACCTTCTCATATCCCTGCCCCTTTTAAAAATAGGGACATTTCCTGTCATGTTACTGTATTAGTTTTGAAACAATGGGACACACTTTGCTACAATGAAGAGGGAAAAAGAATCCAAAAGTGAGAAAAACAGTGAGAAAACCACAGCATTCTTAGTTTAAAACCTCAGAGAAAATGGGGTGATTTAAATTAAGAACCACTTGCAAAAGCAGGGCTCCCTTATAATGTACCCTCTGTAGGGGTGAAATGTACAGTGTGCCCTTATAAAATTTCCAAATTCACCACAGCAAAGCAAGCACCTGACATGCAGATGTATCTGAACAGCTTAAAACTCCCTGCTGTAGCAAAAGCCTGGGGCAGACAATCCCCCCCTTAAATGTGCTCCTAAGGTAAATACATGAGAGAAGGGATGGGAAAAATGTGCTCCAAGAGACTTCTGTCTCAGCTGGAGTTGACCCCTGAGCAAATACCAGGGTTTCTTAACCCTATTGCCCAGCCATCTGAGTGAACAGTTCCATCATGCAGCCTGTAAAGGAATTCAATTCAACCTGAGTTTAATCTTCCCTAAAAGCAGGTCTTGGGACTTCCTACCTATTATCTGTGACCTCCTTTGTAGTTTTCAGCTACTCTCTGGTTATCTCACTTTTGCTTAACCCTCTGCTGCATCCTTTTCTCTCCAGACTTGCCTTCACCCCTTTCCTGCTGTAATGACTATCTTTGTTCTGTGCCTGCTCATTTTTTGTCTTTGAATTGCCAGGATTGGTCTCTCCTAGATGCCTCTTTTCTTAGATTGCATATTTTATGCTTTTATCCTTCACCTTAGTGTTCTTTTCTTCTAGGTAGATGCTTAGCAGGTAAAGTTCAGTAGCTAAAGTTCAGACCTTGTGAAGAGAGGATTGATTCTTACCAGGTGTGGCTGTGCAGTCTGTAGCAGCTAGACAGTCAGATTTTTAGTGGGAGAACTTCAGCTGGTTGCTTAAATCCTTCATTGTTTGGTCATGGAGCAGGTTCTCACTTCATGCACATGTATTTGAAGTCAGCATAGAGACTTGCATCCTAGTCACTAATGATGCTTCAAAATCTTTCCTCTTATATCCATTACCAGATCATATTTTTTTTCAGTATTCTGGGTGGAATGTGTATTCTACAAAATTGTTAGTAATTTCTTGGTGTCGTGTAAAACAATCTATTCATGGTATTTGAAGAATTTGGGGACTGAGAAAATTTTAAATTATTGTCACATCGATGGCAATGAAAGTGAAACAGAAGTCATGATCAAGAGTCCTTATCCTCTTTTTATTTTAACAAGAGAATTTTAAAAAATGCCTGCAAGTGCAAGCTGTGTTGCACTTCCCTTTCTTATGAAGCTCCCTTTCCTAAGTCTGAAGAGTTGCTAATTATTTCTCTCTAGTAGTATGTGTTAAAGCCTTGTCATTTATTTCTTGTTCACTGTTCTACCTATGTGGAGAAGGGAAGAAAAAGCACATCAGATGAGTCACACACCCTGAAAACACAACAGTGATTTGAGTTAGGGCAAAGGCTTCCCTGAAATGCACCCTCTCCTGCTCCTTCAAACACCTCATTGCTTGCTCCTTATTAGACACCTGCAAGTATGTGAATGTATGTGATATTTATATAAAGCACAGATGCTTGTGGAGACCTGCGTTCTGCTGTACATTCATTTACACAAATATGGTGGTGGTATCTTTATAGCAGCCTTTCAGTACCTGAAGGGGACCTACAAGAAAGTCAGAGGGTGACATTTTACAAGGGCATGTAGTTACAGGACAAAAGGGAATGACTTCAAACTGAAAAAGGAAGGTTTAGATTAGGTGTTAGGAAGAAATTCTTTACCATGAGGGTAGTGAGGCCCTGGAACAGGTTGTCCAGGGATGCTGTGGATGCCCCATCCCTGGAAGTGTTCAAGGTCAAGTTAGATGGGCCTTTGAGCAACCTGGTCTAGTGGAAGGTGTTCCTGCCCATGGCAAGGAGATTAACAGTTTTTGATCATTAAAGTTCTTTCCAACCCAAACCATTCTATGACTGTATTCATGATGATTCTATTCATGTCATTCTTGTCTGCAGTAGTAAATCTGTCTAGAGGGGGGAAAAGTGGACAAGGAGAGTGCTACCTGATGACCCACTGATGATCTGATTATTCTTGGCTAAAGTCAGAAGATGAAAGGAAAATAATTAAACTTTTGTTTCTTTTCTCAGGGACTGTATACCAGGAGGTTATGTGACTTTAGTTCTTGCTCGTATTACAGTGACATGGTTGTTGTTGAAGGACCCTTGTTACGTGGTTTCTTATAACGTTTACATTTATATATTTCTCTGGAAATGTTTTTTAAAGTTATGAAACCATAAAATGAATTTTAAAATGTATATTTAAAGGAAAAATTATTATAAAACATTAAAAAAGTCAGTTTCGATTTCAATTCTTGACCTTTTTTTTAAATTTTTTTCCCTTTTTAAAATATGTTTGTATCTTGATCAGGATGTATTTACTTTTTTTTGTCTAAGCCTTTATCAATAGTATGGAAAAAAATGATCTACAAATTGCTCCTATAACAATAAAAGTAAATTTCTCTATCTTACTCAGGGCCCCAGTTCTCTTACCAGAGCTTTCCACCACATGAAAGAACACAAGTTATATTATTATGCTCATTAAAGTAGAGACTAATGCTGAGTTTGAGCTCAATATTAAGTAATACACAAGCACAATTTAAGAAGCAATTACTGTCTCTAGAGCAGCAAGAGAGGCAAAAAGCAGGAGGTGCAGGTGAGTAAAATTGCAGAAACTCTACATCGCAGAGGATGCTCCTACCCCAAAGCCTTGAGGCTCATTACTATGCCTTTTAGCACTCAGGGTAGAAAAACATGCCAAAATCTCTTGGTCTGATGAAAAATCACACCTTGCAGCAGTCTCGCTTTTCTGCCCTACCTGGCCCTGCTGTGCTCATTAGCTGTCCTTGAATGTGTCTCCAGTGTGTGTTGTTTCTCACTCCTGTCCAACAATCAGATGCATTTCCTCTGTACCTCACCTGGTCTAATGCATTTTACTTTTTGTGCCTGTCTCTGTTGTCTCCCCTCTGACCTCTCAGGTGCTTCTTACTTTCCTCTGTCGTGCTGCTGGCAGGACAGGGTGCTTTTGGCAGCATTTCTGGGCTGTCTCCTCGTTTAACAGCCCTCTCCCCAATGTCTCCAACCTCCAGCCCCTCTATTAACCTTTCCTGACAATATTGGCTTCCTGTGCCTCTCCTTCATGAAATGGTTTTTATGGAGGGAAGGGATGGGGACATTTATTTCCCTCTGCTGTCAAGCCTGTTGCTGCCTCTGTGAGCCTTTGGAGATTGGAGAGGTGGAATCACCCCCCTCCTCTTTGGGGTGACTGGCTCCCCTTCATATTCTTTCAGTTTATCCATGATCCTTACTCCTTAGGTCCTCTAAACGTTAAAGTAATTTTGCAGTGCTCCTTGGGAGATCCCAGGATATTGTTCTTAGAATGGAAATATTAAAGATTTTGCACGAAACTTATTGAAAAGCCCATGGGATTAATTTTGTTCTTTGGAAGCTCTCAAGATCTAGCCCCACATTCCCCACATATTTGAGATTAAGGTCTTTGCAATATGATGCTGTATCCTCTGGAATGCATGTCTACAAAAATGTGGCCCATATTGTTTATGACAGATAAAAAAGTCTAATGAAAGGAGCTTCACTCAGGTTTGTACGCAAGGGGAATTGCTACCAGAGACTTTGGAAGTCAGCCTAGAGTGAGGATAATTTCCGCATTTTTGTTATTTATCTTTGCCTTTTCTATACACTTTGCTAATTTCTTACATGTGCTTTTTTTGCCCCCCAGCATGGACAATTTGCTCAAAACTGGGTTAAATGATAATAATTCTATGGGCAATTTAACTACATTATTTTAGATGAAATTAGAATTTACTGTCTAGCCTAATACTGTAGTAAGACAAAAAAAAAAAAGAAATACTTGAGCATCCTGTTAGTAAAAGGTAAACTAATTTCATCTCAGCTGCAGAAACATTTTGAAAAATCTATTTTTCTTTAATGGAATTTAAAACATGGAAAATCAGGATCTAGGTTTCACTTTCTTAAAATGAGGCAGTGTAGTAACTCAGATACTGTCTGGTGTAATTGAGAGAAGAATCTGATCCTTGTATTTCTGCTGAATTGTGCCCTTCCAAAGAAAAATGGAAATAAATAAGAAAAACAGACTCAATTTACTAACAATCTGCATGACACAATCTCCCTAAATTGTGCTAATAGAGCAATTTATAAAAATTGTGGTAGTATATTAAAGAGAGCGATTTACAGAATCCTTTTAGAATAATAAGCTAAGAATTGCTGGTAATGCATCTATATTTTCAAATATTGTTTATGTGTAAAACAAATTGACTGTCTGTTCTCGTTTACTCTATGTTATGTTAATACCAAGTATAGACAAGCATGAATAATGAAACACTCAGATTTTTGTTTATCTACAGATTGCATTGATGGTCAACACTTATTTTAAATGCATCACACTTTTTTATGAGAAAAAGATTTCTCAGCTGGACCATTGCTGGGGTTTTTGTTTATGAATTACTGAAAAATGTTTTTCTGAAACTGTTTATCTTGTCACTCTGATGTAAAGCTCAGCATATGAAATTAATACATTAGGACTGCAGTAAGCCATGCTCAGCTAAATGAAATGCTTCAAAATCCATTTGGAGTTTAGTTGTCCCTCCCAACATAACAATCAAGATTTAACAGGTGATGCTACAGTGAAGCCTTACATGGCTGACACTGTGAAAGGATTTGAGACAAATTTTTAACAGGCAAAATAATGGAAAGACTGCAAGATGTGCTGCTTTATCCCTGATCATGGAAGGACAAATCCTGCCCTGCAGTTGCTGAGCTCCTGGAGGCAGGCTCCCCTGAAGAATGGCTGCATTGCCTCAGGCTGTCATGGAGTCCCCAAGTGCAGGAGACTCCCTTGGCTGAACACGGATCCACTTGAAGAGCTGGGTCTGTCCTGCCAACCTTCTGCTGCCTCCTCCTCACTCTCTTTCTTCTCCTGCAGCACCTTGCTGCAATGTGTGGTGCCCCTCAGCTAAGCAGAGCAAACTGAAACCTCTGGCTACAGCTGGCCAGATGGGACTGCAGAGTGCTGTGCATATCCAGCTCCTAATAAAGCCAGGATGATGTGGTGGCAGGAACAACTCTATCTGCTGCTTTCAAGGCACCAGCACGTGGAGTGGCCCCCAGGGCTTGTGTGTAGGGTTTCCTCCTTGCAGAGCTCCAAGACCCCAAAAGCTCACGCCAAGCAAGGACTACCCCATGACTTGGGTGAGTTAGGATGAGTCAGAGGTTGAAGACAGGTTTGGGCTTGCTTAAAGAAAAATGTATATGCAGTTGTGGGATTTTCTTTCATGTTTTTTTATCTGGCAGAGACACATGGCACTGCAGAAGAGCAAAAGTAGGAATTGAGGTGGGTCAGTGTGCGCACATATGGAGGTTATAAATATGATGACCTGCTCCAGGGGTGGGGTTGATGGTTTACTGCTTCCCATCTCTGACACATCAGGGTGGTGGAAACAAGTCTGAAGCTGCAAAAAGGCCCTCAGGCGGTGTCTTGTACCTCCCTGCAGGGAAACAGCATGTACAAACTCTCACTGCTTATGGGTGCAGTCTAACTTGCTCTTTAACATCCCCTCCTGGAGGGGACTGCTCAGCTCTTCCCATTGTCTGCACATTCTGCTGCCACAAAGACAAATAATTTAATTAGAGCCCTGAGGCATGGAGCAGAGATTCACTGCATAATTCTTAGTTGCTTTGGGGTGACTTACTCACCTTTGAGGAACCCTAAATCTGCTTAAAACTGTGCAAGGGATTTTTTTAATAATAGCATAATGCTGAAATACTATGGGAGTAGAATCTTCCTTCTCACACTGTTTGAGAGATGTCTATACCTAGCTCTGACACTATTGAACACCTCAATTTTCAGCAGAAAATTTAATTTAATTCTCTTTAAAAGGTATTGTTCAGTTTGCTTTAAGGAAGTGGAAGATTAGCCAACTAGTCCCTCAATATTCAGGAGAGTGAAGACAGATATATTTGCATATTCTTTGAAAGCACTGCTGAGAGTGAATGTGTCATGATAACATTTTTAATAGAAGTTAGAATAATTTGTAAGCCAGTGGATATGCCTGAAAGAAATCCTAGTAGACAGTGACATGAAGAAATACACAGAAAATACAAAATATTTTCAATACATACTATTTGACTTTTTAGTTCGTAAAACTTTGAAAAAATGTTTTTGAACACTGAACAATTCCAGTTTATCAATTAATTACTTCTATGCATACAAACTCATGGCACTCCTACAACATCTATACCAGTCTTTGCTCTTCCACTGTCTGCAACCTTATTTTATTTTGATTCCTTTCTCCTCTTGCAGTTCAGTTGTTTAAGAGATTTCTGGGATGTTAGCTTGCCTGCTGTCACCGCCAGCCCCTGACAATGACTGATAAGTGGACATCCCTGCAGTCACTTCTTTCTTCATGCTGACTGGTGCAAGATGGGGGAGCAGGAATCAGAGCACATGCACGCTGTGCACACACTGATGTAGATTCCAGCCACAAGGTGTGACAAAGAATGTGAAGATATGATGGAGATGGAGTGGGATTTTCTTATTTACTAAATGCAAGATGTTATCTCAACATAATTTTGAAGAAAGCATAAATGTATGGCTAAGACCAGAGTTTTTGAACAAAAAAACCCTAAGACTTGCCCTGTCTTTGACTGTCAAACCATCTACAGAAAAAACATTGTGTATGTCACATGTTCAGTCAGTGTATTAATTTGAGAAAATGTATGGTACTGATACAATTAAGAATTTATTTTCCCTGTGGTGAAAGTTACAGAATGGTCTGACTATTATGGAAGAATCTGATAGAGGAAGGCACACTGTTCCTAATCACTGAGCTTTTTAAGCCAGTTAATGGGCAAAGGTGTCTAACAGCCTAAGAACCTTGGGCATTATAAACTGTGGAAATTATAATTAGTAATCTCTATGTCAGATTACTGTAAATTCTAAAGTTGCCATGAAGTTCATATCAAAGTGCTTGTCTGAAACAAGTGGTGGCCATGGGTAGTTGTCTTAGCATGTCCACAGGCTACAGAAGAAGTAACATGAGGAGAATGTGTCCTTTCTTTGTAATTGTTTGGGGGAAAGGATGGGCATAAGAATCTGAGTTCTTGGATGGGCTTAAGAATCTGAGTTCTTGGGCTTTGTGTGGAAATGGACGTGTGCTGGCAAAATTCAAGAAAGAGAATACTAACCAGGACTAAAGTATTACATTTTAGGTCCACTGATTTGGTTAATAAAATCTGTAGGAATTTGGGGTGCTTGTGACAAATCTCTTTGTGCTTGATGATATTTAATATAAGCCTTTCTGAAGACAGTTTTGTACCTACAAACCAAATTGCTGATAAAGCTACATCTTTGCATGTAACCTAGAAAATGTGCAAGATGGTA
Source organism: Irena cyanogastra (assembly GCA_013397155.1). Taxonomy (NCBI): domain Eukaryota; kingdom Metazoa; phylum Chordata; class Aves; order Passeriformes; family Irenidae; genus Irena; species Irena cyanogastra. The sequence goes on from VWZV01002419.1 coordinate 299,359, forward strand.
CTGGAATGTCTGGTTTTGCCATTTGGGCAGACAGCAGAGTATTGAGCAAACTGCACTCAGCCAGAAGGCAAAGTGCTTATTTCCTATGGATTGCCTAAACTGAAAGAATAGCTGTTTGTAATTTCTGGGTTGAAGACAGCTTGTTCTTTCAGCTGGGAATAGATTTTGGTCTCAAATTGTTGTCAAAGCTCTAGATGAAGAAGCAGATTCTTCCACTGGCATAGCACTACAGTAGCCAGGGCACTCACATTTCCTGGCTAGTTAATGGGACACCTGTGTCAGCTCAGAACCTCATACTTACTGTAAAAAAACATCCCAACAATTTGTTGGCTCTTTCTAGATGAACTATTTACTCTTGAAAGAGGTCTGGAAATCAGGCAACCACAAGATATTAACCATACCAAAAGTTTATAGTTGTTTCAAGCAGCTCAGGTGTCCCCACTCTTAGTGGGGCAGTGGACATTTTTTATAATCTCTTTGGAGGAAAACATTTGATTCAGCTTAATTAATTTTAATGGGTGAGATGGAGAGAGCTGGTAGGTGGTGTGGCAGTGAGTAGTTACAGGCAGAGTGACTCATCTTGAGGAAGCATGACCAGGTACATGAGAAATGCAACCTTCAGTCTGAGTGTTCAGAGAGCAGGATAATGTTACAAGGGGACAAAGAGTATAAAGTGCTCTCCACATACCAAAGATTAGAAATCAGAGACCTTACACACATGGGGTCATAACTGCTTTCAGATACCTTTAACATTTTTATTGGAGAAGAGATGGAGGCTATGGTGAGGTAGTAGTTTCCTTTAGGTAATGGTGATGTGGGCATACTTTGGAAAAAGGATTGCAGACGGATAGGCTATTTTGCTTTCTAGAGAGAGCATGATTTCTCCTGATTTTCTACTGCTAAAATAATCGTTTAATGGATACGGTGATAATTGATTCTGGCTCTGTTTGTAACTAGTTTAAAACCTGGGCCAAGTATTTGTAGGAATTTTTGTCTTATTGAGAGAAATGAAGGACTGCTTTCTGTAGAGTCGGACAGAGTTGAGTGCAGTGGGTGGGGTGGGTGACAGTAAACACAGTGGTGTAGGTAGAAAGAATATGACCCTAGTCATGAAGCATGTAGCATGGTGTTGTCAGATCAGAGAAACACCCCCCTCCACCCTGTATTTCCTTAAGAGAAGGAAATATTCACAGAGTGTGTATATCCCTAGTTTAGATATAATAAAAAAACAAAATGCAGAAAATCTGCTCTCAGCTTGTAGAAACTTCCTGAAATAACTTGAGGAATGCTTTGTTCTGAAGTACTTCAAAAATAGAGATCTGAGACAGGAAAGTGTCATGAACTTCTTATCTGATAGACTGACCAAGGGAAGAAAAAATAGGAAACTTCTGCCAGATCCTTTAACTCATTAGAAGAGCCAATGGCATCAATTACGTTCCTGTAAGCAGGTGCTGGAATAATGGCAAAACTAAAACAGGATAGGATTAAAGTGGAAGGGTGGTAAACCTTTGGAGCAAGTGTACACACCCAGCTCCAGGTGGGGACTTTGTAACAGGTGATGAGAGAGAGAAGGACATAGGGCTGTGCAAGCTGAGGACAGAGGGGTGGGAATGAACAGGATATCCTAAAAATATAGAAGGTTCAGCACTGATAAGTGAGGAAATCACTATGCCCAAAGCCTCTCAAGGGATTGTTGGCACATGTGACATTTCCTGGATACCTCATATTCTTAAATCTGCTCCTTTTCCCCGAGGCTCCCTTTGAAGATCCCCTTCATTTTTTTCTGGGATGAGAGTTCCTGTGTGCTTCCCTGAGGACTCCCCTGCCAAGCTGTGCCAGGGGCTGTGGTGGGATTTCTCTGCAGTGCTAGTGGTGTGCTCTGTGCTGAGGAAGACAAGGGTGTCCCTAGTGATGTGAGCTATGTATGCAGTCCTGGGAGATGTGATCACTCATCTCAACTATATCTGGACAGTGTTGGCTCGTGTTTCCTATTAATGCAAAGTAATAAAAATATTATTATTACGAAAGTCAGGCTCAATGACAGCCTGAAATAATGAGGGAAAATTCTTGGCCGCCTAACAAAGTCCTGTTCTGAATAGCATAAAAGTAATTTTATTTTTGTTACTGTTTTATTTTGAACACAAAATGTGCCCTGCAAGTAAAAGGAATGCATTGTTTTGCAGTGCTTCAATAACACATTAGCTCAGGAATTCTTTTTCATTTCTAGAAGAAAAATCTCGGTTTGGGATTTGAGAAAAAAACCCTGAGAGCAACAACAGCAGCAGAGCTACTCTGAAATACCACAGAGTCACCTTTGAGATTCCTATGCTGCTATTGTTGAGTAGTGAGCACCTTGAATTTAATCAACAATCATCAGCTGTCTCCCATCCTTTCCCTCAGCTACGCATGTTCAGTGTGATTACTGAGAAGAGTTTTGGCCTTTTTTGGTTTTTTTTCCTTCTCTTTTCCCTGCAGTAAATAAAACCAGCCCCAGAATCAGAGGTGTTGGGCTGGTGCTGCTGTGGCTGGAGGGGGAGCAGGCACTGCTAGTGGAGAGCTTCCATAGAAAGTCCTGTCTGTATATGCTGCTGCTCAGGGTGGTCTGCTCAGGCCACATTAAATACAGAGGAAAGCTGGATTATTGCCAGACAGAGGGCTCTGGATCTGGAATAATTCCATTGACTTCAATCCCATTCAGGCCACACTGCTCTGCAGAAAGAGGTATGAGGTACAGGGTAAGCCCAACGTAAGCCCAAGATGCTGCCTCATGCCAGTGCTGGGACTGAGACAACTTTTCTTCTTTTAGGAGGGCCTAGTCTGTCTTGACAAAAAGTCACATTTTACTTAACAATTCAAAAACAGAAGAAAAACAAAATAGACAGAAAGGAAAGGAGGCCCAGCTTGGCTCTACTTTATTTCAAATGCATGTAACAGGATTTTGTCAGAAACTAAATCCATCTGAAGAGGCATTCTCCTCACAATTGCACCTGAAAGCAAGTACCTGCTTCAAGGCTATAAATGAAAACCTGGGACTGAGGTTCCTGTTCAAGTCAAGACGTCAAAACACTGACCTGATCTGTATGAATGGGAAGGGTGCAAAATCAGTATTAACCAGTCCTCCTATGTGCTGAACTCAGCCAGATTTTTGAACTGACCTGCTTCACCTTGAGAAAGAAGAAAAAGGAGTTAAACAAAACAGCATGGAGTGGAGAAAAGACAGAAGCAAACTTCCCTTTCCATGCAAACCTCCCAAAGTCCCTTCTCATTAGCAGGGTCTCCAACATTCAAGCATGGAGTTACAAGTCCCAGTCTGCCTCTTTGTCCAGTATTACTCATGTGAGATAATTGCTCCATGCTGTAGTCCAACTACCCCACTCTTTCTCTGTCTTCTCCATGGGATTCAGGATACATTTATCTTCACAAGGCCTTCTTTGGGAGAATGGAAAGCTGTGGAAGTTATTGAATGAACTTAAATAATGCTTTTCAGATAATTAACACAATGAAAATGAACATTACTAAGCATTGGATTTCTATGTTATTTCTGCTTGCTCTTGGATGCTGAAGTTTTGTGCAGAATTCAGCATAAGTCTAAGGCAATTGTCAGGAAATACGGATGTGAAATGAAGCCAAATCCCAATATAGTTTCAATAAGTGTAACAGGCTAAATGAATTAGTTTGTTTCCTGTTTTACAGCACCAATCTGTGCCTTAGTGGTTCAGATACCAGAATTCCTTCTGATCTGTCTACATGCATCAGGTGTGACTGGAACTGTGGACAGGACTGTGCCATTCCCATGCACTGGGTCAGAAAAAAGGATGATAAATCTTAAACAGATCAATCCAACACAATGACTGAAATAAGTAGAGATTATGTTCTATTTAATTTGTGTTTTTTGCAGTTAAAAAATATAGAGACCAATTGCAAACACATGCAGCAACGAAGCCTTTATTTCACACAAATCTGTCCTTGGGGTTCAGAACTGACTTCTTGGTGCTGTGCAGAGCTATACGAAGATTTAGGTCAAGAGATGGCTTTCCCAAGTATAAAAAGAAAATACATTCATATTACCAGTGTTAAAATTCAAACCTGTTCACCAGTGTACTTGAGTAATTAGTTGAGAATCTTACAATCATAAAACTAATTAATCTAAGGTTTGTCATTGTCTTTGCTTAGAGAAGATTTTGTGCCTAAAATCTCTCAACTTAAAAAAATAGGAAAGACTTAAAAAAATAGGAAGTTCAACTACAGAATGGATTGGGGAGCACGGGAGGAGAAATACTAACAAGAAAAAAGGAAAACAACAGAATGAAATTTGCTCCTCAGAATTTATTTTAAATTAAAGCATAAAAGCTTGGGAATTGTACACTCAAACAAATCTGCCACAGGACTTGATTAGCATCTTCAGAAGGAATAAAAATAAATCAATTTCTTAGATAATAGAGTCAACACATTATAATTAATGCATTTAAATATGTGCATTTCTTAAGGGCAGGTACTATGTTAGCAATTACGGTTCCAGTAATTTTTGGAAAAGAAGCTGTATCTCATTATATAATCTTTTAGACCCATGTTATTCTTTCATAAAAGAGCCAGTTATCTTGTTTTTGGATTCTTGAGAGAGCAGAGCTGGAAGCATTAAGTATTAATGCAAATGCCTGAAAGTGCATCACTGGAAATTCAATCTCTTTCTTTTCCTTTTCATATTATTTCCTTTTTCTAAAACTGTTTTTGTTGCATTCAGAATGTTACATGTGTCTGTGAAAAAACATGCCAACTTTTCATTTACACAAGCTATAGAATTGTACTTTTTACTCAGGCAAAACTCCTGGCTAAGAATCTTTCTCTCATAACATGTAAAGTTCAATAATAAATATAATAAATCAAATAATTAGTATGAAATGAAATTAACTCTTAAAATATTAAGGAAGAGAAAGGGTGCCTCATGTACCAGTCTTAAATTTGTATTTAGTGTCTCCTGGCAATTCAGAGAATGAAGCAGAAGATGATTAACTTTGTTCTTAAATACTTTAATATGGTTTTTCAGTTACTTTAAGTAGAAGCAGAATTAGAATAAAAGGATTTTACCTGCCTCTTTCAGTGCCCAGTCTCTGAATTACATTCAATACACTAATGACAACTTAGAATTGCATCTGACATGTTGCAAGTAGAAAATGCAGGGTGAAAGTGGTGAAAGCTGTTTATACAGAACAGATACTTGACAAGTTTACACCAGAGTGACTTTTATACACTCACAGTCTTTGGATCAAGTTCATGAAGCGGTCATGCCCCTGAGCCACGGCTGTGTACCCTTCTTTGCCTTGTGCTGGCCATCCTGGCTGCTGCCCATCAATCCAATCTGCCAGACAGTACCGCTGAAGAACACTGAAAACACAGAAATGTCCACATGGAGGGACAAGTTGGACACCCCCTGGCATAGGGTTAGGGCACAAGTCTGCAATTACTTGAGATTTCCCCAAACTGGCTGAGTAGCTTGTGTGTGGGGCTTGCATGAGACCGTATAAGGCGCCTTCTGTGTAAAATGAGGCCACTGTGTTTTCTGGCCTCGTGTAGGGCAACTCAGAACTTGCATTTAATACATTTGAATGAATGTAAATAAACACTCAGCTATTCATCTCCAGAGATCTGTGGAACCCTGAAGATGCACAGTTCAGAAAGGAACTAGAGATTCCTTTCCTTCTCCAGGTTATTTTGAAGTCTTCCTCATCACAGATTCGACTGTAGAGACTAGGAATTCTCGTGTCCTGAGTCACACTTGTATCATGGTGCTACCTTGTAGGGAGTCAAAAAACCAAAACCAAATACCTCTGTGAGCCAGACGTTCCACTTTCTCTTACCTAACTTTAGATGCTAAAAAGGTCATCTGAGTCATGCTGTGATCACTTTATAATCAATGGAAAAATAGAGGAGCTCCAGGAGGGAAATTTATTCCATCCTCATGTAGAAGTCAAAGACTGGTCAGATGAAACACACCCTAAAAGACCTATTTTCTTTCGTTGACTATAAAGACAAAGATTTGGCTGAGGTGTAGATATGTTTGCTTTAACTGTGCAAGGTTAAAAGAGGGTAATACCATCCCAAGTGACTTCAGTGGGCATTGGATCAGGTCTGCTATGAGCGGTAAGGACGTGCATTTGAAACCTATATAATGTGTTCAGATTTGCCCTTTGAATATAATACCATTGTGTAGCCCTAGTGCTCAGCAGCCTTTTGGAAGGAGGGCAGTAAAACTGTAACTGCTTCATTGATGATGCTGCAGAGCACACTTGGCTTAACCCAAAGGTCAGGAGGAGAGACTGTAATTCTGTCTCTACTTTGCTGTCTGCTGGTTAAAAGGTTTCGAGGAGGGAGGAATCATGCATAGTATCATTTGCAATGTCCAACAATCCTCCCAAAAATGTGGACTCCAAATGAAAATTTTTGATAATCACCCAAAGATTAAAAATTGTTTTACTCAAATTATTTGGTGAATCCTCAAGGTCAGATCAAAGTCCTAAGATCTTGGGCTATTTAAGAGCAAGCACAAATTAGAAATGTTTAAACATAGTAGATTTGCTTGTGGGCAGGAGGGATAATGTTTGCAGGATCAGTTTTTTAATTTGAAAAAATAATACTTTAACCAAGGAAAAGAAGAAGCATTTATACTGATAACGTTATATTCTCTGGTTCACTGGGATGTAAATGCCATTTTACTTACTCAACAACTTCACAGGGCACAATGGCTTCCTAAGGTAGCCGTCAGAGACCAGTGCTTCTCTAGATAAATACATGAATGAGAGTTTATCTTATTTACAGTACAGCAATTTTCACCCTGTAAATAATAGAATTTTCCTGTATTCTGTGCCTGTAATTGCCTTTTCTCTTTTATAGTGTGTAATCAATTACTTTTTATAGTCAGGTACTTCCATTTACGTGAATTGAAGTTTTATCATTATATTGCAAGTGCTCATCAGAATTTACTTTCCTACAGGTGAGAGTAATTTCTGGCCTTCCCCAAGAGAGGCTGAAAGCTGATGTCTATTGATTTAGGTGTTTCCCTGAATTTAGCCCTTCTTGCATACTTCCAAATATTTTTAATCAACCTCCTCCTTTATATCCACAAGCAGTAGTCTTTCACTCTTGGCAGCTGAGTCAGCCCTGGATCCTTTGTTGTGTGGCAGCAACATGCACCAGACTTCAAACGTGATTTATTTTAAATGTAGTGCTGATAGAACACCAGAGTTTGTTGTTGATGGATGAAAAATTCCCCTGCCAATCTGGGACTGTATATTATGCTCTAAATGTGAGCTAATAGTGCAGTTGTGTAAGTGTATATACACACATATATATGTACTTACAGTGTTTCAGAGGGTGTGGAAAAAATGTCCTCTCAAAGACCAGATTGATTGGGAAATACATATTTATTTAAATCTGTTACAGAGACTCCTATGTGGATGCATTAATTGGAAGTTCATGCTCTTTTCTGTTATCCCACATTGCACCAAAAATAGACCGAAGAAGATATGCCCTCCATCTATGACATCTTCTCTACCTGGAGTGAAGCTTTTTGAAAGCATCTGTCAGAGCTGAGGACACAAGGATTTATGGACAGGATGAGGAGGAAAGGGGAGTCAAAAGGGCTGCAGTTCACTCACCAGCTCTCTGGCAGTGCAGATCCCCAGACATGTTGCATGGTTGTTTTTGCCCAGTCTGCTTGTTCATATTATGGTTGCATCTTCCCATAAATGATGCCTGTCTTACAAATTAGTATAATCTTATATGTCAAGGCTCCTGGGAGATCTAGAGACCATGCGGTAGTGTTTATGTAGCTCTAGTTGCTAGGACTTCGCATTTTAAGTTAATTGTTGCAGTAAGTTAAGGCTCCAAACTCTTGAAAGGCTGTTTTCCAGTGATTATCCTTTAAATATTCAATGGGTATTAAGAAGTGAGATCTTTTGTTAGTGATCTTCATAAATTTCAGGAAGTCTGTTCCTGAAAGTGAGGATCACTTTAGTTATAAACAGAGAGCATATTCCTTCATCACAGAAAAATGGATAAAACCTGTGTGGAAGTTATAGACTGAGATGTAAGTGCTTATAATCGTCTCTTGCTTTGTCAGAAAAACAAGGTCCTAACCTGACATTTCTGTTCAATACTGAAGAATGAGGATATCTGTTTGCTCTAGAGCTGTCCTGTTCCAGTCTTGCTGTTCCTTTGCATGTAAAAGGAGAAATGAGACGCTTGTGTGTGATCATAATACTCCTTTTTGGCCTTAGAGAGCTGTGAATCTGCTTGGTCATGGGGACGGTCCAAGAGGGCACACCTGCTCTGCTCCCTTGGGAGCATCAATAATGTGCTGCTCTGGGCAGTGACTGACACAGGACACTTTGCCCACAGCAAAGAGATCCTGCCACATTGCAGCAACCTGTACTCTCACAGGCAGGCACACAGACGCGTGAAAGTGCTAACAAAACATCCACAGGAAGTCCCTGCTGCGAGCACTGTTGTGTGAGAGGACATAGTTCATATTTACATTGGAAGCAAATGGATCTTGGTTATTTAAACGTTTCCTTAATTAAATCCAACTTAAATCTTACCTACATAGTCTACTGCATCCATCTAGCTTTTTCTGGCGGGTGGGAGTTAAAGACAGATCTACTTGAAGGATTACAAACCAAGTTGAACATAGGATCTATTTATATGTTTGAGAGAGTTACACGGTTATGTTTTAGAACCAGTATTGGCCAAAAAAAGAAGTGTTTGAAAAAGATAAGAGGGCAGTGGGCTGTTACCAGGCTTTGAGACACACTGTGTACTTGCTGGGCATTCCTTTTAGAAGATCCGATCTAGAATTTATACTTCCATTCAAAGCTCAGTAATCACCAAAATACAGAGCTGAAGACCTCTATATTTGGACAAAATACTTGTCAGTTTCTTCTACTGTTCTTGGACTCTCATGTAGTGTCGGTGACTTTTCCCAAAACTGTTAATTATTTTATATTTGTTTGCCAAATGATTTTAAACAACATTCTCTGGTTTGTGGAAATTCATAAATTGCATGCAGTGAGTCTGAAATTCAGTAGTTTCTTTTAACCTGGCTTGTGATCTAATTCATAGGATGTCCAGATTCAATGAACAGAACAGCTGGTTAAGCAAAAAATTGCAGGTTATCCCAGTAGAGTGAAAACTGCTTCAGCTACTCAGCAAAAGAGATGGCTTGCTTAGGGCACTACAGATTTCTTTTATAAATCTTTCCCTTTTCTTATAAATCTTCATTGTAAATTGAAATATTTTTTATAATACTTACAGGTTTCTGTTGTAAGTGCCCGAGCTTGCCTCTTGTGGCCATTCCACTGATCCCAATAGTTGCTTCCCAGCTGGAGAACCCATTGCACAGTCTGGGTCATGTCACATTGACCTTTCTCAGCGAGGTACATAGAGCTGATGTGTGTGTGAGATAAACTCCTGAGCCTAAATTTAGATATTTGAGGAACATTTTGGTGTATCCACTTAAAAATACCTGTACTGTACTTGATAAAGAGAAAATTTGCAGTCCATTTGGTGCCTACCTATCTGAGTTTATATCCTGTTTTATTTTATCACTGTCACAATATTACAGTAAATAACAATCATTCACTCTGGTTATATTAGGGGATTAGATGCTCTGACATTTATTTAACATGTTCCATGTTAATATTCCAGGACTCTGGCCACTGGAAATAGGAAGCTGCTGTGTATACTCTGTACAATCACACACATCTGCCACATATGTGGCTTTAAGTCCACAGTCTTTAATGGCACATCCTTATCCAAGCCTTTCACTTTATTGTGCAGCTTATAAAGGGTCTCTCAAGACACTGCTGTGCCTTTTTCCATTGATTTCATTGTAATAGGAGCAGCAGACCATGGGTGAGCCAGCAGGACTTTTGACAGTGTTATTTGCTAGGAGATGTATCTGAAATGCATTTTAAAAATGTTAGGTGGCTTCTTTATGATGAATACAACAGGAAAAATTGAGAATGAATCAAATAATTATGAAAAGTAGATTTTACTCAGAACTAAAATATATACAAAACCTTTGAAGATGCTCAGCTGCATATAGAGCTCTGTTGCTGCCCGGTGAGACGGGTGAGAAAGGAGCTTGTCCAGGAGAGATGTGGCTGAATATCATTCCCATTTTTCCAGCAGCCAGCCATTGGCCTTGCTTTTGCAAAGCCTGCAAATTAACACAGGTGCACACTGTTGCTCCAAATAGTGTTATTAAATGTATTGTTTGCTGGGATTATTAACTACTGCTGTAAAGTATGGGAAAAAAATGCAGCCTGGTTGCAATTAATCTTGTGCCTCTTCAGAGAATGAAGGAAAACAGCAATCCTTACATTGACCCTTTCCTTAGCCTCATCAATCACAACTGGAAATGAAAACATTTTAACTAGCTCTTAACAGTGCCAGGGATCTGTCACCTTCTTTTGACTTCCTTTGTCATCCCCTCTCTGCGCTCTCTGGGTGATACTTGTGGGCAGGACCAAAGCTGTCAGGAGCAGGACTGCATACCTGCCTGCTTTATCACCACGTTATTGCAGGCTGTAGGCCAGACTAAAGCAGTGTCTGTTTTGTGTGGCTTGCTGCCATGTTAAAGATAATCACATCTGGGATCAGGCAGCCCTGTGAGCTCCAGGAGCCTTTACCTATAGCTTGTCTGTGGTTATTTAACATCTCTGTGCCTTGCCAATGAAACCTTCCAGGTGGGACCCCAGGCTCTTTATCAAGAGCACACGAGAGACTTTGCTATTAGGTAAGTATATACAGTCGTGACCACCAAGAGACAGAATGAAATATGAAAGCACAGGAGAGAGAGCAGAAAGAGTAGACATGCAGGCAGGTTTGCTGCCAGATTTGGGTGACTTATGGCTCCTCCGGTGCCTGGGAGCTTCTGGAAAAGGTCAGAAGGTTCCTCCTATTTTGGAACATGAAACCAGCACTCAGGATAGGGCTTCTCATAAAGACTGCTGTACAGAGAGCAAGGAAGGTACTTCAGTGAGGGTGTGAGTATGTGGGAGATGGTGGGGATTGTTTTAGCCACTAACAGTAAAAATGTTCCATGGTGTGAAAGGGGCTAGGAACTCTTGTGTATATCTTACTTCAAGGCAAGGACTGAGCAATGCAATTGGAGGAGTACTTGGGGTGAGCCTCGAAGCCAAAAAAGCAATCAGATGCTTCTGAAAGTCAATATATGCATAGAACGGAGGTGTGGGGAACTCCCTTTATGTGGTTAAAGAAATCCAAGTAAAAAACTACAGCTTTGAGACAGATTTTTCAGCTCTGTTTCTTTTTATTATTTTTGGTTTGGTGGCACCAGAAACAAGCTCAGGCCTGAAGGAATTCAGATGATAGTGAATATGTATCAATAATTTTGATTATTGTAGCAATAGGTACAAATTTTTCATACAAAACAATCTCTATTGTAAGACTCAATGTATTGTGATGAAAATAAATCTGGTTTATGGGAAGTTCTTCTGGATATGAGAAAATATTTTGAGTGATGTGAGACTGACTGCATTTCTTGCAACAGGCAAAGCTTACAGTCAACTGGAAGAGATTTTGAATAAGTTTTGATATTCGGATATGATCTGCTCTTTCTACACACCTGCGTAAACTTTCTACAATTGCTAGTACTATGAGATCTTTGTTTTTGTAGATCAACGACAACAAAAAAATTAAACTCAAAACCCCCAAGTATTTGGTTGGTTCTCCATCACTCCTAGGTGCAAATGATTATTGCTTGGTTTTGCATGCTCTTCTATCCATATACAGATGTTTTGAATACTCTCATAAACAGACAAACAAAACGTCCTAGACAATGCAAACACTTTGCACAGTTTTTCATTATTTGCCTGCTATTCCAGTTCTAATTTTTTTGGTAAAGAAGTGGGATTTGACGAACGAGGAAAAGGATCTGGTGGTATATTACATTATCTCTGTATCTGTTTAGGAAGGGACACTTTGTCATGGGCTAGGAAGAGAGCATATAGCTAGTACTGTAATGGTAACAGAGTAGTAGAAATAATAATAATAGCACTGCCACCACAGCTGAAGTCCTGCCCTACCTTTATTTGTTGTACAAAATAGCAGAACAATTTTGTCATGGAGCACACAATCTCCAGAAACTTTTGGAAAAGAAAGGAAATAATTAGAAAAAGAAAGACAATAATTATAGAGCTTGCGTACATGATCTCTAACATGCTCAATTGCTACTTGGACTTGCAAAAAGTTAGAGTGTAACTTTTTGCATCTATTCCCTGTGGAACAATTAGCTTTAGTTAACTAAAACCCCATGATGCTCTGGGGGACTTTTCATTATTTGCCTCATTTTAAGGGTAAATTTGACTCATACACAAGTAAAAGCACTACAGTAATAGTTTAAGTGAAAGAGAAAAAAAAAAAGAGAAATTAAATTACACTTTCTATATGAAAAATCAAGAAAAAGGAAAGGTTGTATTTTAGCTCAGATAAATCAAAGATAGTACAACATAAAGTACTGTACTTCATGGAAGTAATTCATTTAAGTAGTATAAACCCCCCAAAATAAGCACTAACATGTATGTGTAAAATCACGATCCTAAGCATTTAATGAACGGAAACCTTTTATAAAGCCATCAGAAGTCTCCTTTTTAAAGCCTCTTTATGCTTTGTTAGTGGGATTTGTTTAGAAATAAAAAAATACAGGCAACAAAACTCTACCGATACGAAGAAATGTCCAACCAGTTAAGCACATACTTATCTTTCAGCACACAGGACAGCCATTCATATTTGGTAAAGCACTTTGGAATGCATTTACTTTCACATATGTGATATATCAGCTATATTTGTCATATGGGGATACATTTTGAGCTTAAATTTAAAAAATGCATTGAAAGTTAATCGTGTGCTTAATGTTTTGCGGAAGTGAGGCCAGTTCACAAGAGAAGCTTTGTCTGCTGTAATATTAAAATGCTTTTGTTGGATACAAGAAGAAAGGAAAGATATTGGAAAAACCCTCTCACTTGCTGAGAGCTTTTGGAAAGCTTTTGAAAGGGTGGAGTGGAATAGCCACTTGCTGTTTAGATGATATAAACTTGGGCACGGGGATGCATAAATCCTGAAGATTGAAGGTACAGTGAGATGAATTTCAGGAGGATTTCCTTTGCATTAAAGCCAAGAATGTTAACACTAACCTTTATTATTTGCTATCCTAAATGAGACTTCCAAATAAGCTCTTAGGTAAAATGAAAACACCATGGCTGAAAAATAACTGCCAGTGGACATAAAATACCTGAATATGCAGATGCAAAATTGTATTTCCAGTAAAGCCAATTATCTTCCCAAATTAAATACAGTTAGGCTGTTTGAATAATTCTGTAGACTTAAAATATAAAAAGGTAAGAATGTAGTACCAGAAATTCCTATTTCAGTCTCTTAAAAATTTCCTAGAACTATAGCTTCATTTAAAAAAACCCAAACTTTCTAAAATCACTTTACAGTGACTGCAGTTAGGTAAAATGTATATTTGTATGTTCTTTTTTTTATACACTCTTCAGGGATGGAGGATCACTAAATTTTTTTTATCTCTAGTAACTGTAACTTATATTTTGAAATAACATTTTTAACTTACTTTGCTTTTATAAATATTTCCTATAGCATAGCCTCAGTCTTAAACCACCACAATTTTTTATATGTACTGTGGTGGTTTACTAAAACAGATAGGCAAATGTTTCCTCTGTGGTGCATCAACTACTGTTATTTCACCAGTTAAATAAAAATTGAGGCAAAAAAAATTCTGATTTTGCGAATCAAACTAGAAGTTTACCTAATAATAGCAATCATCATAAATGTCATAGTAAGTTGCATTTTTGCCTGATATCTCTAAATATGCAGTAAGATTTATGGTAAATGTTATAATGGTTCATAACACTGGTTTTTGGAGTGTGAGACAATCTAAATCTGGTTCACCATTAGAGATTTGATCACCTGTGGTGACAGTGTGTAGCCTGTCCCGTAATACACCATGTGTGTATTCAACCACTGCAGTTTCTAAGGTCATAATATAAAAATTTGTATCTTATTTAGGCACGTTGGAGATGGCAGAAGGTTATGAAGAGAGCATCTTAGAATCATAGAGTCATTTTATTTGGAAAAAGCATCTAAGATCTTCAAGTCTAACCACATACCCAGCACTGCCAAGTCCACCGCAAAACCATGTCCCCAAGTGCCACATCTACACGCCTTTTAAATGCCTCCAGGGATGGTGAGTCAACCACTTCCCTGGGTAGCCTGTTCCAGTGTTTAACAGCCCTTCCCATGAAGAAATGCTCATAAATATCCAACCTTGATCTCCCCTGGCACAATTTAGGGCAGGTCTCCTGCCTCGAGTAGTGGGGCCTGTGTGCAACTGCTGCCCTTGCACTCTGGAGCCACTTTGGCTCAAAGGGTTTGAGGTCTTTCAGCTGACATGCCTCAACAATATTTAATGCACATTTAGGGAGGCACATAGAGAGGATTTTCTACTTGTTGTCTGATGTACTGTGAGGACAGCTGAGAGGCTGAAAAACGCCAGTGTCTGACACTGTGTGAGCTGGGTGCATGAGGCTTTCTGCACTGCCAAACTCCAACGACTTTGCATAGAGAGTGTTGTGCTCCAAACACATACATTTGTCTCTAAATGGACACGGCACTCCCTTCCTGTGTTCCTAAAAAGGCTTCCAAAAGACAATTAACAGATTCTTTCCTGTGCTCTGGTGTTCCTGAGAACATTCCCAGCTACTACTCTGCTGGAATGTGTAGTCCTGCAGGAAGGTAAAGGCAGTTTTTCATGCCCTACGTCACACAGCAGAGTTGTTTGTTGTGAAATAAAATGTTTCAGCCCATTTCATTTAGTGAAATTTAAAAGATGGATAAGAAAATAATTTAACTAAGCTTTCCCAATCTTTTTTCATGTGTTTATCCACAGCTACAGATTTTTTTTGTCCTTTTCTGATTTTGCGTGCAAAGTACCTTCATTGACAGATTGCAAGTAGCCACCTCTATTCAGACTATTGCCTTTCAGCATAACACCTGCCTAAGTGCACAAACCTGATCAAAGTGCTGAAATGAAGTAATATAACAAGTGGCCCAAGATGTGTGCCAGTGTTATGCAGAAGATATGTACTCTCAGGATCAGATTATGTCTTCTCAGGCTGAGGTGTAAGATGAAGGCATGAGAAATGTCTTCATGTTATATATACATGTGGAAGGAAAGCCCAGATTCCAGTTTCTAAATAGCATTGCTGTGAGTCACGCTTTGTACTTGTCTTAGTCAGAGGAACTCAAGGTAAGCCAAGTGCAAAGTGTTTATCCTAGATGATTTCTAGATCTCCTGGCAAAACTGGCCTCTCCTGAAGGAAACGGTGGGTGCTGGCAGGACCGAAACGTCATCCCTTCTTTATCTGAAACATCCTGTTCTTGTTGCCTTGGCAGCAGATGCTGGGTGTGTGTGTCTGCATCCCAGTGTACCTCATCTTTTTGTATCTAGCATGCAAATAGGTTAGGTGAAAGGAGAGCCATGTCTGAGCGCAGCCCTGAAATAATTATTGGCTGGGACAGGGTGAATAAAATGGAGGAAGATTAAAGCCTCCAGAAGATACATTCTGATATTGAGGTCTCCCCTTCTGCAGAACACATTCCGTAACAAACTGAAAGCTTGAAAGCTTTTGTCATTTAAAACTAAATTTAACAAAAAATTGTGTACAGACTTTTAATTTTAGATTAAGTTTAGTGTGTCGTGTCTATGAAAAAGATGACCTAGCTGGTATTCACATATGTGGTTATTGAACTCTTTGGGATGTTGTAGATAGTTACAGTCTGTACTGTAACATTTGAAACTAAATTATACCAAGCTTACCTCTATTTGGTACTTACATGCACTGAGCAAACATGGGAAAGTTAGTTTCTCAGCAAAGAGCACTACTGATCAAAAGTGTTTTTTAAAGTTTGCATCAAACAGGAAAATAATAAGAAAAATACAGTCGTTTTTTCTTATACCACTTCTTTGTATATAAAACCAAAATATTTGTGCAGACAGAAGTGGCATAAAATGATATAAGATTTAATTTGCTTTGTTGAGGATTGAATGCCATGTAATGGAAAGCTTTCCAAAGGACAAAGGTTAAAAACATTGAAGTAGAGAAAGTAATTGTAAGCCATTGCATTTAAAAAAATAATTGATTTTACATGCCAATTGACAGCAGACTTTAAACTTCACAGTGGGATACATGGGGAATATGCAAACTTTATCTGTCCATTAACAGTGTTGAACTGGGAAACTAAAACGGTCAAATTACTTAGAGTTAAGGCAGCAAAAGAACAACTTAATCGAACACAGAGCATAGCAGCTTAGCTGTTCAACACAATTTAGTGTTAAACATACACTACTGGGCCTGATCCCATTTTTAGACATGTCTAATGGGACACAAGAGAGCATCTGAAATTTCCATGATGAACTACAGATAATAAAAGGATGAGTTGGCTAGTAGGATTCAGTAACACCTTAGCTTTTACTTAGTACTCAGAAAATAATCTCTGTTTCAGTTGAAATGAAAATGGGCCTCATAATGAAAAAGAAAAAAATCCAGCAATGAACCACCCTAAGACCTGTATATGCTGTTTATATTGCTGAAAACAACAGTGAGAGAAAGTACTGCAACAGTAGACCATTTATTTCTTTTTCTTTGTAATAGAATGCGATGTATTTAGAATGCAATCAGTATGTTCTGAAGAGAAGACAGTATAATTCCAGCCTTGAGAAGCATCAAATAATCATTTAATAGAACTGTTGAAATTAAAATGCATTAATTTTAGGAGTATAATCTATGCTACCTGAGAGCAGCAAAGTGATGTTACTCTGAGGGCTGTGGTTTGCAGCCTGTTGCAGGAGACTTCTGGGAGGTTTTTGAGACTGGGATGCTCCCTGCCTGATGCCCAAGCAGTGGCCTGGAGGCAGAGACAAGCTTTCTTGGGGATGAGCTCCGTGGCCTATCCAGGACCATCCATGCCTGGATGTTCCACACCTTCATCTGCACTTCTTGTGAATCTAGTCTTGAATCTAGCATCCAGATGAACCTGGTAGATAATCCTTGGAGTCTATCTTGTTCCTGGCAAAATGGCAATATTTTGGTTTAGAATAACATAGATATCCTTCAAATAGTCTGATAAGGAAAGAAATGGCTTCTGTGAAAAGACAGAACTGACTGGGAGGACAGGGCAGAAATGGGAGGGATCAAGGGCTTAGGTGTCCCAAACCAAAGTTTGATTAACGCCTAGCAAGCCTCTGGCTTGCCTGCGAGGTGGAAGTTGACCTCAGGAACTGTGGCTTTTGGCATCGTTCTCACTGAGCAACAGCTAGATCAATTCAGTTCCATACAAACAATTTACTCCTAAGCTGGGGACACACTTGCCAAGATTTAGCCTGATGTGAATAAGAACAGCCACATTATAAAACACTCAAATAAGCAGGTTTTACTGGGAGAGCTGAAAGACCCTATGACCATTCAGTGTGACTTCCCAGTTGGGTGCCACTCTCTTAAGCAGTGAGAGAAAACAGGCCTTTGGAAAAAATCCCATCTTTATAAAAAAAAGTTAATTATGAAGACACATGATGTAACGTTGAGTGCCTCTGGAACACAGAAAGTCAGATTTTATTTTCTTTTCAAGGGTTTTAAGAAAGGCACCCGAGAGACAGGATTGAACAGAACTCTCTGGAGGTTAAAATAACAGCACAACTATTATTCTGAGACCTAGATCATACACTTGCATTGCTTATGATTTTCAGGGAAAGTAAGCTCAATTGTGTGTTATTGTGAAAATGTTCAGTTTCTGATTGAGGAGAGTAGTGAGATATCAGTCTGCTGCAGCTTTCCAAGTAGCACACCTACAACCGGAATAAGGCTTCCTTTGTTTTACTTTAGTAATTAAAATAAAGATTTATACATTCACTCCCTGACCAGTGACAGCCACATTTTTAACTTAAATGCAAATGTAAATGTTCTATGGCTTTCCTATGGAAAAAAAAAATTATTGGAACATAAAATTTATGTAGTAAGTCTTACTGTAAAATAGAATCTGAAAAATAAAGTGTTTCAATTCTATTTGAAAAATTTTTATTTCCCAAAGTGTGAACTTCTATTAGATTATCACTGGTATAAATTGAATTTACATTCTTCTACAATAATTAATTTGGCAACCTTATGTGTAGTTTATAGTTATCTTATATGGAGCCTTATCACTAAATGTTAAAAATACAAAAAGGTTTCAGCTACAAACCCTCTTTTCTTAGGCTAATAAATTATTAAAACTGATTCATCTGTGCAGATCCTACTTTCTTTTTTTGGCTTCCACCCAAATGCATATTTTTGAAGGAATGAGCAGAAATCTTTTTATCTGGTTTTAATCTGGCTAAGGAGAAAATCAAATATGTCATTGTACACCTCTTAGCAAAGAAAAAAATTCCACAAAGCACAAAATAATTTTTAAACAAAATCCCTAGTCAACCACTTTGCAACAGGTAACTTGTAACTGATATCATATAGATATCATATAGAAATCATATAGAAGTGACATCAGATATCATGTAGAAACACTGTGTGTTTCTTGGAAAAATGAAATAAGCATGGCTAAAAAAGAAACTAGGTAACTGTAAATTTTGAGATGCTTCACAAGAAAAGTTCTACTAGCAAGGTACTGTCAGTTCTTTGTAGACCCCAAAGTCTTATCTGGGCATGGAAAATATAATTATGAATGGTCTTAATGTGTAAGTTAATAGATAGGAGAAAAAGTACTACTAATTGTGCTCAGATGTTCAATGGTGTAATAACTAACTGCTATTCACTAAATAATCACTGAAGCTACAAGAGGCAATATTTTATTAGACTTGATTTAGGTAACCAGCAAGTAAAGTTGTAGGAGAAATGACATTATAGAAAATAACTGTGGAACCAAGTGAACATGAACTAATCCCATTTGAGACACCAATAGGACAGCTAAGACTAATAAATTGAAAAGATTAAGTTTGATTAAATGTGGCAGATAATTTTCATGAGACTGCACTGGAGAAAATAAAGCCTCAGTGCAGAGGAGGGTCACAAAGCTGTTTGTATCATTAAGAGTTTGTATCAGAAGTGACATGGAAAGATTTTTCAAAAGAAGCACTGGATGTAAACAGATAAATAACTACCTTATTGATACTGAGCCTGAGCACTCAGACAGAGAGTCTCTAAGAAAGAAAAATTTTGTGGTGGGTGAAGAGAGCTGTATGTTATAAGTGAAAAATTGTGGTGCTGAGGTGAGAATTGCTAAGTCAAGCTGACTCATAACTCAGAAAGAACACTCAAAAAAGGCATGAAGTTCTTCAGCTGCATATTTTTTAAGAAAATAGTGAAAGAGAAGGCAAAGTGGATACAGCTTCAGAACAGGCAGGTATTACTCAAAACTCAAATAAATACTGCAACTTCTTTTCAGTACATGAAACGAGGCTGCATACAGAGATAAAGACAAGACTGATGGCAGGAATACATCTGGCAATGGATGCTACAGGCAGAAGTAAAACTGCAAGAGGTTTCTGTCGTCAACAAGGGATAAATGCTTTCCCAGGATTTTGGCAGAACATTTGCATGAATTTGCTTGTCCAGCTGTATATTTCATCTAGAAAATTATAAAAATGTGTTAATATCATAAAGCTGGATAATACATGTGTTCAAGAAGAGGGGAAAGGAGGCAAGGTGTTGATAAACCCATTTTTGTGTGCATGGATGCGGCCTTTTGTGGAAATGTTTAATCTTGCTGATGCCTTTCAGCTCTGCTGGGTAGAGTCAGAGGTAATTCAACTTTGCTGTCTACTGAGGGCATGAAGGGACTCAAGTGTTCTATCTCTTTCCAATAAATAGACACTCTACAAGATAAAATTTTAATAGTGCTTTAATAAATGTTGAGGGCTTTTGTGGCAGTTAATACTAGTTTAACAAAAACGTATTGTACAGGTCACCGAAAGAAAAGCCAGGATATCCATAGGGAATAGGAAAGAGGTTTGGCTAAATTTCTCAAAGCTGGGAGAAAATTCTCAGAAGACTTAATAAATACAGAAAGGTATTGGTCTGAAAAACAGGACATGAATAAAAAAGTTTTCAGTTTCCCAAAGGAGATCAGAGAGGGTTAATCCCTATGAGTTTCTTTGACCCCTCTATTTGTATATATGTCTCATGTAGGAATTGAATTTTTCATGAATGATGAGATCATCCAAAGTAAAACTAATAGTGGTAATAAAAGGATCCCACAAGGCCTGAAACTTTATGTTTTGGAGTAGAAGGAAATCTCTGATTTGAGAGCAAGGAAGAAGACTTCCTGTTTGCAGACATGGGTCATTTCAAGTGGCCTCTTGAACAGCTTTCTACAGCCCCGGCTTCCCTTGAGTAGAGGACATTGCAGTGGGAGGGTTGTGTGGTGACCTGG
The DNA here is from genome assembly GCA_013397155.1 of Irena cyanogastra. Taxonomy (NCBI): domain Eukaryota; kingdom Metazoa; phylum Chordata; class Aves; order Passeriformes; family Irenidae; genus Irena; species Irena cyanogastra. The sequence continues at coordinate 319,870 of VWZV01002419.1, forward strand.
ATTGTCCATGAGTGGATTTCGGTTTGCCCCTGGCTCTGTGCCTGCTCTATCCACCCTCTGCAGGGCCACATTTTTCACCGTGTCAGATCAAACCCAACAGGCCAGAGCAGGAGGCAAGGAAAATTTAGGTCAATCTACCCAATCAATAAGTATGGGAAATTTAGATTCTGGGCTCCTCTGGTGATTTTTGGAGTAATTATTTTATTTCTTAGTGTCTTAATGCTGTCTGTGCAAGAAAAGGGGCAATAATACCTCTTTTTTTTCTCCTGTAGATAGATTGTAAACTTTCAGACACAAGGATTTCTATTTTTCTGTGTAAAAACGACCTGGAAAAAAGCAATGTTGTTATCTCAGCCAGCGCGTCTTTGTGTTACTGTACTACAAATAAATCCTACATGCATATTTGCCTTTAGATATCCAGGAAAAGAGGGCCTCTTTCTATGAGAGATCTCCTGCTGTTTATGCAGGAAAATTCACTAAAGTCTAGAGCTTGTTTATGCTGATTATCAGTTGCTACATCACTTTCTTTTCCTTAGAGAAACTCAGAAGGATGAGGCAAAATCACAAATACCCCGAAGTAAGGTATTTCGATAAGACCAAAGGCTGGTATTTCTTGTCTGTGGAGTAAAAATGTAATTTCCTAAATAATATTTCAGCTACTCAGAGGCTTTAGGTCTTTACATAATTCTCAATGTAAAGTCTCTTTTTCTCCTGCGTTTTTCTTTTCCTGTTCAATTTTTTAAAGTGCTTTTTATCCAAACCATCACATGAACAACTCTTCCCTTTCTTTTCATGTTAAGAATGAGAGGCAGCAGGAGAAACCTGGTGAGGAACATCAAGGTGAGAACTTCAGAAGAAGAATATTTCCAAATATTTCCTGACCTTAAGGATTCTGAGGGCCACATCCTACCACCTTCTGCCTGAATAGCATCATTTTCTCCAGGTCACAGCTGGTGGAACTGCAGTCCAGCAGGGAGCAATAGGGATTTAGGAAGTTGCCTTTATCGGATAAAAAGGATTCTACTGTTGTTCAGTGAAGGAGAGGCTGAGGTTGAAGAGAAGCTTGATGTGTAACTTGAAGTATTCATGGAGACATGAATATTGCAAAATGCACAGCCCATACGCCATCCCTTAAAGTATACAAGCGGCCACCACCATTTTCTGGGTTATAATAGAATTTTTGGTATCTTGTGCTTCATGGAAATTGGTTATCTTTTAGGAAAATAAATTCCTTCCATTGGTAACAAGGAAACCTTTGGGAAACAAAACCAATGAATTCCTGCCAAACTGTCCTGTGACACATGGCTAATAATGTTAGCCAATGGTTATTTTGCATTTTGCAAATGTGATTTCTTTTGCTTGTCATATTTCTAAAGAACACTACGTCCTTAAGTGTTTAACACCTGACTTGATGAGGTAACCCTTTTTCATTTTTATATGATATGGAGATAATACAATACAATGTGTGTATTTGTTATTTTATTGTAATTATTTAACAGAAGCTAATATATATATATGCTCGAAATTTTGAGGTCTTGGTCATAAATGATCCAGTTTGACAGCAAGGCTGGCAAAAAAAAAATGTTTTGTGAGGTTTTGCATTTTTTCTTATAAAGAAACCCTGCAGCGTGGCAGTTACTGAACTTGTAGAAAGGAGGAAAAAATTTGGTTAAAATTGTATGAAAATCTATTTGGCAGAGTTTAAATACACCAGCAACCTGGTGTCCCTTTAGGGAAAAGATCAGGGAGAAGAGAAACATTAAAGAGCTTACCTCAGTCTAAGCTTCGATGAAAGTAAAATTTCTGGGCCAACTTGACATAACCAAGCCCCCTTTCCATGTAAAATTAGGGGTGACTTTAAAGAAATATTTTCTCCCAGGGAAAAAAATAATCCTTAATATTTCTCACAGAGTCTTATGTTGAATGTGTTTCTGAATTTACCCACTTTCCCCACAGGCCATCGACTCCCTCTCAGCATTTCCATTGAGCAGATTAAAATGTGAAGGGATAAGAAGGTAAGAAAAAAAATCAATTCACTAAATACTTAAAAAAACCCTTGCCTTTTAATAGGAAAAATCTATAAATAACAGAAAATCCAGTGCATGTTTCTTTCAATATCCTCTTTCACGCCTTCCTATCAGATGAGGAGATTCACAGCCAATTACAATCTGATGCTTCGTAGATGGCCAGGCTACAGCATAAACTGTGGACAAAATTCAGAACTGGAGAAAAACCTCCATCCTTTTGAGAGAGGCTTGCCTTTAGTGGGATCAGCATCCCATTGGGTTGGAGTCAAGCCCTAATTAATGGCTCTCCTTTGCCCCAAAGTGCCGTAAAAACTCCTAGCCTTTTCCTAGTGGGTCTTCTCTTGATTGGCAGGAACACCATCAAGGACACACACCCTACTGAAACTATACAATCCCCCAAAGCCCCAGGTGCCCAGGCTCCCCATGGGGCCTCTGCCAGTGTGTGAGGTGGATCCGGATGAGAAGGTGGGTGCAGTACGCTCCTGCTGCTCAGCTGCAGATCGAGATCCAGTTGAGGCAAATCAGATGATGTGTTCATTTTCTGCATGTTTTCCTAATGCTTTCTTGGTTCTGTAAGCATTGCACATGGCACGTCCTGAGAGTTTAATTTCACTCAGATACATTGCTCAGCAGAAGATGACTTTTAGCAAGAAGCTGATTGCCAGTGTTTTGTAGGAGGCCCCTTGGGAAGCCCACCTGGTTCCATTTCAGCCCCACACGCCCATTAATACTTATGTACTTTCAAATGCCACACGGATTTCAGTATCAGTCTGCTAAAAGCTACCTTTTAGCCTAGAAGTACTTGCTGAAGAGGAAAGATGAATTGCAGCTGCTGTAGTCAGTTTTCAGTGTCTACATCTGCATAGCCTGAAGAGTTAATAGCTGGTTAACTCTGAGTTAGTAAGACAGTCATCTTCTTGAGAAAAATGGTAGGGAATGAGTGAAAATACAGGTGAGTTGCAGCCTTTCCCCTCCCTTTCACTGTTATCTCTTATTGCCAGGGTCCCTACTGAATCCTCTGGACTGCTGTGTTTGGTGGCAGCTATTTCAGATGCCTTGGGATATCAGCTATCTTTACATGCTGGATGGACGCAGACCGATGCGTTGGGAGCTGCCTGCTGCAGAGGGTATATGGGAAGAGACAGCAGGCAGTATTTTTAGAGTTTCTAAGTTTCTCCCTGGCTAAGATTAATTCACACTTTTTATCTTCCTTTCCTTCTGGCTCTGTTCAAAGTTCGCCACCTTTCCTTAGCACTCAGATTGTTCTTGGGCTATTTATTATTATTATAATTTTAGTTTCTAGGATTCTGGTACTCAAGGTAAAGCAAGAGATAGCAGCTAATCATTTGATTGATAATACCACCATTAAATTAAACTTTGTTTTTTTTTCAATCCAATAAGTTATTCTGAACGTCTCTAAGATGGGAAATGGTTCTGTAATTTAATAGAGACATTAAAATCACTAAAAGAGTGTCAAAGAGCTAAGTAAGGGTGTCTGCTTATCTACTGAAGGAATTTAATAACTCAGAAATCTACACAACTGACATTGGTTCTAATTGTAATTAAATCACATTCCAAAACTGAGCAAATAATTCCTGTTCATGCCTCAGTTACCTCTGAAGTGGATAGGGGAGTGTTCACTAAGCATTCAGATGTAAAGACTCCAGCATTTCTTATTAGGGAGATGAAAGTTATCCCCTGGCTGCTGGCCTCACTTTTCTGCCAGAGCTACTGACCCAGCACAGTGGCTAAAGAGCATCCCATGGACCTGCCCCTCTGCTGTGGGAGTTTGCTGTTCACTGCATTAGATTAGAGCAATATTTAGGTTTATACCGAGTTCCACAAAATTTGTGGAAGTCTGTGGACAGTAGTTTTATTATTTTTTGAAATGGAGGAGTGAACATTTTGCACAACAAGTCAGAACAAGGTCCTGATTTTACTGACTCGAGTAAGTATTGATTTGTTGGAATCCTCAGTGGTACAGCTGAGGATTATCTCTATAGCTATATAATGGTATACACAATGGTTGTGTTTGAAGTCTTTCAGCTGCCCTAGTGAAGGTCCAGAGTGACACAGGGTGCCAAGGAATAAGTGCACGAACAGTTACAAGGTTATGTTTCATGTATCGTTCAGCTGCTTAATAAAATGACAAAGGGATTTCCACACACTCAGATGACAAAAAGCCTTGTAAAAATTAATACCTCTGAGGACTGAAAAGGGTATATGAACTTCACCAGTGCATCAGTGGAAGTGGCAGCTTTGATTCCTCTAAATGTCTTCAAGCCAGGGTTGCTTTATATAAGGAGTAACACTGTGTGTGACAGAGGTGAAATAATGGTTTATCAAAAGATAATGAAGCTGGAGACAAAAAGAATGAAATGTAAGGATGACAAGCTGGTGTGGCAAAGCAATGTGATGCATACATATGAACAAAATGTCACTGGATATGTTTGGACAGGATGTTGAGAGAAAATAACTGAGGGCTCTGATAGTACAGCAAGGTATTTGTTAAAAATTGAAAAGGAAAGAGTAGTGCCATGCTGCATTTACCTGGAGGTTTATTTGGAAGTTAACCTCTTAACCAACATATGAGGAGGCAAGAGATCCGCAGTGTCTCTTGATATCACTTGTGATGCAAAATTAAAGGGTGTATTAAAGACCTGCCTCTCTAAAATTCTCTTTAACCCAACAACAGTTCTCCCCGTAGAGCACACATCTCTGCCTTTGGTCCACTGCTCTCAGCAGCTCTTGACAGAGCTGTTGCCAACACCTGTACTCTCTGTTACAGGCAGTGGCCACAAACAGCTTTTGCACAATCTTGTGAATCTTCTTGACTGCCACTGGCTAAAAGACATTCACTCTTTCTCCTGAGTTTCATCCCTAGGAGAAACCACCTCATAAGAGTGAAGGCTGCAAGTGGTATAAAAGAAGGGAGGAAGAGAAACGTGTTCAGGAAAACGCATTTGCATGGTGAGAAAAGGAAAAACATTTGCATGATGAGAAAGAACAGTGTCCCAGCCTGAGCCCTGGCTTTTACCAGGTGCTGGGATCTTATTGCAGAGCTCTGCAAAGGCATAGGAGATTTGCCCAGACACATTTTAGCCTAATAGCTGTTATTTGGGAATGAAAGAAAAATATTTGGCTGTCAGCTGTAACTAGAAAATTATAATCAGTAATCAAATAACTACCACTTCCTTCCCCCCAAAGTTAAGCAAGCATTAATAATTAGCTGTAGTACACGGGTGTAATTCATTACAATGACTAATTATTTGTAAATTTCTGTAACATTTTGCCACAGCAATTAGTCATTCTTGTTTTACTTATCTGAATTCTTACACGACAACCATGAAATCGTAAAACAGAAGTATTGACAGCATTGATAGTTGGCTTAAGCTACTATGTTTTTGAGGGCAGGTTTTAGAAAGATCACCATTTACTAAGTACAATGTTAGCTTACCACCCAAGTAAAAAATAATAAGTTCACAGAGCAAAAATATAAATACAGATATTATTTTCTTTCCTTTCAGGAAGAAATATGAATTGTAGTCCTTGACGAAACAACAAAGCTTGTTCTTTGAAAGAAAAACAAACAGACTGTTTTGTCTGCATGCAATTCAGACATCAACTCAACAGTGACCAGAACACCCCCTCACATGTTGAACTGATTAATTCTTTGCCAGGAGGGATCATGAGAAACCTAGGTCTGAAAGACTTTTTGAAATGTCATTTGTCTACAAAGCTGCTGCAGTTGGTTTGGTCAGTCAGAAACCTGATATCTATTCTCTAGTAAATAGTAGAGAAGAAGAAAAGCTGTATGTTTCATTACAATATGTGGTCCACTCTGATTTGTTCCTCCTGCTCATGTTTCCTATCTCGTGTATTTGTTTTCAGATGCAAGACAGGTAGCAAAGAACAGGCCTCATAGTCTAGAGTGGATGGGCAAAAGGGAACCCTTGGGATGTGAAAACCTGCTGAGCTGGGTACAGATCTGCTCCTTCAGGTGTCTCAGACCTTGTGCTCATCTCTCTGAGGAACTGAAATAAAAACATAGTATGAATACTTCAAATAAAACTGGTGAATATATTAAGAACTTGTTGACTGGGACAAGTAGTTAGGATTTGCAAGTATTTCTCACATAATTCCCACACTGGGCTAAATTCTTCTGAGGAAGATTTCACAAGAACCTAAGGAAACCATGACTTCAAGTCCAGTTTTTAAATTTGACTTGTAATTGTACAGAGAATCTGAAATGCCTAAGGATAATAACATTGTTAAAAACAATTCTGCATTGCAAAAAGAATTACTGGAGAATGGGAACTTAATACTTCTCAATACTATTTAATGCTCCTAAGTTTTGAAAGTTTGGTACAAGGACATCACCATCAACACCTGCAAGGAGCTGTGTGAGTGATACCCACCTAGCTGCCTGTGGTGGGATGGTTTGCCTTGCTCTCTGCTGCCACAGAGACAGGGTCCAACATCTCCTCAGTCCTTCTGTGACATCCCACTCACTAGGGCTGGACTGAAGCATGTTGTGAGGATATTTAAGCTATCTTGAAATTACCTTGGACAGTGGGCCCCTGCGTTCCTGCCTCACATACCATCCCCCAGGTAATTAGAGGTCTTAGAGGGAAGATGGCCTCGTGCCTATCTGCTGCTGGGATTGTTTCTGTCTGTTGCTTGCGGCATGCTATAACACTTTTCTGGATAAATTATGGAAACTCTTGTGCAAAACAAGGTAATGAATGCCTAGAATATTTTGTGGAGTAAACAGTTGCACTGGATTTCCAAGACTTGCAAGGACATTTAGAGTGTAGCCTAGACACCTGAATGCCTCTTGAATATTGAGTATTGTGAAGCTACAAATTAGGGTAGTCTATGCCTGTGGTTTTCATGTGAGGAAGGAAAATTCAAATGGATTCTTATTAGAATTTTTTATCCATCTTTAGTTGCAAGACTAATAAAGCAAAATCAGACTAAGTTAAGAGAAAAAACTGTATCTCCTCATGTGAAGATAATGTCTGAGCCCCAGTGCACATAACTGTAACGCCTATGATTTAGTTTGGGCCTGTATTTTAAGCTTCACATTTCACTTTTAGGTCAACATTTTCTCACCACCTTGGACTCCTAACAATTACCTAGAACTTTTGCAAAAATACACAGAGTACATGCAAAAGTGAAAAATAATGAGTCTGCTCCCAGATGCCTTTTATCAGCCTGTTTTTCCTGACACTTTGGTGTGATGCTCAGCCAGCTTCTCAAAAAGCAGGCTGAGAGCTCCCACACTTGATAGTGCTTTCACAACTGCTGGGCTAAGTCCTAACATTACTAATCTCCGTTCCTTGTTTATTCCCATAAAGCCAAGATTTTACCTTCAGAATATCTTATTTCAGTTCATTTGCAAAACAAAAGTTTTCCTTATGGAACGTACAAATTTAAGGCTCATTATAAGTGAAAACTGTATTTATAGATCTTATTGCTTCATTTTGATAATAAAAGTGCAGAGTCCTTACTGTTCATTTTCTCTGTCACAATCACAAAAGGACAAAGAGAATCTGCACTTATTTCAGGCTAGATTTTGTGTAGGCTTAAGGACCTTCTAATGGTGTTGATTGTAGAAAATTATGTTGCATTGTATAAGCAGAAGTTAAGATTTATTTTAAAATAAATAGAGTTATTTCAGGAAGGGAAAGTTTGTGAAGTTGAAGGAAGTGGTTAGTAAAGTCAACTGGACTGAAGTGTTCAGGGGTTTGAATTAGAGACTTGAACTCTCCTGTAATCAAAATCACAAAATCTAGAAGGAATTTGCCAAACAAGCAGAGGGAGAAAATTATAAGAAAATATTCCCAAAGCGATTTGAGTCAACAGCTGCTTGTGAATGACGGCAGGAGTGAGCATATTCAGCAAACAAAAATTATTACAGGGACATATCAGGAAAGAAGTCAATTCATACAGATCAGAAAGCATGGGAAAAAGTGAAAACCACCAAATATCAGGGTGAAATAAGCCTTATAAAAAAAAGTTAAAACATATTGAGAAAATTATTTAGCCTTCAAGTGATGAGCTTGAAAAAAGTAGCACAGGTGGAATACATTCAATATGGGGCAGAGGTTCAAGTTGACTGAGTAGCTCAAACTCAAAAGTATTTTTTTTATCCAGAAAGAGAAGGAGAATGGCTCCTAGGAATCAGGAGTGGCAGCAGAAGGCATTATAAGAGACAAAAAAATCAGCTGGCAGTAGGATTCTTTTCTATAATTCTGAAATACCTCTGAAATAGCTCCTTTAGGCGTGGAGGGAGCAGAGCATGTGTCCCTGAGCTCTCTGGGATGTCCTAATCGAGCACCTGGAAACTCAGCCTTGGAACCTTCAGTCTCAGACCCTTTCCCAGACCCTGTAGCATCAAGGAGCAGCTGCCTGTGGAGCTGCTCTGTACTTCTGTTTGCAACAGTAGCAGAAATCCCCGGTCCTGGAAGCAGGTGGGTGAGAGTGAGAGCTGGAGCTCGTGCACTCCCCAGCCCCAGGTGAGGTTGAGGCTCTCACTGTAGGGCTCTGGTTTCTGAACAGAGATCAGGGGCCAGGAGCTGAATGAAGGATAATGGAGCCAAAGCTGAGAGAGAGGATGCAATACAAAGACTGGGCACAGACCACAGGCAAGAACAAAGAGTTTGTCACAGGAAGCCCTTGGAGGACAGTCGTGGAGTTTTTTCTGCTCTCTCAACATACCCTGTGATTTCTCTGTGTAAGAGCAGCACCAACAAAACAAATACAGGATTTGAAATTTGCCAGTAAAAGACAATTTTTTTAGTCGCAGTAAAAGGTAAGAAAGTAGCAGTGCTGAATTTTCTGTATTTTAACTGTGTACATTTAAGGTGTAACCTAACTAGTGTTGTGAGTATAAAATGACAGCACCACAGATGAATAGCTAGCTTTTCAGGCTAATGGCTCATTTAGTAGCCTGCCATAAACAAAACTTAAGAAGCATTCAGTAGAGGAGGAAAGGATTTTGAAAGAAGTTATAATGAAAATTAAAGGTGAATTAAACAGAGGACAGAATTCAACAAAACCTGCCAAAGAGTGGTTCACACCAGACCAGTCCAATATTTAAATATTAGTAAGGCTAGTGATTTTCTGGGGAAGTGAAAAATAGTACATGTAGGATCAAGATGTGTGATCCAGAATATGTACAGATAACATGATGGCTAAATATTAGACTTGGAATTGAATTAACTTGGAATGGAATTAACTTGCAGGTGTCAGGCTCGTGGCCTCCTATTGTGTGTTTGTACAGTGAAGTGGCACTATAGACATTTGTGATCAATTATACAGTTGTATAATTGAAGAAAATGCATGATGTTCATCTGGGAAACACAAAAAGCTATTTAGTAGAAGGTACAACAGATGTGTCCAAAACACACTTTCTTGCCTCATTTTAGTGCATTTGTAAACTGGGCTTCATGGTATAAGTCCTTTCTCAAGGCTTACACACCAAAACTGTCTCTTCTGGAACCAAGCAAAGGAACAATAATTTTAGGCAGTTTTCCTGAGAGAAAACCTCTGGGTCTTGTAGGGAGTATTCCCTCTTCTCCCTCTCCTCGGTTAGCTGGAATGTTTTCGTCCTGATTGTGACACTTCTCTGCAGTTTTTTGATGCCTCATGTCTGAAGTTTTCATACCCAGGCACAGGCTTTTTCTGTCTCTCTTGTTTGCAGTCTGTTACAGGACAGGGAAGGGTGAGTAGCCTGTGGGCAGGAAGAATAATGTGGTCTCCTCCCATCCAGGAAGAACTTTCTTATCCCATTTGCAGCGTGCTGTGATGCTCTCCTAACTGAGTTTTCAAATTAGGCTACTTCTGACAGCAAGTTCTTCTCCCTGCAAAAGAGATCCTTCTCCCCGCCGGATTCTCCTAGTCAAAGTCCCAGAGGCGGAGAGGTACCAGTCCCTAATGGCTGGGAGAAACAACCATGCTAATTAAGAGCTGCTCCTCTGCTTCGACACCTCTTGAAAGCGCAGAGGAGAACCCAGCACGTACCCAGCCAATGAAGCTAGCAGAGAAATGATCTGTCCTGTTGCCTTCTGAAGGCTGCTCCATCTCCTGTTCAGTGGCACTCTGCTGGACAGAGAGTGTCCTGATTTTCAATTCATATCTGAAGACCCTCTGGCTGCTATGGTCAGAGCTCATATTTCAATCTTTCAAATCTGTAACTGCTTAGATTAGAGAGAAGGACAGATGATAGAGAGGAGAGACAGGGGAGGGCAGTACAGCAAAGACTTGGATAAGCCCTCAGAAACAGGTCAGAGCTCTGGCCAGCTCTTGAGCCTGTCCTCTATTCTTGTGAAAAATAGGAAGGTTCACTGCAAAGGCCCCACACATGTACAAATTTGGTAGAAATGTCAGAATATCATGAGCTGATTCTCTGTGGAAAGGCTCTGCACAGTGCTGGCCAGGGTCCTTGAGGAACAAGGAAGCACCTCAGAGGAGTGCTAAATAAGGAGCTGTGGCCTTCAGCTGTTGACCCATTCCTTCAGGACTGGGTATCTTGCATACCTCAGCTGGTTGCAAGACCATCTCAAAGTTTGGGTGCCAGATATGTCTGGACATCAGTTACTCTCTCCTCCTATTACCAAGAGGTGGCAATATAACAGAACCAGATGCATTGATCTTCCCAACCTTTTTGTGAGTTTAACACTCACAGTGGAAGCTCCTCATATGGTAAATACTGACACTAATTGTTTCATCAAGTCCATTTTTAAAAAAAATTTTCTTCTCTCTGTAACAAGACTTCAAGTCTGAAAAGGCTTTTAGCTGTTTTAAAATTGCATGTCTGATGGCTAAATATTTCGCAGCAGAATGTCCCATACAATCTCTCTGTGACTGTGAAAGAGTGACTTCCTTCAATGAGTGTTTCATTTGCTCTAGGTCAATGTTCTTATCAAAGCCCATCTGCCATGCTTCCTCCGCCTTCTGCTTTCCTTATCTGTAAAAATTATGCTGTTCATATCAACAAACAGAGAAGCCATCAAAAGAAACCAAGATACAACTATTAAGTAGAGGAAACAATTTAGGCATGGGCAATATAATCATACACGTCTTTGTCAACTAACATTGTTTCAAAAAAGGCATTTTTCAAAGTGGCTCCTAGGCGATTTTTGCTCATCCCAGTTGCTACAGGTTTTCATTCCTTGTCAGCATCCCAGAATATGTATGTCATGAGGAGGAATTTGAAGAAAGAGATAAGAAGCGTCTTTCTGGCCTGATTCAGGGAGCGTGTGCAAAGGGATCAGTGAGGGAAATTTGCCTGAAGCTTTACAGATACACCAGCAAAAAAAGAGAGAAATATGCATTCAAGATTGGCAAGACTGGAATGGGAGAGCCAGAAATTATGTGACAGGATACATGATAGATGTAACTATTATGGTAATGCTGCTTTGGTCTGCTACAAGAAAATTTAAAGCTGTACATATTTTTGTAGCACATTCGCTTTACCTCAACTTTTTCAGCTATGCCTTGATGTAGGGCAGGATGTTCTGCATAGTGATACTGAGAAATTCTGTTTGCCTACAGCTTTCCAAAGCTGCTTGTAGATAATTTCTTAATCCATTACCAGGATGGATATTTGACACATTCACTTGCATTAATTAAGCAGATGTAGGAATAGATGGGTCGTATTTCAACAGCCCTTCAGGACTTGTTGAAGAATCCGATGGAATGGTTCTGTATTTTTTCCTTAGGAAATAATAGGAAATGAATGTTGCATAGATTATTTGCATAGTTAGCTAGTTGTCCATTTAAAAACGTTTACTCACAAATTTTTTTCCTCTTATTCCTGCTGATCAAAACATCAGATGTTCACTGGTAAAAAAATGCCCTTTTGAAGGGGGAAAGTCCCTATTAAAAGCAAATACTTTTATTGTTATTATGAAATTATAATTAATGTACTATTTATATTTTCTAATATTTTGCAAATGCTTTATCAAAATTATTTTCTAACCACTTGACGGAAACTCTGCATTTCCTGAAAATGTTTTCTTTATTTAGAAACAAAACCTTTCTTTCTTGCACATTCTGAAAATAGATTTATTATATTGAGCATTATTTTCCAAAGCATACAATGCAAATGATTGTCACGTGTCTGTGCTGTAGCCTCAAAATCATGAAAGTGTAGCATGGATCTGATGCCCATGTTAATACAGATTTGAATACAAATGTGGTTAAGGTAGCACAGCTAATTTCCTGAAGTGCTCAGGACTCCTTTGAGAACGCCTTTGTTTAGAGTGCTGCTTACTTCCAGGAGGGCTCCAGGAGGTACAAGGCTTTCTACATGCCCTCCTCTCAGTTGTTCCCAAAGAAAACCTTTGTCTTGAAAAATATCTTCCCTCTTGTTTTTTTATCAGTAACATTTGCTATTTAAAAACTGTTTATCAAACTGTGCTACAAAATACTCTTCTTGTGAATGCAAATAAATCTGGAGCATGACATGTTTTTCAAGTGCGACACTGGCTCTGCCTTGAGGAAGTAGAAGGTACCTAAGCTCACAATGAACTGTGGAGAAAACAAACCTTGCTCTGCTTGTTGGACTTTCTTAGTAGTTTAATTTGAGAACACATTCAGGTTATGAGAACTGGAGCAGAATTTCCAGGTATCTGCTACAACAGCATCATCTCTTTCTTTTTGTGCTCTAAAAGATTTTTTGATGGTGAATTTTTTTCACTGTAAATGCTTTCAAAGAAAGCAAAATCCCCCTGAACTTAGGGACCAAAAACTCTCCTAGGGCAATGTGTACTAAAGAGGAGATTTTTATTAGGTACAACCAGATTCTAGATTCGTGCTACAGGGTATGAGCAAATTTTGATCCTCTCCAGCTTTGCAATGTTTTTTAGTTAGGCCTCTTGCTTTTATAGATAATTTATTAACATGGGGCAGAAAATTTTTTCAGCACTTGTACCTTTTCAGTATTTTCCAACAGCTTGCCTCCTGATTAATGAAAATGTTTTCAAGTCTGAAGACCTTGAAGTGTTTGTTTGAAGAAATTCCTATTAAATTTCCCTATTTTTTTTTTTGATAGAAAGGATTTGTAAACAAATTAAGTAAACCCAGTTACTCATCTTGGCCTAATTATTTTTGGAGATTTTTCGCATACCAGAGTCGGTAAAAATCAGGCAAATATTTTGCAATTTTGTCACTTTACACTCTGTGAAGGTGAGGCGTCTTCCCTAGAGTCAGCCAGGGGCTGGGCTAGCTCCTTTCCCATAAAGGCACGGTAGGCTGTTTGGACTGACCATTGCAGTAGTGTTATAGCCGTGCCCTGCATCTTACAGCCTCGTTCTCTTTTGTTACTAGTGGACATTTTATTGGATGGAGCTGAAGACGCAGATGTAGGAGGACAGTTTGGTTCACACTGTTGGGAGCTCATTTTGGCTTTTAACAGCTGGGCTGCATTTGGGGGACCTCACAGCTGCACTGATGTAAACAGAGCCCTTGGCAGCTTCTGGCTGGAGGAAGGAGAGCCTCCCCCACAGCTGCAAACCGCAGGACATCCATCCGCACCCTGCGCGGCGCAGGAAGCGGCGGCTCCGTTTGCTGTGTGCTGGGACCAGATGGGCTCTGCTGGCCGGTCGAGAGAATCCGAGACCCCAGCCCAGCTTCCTCTTGGCTCCCTCCCTGCACGGCGAGTGTGCAGGGGTGAACCTGCACCAGCTGTGCCCGGCAGGCACGGGGATGCTGGAGCGAGCCCCGGGAGCAGCTGCGGGAGGAGAAGGCTGCGCTCCAGGCTCAGCGCATCCTGCTCTTCGGCGCTCTGCAGGGGAAACCTTTAATGTCCTCACCCCCGCTCCCTGCGTGCTCGTGCGGTGGCCAGAGACAAACAACCTAGCCATTATTGTATTACCCAATGCAGAGAAAAACCACCCCGGCTAATCTTGTTTTGTGTCAAGGGAAAATAAAGTTGTTTTTGTTTTTTTAAAACCCAAATGAAATCATGGTGCTTTATGGATATTTGTGTCATCCTAAGAGAATGATTCCATTAAGATTAAAACAAAGGCTTCTTTTTGCTAATAACCTTTGAAATGAAATTTGTTGTCTCAAGAGTCCTTCTTTTAAATAGGAGTCTTTCTCTTAACTCTAGGGAAGAAAAACCGGTATTGTTTTTCATAATTAATCAACAGAAATCTGTATTACAGTAAATATGTGGCTATGTTTCCCACAATGAACAATGACTAATGTTACTAACCTAAGAGATACACACTTTAAAGCTAATCAACTATTTCTCTTTAAGAGATTAAGAAAAGATTATTATTTAAATTTAGAATTGTTATCCCAAATGCACTGTAGCTAGGTAGCATCAGTGTGTTAAATTCAACGTAATCTCAGATAAAAATGGTAAATTATTTATTTAAGGCAGTGGATAAAAGAATTCCTATATGCAACAAATGCAATCATAGATAAAATTAAAAACCACAGCTGGAATTTTGAAATTTGCTTACTAAATAGGTTATAGGCACATAGATGCAAAGAATATAGGAGCTGCAAAGCTTTTAATCATCTTTCCTTCTGCTGTTGTCAGTGCAGATGTTTGCAGTGGGAACAACTGCTCCTTGTGGGACTCGGTACTACAGATTACTTCCTGGAAAATTTGGCACAGGATGGTTTAGAGAGAAGTTTGCAGATTTTGGTTATGCACTGGCAAGTGGGAGAGAACGAGAAAACAAATTGTGCAGTAAGTGAAACAAAAACACAGAGAACTTACACATCCCTTGCCAGCTTTTAGGGGAATGAAAGCACTTGAGATTTTGCAGTCTTACCGGAATAACTAGAACTACATAATATTTGGAATGCTTAAGCCCAAGAAAATCTTAGGAATATTAAAAGGCTGATGTTAAATCCCCTGTCAAGGAAGGAAGAGCTGGGCCAGGCTTTGAAAGTATGCAGAAAAGGGAAGATCTGTGGTCTGTGTTGGATGTGCTGTCTCACTGCTAGTGAATTCACACAGATATGAGAAATACAGCATGAATGAAAGCTAAAAGAAGATCAATCTAGAAGAAAAAAAAATAAAGTGATGCGTTTATTTATTTTTCCAGTTTCCTACAGGTCTGGCAGTGCAGGCTGCCCAGCTTCCACTTTTGTCAAACTGATTTTATCACCTGAAGCTGTACAGTGTCAGATAAGGACAGTGTGTTGGCATTTATAGGGGAAGTTGTTTGCTGTGTCCCACCTGTCTGATCCTGCTGCCAAGGGGTCAGTGGCTGTTTAATGATAGGAGCTCTCATTTTCAAAAGCAGTATGACAAGTGTGATGCCAGGCCAGTTTCTGATAGCTTTGTCATGTGCTGTGGGACTACTCACAAACTCTGCTCGTGCCTTTATGTACTACACACCATGAATAGTAGCAAAACTGGACAGCTGGAAAATAGTCAGATCCATGGTGGTAACAGTGTGAGTGACCCCAGTGTCTTAATCCCTGAGCTCAAAGATGGGGATAGAAAGACTGCTGGCACCGACCCACAGCTCAGGAACAAATGCATGTAAGGAGGATTACATTCAAGATTAGACAGGCATTTTTGTTGCCTTTGATCTTGGTTTCAGAGATGACAGCAGGTTGCTAAAATCTTACAGGCTTAAGAGAACAGAGGGGATATTTCATAAAAGGTGGGAGTTACACCAGTGAAATGCAGAAGGGATGAGTGAGGTTACCACTGGTGGGTTTCAGCTGGCTGGCACCGACCAGCACAGTGAGTCACATGTGGTGAGGGCTGTGCTCAAACTCTGCTCAGATTTCAGCATCCCTCCTTTCTTACTACTGGATGAAACAGCGTATTTTCTTCTAAAAAGTCACACTTTGACCATGAATTAGAGATAGGTATAATTCCAGCAGGTTGGAGGGAAAAAGCTCTGCTCTTTTCTTTCATCCAGGCTATGCACTTTAATTAATAGAAAATCTGTCTCTCTTCTTACATCAGCTGTTGTCATCAACAGTTGCACAGGTATCAAGGAGAAGCCCATGAGGTGCTGGTGTCAGACTGACCCCTGTGTCTGCAGTCATGGACCGGGCTCTCAGCAAGCAGACCCAGACCAAAATCTGTGGTTTGAGCAAGATAAAGCAAGGGTAAGATACCCTGCTTACTATCCTCATATCACTGGGGGGGGGTAAACACCTCTCTCTGTCTCTTAGAAATGTTCTTTGGACTAAAGTGTCAGTTTTTACAAATTCATGCTTTCCAGCAAAGGAACTAGCCAGAAAATTCCTGGTCAGTTCCACTCACAGTGTCAAGTCCTGTTTGCCAACATTTAGTTGAGACTACAAAATGTTTTCTTTAGTCCCAGCAGACTTAGCAAGACTTAAGCAAGGCATCAGAGGTGACAGAAGAAGTGCTCTGATGCCAGTTACTAGCTGCCATCTTGTTTTGCAGGGAAATGGTCTTCAGAGTCTTCCTTCTTTCTTTTGTTGAGGGAAGCATGCTTATGTTTGACCCACCAATAATCATTTTGGCATCTCTAAGACACGTTCACACTGATTGTCTCAATCTGTTTCATGCCAAAACCTAACAGGACCACTGGAAATATGAGCCATGCTTTCCAGTTTAAACAAAGGGAATATTAACCCCTTTTCCTAGTGTCCTAGGTTAGGCTGTAAGACATGAACAATTTCCTTACTGCCCCCACAGAAGACAGCAAACTTCATTTCCCTCTGTTTCTGCTCCATTGTGTTGCTTGATGCAAACCTTTTCCCACCAAACTGCCCTGCATTTCCCTGATGACCTATTTCCTTCAGCACAAAAGCTTTCCTGAGAATTCCTGTGCTTCACTCTGCCAGTGACAAGAACTAGGAGGCATATTTTGGCTCCTGCTATCTGTTTGGGCTTGTGTCTTCCCTGCAACACATGTTGAACATGTGCTGGGTGAGCATTTTCCCTTCTAACATAAGTCACATTCCTGGTACTGCTGCATCAGCAGCATCTGGCTGGCTAGGAGCAAGGAAGGAAACAGTGAATGCATTTGAAAAATCACTGATGGCCAGGCAGCTGAAGGACATGACACATAAACTTTTCAGAAAATGCTTTAAGGGGCAGACATTCACTTAACCCCATCTGGAGCACGTAGCAAGCTGTTTGATTTTGTTCATTCTTCTGGACAATTCTAGTGACGACAGCACCGGATGCTATTTTTATGAAGAATACCACGTTGTGAGCACCTGCATGAATAATGCTTTCACTCCACAGCATTTTGTCTTACATGCTCTTTGTAGTCTCAGTTTCTGTGCTGAGTTGCACAGTTTTTCCAGTTTAAAAATGCAGAATTGGTATTTTTTCACAGAGTCTGCAGGACAGGTAAAACCAGCCAAAATATTTCAAAAAATCTGAGTGCTGAGAGCAAATGGGTTCTTGAAAAATGTCAGATGAAAATGACTCTGATCCTGACAAATTCATTGTGTTGTCCTCATGCAATAGCAAAGGCATGGGAAGAAGGAAGAAAGCTGTGATGAGCATAGAAAATATTTGTTGTTTGCAAAGGGAGAGGTTAAAATGTGCTAACCAGTTATCAGGTACACAGAGAGGATATTGTGCCAGATGCACAGATTGATGGGTTATAAAATGATTTGAAAACTGAAGGTCATATAGATGGCATACTGCAAATTAGACATTTAAGCAGATGGCATGGGTATTCACTGGTCCACCTGGCTGGAAGAGGGAATTTTCCAATGTTGTACAAAAATATCAACAGATAAATAATAAAAACCAGATAAGTGGGCTAAACTGTTCTAATTTCTTACTTTTCATTTTCCACATTTCTGATCTTGGTCATTTTTCACTTGTAACTGGTTTTCTGTATGATAACAACCAGCCTAGTCCCAGGCAACACAACGCACCAAAAGCATGGAGGGGGGAAATTCTGAGTGAAATTTCATGTCCAATTAGTATGGCACTTACCTTTAAAATTTTTCCTCTGGGAGTGCAAAAGTAATTAGTAAGAAGAAAAGAAAATTTAGATAGTCACTCTTGTACCTTGTCACTGTCAAAAGCAGCAGAGAGTGGGACACGGAAAAGTGAACAGGAAGGGGGAAATAAGCCCTGTGAGAAGGTCAGGAGCAAGAGACAAAGTAATGAGATAGAAAATGTGAGACTCTAACTGCAAGCCCTCACAAAATTCCCTGTGTAGAGACATGATGTGGTCGACTTAGCACAAAGGCAGCATCATGCCAACTATCTGGAAAGTGGAAATAAATATAATTTTGGTTTTGAAGCAGAGCTAGGAAATTTCTGGCACCTGGTCCTCCCAACATATCCCGTGGGACCTATTGCTTGTCCATGTCACATATGACCCTCTAGCTGAGAGAAAGCCACCTTCCTTCCACCATCAGTTATTGAAGCAGATACGGCTGTAATGGAGAGGGAGGGAGGTTTCATTAGCATCACTAAGCAGTGGGCCATGCCCTTTCTGGAATGGGATTCATTGGCATTAAAATTCAATGGCAAAGAGCCACACTTACACGGGAGAGATGCTGGATTGATGGGAATGGTTTATATTCTCCTGCTGTTTTGTTTTTCATCTTTTTTTTTTCTTTTTTTCTTTTTCTTTTTTTTTTTTTTGTATCAAATAAGAGTCTCAAGAGGAAGTGAATGCTGAAGAGAGACAGTACAGGGTCAGACGGCTATGATCCCACCAAGCAACACATTACTGAGGCAAAAACAGAGCCTCTTTCTCTGCTCCTTGAATAGTCTCAGTCAAATCCTGAGAGTGGAAAGGTCAGAATAATTAGACAGAAGCACTCAGCTTCCTATTCAGTGGTGAGAGAAGGGAACTTTGAGAGTGTTGTTTTGTGCTAAGGGAGGAAGCATTGCTATGTGTTCTTGTTAAACACAGTTCAAAATAAATCTCAGCTACAGAAGTACATGTCACGGCCTCAAGATACCTTTTCTTTCTTGAAAGAATATGTGGCTATGTTAGAGATGAAGGCATTACATAGAAAATGAGGGGTCCTGCTGCAGAAAGAACATGACAGTCCACAGTACTATGTGACAGAGCTGTTTTTCACCACGCCCTTCTGCTGGAGAGAGAGGTCTCATTGCAATGTTTGCTTTTTTCCCCAGCTGACATAGTATTACTTCAAGAAGCTCAGAACAGCAATAGAGAAGTTTCTCAGAACACTGAGTTGGCAGTGGCCTTGTTTAGAAGACAAGCATTGACTTCCACCAGAAAAAAAAAGGCTGTATTTTAAGGATCGTTCTGAATATTGAAGGAAGAGTGAGAACCTAAATATTTTGTGGTGTTTTTTCAAGAAAATGTTTCAGGCAAAAATGCATTGACATTCATGAACTTAATTGATTAATTGTTTGCCAGCTAGAATAATGACCTTGTTTCTAGTCAGCAAACTGATTGAAGGTACAACAGTCCTACCTGCAGGTAGATGGGATTCGTGTGATTCTGAGATATTCATTGTTAGCTATCAGGGTAAAATTTGTCCTCTGCCTTCCCATCATGGTGGGATCTTAGAAGAAAAAGGAAAAAAAGTTGGTTGTCCTGGAGCAGAGTAACAATTTAATTAGTCCAGTGCCTAATTTCCTAGAGGAATGACAGTGGACGAAAACACGATGCAAGGGCCAGGAAATACTTCCCTAGACCTCTCTCCAGCAGCTTGTATTCCAGGTGCCCTGAACTAGAAATAGTGTCCTTGCATTTAGTGTCATTATTGGGTGCTCTGCACAGCACTGCATGAGAAAATGGGGAAAAATTGTCTCTTTTAGCAGCAACCTGCCTGCAGGTAAGTGGGAGAAACCAGGAGCTTCTTCAACGCCCGTGGGTTTCATGGAATGCCAGGGACTCCTGGAATGGTAAAGCCAGTGCCTTCCTGTCTGCCTTAAAGGACACTTGTGGGGATGGGTGGGTTCAGAAGCACATGAGGAAATGTGTCCATGCATTCCTGCCTGCCACATACCTGGCTCTTGGGGCAAGTCCTTGGCCCAAAACTCTGCAGCTCAGCCCTGCATCCACAGGTTCTGTGCTCATCAGAAACCACAGAACTTTTCCTCACTAAAAAATGTCATTAAATGTATCTTCAAGCTTTGTGCTTATTTTTAAAAGGAATATCTGCCACCAAGTGGAAAATGTTATCACTTCACCAATATTTATAGATTATTACCAGTAATAATCTTAGCATTAATCTTGCTTATTACTCTAAAAGAGTTCAAAACAAGCAGACAGATAGAAAAATGTGGTGCTGAAACAGAGCATCAGTCGTCTTGCTGGTTCCTTTTCAGCACGGATTAGAGACCTTGCTGAGGCACAGCCTGCTGTGTGCCTAAACACAGAAAAATGACAGAGGGGCTGTGGTGTGGAGACAGCCTTTCATTCTTCAGCTCTGCAGCCGGGCCTCTTGACATCAGAGATAATTATCCTGAAATACAGCAACAGCAGAAATTCACACTCAAATTCGAAACTTCTGGAGCATTGGTTTCTGATTCTTGTACCAAGCCTTCATCTGTTGCTTTGACTTAAGCCATTTTCAACTAACCCTAGGTACAGCAACTATTAATGTGTTTAGTTGCAGAGATCTTAGGAGGAGTGCCCTGATGTATCAGTGACTGATGAGAACAACTGTTTTATTTTTTCCTTTCCCATCCATTATACTTTCTACAGGAGCTTCAGCAGGGACCAAAGAGACCTCTGAAAAAGAAACCTCTGAGAAACCAAAGAGAATTTATTCGCCTTACCTGTGGATGTGTTGTCAGCAGTTCCTGGCTGCTCATGGCCAGAACCTCAAATGGCTAAAAGTCAGCTCTTACATTTCTAGCTCTGCTCCAGGCTCTTAACATATTTCCAGAGCAGAGGTGACATAATGGAAAAAAAAAAACCAAAAACCATGACACAATGGCAAAGAAAGGATAGCATAGAAGAAAAACTGAAAAAAAAAAAATCAGCAATATTTGGGTTTGATTCTTCAAACAAGGCCAGTACTCCAATGTGTTTGCTGGGATGCCCAGGTACTACAGGAGGTGGTCCCAGTTCTCCAGCCCAACCTTAAGAACATGCAAGAGGTGGAGAAGATGGACTTGGGGAAGGTCTGGTGCTGATGCAGAGCTGAAACATTACAGAACACGAGGCCAAAAGGATTCCATGGAAGTGCTGATTGAGCCTGTATTTAGGAAGCCACACATGGACAAAGTCGGTGGGCAGCTGCTGGCATCTTGACCAGATGGACAGAACCAGAATGACCAGCTCCCATCATCTCAGCCTACCGCAGAGCTCCAAAATGAAATTGGAGTCCTGGGACTCACCCAGTGCCTCCCCTAAAAGGGTTGGGCAGACTTCCTGGGAGGCTCTTCCATGAGTAAGAAGTAATTTTGTCACAGCTTCTGTGTTTAAACAAACACAGGATGTTTAAACAAATTTTATTTGCTACTGGTGAGGCAGGAACAAGCAAGATGCAGTGACATTTTCTTTTGCCACTGGCTGGACCAGCAACTCCACAAAATGACTTTCTTCTACTTGGGAAGCCAGGCAAAATGTGTAAGTACTTAATGACCTTTTAAAAATGTCTAGACAAGACACATTTTATTCAGCTTTGGCTACTCTAAGATAGGTTAGAGGTCTCTGCCCATAGAAAAATGCCATAAAATGCAGAAAAATTTACTAGGTAGTAGGGCATGTTTACAAGATGGCTTTTGTATAAAACAACATCACTTTTTGTGTTTGCTTGTAGACAATGCAGGTTGTGCCCTTATGGGCTCAAGGATGAATAGCAAGTGTTTTTTGGGAGGAAGAGATGGATTTTTAAAGTAAATATTTTTCTTTATGTTTTCTTATCTGATCAGCACTCCAGCATGGAAGGCAGTAAAACAGTTTTTACATAGGGGCTGTACAGGGATGCTGTTGATTCTGGTTCTTTTAGATATTGCTGGCTTGCTCCAAGGAGCTTTGCTGGTATGAAACTGTCCCCAGATGCTGCTTTTCCTTGCTCTGTCCCCTTATTTCTTTGGCACTTCTCAGGGCTGCCCACACATGCAGCTTTAATTGTTTTGCTGTCACCCTGCAGCCTGAGCACTTGCTGTGGGACAGTTTTGTTCTGGTTCCTCCTTTTCCATAAGTGCCAAACACACTGAAATCAGAGTCTTAAAATCTTTAAGGATATCTCTAAAATATTTAAGGATAAGAAAGACTGGAACCAAGTAAAAAAGGAGAAAAATGCAGTTTGACTTAAACCTAGCCAACAAGTACCTTATTATGTTGTGTACTTAATCCAGTCAAAGCATATCCTGGCTGCCAGATGTCAGTCCTGGTCTCCACTGCCCACAGCAGCAATCCCAGCCCCAGGCAACATCCCCAGACAGCTGGAGTCGGCAGTGACACCCTTTTTTGGACAGCCTTACATGAGGTTTATACACATATCCTGAGGACTGCTGGCTGTATCTGGAATTGGACATTGACTGGATGCTTAGTAGCGGCGATTCCCTCCTTGCCCTGGCTAGGAGCTACCATGAGAGTTCCACCTGGATGCATTTCTGAAGCATTAAAGAATTTTTTTTTTTTTATTTTTCATACATTCTACTGAGTGAATGATGCAAGCTGTTTTGTCCATAATGAAGTTGCTAGTAGCATTTATTAGGGTTTGTACCAGTAACAGGCTTTGTACTCAAGGAAGCCCATGGTCTCTAGTACATGGTTACCTGTATCTGGAGAACACACATGGCATGTTACTAACATGTGACAGATCTCATTAGAAGTTGCTTTGCTGGACATTTCTGAAGGAATAAGCTTTTCTTGAACTTGGAGGTCACATCGCACCACTCCATCATTCTTCTGGCTACCTTCTCAGCTGCTTCTTAGCTTCAAGATCTGGTTCCTCCACACCTTCAGGGGCTTCAGCTGCTGTTGCCTTCCACAGCTGTCCTACCTCCCATTCTCTCTCTCTCCCTGCTTACCTCAGCCTTGTTGTACCTTTCCAACAGCTGCCTATTGGCTTTCATCTGTCTTCTATCCATCCTGCACATAGCATATATCCTTCAAGGCACTGCTCCCCTATCAGTCAAACTCTTACCAACAGCAAACAGCTGTGGTATCTATTCTACATAAATAGTGGATAAATTTGGCTGAACAATCTCATTGCTTCAGTGATACCTTATAATACATTGCTTCACTTTCTTGGACCTTATAATTATGACATATTTGATGCAAAATTTCCAAGGAAGTGATTGTGGCTGATCTGCATTGGTAGCTCCCTAAAACCCTGTGGGGTGCTATATGATAAGCCTAAAAGGACCCATTAATTTGAGTCTTGAAGCTAGGAATATAGCAGTATTTTTAAAAGTTCAAGAGGTGTATTGGCCTTATCACAAATCTCAGCATTATCAAAGTTGAAAAATCCAGATTTCAGACTGTTAAAAGGATATCAGTATGTGTTATCCAAGAGGATGCTTAAAACAACCATATAGGTTTAACTCAGTCTGGCCATAGGGGCAACCAAAGGAACCCCATTTAAGATTACAGTAAGAGTGAGAAACTGGGAAGAGCTAAAGAAACAGGAAGGGAAGGACGGAGAAGTAGAAACCAGTAAAACTAGTTCAATGTATCCAATATCTAAACTCACAAATTTAGTTTAGCAGGTGCAGCTAACTTGAGGTGGTTTGGATAACAGCTTATTTCAGTTAGTGAGATGCCTGGGATGTTGTTATTTTATTCCAAGTGGTCTTATAGTAGTTTTACCTTCTTCAGGGTGTCGATCAAAATGAAGGCTTTCGTTTTTCCCAGAAGAGATGAGAAATTAAAGAGGGAATTTTGTTGAGTATACAAGCAACATTAAAAATGAGAACAGTTTGAGGGAGTAAAATACAGGGGTTGCAAGGTGGATTTATCTACTTCAGAAAATATTTCAACATAAAATTGAGGTAAACTGATTTCAAGGATTTGAATTCAGCTCATCTCAGTCACACACTTATTTAAAATATTGCAAACCAATATTTCATTTTTTGCAGGAGAATAATTTGATGTTTCAAAAGGCCTTTTAAAATTACCAATGACATATTTATTAGGAGTATTCATTGAGTATATGGATAGACATTGTTTACAACATATTTCTGCCAAATTTTGTTTCCTCTAAATGTTTAAAAACTTTAGGGAGATCTATATTGTATGTAACAATGTGCAGTGGATAACCTTAAAAATAACACATTTTTTCTCACTGCTTTTATGCAGAACTATAGGCCAGTTTACTTGCCAAAATTCAGCAAATGCTTTTAAAGATTATATAATAATTCCTATGTTCTCATCAGTACCCCGAATTGCTGTGCTACGTGGTATTGGGAATGATGCAGATCTATAGGAAAAAAGATGTGTTACCATGCCAACTGCATGTGATTATGATGGCAGCCTACTGTCGACCATTCTTAGCTGTGGTCTTGTTTAATTTGAGGTAGCTGTATACGGGCATTGTCTCAAAGGCAGCTCTATTATCTCTTCCTTGGGATCAATGTCTCTCAAAATAAAAACCTGTAACTGTCTATATGAGCATTTGTTGTACAGTGTCTCATTATTTTAACGTTTATGTTGAGGACCTGAGCCCTCATTAACATAGAAACATCCAGTACAGACACTGGAGAAGATGTTCCAACCATCTTTGTGTGACCCATGGGTCAATAAGGTGTTTGCCAGAGCTGGAGGTTTGAACAAGGTCTCTTATGCCAACAATGAGTGTGAAGCCTTCAGAAAACCCATCCAAGATGGTAGATTTTTGGGGGGACCTTTATGGTTGTTTCTGTTTTTGAAATCCAGCAGAGAAGATTCTAACATTGCTGGGAAACCATAACGAGGCAGCTGGGTGATTTATTTCTCATTGTTACAGGTTGGCAGCTGGGTGACCTGGAAGCCATCTCAACCTGGTTGGACAAAAAACACACTAGCTTTCAGTTAGTAATACAGTGATAAGGGGTTTTCTCTACATTTCTACAAAATACTTCTTGCTTTCATCTTCAAAAAATGAAAAAACAAGAAATTAAAACAAGAAATTTTGTTCTGCTATGGTTTAAAATGTGACAGTGCATGATGATCAAAATATGATTATAAATATAGATATAAATTACAATTAATTGGTTGTCATTGCTTTGTAAAAGGCAGCAGTAACAAAATGAGGGCATAGAAGATGATAGAGAGGACCTGCCTTTGCTTTACTGTTAATTGATTTTAATCTTGCTGCCTTCTCCTGGTGATCAATTGATGTCTGAGTTTTGTGTATCGTTCCAAATGCTAAATCTGTGCATGACAGAGATAGACAGTATTCATGTTACAGACTTTGATAGCATCTCTGTATCCTTGCCAGCATGAATTCCCATTAGTATTCAGTGCAGGAATAATTCATTTGATGTATCATTATTCTTTGTAAAGTGGATTTAGATAAGCTTTTGTGGCACTGAACTAATATTACTTAAAGAATACCTTCTTGGGACAAAGAATTTTATAAAATAGTGTGGAAGAAACTTCCTGTGTGTCTCATACAAAATGTTTCTGTTTGCATGTGCCAGCACAATGTTTACAATTTTTGCAACAATATGAGATTGGTAGCTTATGTTCAACCTTTGGTTGTCTATAGGTTTCAGAGTTCCTTTCCTGAAGATTTGATGTCAAGTGAATATTTCTACAGAACATTTTTTTCAGTTTGCTAAGATATTTTTTGAGTTCTTACCCCATTTTCTATTTTACTGTGTCATACGAAAATGTAGTAACCATACCTTCTGCACTGTTTCCAGGCCATTAAAAAGAGTAGTGTGAGCTCAGGATACATCTGTGGTGAAATGCTGATTTACACTGCCTTCCTTTTTGACTATGAACCTTCCTCTGCACATCTGAGCACCTTTATTCCTCACATTTCAGTAGTTTCACCTGGACCAAGTTTCTCTAGTTTCTTTGCTATATTACTTGAGACAATGTCAAGAACCTTAAGAAATGAAGACTTTTGACATGTTTTCCTCTGTCCACAAAGCCTGTTCCCTGTCAAAGAAGGAAATTGTACAGGTTCAGATTGATATGTGCTTGACAACCAACCTGGCCTCCTACTTGCTTCTTTGGAGTCTTAGTTTTTACAAATAGTTTGTCTAATTTTCTGGCATTTCCTGGGTGCTGATGTTAACTGAAGTCTCCCTTCTCTTGTCTACAGCTTTTGAAACAGGTGGATTGTTTGATATTTTTCAGTTTTCCAGGCCAAACCTTTGTGAAGGCAACCACTAATGACTCTGATACTTACTCACCATATTTCAGCAGCTAAGGTGAATTCTACTAGGCCAAGCAATTTGGAAAAAATAGGAAAAAACCCAAACTAAAGCACACAGTAGCTTGTCTCTCCCTTAAGTAATCTAGATTGTTTTTCCTCATGTGTGACAGCTTTTCTTTTCATGTAGAACTTAATGAAGACTTAATCAAAAGAATATACCAAGCATTTCAGCCTTTTAGCTTCCTCATTCCTTTTTTCCTGAACTTTCTTTCTTTCTTTTTGTCTCTGTTTAACCTGAGGTAGCAGACTTCTGGATTGTTTTGTCATCCCTATGACTTCTTTTGAGTCATATCTCATTTCACACAATGATCTCTCTGACTAGGAATTCTGAGTAGTCAAACTTTATTTCCACTTCTGGTGTACCTCTTTCTTCTCTCAGAGATCCTCATGTTTTATCAAACTGCATTCCTGGTCTATTTCCTACCCTTTTCCTCCTCAGCTGACTAGAATATTCCACAATTTTGCTTTTATTATCTCCTTAGGGGTCAACAATTCTGAACGCATTTTCCCTGTTTCCCATGGGATTTTATTTATTAGGTCTTCAAGTTCCTCTTTGCAGTCCAATATCTTGTCTTTGCTTTTTTTTCACTTGTGGAGGCTCTTTAACTCTCATTGCCTCAGCTCACTCCTATTTTTACCTTCTACTCTGACATTTCCAAATAACTTTTCCCTATAGGCTACTCTGAGATTCAGACCTACTTCCCTTCTGGTTGCTTGCACAGTTTTCTGCATCAAAAAATCATCAAACTTCCTTTTTGGGAAGTTTCTGGAGAGCCTGCCCTCGTCTTTCCCAAGAGGTGCTTGGAGCTTTCAAGCTCCTTACTGCGAAGCCCTGTACCTTGGGGGCTTTCTGCTAATTTCTCACAGAAGTGTCTTCCACTTGATCCCCTTGGTTTGATGGCTGACATTTGCCAGCGTAACATCTTTGCTTTTTCCCTCATTATTATCAAGATGTTTCTCTATAGATCCTGTCATGTTCTGCCACTCAGCAGTGCCTCTTCCCTGCCTTTTCCTGGCTGAATAAGCTGGTGAGTATTCCAGCCATGTGAGTATTCCCACCAGGTCCCTATTCTAGTTGACTCATAATTTTGTTCTTGTGTAAGGACATCCAGCTCTGCCAGATAGCTCCTCATGCTTTTTGTATTAATACACAGGCATCTGAGATGTTCAGAAATGCAGCCTGTTCTGTGCCTTTTTTGCTCTTCCTACAATGTTGTTTTCCTCTGCTCTGTTACTCTTGTCCCTCATCCAAGTCAGCACTGCTTACACTTACTTCTCTCACTTGTTCCCAGCTATCAAGCTTTTGTCCCAAGATGCTGTTTTTCTTTCGAGTGAGACAGATCCCTCTGCTTCTCAGACATTCTTCTGAGACCCTCTTGAAAAAGTTAGCTGTGCATGAAATTATTCTTAGGATGTCTCTGTCTATGTAGCTATTAAAAAAACAAAGAAAATGTTATTAACCTTTTGATATGAAATGGAGGTTTGGCAACGGTGCTGAAAGTATGTTTTTGTATTGTATCACTTCCCACTGCTGCTTACAGTACCTCTTCTATTGTTATTATTTCAGATACTTCCTGGGAATGTTTTAGTATCTTGGAATGAAGACCTGGTCTGATTGCATATCTGGAAGAGAGAGATAACTGCTACTAACTGTTCTTGGAGTATAAATCATCACAACAGATCACTCGCTCACCTGCTCACATGGCTTTTTTCCCTAGCCTTACTTTGCAATAACGCATCATGATTTTATTACCTTTATCCATTTTCTTCTCCTCATAGCTCTTTGCACTCCCACCTTGTGCCTGGAAATTTTTCTGAGACAATTTTGATGTCTCCTATGTGGGCATAATTTCATACCTACCTAGGACAGTTAAATGTTTTGTTTTTTTCTGCATTTTAGGTTCACATAGAGTCATGGGAAAGAGATCTCTGCATTTTTTTCAAATGAATTACAATATTTTTCTGTATTTCTTTACCTTTTTCTATTATCTTTTATACTGTTATCTGATTGTAGCATAAGAGATTCTTATAATACATTGACATGATTAATATACTTTCAAATTTCTGCTCTTATTGTATGAAATGTTGTTGAAGGTTTGCTAACTTGTTCAATAATACGACACAGTCATATTATTACAAAGTATGTTTTTATATGGCCTGAAGATCTTCTGGAGGTCTACAAAAGAAAAATTAATCTATTTAATTTTTTTAACTTGCTGCAATCTTTAAACAATTCTGTTTGTTTATTTATTTTCTCTTAAAACAAGAATGTCTTTCTAAAGCTGAGAATAACTCCTGGGAATAAAATACTGGAGAAAGATATTCAAAAGATCACTTAAAACTTGGTGTAGGTATTATACAGACCTATAGTAAGAACAATTTTACTAAAGGGGGGGAAAGAGTCCTGTTGTTACTCCAGATTATGCATTAGGTTGTTATGCTGCAGAAAGAAATGTGGGGTTTTTCCTATCTAACCTAGGAGAGCATGTGAATAATCATTTAAATCAAGCACTGACATCTGCATGTGCTTTACTTGGCTTGCTTTTAATCAACAAACTGTCAGCCTGTGATATTACTGTAAGTACACAGTTCAAGTGCCAAGAAATTACAGGCCATTTTAAGTCCTGGGTCTGTGTTGGTTAGTGAGTTAATACAAGTGCATCTAAGATGTATGCCTCGTGCCTGAACAGATACAAAGTATGCTTATTTTGGCTGGTGGAAGTACATCCTGGAATGTGTTTTTCAACTTAGAGCAGCTTGATGGGAAAAAAAAAGGAAAAGGAAAAAAAAGGAAAAAAGACAAGAAGTTTCTAAATGCCAGTTCATCTGGGTTATTAACTCACCAAGAATTTAAAAGTACAACAGTTGCTGGTCTGTGATGGGAAAATATGTATAATGAATAAAGGAACAAAAACCAGGGGGAAAAAAGAGCAACCAGGAGGAGAGATTTACTGGAGTGTTAGTATTTCATTAGCCTATGCTTGCTCTCACTTGCCGTGAACTCGCTGAAGCTTTGATGTGACCACAGCAGCTCAGCTGACCCTTTCAGCAGCAGCAAGGTCTGCTCTGGGCCCTGGGACTGCTTCACAAAGGAGGGCAGAGGCCAGCTGGCATGATGGAGTTTGGTTCATTGACTGCAGCATGATGGAAAGCATCTCCATTCACCAGAAAGTTGTGAATGTGAAACCCTGCCATAGCCATCCTTTTCCTTTCTGATGGCTTTTTCCTTCTTTTTCTCTCATTTTCTCCTTCTTTCTGTCCCAGAACAGGGAGTGCCCAGGGCTTCAGAGATTAACCCTCAGCACTGCTTCTCCAGTCTTCTTTAACTTGAGAAAACAAAGCTGCAGAGAAGGAGAGGCTGGTGTTAGCCTCGCTCGGTACTGATCATCAGAGATGCCACAGACTTCAAAGAGAGTCTGGAAGCCCTTGTGTTAGCAGAGCTCTTGGAGGAAACTCCATGGCTAAGACCACTGTGACCAAGGTGGCAGATCTTCAAGGCAAAGCTGCCTTAATTTTGTGCTAGGTCTCTTCAGACACTTGATCAGCTGGGCAGAGTGTGACAAGCAGCATCGTAAGGCCAGGTTGATACCATGACTTGTAGTAACTCTCATACCCACAGAAGAAACTGTCAGCTGAGAACCAGAGGGCAAATAGAAGTGCTGTTTGACAGGCTCATCCTCCAGGCTGTAAAAAAAAAAAAGGTCATGCTCAGCAAGAAATCAGTTTCTGAGCAAAATTTGAGGATGTGAATGTGATACTACATTGATAGGCACATATATGCAAATGCTAAGGGACAGAAAGTGGAAAAAAGCCACATTTCCCGTTTAGAGAAGAAACACTTAAGTCTCTTAAAATCCTGCTTTTTATAATCCCAATGCATGGTTGAACAGATGCATTTTCTTTCTCATTTCCCTGGCTTCTGAGACATCAGATACTATCTGTTGTTAGATGCAGGATGCTGGGCTAGGTATAGCAGCTCTTGTGTTCCCGAGGGATTGCTCTGCCAGGATTGCCACTGTTTGTCTGCACTCAAAGATGGATTTAAACTGAACTGATAAAGAAAGAAAACTTGTATAAAGCATACAGTAACTCATTCTGTTAAGGATTTGGCATGGCATTCAAGGGAAACCAATTATGATTTATGTCAATACAGCACAGATAATTTCCCATTGATTGAGTGCCAGATCCTTCATAAAATAATGAGTTAGGCCTGATGCCAGTGATTCTTGAGCACCATCAGGCCAGTGTTTCTATTTCATACGCCCTTGACAAGGTTTCTCTCAAAAATTTGTGAGTTAAATAAGTTTATAAGTTCTCTTCAAATATGCAGACTCAAACAAACATAAGCTGTGATTCCCTTACGTGTTAGTGGGGTTTTGAAATGCATGCTCTTGTCTAGGCATTTGGCTACAGCTCTAGCAAAAGTGAGTTTTCATTCATTACTTAAAACCCAAACAAACAGTAGGAGTTTCTCTGTTTGCTAAGGATTCCTCTTAGAAGATTAGTGCATGCTTATATTCCAAGTAGCTCTCAGAGAAAAATAACTCGTGCTCAAGCCTGAGGTTATCTGGAAACAAGTGCTATGTCTTGAGGACTAACTGGTGTGGGGAAAATCCTCTGTGCTTATCTGGAAGAGTCATTTACAAATTTTCTATTGCTGCGGGCCTGACCGGTGCCAGTCACTGTATAGTGTGTGTGTTCATTATTCAAGACACACAGAGCTGAATTTTCCTACCCTAAGGATGAGGAGATGGGGCTGGCCATGTCTGAACTTCTTGTGGTGTGGGATGGATAAGTGGCTGAATCTCTCTTTTCAAAGGTGTGAGAGAAGTGAAGGCAGCAACTGGTGCTTCTGGAGAGGACATATGCCCTCTGTCTCAGGAGAGTTTGCCATCCCAAACACAGAACTTCTCCCTTGAAAGTATCTGCAGCTATTCTGTTTTGCTGCTCCGTTGCAATCAACTGTCAGGTCATAGACATCTGGAGAGAGCAGTGCAGTCCTTTTTGTGATGATTTTGGCTACAGTGGAGTTAAACTTTTTCCTAGTAGCTGGTAAGGGGCTGTGTTCTGGATTTCTGCTGAAGATGGTGTTGGTAACACAGGGCTGTTTTGGTCATTGCTGCACACTGCTCACACAGAGGCAACGCCTTTTCCGCTTCTCACCCCATCCCACCAGTGAATGGGCTGGCCATGCACAGGAAATTGGGAGGGGACACAGCCAGGACAGCTGACCCCAACTGACCTGAGGGATATTCCATACAACATGATGTCATGCTCAGTATATAAAGCTGTGGGAAGAAGGAGGGAGGCAGGGATATTCAGAGTGGTGGCATTTTCTTTCCCAAGTAGCCATTTCCTATGACAAAGCCTGGGCTTCCTGGAGATGGCTGAACACCTGCCTGCCCATGGGAGGTAGTGAATGAATTCCTTGTTTTGTTTGCCTGAGTGTGCAGTTTTTGCTTTATCTATTAAACTGTCTTTATCCCAGCCCATGAGTTTTCTCACCATTACCCTTCCGATTCCCTCCCCAGTCCAAGGCCAAACGAGTGAGAAGCTGCGTGGTGCTTTGTTGCCAGCTGGGGCTAAATCCATACATTTTCCTGTTGCTGACAGTCTTCTCTCTTAGGATGCTGCCTGGCTTGCCTGTGCCCAGCAACATCCACACATTCCCATGAATGCTGCGTGTCTAACTATTTAGAAAACCCTGCAATCTTGAAGTCATTGCTTTCCAGGCAGAAAATCTAGGAAACCTCTTAAAAACAGCCTTTATCTCTCCTTCTGAGAGAAGAGAAAACCAGTTTGGTGAGGTTCACATGGAAGTTCACAGCCTCCAGGGAATTTGAGTAGGAGCACAAAAGAAATAAAACCTAGGTATGATGAGGAAGAATTTTAAAGGAGAAAGCAAAAAGATATCAGTTGGAGGAGACATAATTTATAGAAATGAAATAAGTCTTACCAAGCTTGTCATTTTTTAGGGGATGGGTAAAGTGAAGCAGCTAAAGCTGAAATTAACAAATATATGGAAGGCAATCGGAATGTGCAGTGTTTTAAATGTTCATGTAAACTTTTAAGTCTTGTTCTAATGGCTGTGTGCTTTTTGGTTAACAAATACTGCACTCTTTTCAATGGAGGAAGTTTCTTGTGTGCACTTAAATCAAAATTAGTCTCCCAAAGGGAAACCTATTGGTAATGGCAGTTATATCCATAGTTAATTATAAATGGAAAAGCAGAGGAGCTGCAGACTCAGATGCTATTTATTTAAGAGTAGGTGAGTTACAGATATTTTTTCTGTGAGAGGAAGACTTTGAAAAACTCCACTTTTAGTGGCCTAAAAGCCTTGCTCACTTTGTGGCTATGGGAGAGGTGAATGAAAACATCCATAAAATACAGACCCTTCCAGGTCTCCTTTCTTTGCACACAGAGAGGCCAGAGCCAAACAGGCCCCACAGGTGTCCCAGCTCCTAACCAGAGTTTCACATTATACTTATCCCAGCTGCCCTTCCTGCCGACCCTGGCAGGAAGGGTGAGAACTGGCTGTGTTAACTTCAGCAAGAACAAGGCTTAGCCCTAAGGAAGCTTTAATGTTTGCCAGAATTTTAGCCATTAACAGCTTGAATCCTTGTGAAACTGCCCGCTCTCTACTTCAGCCGGTACGAAAGGAGCCTGTAAATTCACACACAATTCATAGGGGTAGCAATTTCTTCTTTGCTGCATAAAGCAGTGAGGAGGGGTCAGACAGACTAGGAAATGTGGTGTAATTCACCATCTTCTGTGTACAAAGATTTCTGATAGATCACCCTTAGTCACCCTGGCAGCCTTCTGTAATTGTTCAGTGTTATTCAAGAAAACACATAGGGTGCTCCTTTTGCATGATAATTTTTCTGGTGAGCACCAAGGCATATAGATTTTTTACTTCATTGAGGTTTCCACAGAGGTTATGACATTTAATCCTCAGCTTTAGTTGCTCATTGCTATGTGGGATTTGAACCGAATGTGGCCCTGCAGAATTGTCTCTCTTCGTAGCACTTCAGCAGATGTAAATAACAATCTGTTGCTCCAAGTTGTCCATGCATGAACGGTAAGAAAAAACCGAAAATTCCACCAGACTCGTTCCCATATGCAGACAGCCACAATTCTCTAGAATAATGAATTTTTTCTTCTGTCCCCAGTCCTAATCAAGAATCCTATGGAAACACCCTGAGCAGGATGATAAGCTTTGTGCATGCCTTGCTGGCCAGCACATCTGGTTTCTGCAGGAAGAGGCAGGCTGGCTTCCTTCAATGAATGGTCTTTAAACAAGGACTTTCACCAAGTCACCCAGTGCCTTAGCCATGGAACCTTCAGAGCTGTGAGCTGTGCTCCTTCAGAGTAGCAGCCTGTCCCATTTAGTGCAGTCCAACAGGAGGGAGGAGGTTTCTGAAGTACCCTCAGCTTATGTCATAAATCCAATATGTTTGACCTGGTAACCAATGTGTGCTGTTGAAGATGTTCCTTCCCTAGGAGACACCTGGTGGGTCAGGTGCAGATGCAGAACAAAGTGAAATGTTTCATCTGAACTCAAAAACAACACACAACATGCAGCAGAACAGTGCTTGGGGCAGAATAAGAAAAAACGTCTCGTGTCAAAGAGGTCATAGCTGGCCAGGAGAGAGGTCTTCTTAAGAGAGACCTTTCTACACAAGAGCAAACTCAAAAGTAGTGTTCAAGCAGCCTTCCATTTGTACAAGTTCTGTTAGAGGCTGCAAGGCCATCAAGAAAGCTGCAGCTGACTGAATATGGCTCTAACTCTGGCTGTGATGCGTTTGGCTCAAAAATTCAGCAAACAAGAGCCAGCTAACACAGCTCTTCCTCTCTTTCTTTCTAAGGTACAGGAGAGGATCAGCCTCAGTTACCTCACTGACATAATGTGGGAAATAGGAGCTCTGGAAACTGGCGTTAAAAAGTAGTGGACATATGCTGGTATTCCATTTTTAAATTTTAAATGGTTCATAGAAAAATATTTCTGGTTTGATTTTATTAAACACTGCGTGTTTAGCAACAGCCTAATTTTCATCAAGTGTACTGCCTAGGTGCTCTGGGAGTGCTTAGGCAGCCTAGTTTGGAAGCCAAGCAGGTTGTGTGAAGGCCAATTTTCTCCCCTTGCATTAGAGTGACTGTCTAGCTCAGTTTTCCACTGCCAATTCATACAGCAAGGACTACAATTCACTAAATGGATGACCAGCCAGCTCATTAAGAAGTAGTTATTCCATAATTTCGTTCAGACTGACAACAAAATCCGTGCAAAGGATCCAAGTGATGGCACCTCTGTAGGAGAGCACCTGTACGACCACAATCTCTTTGTTTGGATGAATTAAGGGATGTTTGAAAGTCAAGCTTTTAGATTTCTTTATTGTTTTTGAAAATTAAGTTAGGTAATATTAAAATACCTTCAAAATATATTCATTCATAGGTCCTACAGCATCAAAAATACAGCTAATTCTTTTGTCTGAATGGGAGTTAGTCCATATGATCTTACTTTTTTCCTTGCAATAAGGCGTAATTTTAAAAATCGAGCTTGATTTTTGCATCATCTGTATTAAAAACATTGAATAAATCATTGTCATTGTCATGTTTTAGGTCAGTTGCAAATGAAACAATTAATATTAACTGTGTGTGCCACACTAAAATTTGTTCTGTTTTCTAGTATCACCAAGACGTTTGATAATCTTACCCATTCTCTTTTGCTTGTAATTTTTCTCAGTATTTGAGAGCCAAGATGCTTTTGTACTCAGGAAAAACAAGCAAATATACTGCTTCACATTTTTGCACCACCTTTTTCCTTATAGGATGCACAGTACGTCTGTGTTTTTGCTAATTGTTGTTGCCTCACCTCACCCTCATTGACAGCTGTTTTCAAGGGTTCATTTACTTGTACTAAAAAGTTTGTACATGGCATTTGTTTTTTTTTCCACCTAATTTAAGGCTAAACAGAGTGAATATTCTAGATAGCTTCTTTGCTGAAGTGTAGAGGTTATGATGGTTTTAATTCCAACTGTGGTATTTTGCCACCTTAGCTATTGGTAGCTGTGGGTTTAACACTGGAAGTGCCTGGTCTGGTGGTGAAGGGGAGTGCCACTGCTCTTGATTTTTGGAGCTGCTTGAGTACACACAGAGATGACAGTCAACAAGGGGATGAGAGCTGTAAATAAGAATGAAT
Organism: Irena cyanogastra; assembly: GCA_013397155.1. Classification (NCBI taxonomy): domain Eukaryota; kingdom Metazoa; phylum Chordata; class Aves; order Passeriformes; family Irenidae; genus Irena; species Irena cyanogastra. Next base: position 355,339 of record VWZV01002419.1, read on the forward strand.
GTTAGAGAAGAAGACTGGACAGTTCCTCTTGTTGCAGGATCATTGCTTATTGTAGGTTTGCTTACATTTTTCAGAGTCTATTTTTAAAGTTCCAGACAATCCAACTTCCATGTCATGCCTTGGGAAGTTATTCACCAACTAATACATCTTGCCATCTGGAATTTTTTTCCTGATATTCTCTGCTAATTTTTCCTTTGTTAATACCTTTTCTATCATAAAAACTTATTAAATCACTTACAAAATTACAGCTTCTCTGTGGGTTATTTGAATCATCAGGATAAACTGAGCAATTATACCTCCTGTACCAAATTATATAAGACGAAATTAACTCCTCACCAAATTTATAGAATAAAATATGCTGAGTTGCAAGGGACCCATCAGGATTATAGTATAGAATCATGGCATAGAACAGTATAGCATATCCTGACTTGGATAGGACCTACAAGGATCATCGAGTCCAACTCCCAGCCCTGCACAGGACATCCCAAAAATCCTACCGTGTGCCTGATAATGTTGTCCAAATGCTTTTTGGTGCTGCAACCATCTCTGGGGAGCCCGTTCCAGTGTCCAACCACTCTCTGGGTGAAGAACTTTTTCCTGATATCCAAACTAAACCTACTGTGACTCAGCTTCATGCTGTTTTTTCGAGCCGTATTGCTGGTTATGAGAGTGAAGAGATCAGTGTCTGCCCCTCTGCTTTCCCTTGTGACAACATTGAAGAGCACGATGAGGTCTCCCCTCAGTCTCATCTTCTTCAGGCTGAACAAACCAAATGACCTCAGCAGCTCCTCATAAGGTAGTTCTGTATTGTATTAATCACAATTGATCTGAAATACAGCTTTGGAACAAATGAAAGAAAAAAGACCCCAACACCCTGCTGGTAAGTTACACAGAACTCAGTGCCCAGCCTTGCTGTGCTGTACTCTTTTTTGTGTGTATCATACTTTACACACTATTCTATTACCTTAGGAGAAACCAATCTTCCAGCTGCTGGTTTTAGTAAGGATTGCTGATCGGTATTAATACCTTATACCCATGGTGTTCCTATCCTATGCTTTTTCTATCTAAGGACATAGCTAATCATTCTGGCCTGTTTTAACCCTGGGTAATGTAAACTACTCAGCTTCCTGCCTGTTTTTCTGCCTGAGTTTTAATGTGCTCTTCCCTTGGATTTAGAGGAGATGAACAAGGCATACAGCTCTTCCCTGGACACACTGTCTCATGGTCTGGAGTACTAACATAAACTGAAACTGAATCACTGGATATGATCTAACTGGAATTAAAGGTCCAATGTGTGTGTTATTGCAGGGTGAGTCCATGGAGAACTCTGTTGCTTGCATGAGGCTGAAATCTTTGAAATATGAGGCTGGAGGGAATTATGTGATTGTCACAATTACCTTATTTATTAAATCCTTTCTGCCATTGCTCAGGGAAGATGGGATTCCAGTGTCAAAAAATGGCTTTGGAATAGATAAACTGAAGATTGAAGGGATGTGTATTTTGAACAAATTCAAGTGTGACAATAGCCAAACAACAGCTAACCTATATCTCTACTTGAAAAATGTCAACCTACGATACTTATTAAATTATAATATACTGCCAAAAAAAGAGGGTGGGTAATGAAATTTGGGTTTCCATAATATGATAAATGCTTTAAGGACCTGGGATGTCTAATCAACAGGTCTTAATTGACAATCAGCAGTGCCCATTTCCAGAAAAAATAAATGGGAATAGACTGACAAAAATAGAAATGATCCACAAAAAAAGATGAGCCTAATGTGTGAATCAAATTGTTTGAGAGTCTAAAAAAGAGAGAGAAAGAAGGAAAAGATGGTTCCTTTGCCTTTGCTGAGAATGTAAAGAGTGGAACAAACAGATTTGCAGAGGACCATTGCAATTTACTTTTGAGATATGACAGAAGTTCAGGGTATTTAGAAAATCAGATGATTCTACTGCATTTTGGCAAAGTCATCTGGACATAATGAATGCAAATTTCCCATGTTCTTTTGGGAGCTACAGGTCCTGAAGAGTATGCTCGGAAAGAGCATGGCAGGAGAGCACTCCAGTGTGTGCATGCTGCCATCTAACCACCTTGATGGTCACCAACATCAGGGAGAGGAATACAGTGATGAACCAGGGCTTTGAGGATAAGATAAAAGGGAGAGAAATGCCTGGGTTATTCCTCTGTTTGTTTTATTTAGGTTTAAAAAGCTTTTATGGTTCATTTTATCTGGTAAGTCCTGCAGACAAAACTTCTGATAGGACAAACCAATTGTTCTTCCATATGGAAACAGTTTTTCCCCACTGATGCAGCAGTACTTTCCTGTAATTCCTCTTCAGAGAATTACAGAGACTTCTCTGCCTTTCACAGACACAAATCAGGAGCATATCCTTTGTGTCTAGTACTCAAATTAACACCAGTGTATTTGGGACTGGAATTTGATGTGCTGTCTTGATTTGGCAATGGACTGGAGAGACTCATGATTTAGGAGCTGTTATACAAAATAGCTTGAAGAAAACAAGAACACTTGTTCCAAAAGAAGGATGGTTATTCCTGAGAGAAATGATGACATTTGATGAAGCTAAATCACAAACTAGAGAAATGTGTCAAAAATGTCCAGGCCTATGAGTAAAGTTGAAGCATATTCTTGCAAGTCTATTTGGTACATTTACCCACAAACTTGGCTGACACTAAAAATAGTCAAAAAACCCAACACATGCAATATGGTGTTTATCACAATTCAAAGTACTCAATATTCTTGTGTCAAGTTGCCACTAGAAATGTCAATGTGTCTCAAAGGCTGAATCAGGAGATTTTTGACCACAATTGAGTGGTAAAGATTAGAGATGTATTATTGGAGTGTATTGAAACTTGACACATTACATCATGGATCTGCATATTGTTGCAACAAAGATGTTTTCTTTGAATACTATCTTAAAAAAGCAGCTGAGATAAGTGAATCTGTAACATAAACTGTCTGGTTGGTTATATAAATTGTGTTCCTTGTCTGTTTGATTCTGTTTGGTTTGTGCAGCTCTTTTTAAAGCTTCAGGTTCACGTTTTGTCCCAGCCACTTAGCTGTGGTTGAAGGGGGAATGAACAGGCTGCCTTGCAGGAGCTTGAACTATCACAAGGCTGCTCTGACCTGGGCTCTGTACCCAGGTCCTCAAAATGTAACTGCAAAGGAGTGAGAAGACTCTCTAAAACCTTGGCCCTTTTGACTTACAACCCAGGGAGGGCAAAGCAAGAAAAACAGGGTAAGAAATGGAAAACTTACCTCTGCACATTTTATCCAGTATGTTTTTTGGTTTTTATTTCTAAAGGATTTGCTATCACTAGGAAACTCTGGTATCTGTGCCAGAGAGCATCAGATGTAAACTCAGTTCTGCAGTACAGCTGTCTAACCCAATCTAACTTAGGATCAGTAGTCAAATGGTAAAAATGGCAAAAGATCCTGGGGAGAGGAGGGTGCAAAATGCTGCCTTCCTGTGTCTGTGAATGTATTCAATGCTCAGAGAGGAACACTGAATGTGGCAACTGAACGTGTGTGAGCCACAGATAGGGACAAAGGTCTGTCATTGCCAGAGATATTTGAGTTCTGTTAACTGGAGCAAGTCAGAACATTATTTTATTCTGAGAATCAGTTAGGACAAGTTATGTAAATACAACAGTGTTCCCTTAAAGCTGATCATTCCACAAGTAGACACAGCTTTGTCCTTGGTATTGCCCATGGCAGGGACTGCACTGATCACTCAGTCCGCTCTTCATATTGTCTATGGGTCTGTGTCTCAAGTTACTCCTCCTGGTTTTCCAGCCCTTCCTCAGCCTTTCAGCCTGTTGTTCTGGGGGCTTAACTCCCCAGAGGAGATTCTTGATCTTGAAGAATGCTGTTGAGCATAGCTAGATACCTGGTGGGCTGCTCCAGGATGGCTCATACTCTTCACACAATGCCATCGTTACTCTCTACTAATAGCTGGTGAGTACAACCCTTGACAGGCTTTGTTTGTGCTCATACTTGGATAATTCTGTTTTTTCAGTGCCAAAAAAATGCTCCACAAAGGGAAAAACACGAGCAAGTTAGAAAAAACCAAAAAAATGTCTAATGAAGAAGGATGATCCTGTTGTGCACTGTCTTTTGACATATTTCCAAAATTTAGAGACTGTAGGAGGACCCAAAAAGGAAAAATAAACTTATTCCCCAGCAAATGTCTTTCTTCACAAGGGGCTCAGAGTTGATTGCAAGCATATGAGCACGCACGCACACACAACTATTCCACCTGTGGAAAGAGACAACTTCCAAGGAAGTTGTTGCCCACAAGCCAATAGTGAGAGTTAAGACTCCAGTTGTGGTGCAGCTGGTTGCTGCCAGGAGGAAGCTGACCCTAGGACACTGGGCTGTCCTAGACATAATCACTGTCCAGGTCCTGGCGTGGGCATTGCAACAAATGGGATGTGCAGATCTGCTTCTAGTTCAGACCCACCAGGAAAGCACTCCTCTAGAAAATATTTATGGCTTCAACACCCTGAATATGGTCTTAAAACAAGGACCTGTTGTTGAAGGTGTGTTTGAGGAGTCTGGCCATTTCTTCACCAGAAACTGGGCTATCAAGCTTGGCATCATTAGATTTTTCCCAGTTGTACTGGATAAGCCATTGCAGCCCAATGCACACAGCTTTTTCTTGTAGACTTGCTTATGGATCTGTTGAAACTTCTCAGAAAACACCATCCATCTCTATGTGTACCATCACAAATTGGGATCCGAAAAATGTGTCAGGAGAACAATAGCCACACATCATTGCCTGATACTCAATAACATTTTGTGTGCTGTTGAAGAGGCACATAGCAGATGCTTGCTTTAGCATCACTGACAAAGGGTGTGCTGAATGTGAGGGCTTTCCAGATGTGTGGGTGGTTTGCAATAGAATAAAAGTCATCTACATACACAAATTTTCCTTAACCCACTAAGAAAGCAGAAATGAATGCAAACAACCAGCAAACTGTGCCATCAGAATATTCTGTATCTGTTTGTTTCCTTCTATCAGAAACATTTGCACAGGATTTTAGGCAAGACTTCTGCTTCATTGTGGGTTTGAAATAAAGGTGGGAAGGGGAGCTTTGCCCAGCAGAAGTACTCAAATGCTTTTCAATCACTCCTTTCCTGATTAAAGCATTTTGTTTTAAGCAATGGTTACTGCTCACAGGAAAGACTTCCCAAAGTTTGGGAAGCAGATATCCTGAAACAATTTTTACAATGCAGAGTAGGTATTTTCCTGCTCCCCAATTACACAAACTGTTAATGGGTAATTGGAGGCAGGCTAGGTGCTAAAATCTGGTACCATTACAATGAATGACACTCTATAAAATAACATCTGTCTGTGTGTAACATGGCCTTAATTCCCAGCACACTGGCAATCTGTAATGAAAACAACATGCTGTAGGCACTGAACATATATATATATAAAGAAGTACAAGTAGAATGCTTTTCTGATAGAATTCAAGTAGGAAAAAGGCAGGCTTATTTATTATCTTCCTGCAGTTTATAACACAATTTTATTTCGTAAAGTGCATTTATATATTTGTCTTTCTATTCCTCTACAGAATATATATACACACACACACGCATAAATGTATGAAAGCATAAATATTAATGTGTGTATGTACATATATATATATATATATAAACACAAATAAGTCTAAATGGAGTTTTGTCAAAAATTTAATACTAATCAGATATTAAAGTCAGTGCAAAGATTCAGACTGGATTTACAGCTGGAATCAAGATGAGGCTGTAACAAGCTCTAAATCTGCATACCTTTCTTTTATAATGCTGGCCCAGATCACAATATTACATTTGTGTTTGCTTTGCTACACCCTCCTCCTAAGAGTTACTTAAAGGTTCTTGATGTTAGATGAGCCACATGTAAGGCAAAACCAATTTTGTGTGAGTATCCTATTACAGTGTATTTTATGTTTACAGATGACGTCACAAACTGCTTGCCTCAGTCAGGGAAATCCAGCCTCTGGAAACAGCAGCTTCCATAGCTGACTGAGACACATTCAGAGATGAGGGTTTTAGGACTCAAGAGCTGGAACTAAAGAACTGATGAATCAGTGATGAAATTTTATCTTGATCATCAGACCATTTTCAACATTGAAATTCAGCTTCGTGTCTTTCTTTTTTATCACATTTCATTTGATGCAAGACAAGCTTACTAAAAATGTTAGTACATGCCCATAATAATAGCTATCATTTTTGATTTTTATGCCAAAGGACAAGAGTAATGTCTCAATATATTCCCATATGATGTATCTTCATTTTTCTAAGCTGTGGCTTGATAATTAGTAGAGCATTATCTTATCAATTAGTAAAATATTATTCAATAATGATATCAGCTCTGACACATCCAGGTAACATTTGAATAGATATATATTTGCAGTTACATTCACATTTACCACAAAGTCATGTTTTTTGGCATGAACAAAAATGGAAGTATTGATATGTGCTCAGTGTTAAGAAAATGCTTTAGCAATGTATAAGATTACTTGCTGCTGAGAAAAGCTCATTATACAGAACCATTGTATTAGTCCTGGAATAACAAATTATAACAGAAAAACAACCTCAAAATGAAATATAACACCTCTCCATGAAATAAAAGAAGAATGAAAAAATGATGGAAAGAAAGATATGCTGTCATAACATTTCTGTGTTTTCTGTAGGAAAACTGTAATTTCTTAACATAAACTGGTTTAAAGTGGGATTTTCCCCCCTACTGTGTTTTGGAAAAGTCTTATATTTCCTGGTAAGGGTGCTGAAACTTCTTATTCAGTATGATTTTATACAGAATGTTTGACAACTTCTGCATATATCTGTTCTAGGGAAGGAAAATGTATTTTGCCAGGTAACAAGTTTTCCTAGCTGATGAAGTTCTGTGAAAACATGAGCATTGGGTAGCAGCATCCCAGGCTTGGTGACAAAACTGTGTTTTTTTCTACGTCCCCACACATATGAGTTACATGGCAGCCATTAATCTGGTGATCATATGTTATTTTTCTCCATGGGTTTCCTATTCTTCAGGACTCAGCTGCATTTCTAAAGCACATGCTAACATAAGGGCAAGGTAGCATCTCCTGGCATTTTGGGTGAGGCAGGGATTTCTGCATGTGCCCTTGTATGGATGGGGGTTTTTTGTGCATTTGTTTTTGGGAACAAGCACAATCATACTCCTCTCACCTTTAGATTTCCAAATTGTTTTGTAGTGCAGGAACTGCTGAAGGGAATGTTTCTGTTTTTCAGCCACTGGCACAGCTCAGGCATTAAGTGATCCTCCTCAAGGAAAACGTCAGAAGTCCTTATGAAAGGGAATATGCAGGCTGTGCAACTAACCAGAGCAGGGAATGAGAGTGTCTGTGCTCCATCATAAGCACTGCAGGTCCTATCGAGTTTTTGTATTTCTGAGTCCTCAGAGATCATAAAGTTTGTGATGGTTAGTTTCCAAAGGTACCTCATGTTGCCATGCATACTACTACAGGACAGAAAGGGAAAATTCTCCATCAGGTCATGCTCACCCACGTACTCCAGATTGCTCTTGCAAAAAAAAGTCAACAGCGATGAGTTCTTCAGTAATCTTTATTGTGATTCTGCTTTATCTTTGCACTTGGGAAACCCTGTTTACTTCATATTTGCAAGTTATAAAAATAATATTCTATAATCTATTTGCTCAGATTCCTGACACACATAAGTTATTTTTCTGCATATATTACAAAGAAAAGTCCTTTGATTGGAAGCTGCATGCCCTGCTTTTCATTTTCTTTAACCTGTTATTTCCACTCTCATCATGTTCTTCAGGAAAATAAAATTAATTTTATTTTATCAGTTCCCAGATAGTCCATTATGGAGGGGAAAAAAAAAAAGCAAAAGCATAAGTGGTCTGGATTTATATCCTGTCACTGCTTAACTCCTAATGCTTGAGCTTGGAGAAAGGATGCAGATAAAACTGGAAATCCAAGCTAGACCACTGTCTAGGCTCAGCTGCTTTGAACACTTCAGATATTTGGGATTATAGGAGAAAAAAAAAAAAAAAGAAAAAAGACCAGTTTCACAACGACAAGGCAAACCTCAGCAAATTTAGCAATATATTGGCAGAGTAGTGCCTTGTTGCTAGATGTGTTGGTAAGTAGGTGTCCAAGAACAATTTGTCTGCAACATACAAACAGGCTAGTGTGGCTCTAGCTGATGCCAAGATTACCCTGGGGAATGATGTGCCTATTAGCTGGAGGCAGAACACCATAAATGTGAAGGCATTTCTCACAATGGTGTGGAATGATCAGTGTGAGCCCCCTGGAGAATGGATGTGGGAGGAGGAGGAGGAGGAGCAGGAGCAGGAGGAGGAGGAGCAGGAGGAGCAGGAGGAGCAGGAGGAGGAGGAGGAAGAAGAAGAACTCTGGGGAAGAATGCAGGCAGTGATAAACAGCCTATCTGTATTTATCTCCAAGTAGGCATGTGTGTTTCTGTGTGATAGAGACAGCAGGGAAGCCAGGGATTTCTACCTTAATGTGTTATGGAAGATGCACTGAAGTTTTAAGACACACAGGGGAATCAGAAAAGAAAGGAAAGTGTAATTTAATTACTCAGAGGTTCAGTGGAAGAACTAAATTACTCTGAGACTCAGGGACAAGTAAATGACTGAGGGCTCAGAGGATGTGCCAGTGAGCACCATACAAATGATCAGGGAGACAGACAGGATTTCACTGAGGTTTCAGAAACCAGGGCCTTCTCCTGTTTGCCTGGGGTGTCAAGCAGAGCCAGCACCTCTCATATCCTGAGGTCTGAAGCATCAGCAGGATCCCTGGTGTGGGCACTGGCTGACAATCCAGGCTGACACCCACATGGCTCAGTGATGAAGCTCAGCTCCCTGAAAGGCTGTGCAGAGTAATATGCTAGGACTTTGTTTGTTTGATGTTGTGTGCAATCTCTGTGGAAAAGGTGATAGTGCCTTTCCTCACTCATTTATGTTGCATGTTTGTGTTCTACCTGTTACTCTAGAAATGCCAGAAATGTCAAGTCTGATCTTCCATGCTTTCAGAGCAGGGGATGACTTAGTTGTGACAAGCAAAGCACTTAGGGTTTTTAAACTGTGTTGAAAGAACAATGTATACAAAAACTTATAGTTTCCCAAATATAAAAAATAACCCAACCAATCAAACAAAAGAAATCACTACCACAAAACCAAAAAAGGATTTTGGAATATGCATTTCCTATCTCAATAACATTTCTCTTCTTCAGTTTGATTGTCATGTAACCATCACTACTGTTATTCAAGTAGAAATTGAGACTTTCAGGATGCACTGAGAGTGAATTTTGAAGAGGGAAAACCAGTGAAAAAGAGTTTTATGCATCTGTAAAGGGGTTAAACATTATTTCTGGTGGCTGTAAAGCACCACAAGTTCATATTTTTTCCATCTTTTTTATTTCATATTTTTATTTTTTAGTTCATATCAAAACAAAATTCCAGAACTTCTGCCTTCTTTATAGAGTTGTCCAGATTTGAAAGTCATATGTTAAGATTTCTTTCCACATTATTTTCATAATACCTTAATTTAACTTGAGTTTTGAATTATTTTTAAAGCAGTCATTTTGCTGTCTGCAAAGCTACTTTCTTGGTCATAATACTTCAATCTAATTTTGCTTAGTAGATAATTTGGTGTCTTCATGGTGTCAAATCTGCCTTCTTCTGATTGGCTGTTTTTTAAACCCTTGCTTTGAATCTTGCTAATATGTTTCTTGGTCATTCTCAGATTTTTGCTTTTTGTAAAATCAATTCCTAGCTGCAAACTGACAAACTTAAAGACTCTTATACTTCCCCAGCCTCCTCCTTGGAAATTAATTAAATGGAATAATGTCCATCATTAATCGGCTTACTCCAAATTGTCCCTTTAACTCTATTTAGTGGCCTATCAACAGTCTCTGTTTTCCTCATTAAGCAGTGGGGTGTCCTTAACTGACATGAAACCTTGTCCCTGGGATCCTGTAATAACACAGTCTTCCTGCTTGGAAAGAGCATTTCCCTTCTTCTCTTTGTCTAGCATGTGGCATGAATGGATGTGTGCCTACAATGCAACAGCAGGCGAGGCAACCGCTGCCTTCCGATGCACACAGGAAAAGCAGAGATACAGAAATCCAGGGCTCACAGAGCTGCATTTACCAAAGATGCCCTGGTCCTGCTGGCACAGGGCCAAAGTTGCTAAGAAAGAGAACACTCCAGGTATTGTATGATCTTAAAAAGCAGTTTGCTTGTTTGGAAAGAGCATCATAACTTTTCTGGGAGACCAGCTAAGCTGAGCACCCACGTGCATGAGCTGGAGTTGATTTTGAATGGCAAAGCCCTGCATCTTGAACTCCCTTAGAAAATTTCCAGGGAAAGCCTCATGTAAAGTCTTATGACTGTGGACAAAGCTCAAGAATCCTCCCTCTTCTCTCTTCCTGTCTCTGTGCTGCTGTCCTTTCCCTGCAGCAGCAACCTTCACTCCCCTCAAATGGAGCTTTGCTGGTCCTTCCAGCAGGGGACACAAATGTTTCATGGAGAAGTGATGGCTTTGGAGGGTTTTAGCAGTGGTCACATCTGGAAATCCTAAAAAGCTGATGAATGTTAGAGTAAATTACCATTTGCGTAGGAAATTACTTAAATAATGTAAGGAATGGGTCAGCTGGATGGGTTAATTGTTATAAAGGGCTGAGTGTATCACATTTGTGTGACAACGACTACCACATACTGGATGTGCAGTGCTGTCAGGAACAACCCTGAGCAGAACATTCCGCTCTGGCCTGTAACTCCCTCTGAATGAGAGTGATGGGGCCCAGTCCTCAGTGGTGACCTAAAAGGGTCATATGGTCTTCTGATCAGCAGTCTGCTCAGGGCTGGGCTGGAGAGCACTGGCACAGCCTATGCTTGGAGCAGCTGGTGTGTGCTGCAGACTCCTGCTAGGGTCTCACACACTGCCCTTAGCTGGGGGTCTTGCACCATGGAACCTGAAATGGCAGCACTGCAAAGCCTGTAGTGCTTCTTTGAAGTTGGGTGAATTAAGTTTTAAGTCTGCTTCAGGTTGATGGAGCAGTGTAAAACGACTGGGTCATGGGCCAGGATCAAGGATAAGGTTTTACTTCTGGCTGGGAGAAGCCTGTGTAACCTGTCCTACTTGAGTGCCTAAAAATAGTGCTTTCTTATTCACAACAAATTGCTTTCCTTCTGCATATTTCTATGCCAGGAAAGTACATTAATGGATGCTGAGTCATCTTTTGTCAAATAATAAGATTTTTTTAATAGCAACAATTAAACAAGCAAACAAATAAAAAAAGGGGGCAAAAGAAACTCTAAGTTTCCCATCTCCTATTATTCAAAGCTAAAAATCTATCTGTGTAAAAACTTTCATCTGAATTATCCCAGCTGGTATGTTGGGATATTTCAAGATCCCTGCCCATTTTCACAGCTCTGAGACACTTCTGTATTTGCTCAATTTGGGCAAAAGTGTGAGGAATAGCAGATTTTTAAGGTGTTTGCAGATCAGACCCCACTATTGGTGATTAATTACCCAAAGATTATAAGCTCCTTGCAAGACAGTTTAGCTACTCTGTTCTTTAATCTCTGTCCTCTTTGCTTGTCACTTTGTCTTTAACCTCCAGAAGGACAAGCGGCAGGAGGCTGATTTATGCTCTTAAAGTGATTTACTCTCTTTTGCCCTGTCACACAGACTTTATCTGATTTGTTACTTACTCTTCTACTCAGTCCAGGCAGGACTTTCTGAGGTAAACATGAATGGCATGCTCATAGAAACAAGGGTCAAACACTTGCTACCAAAAATCTCCTAGTCATATAAAATTAAAGGATGAGGGGGAAGTAAAAACCTCAAATAACTTCAGAGCAGGCTGCAAGAGAGGGCATGCTGCCATCGTGAAGGAAACGTTGCTGGAGTTCCATCCAAGAGCAAGATGCCTCTGGCAATCCCACGTCACACTGGGTGCCACATCTGTGTCCAGACTGCTGCAAAACCATTTTCCACCACACTCTGAGATTATTTTGCAGGCATTTATGGAGTGAAGGATCAGCTGTGGGTGGAAGGGGAGGGCTTGCTAGCATCATTGCCCCACGACTTCTTCAAGCTCCCCGGGAATGCTGGGAAACTCCAAAGCAGGGTGTGGCTGGGCTGCAGTGCCATTAAAAATAAGGTCCCCCAACAGAGATGCAAGTGAGTTTGAGCAGAACAACTCATCCAGGTCTTCTCACCTGGCCAACATTGGGTCAAAGTCTGGGCTCAGTCCTGGGTTGGATGGGCAGTGAGAGAGAACACAGGCCCTGAGCCATGTGATGAGAACAGAATTGTTTCCTTCTGAGAAGAAACATGTGTTTGTCCACTGTAACCTCAGTAGAATAAATTCTACTTTGTACTCCAGCAAGAGTAAGATCTAATGTGCAGGTGTTTTTCCCTGTTAGAGCTTGCAAGCGTAGAGCAAGCTGACTTTGTGTCCTGTTACTCAGCAGACCTTGGGGCTGCCATACGGAAGGTGGAGAGCAACCCTTATTGGGAATTCATTGAGGTATAAAGTGCTTTATAACATTGTGTAAGATGAGAAAGAATTCAAGAACTTTGGTAATGGTTCTTCAAGAGTTAGGAAGACTTGAATGTGGAGGAGACCTTGAAAACATGCAACCCATTACCTGGATATATGGAACCTTGTTTTTCATCTCTCAGAGTGGGATTAATGGGGTAGAGTGGCAGTGAAAAACAAAAACTGTCATTAAAGGAAATATAGGAGTATTACCTTGCTGCCATGGTACTATTTCACAGACATTTAGTTATCCATTGACCAGCACAGAGAAGCAAAATCACTTAGGGCTAGCTCCAAATGAGACTGGTCTTACAGCAGAATGTCACTAGTAAAATGTGAAATGGACATCAAGTGGGCTCCCTTGACTACCTGAGTGACATGGTTACCAGGAGCTATGGAGGGCTTTTCTGAGAACCTGAAATATCCATCTCGAGGGATGACTGTGTAAAAAAATTTTCTGATCCCTACAGAAAAGACAGATCACAGGAACTTAATGTTGGACAAGAAAAAATAATTATGACACGAAACTGAAGTGCTAAGTAGGCTCTACTTTTCATTTCTGTAGTGACAGTGAGATCTTCAAACATATTTCTTCAGACATTCACAGCCAATTTCCATTACATTAACTGGAATCTCCAGGGCTGTGTCTGTAGAGTTTGATCTGTTAAGTTCTAAATACAATTTTTTTCAATGCTGACTAAAACCCCTTGAAATCTGAAATTGATTCAAGGAAATCCTACTTCTCGGAAGAATGGTAATAATAGGTGCTGAGGTTCCTTGTCTATTAAGCAGTCTTTGCCTTTGCTGCTGCATTTACCGCAGTCATCTTGTGAAATTCTGCAGTTCTGTCACCACCTACTCAGAACAAAACTTGTCGTTTAAAACCTCTTCAAATGCAATTAAATGACATAGCGGTCTCTCTCACTGGAAAGACAAGGTTTTTTTTTCAAACATTCCTGTATTGCTGCTAGTCAAAACATAGCTCTGAAAATTAGCAGTGTTTCTAATCTTACCAGAGCTGAGTTGCTCTGCTGAACTAATCTGCTCTTCAGTAAGCATTACTTTGATACTATTGTGCAGACACTGAGCTAGCTGACTGTCAATAAACAGCAAATTATGCGTTGTATTGTAGTGCTATGTTAGTGAATCAAATTTTTGCAAAAGAACTTAATTCAGACAGATTTTTCAAGGCTTTTTTTATACATTTATAAGTTCTCTTGCCTTGAAAAATGAAGGCAAGCAGTATATGAACAAATCACTGGTTAAACTTTTAAACTTGTATAGTAATTTTAAGGAGACAGGCAGAGGTAAGGCAGTGAAAACATGCTTATTTTCCTTTAATTAACCCTTTGACATATTTCAGCAGTGTCTGCTACGTGGTGGAGCATGAAGACTACACAGAGACTTTTAGTGACATTTACTCCTGTCATCTCTGTGAACTGATTTGCATGTCTATAAGTCAGAAATACTACATGAGAAGACCTAGTGAAAAGGATCCTGGATTCTAAAGGTTGCAGATATTTCTGGGTTTAAAATTCCTCAAGTATTTTTGTTAAAGGCTTTGACATAATCCCGTCTGGCTTTGCTGTGCGGAGAGTGGATCAAAGGTGCAGACATATTAGCTTCCTCTGAATTTCAGGCCTCCTGAGGATTAGTTTCCTAGGGATGTCCTAAAAGTTTTCCTCTAATACAAACACGGTATCAGAGGAGCTGTTCACATGGACTGAAGAGTTTAAATTCTCAGTTTATACAAGCACACTTTAAAGAGTCAATTCTTTTGAGTGCAGTACCTTAGGTTAAACACGTCTCCCTTGTTATCATTACCAAATGCATATTACACTAAACAAATTATCATGCTAGACAGAAAGGGTGTTTGAATTTCTTTGAGAGATAAAACAAAGATAAATCACTTTCAAACATCTGTGATGCCTCCATTTGTCCTTCAATGCACACCAAAAAGTGCTTCTATGAAATTTTGCACGGGCTGCTGGTTGTACTGTACAGATCAGCCACTACCATTGTTATGCACCAGTGGGGAAAGCAAACATACATATTATATGGTAAAAAATTCACAGCAGATGAAAAGAATAAAAAATTATAAGAAAATAATGCTATGTACTTTCACAGTGAGATTTCTGCTCCAAAGGTATGTTCTAATGATACCATAAAAACTATGCAAGTGATTATGAGAAAATTTATCCTAGTTTTTGTTTTTAATAACACCATGCCAAAGAACTGTGCAGACAATTCACAGGCTGCACAGTAGGTTTCTGAAGTTAGGGTAGCAATCCATTTTCCTGAATGTTCTCTTGGTAGGTGTGGGGTTTTTTCCCCATGACTAGTCAGTTTACACTATTCTATATGATTTACTGTTTATGACAGGTTTTTTCACAATCTACTGCACTTTCAGGATTTTATTATAAGGAAGTGTTAAAGAACCTTTTTCAGGTACATCAAGAGATACTTGACTCCCCTTGAGCTGGGGGGCCTGATCCTGGGAGAGACAGAGTGCCTCAAATGCTGCTGAAGCCCTTCTGCTCCTGCTGAACCTGGTCAGCAAAGAAGGGGCTCCATATATCAGGCTTTTTCAAATCACTGTGGAGATGTGGCCCAGATGTGATCATCATTTCTCCCCTTGATCATGTCACATTGGCTTCATGATACTAGTTCTGTGAATAATTACTTGACAGGATAAATAAAGTTTTTGCAGGCTATTAGGAAACTATCCTTGAAAAGGTTTTTCTTAGGGAAAAGCTTTGGTTATCACACAAGCTGTCAATACAACAAGGCAGAAGATATTTTGAGCCTGAAAAGAAGATGGTAAATAATATCATTATATCATGATATTATGACATCATTATAGATCAAGTCTTTTGATAATTTAACTATAAAATAAACATAAGAGGTTATAATATGACATGCAGCATGCACCCACTATTGATGTTGAAAAATTGTAGAATAAATGTAAACATGAAAAAGGAAACCACAAAATTTTTTGGAAGTGATGAATGAAACTTGAGGTAATTTGAAATGGAAATCGATACTACATTATTTCTGTAATTCACTTCAGTTTGGGGTTTTTTTTTGCAAAATATTACTGTGTCAAATAAATACAAAGCTCTGAGTTTTGGCTAGTTCTGTTCTCGAGCTGGCCAACGAGATTCTTGTGATACTGTCAAGTGGGCACTCTTTGGCTGGAGATGCTGTTGAAAAAAACCATAATACTGGGATAAGATGAGGAGATTTATCAGGAGGCAGGGGCCACCAGTACTGGACCAAGTGATGAATGGACTTTGGGAGAAAGAGGGTTGAAGAGCAGGATCAGAAGGACAGCTGTAACCTTGCTGTGTCTCTGAGATATCTCCACCAGCACAGGGTGCTGGGGCAAGTGGCTGGTGAACCACATGGACCCTGTTGCAATCTGCCTCTCCATAGTGGTGGGAGTGGGAACTGAGGATTAGCTCTGTCTTGGTAAAAGCTGCTTTTATTAATCTCTTCTTCCTCCTGAAGCAGATGGGAAGCCTGTTGTTGACATAATTGAATACAAACACTTTGTCTAAAGCATGTCCTGATAAGGTTTTTCTGTATATTCCCTTTTCTGTGCCCCTGAAATGTTAGAGTGTCTCACCAATGACCAAGGTTTGTCTTTTTGAGGAAGTGTAATTATGTAGGGTTTTTTTGGGGTGACATTTAGGAGACTTCTTCCATAGCTTTCACTGCACACTAAATGTTTCTGAGAGTCGGAAATGTCATCAGTTTTATTTGGTGAAATACAAAGGAGAAGAAAACACTGAGGTCTGTGGCAGCATTATCTCTGTATTTACTTTTTTAGCAGAGTATATTTGTGACTTCAGTTCTCAGTCCTTTGTTACATTTAAAGATCATCTGAGCCTTTCTAATTATTTTTTCTGCTTAAAATGCTATTGTAATTTTTCATCTTACAGTGACCAGAATAATGGATTTTATTTCAGGCCGCTGTATAAATGATCTTCTTTGCCCCATCTTATATTATTAAAACGTCTTTCTGAAAATGATGCACTGAATCTATTTCTCCATGCATGCCTCCATACTTGTCAAACAACTATTTTAACACAAGTATTTTCTATAGTATTTGTAATTTTCTTTAGTATTCGCAATTTTCTTTAGTATTCGCAATTTCCCACTTTTCCCTATTTCCCCAATATTTCTTATTTAGTTTTTATTTCATTATTAGCCTGATTTTCAGCATTTTCTCAGAAATTAATATATTTTTCTAATACATTTGATACTATTTTAATTCTTCTTTCTTAAAGATTCGTGCCTTGTTTGGATTCATTGGTTTGATGAGAGCTTATCCATATTGAAGTTAAAAACAGACCTCTGAAGTACCAGAAATTTTTTATTCTTGCCAATGCTGCTTAATATACTTTTGTTCTTCCATAATTGCCATTTGTAATTACCTAACCCTCAAACTTACAGAAATTGTCAATTAACTTAATAATTTCTCAGTTCAATTATTTTTAAATACAGTAGGTAAATAGGCCTATAAATCTAGTGGTCTATAATTAATTCACTCAACATTTCAATCCCATTCCATGTGGATTGCCAGCAGACCATAAATCAGAAGTAAATAGCAGAGCAGTGAGTGAGGTGAGGGTGTGTGTGTGTGAGGGCAGTGCATCAACTGCTGGATGTGGCAGGACTCATTATATACAGTTGTACCCAGTAAATAAATATATGACCTGCCAGCAAGAGCAAAGGTGGCCAGATAAGAAGAGCACATTATCCCTCTGTGAGTCCCACTGCTGCCGTCCTAGTGTGTAAGCAAATATCTCTTGCAATCTACGTCTCAGGCTCACAGGACACCATGAAGGTTATTGTTATCAGAGAACTCCCAGGTCTATAGAATGCCTCTAAGCTGCCCTGGCAAGAGGCTGGTACACAAGGAACTGCTGGCATACACTGTCCAGGGATAACAAAGGGTTGATTAAGCACCACTAATGAGCTAGTAGGAGACGCAGGTGCAGAGGATGCTGAGTGCACAAACACGCACTCCCAACTCTTGGTCCCAGGCCAGCAGTGAGTGCCTGGTTCATCTCCCAGAGGACATTGCAGCACTTTGCAGGCCAAACCAGCACCAGCCAGGGTGCTCAGCACACCCACTGAGGAACTAAGAACTATCCAGACCCAAGGCCAGTCAGTCTGGTTGCTGAATTTGACCATTCATTTTCTGGCAGCCAAGTGGCAGTGGCATAGAAATTATGGCATGAGTCTTGTAGCACCATACACGTTGCATGTCCTGGAGCAGTGCAGTGTAGTGGACACAACTGCAGTGCAGGGTGCTACCCACTGTTATTCAGATTGGTTTTGGCTTCCTTTAATCCAAGATATTTACGTTGTTGTGCTTGCTGCTGTATTATGGATCACCCGATCCTCCATCTGATAGACCTAGGTGTGTTTTGTGGTTTTCCTGGTGATGCTTGTAGGAAGTAATTCCACAGTGCCTCACTATATCTTTCCCAGACATCACATATGGCTATAGAATAACCCAAACTGTTGTTGTGACCTAGCAAGTCAAACAAGATAAATCTTGTGTCACTCTTCATTGGCACATAATTTTTTTTCTGCAAGAACCTCAGCAAGACAAAGGTACCAAGAGGTCAAATCACAAATTACAGAGCATCCTGCAAGCCTTAGGACTCTGAGTGTACAAGCTATGATCAATTGCCTCATTTCTCTGTTGTCTCTTGCTGTAACAGAGAAAGACAAAAGGGTGGAAAATTTCCACTGCTTTTTGATTGATACACATTTCTACATACATTTCTAATGTATATGTTATGTGATTTCATCTGTCACTAGGAAGTCAAGTAGGTGAGAGCTTTTCAGTTAGAAATGTTAATATAGTGGTTTCAAGAAGTTTATCTGCCTGCTACTGTCTTCTCCAGAAACTTCATTCAACACTCAAACTTTTGAGCAGGTTCAAACTGATGTCTTTTTCCCTCTTTGTCGCAGTCTAACCTTCCACACATTTTTTTCCTTTCCTGAGCAAACACCTATATTTCTCCCTAAAGATGAAGTAGTCCTAGTGTCAGAAGACCAAGCAAGAGTCCTGGAAAACTGTCAAATCCCATTTATATAAGAGCTGCATAATCTGTAGATCTCAAGAAATTGAAGAAGATATTTCCTATGACAGGAAGGGGATAATATCAAAGACACTCAGGATTCACTTCTAGCCCAATAAGGACCTGAGACAGACAGTTTTGCAGCTATGAGACTGATATTCAAGCTGAAGTTTAGAAGCATATTCTCTAAGAAAAGCTGTTTTGTGTAGCATGGCCTATTTTTGTGGCTTTCAGCACCGCTCTCTGTCTCCACAGATGTGCCCAAGACATAGTAACTATAGAGGGGATTGCTGTCACCCTGCTGTGGTTCCTCAGCATAAGGGACCTAGTGACAGGAGATGTGCAATCTCTGCCAGCACCTGGTAGAGTAAGAGGAGACAGGTGTCCATCCTGGGCTCTGGAGGCAAATCAGAGCAGAAACCTGACAAGAAACCCAATTTCTCCAGTGCTCTCCAGGTTGTTCAAATGGGAAACATATGTTCTGGCTATTTCTTTTTCAGATATATTTCTCACTATTTTGGTACATTTCTTTCCTTTTTTCAGTGTAGAGATGTCTGTAGACACACACACATATATATGTATATGCCTGTCTAAACACAGATGCATATTTATAGAGAATATACAGAAAACATGGATGCATTGCTTTTTCAGAACTCACTTGGATGTAATAGTAATCATCTCAAACCTTCATTGACAAATATGATACACCAGACTCCATGGATTATATCTATAATGGGATAAAATCCATCATTCTTTCTAATCATAAATCATGCTTTATATAGCAACAAATATATATATATATGTATAAGGTG
This sequence comes from Irena cyanogastra, assembly GCA_013397155.1. Lineage (NCBI taxonomy): Eukaryota > Metazoa > Chordata > Aves > Passeriformes > Irenidae > Irena > Irena cyanogastra. The sequence goes on from VWZV01002419.1 coordinate 374,854, forward strand.
GTCCTTTCCTGTTTTTTCTTATGAATTAAGAATGCTAATGCTACCTCTGCAACAAAACCCAACCCAAATCTTTTAGGTCTCATTATGCAGTGTTTACCATATTGTCACAGCAGTTCAGGAAGACTTTCCTTCCTAAGCGTACCTAACTTTCAGGACATGGATAAAAGTTCCTAATGCAGGGATTTTTGAGGACTGTCCTACCTGAAACACATTCAATGTTTCATTTATGAGAGAAATCTCTTCAGTGCAGTTAACCTGCTTGCCTGCTTTTATCGGAAAGTAGATTAGATTGACAATGGTGTTTCTCCATAGAAGCTGAACTATTAGAAAATCTTATTTTTAAAGAAAGTCATTTATCCAAACTTAAAATGAAGAAACAAAAACCCTCAAAACTCTTCCCAAGTCTCTTCATATGTAATGTTTTGACAAAAGGGGATCTTTAACCAAGAATGATTGTAGCAAAATAGTGCAAGAAATGCATTTTTCCTTTACATAAGAAAATAATGTTTGTTATTATTTTTCCACTTTACAAGCCATTTGAAGAGGCTATGTTCAGTTGAAAATCAGCACTGGTGTGAGCAAACCCAACACATTCAACTGTGTCCAACAGAAATCTTTTTCAGATTTGCATTTTGGCAACATCATCTTGTATAGTTTGCAGCTTCATTTTTAAAGCAATGTAGAAATCAAGCTACTTTAGAAAGTGCAAGACCAGTAACCTACCTTGTCCAACCTTTGGCTTTTGTGCTATATATTTATTTGTTTCTGCTCACAGTAGATTTTCTATCACTGCTTTCAATTAAATCTGTGGTATTGATTTTTTTCCTTTCTTCTTGAGAAAGGGTATGTTCTTAGAAATCTGATAGGACTTTCTTTTGCCACTAAGTCTGGTGTATTCCTGGGGTCACATGTGGGCTTTCTGGTTCGCCTGTAATTGGTCCCTGTCTGGCTGATGACTAGCACTTCTCTTAGAGGAGTCACACCCAGTTTCTATTTTGCATCTTCCTAGCTTTTGATGTACAGCCAGGCAGGACACCAGCATTATTTTGGTGTTAGTTGTAACACATGAAATATGGCTAAAACAGATCAGATGAGTTATCCAGTGAACTGCTCCACAAAGGACCACTTTCAGACATTTCAGAGATGAGTGTAAAGATTTACATTCACATGTGATGAATGCATGCAAAACAAGTTCTTTAAAGAAGTTAAACCAAGCGAGGGAATAGCTGGTTGCTGTCCTGCACACTCAGAGTAGATGTCCTCCAAGTAATTTTAAATCACTGTAAGGTTCACCTTGAACAATCTTGACCCCAATAGAGACACAGATCCTGAAATATTTCAGTGCCTTACTCAATGCTGAATATTCTTTAAGGATATGGATTAAGTGGAGTGAGAGCCCCATCTGGTAGCAATGCACTGACATAAATGCATAAGTGCATGCTGTTACAGCAGGGGATCAGCATCCCCCATCCCCTAGGACAAGTTTCCATGGAAGCCTCTGCAGGGATAAACTCAGAGTGACATGTGCTTGACTTTCCTCAATGCCCTGGGTGGCTGGGGATGGAGCCATTGAGCATCCAGGACGGACAGGCTTAGGTCACCCTTTTGCCCCAGTGAGCAGTGAAGGACAGCTCAGACATGGCCTTTTGTGGGCAGCTCAAATTGTGGCTGCCCCTGCCTGAAAGCCACAGACACCTAGCCCTAATTTGGGAGTGAAGCAGCACCCTGTAATCTATTATTTTTTTTCCTTCTGTCCCTTGTCTGTTATGTCAAGATCCTACTTCCAGAAGCCAAACTGTTCCCGAAACACCTGCAATCTGACCCAAAAGTTAACTGTCCCCTAAATGAGAACCAGAAGACTCCTCCACAGACCAATTCAGTCTCTGGGAGCAGGCATGCAGAAAAACATCCACCCTTCCTCCTAGATATCACATACAAGTATATTTATCCTCCCAGAGAGAGATACTCAGTTAATCTGCTCATCCATGCTGATAATAAAGAAGCATTAAAAGAGATAGATAGTCATAATAAATAAGGGTCCAGATCCTCCTTGTGTATAATCTAGGCTCATTCTTTTGAGATCAAGGTGGTGACAAAATTTTATGCTAGCTAATAGACTGACCTGTAATGGCATGCAGCAATTTACTTCCTGTGGGATTATGGTCAGACCACATGTATGTTAGCAGTATTTTTCCATTTGGACTTGACTGGATTTATAATAATAAAGTATCTCTTGGGTGGTGTAAAAAAGGGAAGCAGTAGTAGTGTGCATCTATTAAACAACCATCTTCTATTACTGTTGTAATATTGTGTGAATATTGTCTTTTATGAATGTGTCCACAAGCGTTTGGCTTGTTTGAAGTACTTAGTTTTATCAAAAGGTTTTATATTGGCTCTGGAAATGTATTTTTTGTGCATGTTTTTTCCCTAAGAAGTGAGATCTCCATTAAATACAACATGAAAATTGTATATTTGAGTCGGATAAAAGCCATTTTCATAGGGAAGAGACATTTCCTTCTAATGGCATGCCACAATCTGATTCATCATTTGCTTTTGTAGTTTCAGTGACAAAAGACTTTTCTGAATGGTTTTTTCCTTTTTTTTTTCCATGAGATTTTCCTCCTCTTTTCTATTCACACTGGTTAAGTATGATTTCCTAAATTGTGCCTTGTAGGTGCATAATTTTCAGAATACCTCCTTAGTATTTTGAGTATTCAGTATTCAGCTCCGCCTTTTGTTTCAGGTTTTGATTTCCTCTTATTATTGTTACAATATTGCAATTATTGTCACTGAAAGTGTGTGGGATGCTCAGCACTCTGGAATGAAAAAAGTTAAATATCTTACAACCTGAAGACCAGATTCTCATGGATTTTTCTTTTTATCCCTCTTGGGACAATGTGTTTTCAAAGTGAATGTAATATTTTACTGGTATATTTTACACGGTGTTTCACAGGCAAACATCGACTCTCCATGCTCATGCTCTGGGCCAGCTGGATGCTGTTGGAACCCAGGGCACAGGGAATATTTCCTTGCCTGTCCTGATATGCCCTGATTCTCAGGAAAGTACTACTTTTAACCTTCATCTATGGAGAGGACTTCCAAGGCTTTGGGATGAAGTGGAATCTGTGAGTGTGTAAAAGAAATGGGAGTGTAGTTTATCACAGGGTGAAAAATTTAGACTTTTGGGCTTTTAGTATGGAGGTTGATGGAGGGCAAAATGGAGGATTTTGGGCATTGTCCAATCTCCTTCTTCTTCATCTCCATTTTCTGCAGTGTTGGTGGTACAGAGTGAGTGGTTAGGGAAAGTCGCAGTGCAGGCGTTGCGTGTGAGACATGTAGTTAGTCATTGGTAGAAAAGTAGAAGTAAAGTATGTTTTAAGAGTTAATTGGGCAGAACAGCTTTGAAGCTGCTTTTGATAAGATTAAATAAACAGCAACCTTAAATCAAATTGGAAGGCCAGGTCCCTCTTGGCTTTTGGAGTGACCTGGAGGGGTGTGTGATGCAGGAGTCTTCACTACAGAGGGTCTAGGTCTCCAGATCATGTCTTGCACTACTGTTGGTGAAGGCTTGAGAGGCTGAAGAGGAAAATGTGCTACTCTGCTCCTGAGTTGTCCTGTCCCAGCTTTTCTCTGCAATTTAAGCATGATCCACTGCATATACAAATGAGAACCAGTCATCTGGAGTTTTTATGCTTTCCGTGTTTGTCAAAGACCATTGGATTCTCTGCAAGGTGAATGCCTTAAGGCAGTAAGCCTTATTTACAGAGGAAAACCAGTGTCTTAAAGCACTGAAAAATACTCTGATCTTTGGGGTTTTTTTTAAGGTAACTACAGACTAACAGGTGGACTTCATTTCAACTGTTCTAACAGATTTCTACAATGAACACCATGCTAATTATACAGTAGTTATCCAGCATTAATGAAGTTATACAGACAATGAGATTTGCAACATTAACTTTTAATCTTGTTTTCTGTAATGATTTTTCTTCCCTAATGGAAACACATGCTTACCTAAGCAGGTTTTTTTGACCATTATTTTATAATTAAACTATGAATTCCACTTGTTGTAACTCCAGCCTGAGCAGGCATTAATATATCTGGAAAGAGTGGACACATTCTTAAAGCTCTTTTAAATTTCTAACCTTGAATAATTTGTCTCTGATGCTTTTCTTAATTATAATCCATTCAGAATAAAAGAGGATGAATTTTTCCCCTTGAGCAAAGCCAGGATAAATTCTAACATATCTGCTCTATATAAAGATTTTTTTCATTCTGCCAAAGTGAATACTGCATCCTAAACTACTTCATCGTTCATTAGTGTACAATTAGGCCCATATCTACTGGTATGTGCTGCCTGCTTTGGGCCATTCTGGTGATGCAGAGCAGCTGTAAACTCTATTTAACAGCCTGCTTAATCCAGGTTTACAACTGTTTTGTGTGGCTGTCGAGGAGTGTTGTGTCTGAGGTGTACTGGTAAATCTGGCCCGTTGAAAAAGAAAGAACTTGCATTATTATTTTATCACTTCTCAAACTGTCTCTGTCATAAAGCAGCCTTTGCAAGTTTTCATTTGATAAGACCTTGTTTTCCACTTCATTTAATAGCTTTATCACATTTTCTAATTAAAACAGAGGAAAAAAAATCATAAAATTAGAGTTTAAACAAGCACAATATTAGAGAAATATATTTAGTAGAGAGCATGGATTAGGAAGTATTCCCAGTTAAGGCAGAGAGATTATATATGACAGAGTGACTATATTATAACATGGAAAAAGAAGGACACCACCCTCCATACCCCGTGTTTTCCCAATTAGCAGCAATCTCCTTGCCGGAGAATCACAGGAAGCCTGTACTTCACCCTGTCAGCCTCAACCCCCAGGTGCTCACCTAGATGGTGCAGACCCATGAAGGTCAGCAGATGGTCATTATATACCAGTCACCTTCCCAGACATGGCTTGCCATACCTCTTTGCCAGAAGGGGGTGATGCCATGGCTCCTGAAAGGGATGATGACTTTTCACCCAAAGTCTCTTTCCTTGTCCATTGTGAACCCTTAAGAAGGGCCACCCTAGGATCAGGTGAAAGAGAATTTCAGTAGTTGTCTCTATTCTATCAGGACATCCTACTGTGCTGGTGTCAATAATGTGAGTGTGAGAAGCTTTCTCTCTTCCATGGCAACAACAGGCAGGACAGTGGTGCACAACACAGTTTGAATCACAAGCAAACTTCTACTGAAATCAACCAAGATTTGTCCTTTCATGTTTTCCCTTTATTTCTTTATCCTTCTGTGTTTGTTCAGCACTTTGCCATGCTGTGCTCCTTGCACTTCTTGCCATACCATTTATAGAACTTATTCTCCCTTTCACTCTTTTGTTGATTCTTCTGTTAGCAGTCAAATATGTCAGAGCAAAATATCAGTATACATAAATCAAAACCTGATTCAGAACAAGCAACCAAGAATTTAAGAGCTTTTTCGGAATTAAATTACATAAAATCAAAGGGAGATGGCAATATCAGAGCATCTAGCTCAGCTTGATTTTGTTATCACTATGCCTTGGCTTCTTTAATACCTATTTGTAATGTGGTTCTTGGTTTCCCTTCCATTCCTGTTTCTGAGTTCAGTTGAAACTCTGGAGATTCGTCAGAGCAAATAATCATCAATGCAAAACTCTGGTGCATGAGGGAGACACAGATCAAACAAAAAGCTTGGCTCATCGGGGAGAATAAGGAAGAGTATTTTCTGGTTGCAAGTGCTATCAGGCACAGTGTTGGTCTAACTGGAAGTGGAAATTAATGTAAACATAAAGTATTTAATTTATATTCTCATGATGGGAAAGTTTCATAAAAATTGATTTTTCCCAGGAGATATATTGATTTGCAGAGCCTCTGTTTTCCCAACAGAAAATCTTTTCCTGACAGTTGTTACCATCAGACATTTTCATGCCTTTTACAAAGAACAAACATCTCTAAAGCACAAAAGTCTTTAATTTCACATTAAGTCATAATAGTGAATTAAACCATGAAAATATTCAATGTTTTCTCTCTCTTACTATCCCTTTGTGTCCAAGCTTACATAATGATGGTGTGAACTGGGGATAGAATCTACGGAATTCCATGCTTTACTCATGCATGCCAGTTCTAGTGGAAAGGACACTTCAGTGGGTTATCCTAAGTGATGGAGTGTTGTAAAGACAGATTAGACTGAAATCAGGCTCTTCTCCTGTTTCTCAGAGTGCAAACAGATGGAGAGGAAGAGAATCATAGTGATCTGTCTCCACACACCAGTGGGCAAACATCAGTGATGACTGCAGGCACTGAGGAAAGAGTTCCCAGCAGATCAGACCAGAGGTGATGGATGGTGGGAGATGGGGCAATGTCCACCTGAGCACCATCCACTCACTGTCAGTGGCACCGGTGGCTTGTGTTTCTGGCTGTTTCTGATTCCATCACAGCCAGGCACCATGAATGGCTAAGGGAAGTAGAGGGGAAAAGGGAGCAAAATATCCTCATTAGTGTTCACAGTGTTAAAACCTAAAAGGAATACTTCTGTGTCTATCACCTTTTCCAGAGCTGATGGGCTGAAGGGCCAAGCAAAGCATCCTGTAGGGAAGTCTGAAAAGCATCCCCACTGGAACTGATGCTTTATCATCAGTTCATGACATAATGGTATCGTGGCTGCCAAGGAGGTCGTTTGGCAGCACCTCATGCTTTTATTCCTCAACTGCTTTTGAGATTCACCAGCTGCAGTACTAGTACCATGTAGTTCTTCTATAGGCCAATAAAAATCATAACCATTTTCATTTTCAGAAATTACATTGCGATCAGTGTTGCTTCCAGTGCCTTTTAACCTTGCCGACCCATTTCCTTTTGGTAGCAAAGGGACCATTATCTCTCTCTGCACCTCTATCAAATGTATAACTACCTCTACTATTTTCTCTATCCTGCATTTTCCTCCAATTTCCTTTTTTTTTTTTTTTTTTTGATTAGGTGCCATTAAAACTCTCAGATCTAGGCATAAAATAAGTGACAAAAGAAAATCTTCTCTGGACCCATATGTAAATTTCATTGACAGCCACGTACTTGGTCTAAAACAAGGTGTTTTCTAAATTCAGTCTGAAATAAAAATCCACACATTTTTTCCTCACACTGAAGAACCACTTCTCTAGTAGCTCTTAAGGGTGGCTAGTTCCTATCCTGCACTGGAATGCAAAGGGTACATTCTTGGTTGAAAATTTTGTAAAAGAAAAGGAATTCAAACAATGCTTTTACACTATGGAACAAACATTTGTCTCTTACACCTAACTGTCCTGTCCTGCTACAGACAAATCAGTCACTCACTGAAAGGCAGAAAAGAATTCTCTCTGTGGCTACTCTGAGCTGAGACATACATTTGCCCATCAGAAAATCCTACCTTCTTTCCCTTTTTGCCTGGATTCTCTGCAAAACACTGTGAGCAAAAGAAAAGCTTCTAGACACCTGGCTGGAGAGCCTAGGTCCTTTTTAATCTTCATTTTATTTTTTGAAATACTTCTTCAGATCTGATTTGAAATGGATCTGATGGGGAAAGATCTGACTGTATCTGTCATACCACCAAATAAATAGTCTCCCCAGACAGATCAAAAGAAGAATGTTATATTCCCAACAGTACTTTTAACAATGGGGCAGGTTGGATGCTTGGTCTCAAAAGAAGCCCAGTGCTTAGCCACACCTCTCCCTCTGGAATGGAAAATGTTTTCAGCCCTGACAATGTTGTACTGTGTCAGTCATTAAACGTCTGCACAAGTTCCAGTAATACTGTCAACACAGTGGAGTGCAGATGCACACTTGCAGGCATCATACTGTCTGTCTGTCCTGACTAGGAAAATTTGGGGGGGAGTGTAGCTGAATGTGCTTGGCATGGCAATTCAGGCATCTGAAACCTCCTCCCTGTGCTTTCCATGTTCACAAAGGAGGGGTTATTTTCTAGACTTTATGAAGACACTTTCTTCCAGGAAGAATTTTTCATAGAGGTGTCTCATCCAGCTCTTTCCTTCCTTTCCCTAACTCCAGCTACTGTCTCTTACATCATATATCTTACATCTTACCCACTCTGTATTTTGCTTCAAAGCTTATGGAGCAAGTTGAGACCCAGCCCTCTGTCTGCAGAGTGGGACAGCCTTGCCCCAGTGATGCGGGCAGGCAGACTGGTTTGTTCTTACAGCAGCAGTATAAACCATTTGCTTTCCTCCAGGCAATTATTCAAGAGAAGTGATGACAGGCCCAGGAAAAATGTTTCTGTGTCAGGAAGGTAAACATTACATGCTTCCCAGGCAGCTCCCTCTGCCTCCCCCCTTGGCACATGCCAAGGCTGTGTCACGGCCTGTTAAAACACGACACATTTTTAAAGGTTTTGCACTTCTTTTTGTTGCACGTTGCAGCTGGTTCATAGGCTGGTGTGCACTCGTTGTGTTTCCAAAAGACAGAAATGATCAAGGGCTTGCCTCTATCATGGGGCAGTAGATGCAGAGAGAATTGTGTTGATTTTTGCAGCTCTGGTAGCAGTTTTGCTGATTCCCAAGGGAAGGGGAAGAGAATGCCCTGCAGAGGGAAGGGTGGTCTGTTGAGTTGTTTAAGGGTTGACAATCAAAGGTGTTTGGTAATATTAAAACAAACTTTATATGTTAATCTTAAAGAAGGAAGCTTCCACAGTATTGTTTTGTCTCTGATGTGCTTTATCCTGCTCTTTAAGCCTTAGTGAGGGATAAAATTTCCCAAAGTCATGATGACCAACAACGAGGCATTCAAAAAAGGCTTTCTTTCTTCCTTACTCAATTACAAAATTTAATTGTGTGGAGTATTAGAGACTCCAAAACCTCTGGATGTCACCATAGGAAGTACCAGGGACTGTACATGGTGGGAAGATTGGATTCACTGAAAATCACATTGCAGTCAACAAGTGTGTGGTTCTTGCCATTGGGTTCATGATTCCTTCCAATACAGCGTAGCAGGCTCTGGAGAAGGATGAAAGGCACTAACTAATCCCCAGCCACATTTGTCATTCTATTCTAATTTCCTTTGTAATTATGGCTGTCTTATGATATTAAGAAGCAGAAATATGTATTCAGGTTTCAGTGTGGAATCATAACAATCAGATTCTGTATTTACCACCCAGATAACATCCATAGCTTGATGCAGAGTCCTTGTCTGTGTGCCATCACCAGTCATACACTCACACCTTGCTTGCAGCCTGGCCCAAGGCCTGCTGATGTCAGTAGAAATCTTTCTAATTATCCTGTTGATGACCTGTGGTATGATTCAGGAATTAGCAGCAGGACATGCTACAGCCCCATGGCTATTAAATGTTACCTCATGCAATTTTATGTGCTCAGAGCTTTGCCTTGTGTGGGGCTGCCTTTTCACTTTGCAGAAGAAGTTCTTTCTCAATGGAGATTGGCAGATACTCTAAAGCCCTGAGCAAATGAAACCTTTCTTGCTGTTCTTCTCCTAGTTCATACACTCTCCTAAAGTTCTTCTGGAACTGGTACCACCCAGAGATGTTCCTTTTCTTGAGATGCTGATTTTAATTCCTATTACCCTTCTCCAGATAACATGATCAATTAATTTGCATTTTTGCTTGGGCAAATCTAATGGTAGGTTTTTAAATTTTATTTTTTATTATTTACATTTTCTGCTGCTTGGGGAAAGCTTTACTTTGCCCTCACAAGAGTCCAGGTAAGTAAGAATAGCTTTTGTAATTCCTATTAATGAATTTTACCAACATGCATCCTGTAAGGGAGTAATGAAAGGAAAACATATGACATATACCCCTAACTTTAGACAGAATAAAGAGACCACTGTGTCATAGACAATATTTAAGACTGAAAAATATCTTTAATGATCTGGAAAACTGCCAGGCTAAACCGAATGAGCTAGACACCACTTTTGCAGAAGAGGATTATATTATCTATTATCTTAAAGAAGGGAGGTATAATTCATGTAAAAGGGAAAGAACAAAATTATAACCAGAGATAATTAAATGGAATACTAAAATCTTCTTTGTCATGGCTGAATTTTTGGAATAATTTATACTATTAAAATGTACATCATTTGGAAGAGTCCATAAAAAAGGCAGTCTTCAGTGTTGTAAATTTTTTCCTCTACAGGCCATGGAGTTTTCCACAGGCATAATGGAATGCTTGGTCTTGAGCAGCAACAGTAAATAAAGTGGTCATCAATACAGTTCTTACCTGAGCAATGTGTCACCCTAATGGCCCTTCTGCAGTCTGGAAAACACAAAAATGTTAGGACAGGGCCCAGAGACAGCAGGTACAAATTTATATTATTCCTATAAAATTTCATAGAGCATCATTACACATGATTTGTTTGTTGTCTTTTAGTAATTTATAAATTATTAGTACATAAATTTGTGTACACATTTACAGATATGAATAAGGTGACATTAGTCCTTACAATAGCTGTCTGTGGGACAGAATTGCTGTGTGACCTGGTAATGTCACTTTCTCTCATGCAAAACATTTGAAGAGCAAGGTCTTCCATTATCCTTCTGTTTCATGTGTATTGATCATCTCCCTGTGAGTGCAGGCAAAGGACAGCTAAAAGGACAGAAGGGGAAAACCCTACCTTTGATTTTGAGATTTTCTGTTAGATGGAGTAATAATATGGGGAGCCAGATTTTGGCCATCATGTTCAGTTGTTAAAGTCTTACGTAAAGCCTCTCTCCTGTCAGTGAGAATCATTTCATTGATGCAGCTGAAGCCTGAATCAGAGGGAGAGAGTGCGTGGCTCACACCATTTTTAGGTAAGTGTCTAATTTTGTTCCCAGGTTCTGTACATAAAAGGAAGTGACTGACCCATCCTTCAGCTACGGAAGTCTGCAACTGGACCAGGTGCATAGACAGCTACATAGAGTAAATGTTGCCTTTTTCCCAGGGCAGGTGACTCTGTTCACACTAGGTATAAAAAAATGGAGCAGAGGAGATAATGAGAGCAGAGAGCAACAGAAATGCTACCTAAGGATTTAAACATGTTTAAAAGTTTGAAGTTTCTGACATGAGGAGAATACATGGTATCAAAGCTTACTCATTTGATGAATCTACATAAATAATTTCAACAATAATTATTTTGTAAATTTTGAGGCAGAATTTCAAATGACAGTCCCCAATCTAACACCTGCAGTTACAATCACTTGTATATGCAGGTACCTGATTGCATCTGTAAATCAAATAGTTAGAAGTTCAAGTAACTTCAGCTGTACCTGGAAAATTGCAGAGGCAAAAACGCAGTCCTTGCTGAGGCCATGCTGTGTGTTGGGCCCTGCATTTCTCTTACATGCCTCTAGTGAGGAAAAAATCTGCTCAATGCTATAAAAACTTACAAATTCTCTTTTCTGGGACAAAGTAGCATGAACTTGAAAGAGAGGTTACTCATGACAGAAAATAACATATCTTTTGATATTTTTTAGCAAATCTTTGTCATATCTAGTAGTTGTGAGTTTCAGAGTGAAACGAGAGTATGCAGAAACTCTAAGTAGAAGATATTATAACCTTTAGAATTTTGTATTAATTTTTATAATGATATTTTTTCTACACATCTTCATCCGGTTTTCCAACCTAGTAAAACTTACATTTTCACTATCAAAGTTCAGACTTTGTTGAACAAGTACTATTAATTTATATACTGTGTTCTGGAGAATATACTGGTATTTAAGTTTAGATTGTTTTAGCTTGGAAGGAATCTTAAAGATCAGGTAATTCCAAAACTGAAAAGAATTGTTCTTAAAATACCTTTACATATTTTACCTCGTTTTATTCATTCACTTTTTTCACCTAGAAAGTGAAATTCTATTTTTCTGTTTCTTTATTTTATAGCAAAGGCACTGGGATTGGGCTTCCTTCCCAATGTAGGCATTTCCCTTACATTTCATCTTGTGCTTGAATGGATTTCAAAACATAAGAAGATCTTCAATAAGAAAAAGCTATGACTATAAAAGTTGAAAACAAGGTTTAAGGTAAAATATTTGATGGGAAAATTTTCACTTTGAAATTCAATTATCAGCAATTAAATTCAGGAGTGTTTTCATTGCAAATTGATAACTTGAGTTACACATGATTAAGCTGCGCAATTTGCAAGAAACTCATCAGAAATAAAAAATGTTACAACGGTGTGAACTTTGTGTAGGGGATTCAGAGTCAAGGTGGTAAGACACAAATTTTATGCCAATATTGTAGTTTCACCAGTCATTTCTGACTGATATGTAAAGACAGCCTCTGATTGATATGCAAAGATGTTTTCCTATGGAGTGCTAGGATAAAGGAGTTTATATAATTGATATTCCTTCACTTAAGCAAGCTACTGCAGAATTACTGACGTGCATGCCTTCTTTAAACGTCACAACAAATAATTTTTATCCATACATTGGAAAGATCTTGCTGTCAACACACTCCAGGCTTTGCACTCTGATGGAGATCTGTAATTACAGGAACCTTTCAGCTTTTTAATGGTGATGCATTCTTTGTTTATTTTTCATACCTTTTGTCTACAACAGCTGCTATAAAACTGTCATCTGCAGATCATTAGGAAACATATGGCAAAATGTGATTAATTTTGTCAGGAGCAATTGTGGCTAGTGACATTTTGGCTAAGAGGACAAAAAATAAGCATTAGCACCAACTGCTCCAACATGCTGGAAAGCAGCAGCAATAATTTCACAGTGTTATGGGGTTCTGTGTTACTGCATTGTATATTGTCTCATCCCCCATCTTCTCTTTCCAAGATCACTGTACATCTGTAAAGTGTATGCATTGGGGAATGTTGCCAGTCCATATGCTGTGGGACTGTATAATTATATAACATTACTAAAAGTTTGAATTAGAAATGAAAATATTGCTTGTTAGTTACATATTATTAGCTGTATCATGTTTCTTTTTTTCACCAGGCGTATTTTGGCATAAGGCAAAATAAAAGGAACCATTTCTTTAAAGTACATGCCTTATATTTAAACACTTGTGAAAACAACAGTGTGGTGAGGAGTAGCAGATGCAGTGGCAAGTTATCTTAGTCAATGCAGTTTGGAAGAGGGAACAATACAAGGGTATTTCATGGATATGCTCTTTAGTCATTTTGGTGGAAGTTTATCTTGAAAGTGTGAACTGAGCACATACAATGCAATACTGTATTAACGAACCTATAGACAACTTGGAACAGGGCAAGCCATAACTCTGCAAGCCATAGTCAGCTCCATCCATTCACTGGGCTGTTGAGCTTGAGACATAAAGATGAACATCTGAATGTCATAATTATACCACCAGTGATTATTTTACCAAGGAAATCCAGCTACCTTAGATGTCCAATAAGTTCCTATGCTTTCTATGTACTAAAATGGCAACAGTAATCTCTCCATCCTGATAACTTCTACAATATTGTGAATTATTTGGCATTTCTGAAATACAGATGAATTAAACAATTATAAAGTAAGAGAGAAAAGGACCACTGGATACACTTAGCCCACACGGATCCCGCAGATGCTAGTATGTCACCGTTACTTTGTTGTTCGTTGCAGCCAATCTGTGCTGGACTAAAGTATGCTGCTCATTAAAGGGAAAATAATACAACAATAGCAATAGAAAAAGATTCTGACAGACCAGACAAGTAGTACCAGAATGAAATCGGAGGGCCAAAGGTGTTCCTGTCTCATCCAGACACCATTTTCTGTAATGTTGTCTGCCAGGGACAGAGCAATTCCTAAAACATTGCAGTGCTTAGCTGGTCATGTTAAGAGAGGCTGAGATCACAGGCAAAAGGGCCACTGGGAAAAGCAAACTCTTTGGTAGAGTTCTTCATGTAGCATTCCCACGTACCAGGTGGGATGTTGTTGAATAGCTGCTGTGTGTTTTTCTTTCAAAGGTGACCTGTCAGTGGCATGGAAGAAACAACAGTATTTTCAAAGCCTGATATCTGTGGGACAAGGTATTGATTCTTGACAGTAACAACTTCAGAGCCATCCCCCAGTCAGTTCTCTGGAGCTACAAGACAATTCTTAACCCACTTAAAGACACTTTATTGTTACCACACCCAATAACACATATTATGAAGTCTCTAATGTTGAATACCTTATTGTTATGTTCATCATATACTTAGACTTCCACAGGGTCTACAACCACATAAACTTGCTTTAGGCACCTGTATTCACAGCTGCAGGTGTCTTTATCATGTGTGTGGAACAGAAGATGAGGCCAGACTGATATCACACAGCATTGTGATATTTTTTGTCTCATAAACTTCATGTATATGTTATCTATAATTATCTAAATTATATCTAAATATCTATTTATATTTTTTATAATGTTATCTAAAATTATCTATATATGTCTATATATGTGTGTGCATGTGCAACAAGTCCCTTCTTTGTTTTCTAGGCAGAGCATTAAAGTTGTCAAAGTCTGTCCATATGCATTGCTGCGTCATGCAATTGTTCAGTAGCCAAAGCGCTTCAGTCAAGAAGTTTAGAGTTCCAGGTAATTATAAAGAAAATTTTAATGCTATCCCTCTACCCCACCTTTCTTTTTCATGCAAGACTATCTTGTAAATTTGTTGACTATAGTGCTTGAATCCTTATGGCAATTGCAGTGTCACTCAATTATGGGTAACAGCATAATGCAGCAATTTTGATTTAACTGTACTTAGTATTGATGATATATACCACTTAAAGCTACATTCTGAAAACCCACCAAATAAATAACAGTTTTTATGCATACCTGGAAGAGTCTCACACTTTCTTTTTCACCTTTTCAGTGGAGTTTTTGAGTAGTTAATACCTACCTATTTCTACAAACACTATAGAAGCTGGATTTCGCATTACGTGCCATTTCCAAGGGTGTGTGGGACTTCCCATCCTGGTGTAAGAGTCGGAACTAAGATGTTGATATTTTCTTTAAAAAAAAAACAAAACAACAAAAAACTACATCAGTGGAGAATATTAATTTTGAAATTTATCTGACTTCCTACGCTCTCTTGCTTTACGGTTATATATTTTTTCTATCTGCTTAAAAAGATCAGATTTTTCTGCCTGTTCCCAGTATGAAGCAGAATGCTAATCTTTCAAAGCCAACAGTGCTGTAAGTACTTTTTCATGTTTTCATGTTAAATGGTGTGTCTGTATGTGGGCACCTTGCAAACAGCACAGGCCTCTCCTTTTTTTTATTTTTTTCCTGAAAGGGTAAAATGCTTAGGACTGACACAAATACCAGGGGACACAACTGGCCCCTGCAATTCAGGACACACCAGTTCAGGGCTCTCCCCTGCCTAAGGGGCCTGAACTCATGTCTTGGTACTGTACCTGCTTACCAAGCCTCTAGCTGTTGCAGCACAGGTTTCCCTTATTCCTTGCTCTCAAAGCTCTTCCCAGCTGCATGCAGTAACAATTCATGAGGCCAGGGAGGTGCTGAGCAGGACCCAAGTTTGGGAGTTAAGGCACAGTGCCAGGATGCACAGTGCCAGCTCCCACATTCTGCTCCCGTGGTGGGCTGGTTATTTTCTTGGTTATTTACCCAAAGCAGAGCTGTTCAGTAGGAAAAATCTGAGCCAGGCTGCTTGTGTGATCACTCTCATACGAGTGAGACTAGTGTGTATTTTGGGAAAAAGGCATATGTATTATGTGTTTAGGTCTTGATGAGATAATGCTGGGTTTAAATATCTGTTGTCTTTGAAAGACAGATGAGATAAAAGGCATCTGGAAGATACTAAAAAATCTTGCCCAGGAAATACCATTTTACGCTGCTGGAATTACTAGACACTCACCTTGACTGTAGACTTCTCTGAAAATTATTTGTTGATGCCAAAATCCACATAGTTATTTTTAAATCCTAGTCTGTGTTTTCTTGCAAAAGTGATAGTAGGTTTCATATTTATGTCATATGTGTGTCATATTTCCTAAACTGCTGTGCATTCCTTTCTTGGAAAGGGGTCCAGAGCTGGTACCGAACAACTGGAATAAGTTATTTGAAAGTTACAGAAGGACTACATCCTACTTCTGTGTAAACTCAGATCAATAATAAGAGTTGAGAAGCAACTCTTTAGAAGCAATAATAAGGCGGAGAAGCCACAGATAAAATGTTCAGAGCAGAGAAGGTTTAGAGAAAAAGTCTATATGTGACATCAGTAAAGGTGAAATGTTAGGCCTTCTCTGTACAGAGCGGAATGAATTGGATTGTGCTCAGGGGAAAACTCTACAATAGGGAATTGCCTTCAGATAGCTCTGATGCTACCAGGCTGTAATAGCTTCAGTTCCTTCCTGTCCTAGTACACAAAATCTGTTCGAAACTTGATTTGGGTGATTGCCTGAACTAAAACCATCTCTTAGTCTACTCCACCAAATAACATCCATTTGTTAGCTATGTGAGAAGAAGGGCTGTTTATGCTACCTTTTACTAATACCTATATTCACTGCCTCAATCAAAAGTGCAATGCTTTGAGGTTATGCTATATTCAGCGGAGTTGTTCCTGAATAGATCACAGTTTACTGTGTCTAGAACAAGAGAATTACAGAGCTACAGCAGAAAGCTCACCAAAGGGCCACTAAGATATGTAACAGACTGGGACACATCTCCTGTGATGAAAGGTTAAGGGAGTTGGGATTGTTCAGCTTGGAGATGGGAAGGCTTAGGGGGTAACTCATCAGTGTATGCAAATATCTGAAGGAGGGTGTGTTCAGTCATGTCCACTCACAAGAGGCAATGACACACACTGAAACACAGGAAATCAGGACATCAGGAAACACCTTTTCACTGTGACAGATTTTTTTTCACCAAAACAATAGCACAAGTTGCCCACAGAGGAGGTGGCATCTACCTCCTTAGAGATCTTGAAGGTCTCTTCCAACCTAGTGATTCTGTGATTTAAAAGTTGTGTGGATGTAGTCTCGGGCAGCCTGCTCTAAATGACCCTGCTCGAGCAGAGGTTTGGATCAGATGACTTCCAGAGGCCCCTTCCAACCTCAGACAATGTGTGAACCTGTGATCCTATGATGCTGTGAAAAATTGAAAATAAACATTCACATATTATTAACGCATATGTCAAGAATCTCTGCCAAGATTCAGTTCAACTCTTTTCTTGGATTCTGATAAGCTTTTGGCTTTGCTAATAGAAGAGCTAATCTGTTACAAGGGTCAAAATTGGAGCAGAAGTGAAAGCCTAATGAGTTTTCCTGCTGATAAAATTCTCCCTAAATGTTGAAAAATCTAATAACATTCCAATATATTTATTAAAAATCTTTTTATAAGTGCTTACAGATGAAGTCACCCTGTGACAAGTGGAGTCCATTGGGAATTAGGAATGAAACATGATATTGGTACCTAAGAAGAAGCTACACCTAAATTATTTGTTTGATTTATTTCTCTGTGATATTACAGCAACCTAATCAAGGAGAAAAATTCTTATATCTCACAATGCCACTGGAATGATAACCCCATATGGTATTTATCATTGCTAGGTACAAGACCAGTGTACTATGTGGAATTTACTGCAATTTAATTAATTAAATTAATTTTTAGGAATAACAACAAATATGAACCTCTCTTCCCTATAGTTCTGACATATTAATGTTTTTTAAGATCTCTTACAAAGGAATATCTGGTGATCAATACAGGAAGTTACAAGAAAACAAATCCTGTATCTGTCTTCAGAAAGCTTTCAGAGAAAAATGTTTGACTTTCACAGTAGTCTCATTAAAAAAAGCTGAGCACCAAAACAACATATTGAAAAAGTTTAGCAACATTAAACTTTTACTAATTTCTGGTATTATTGAGCCAAATCATATTGTCCCATTACCAATAAAGAATAGGTCAATATCCATGACAATGAGTCATGGATATAAGCATCATGCTCCTTCAATGTGATTAACAAACTCTTTTAACTTCTCTGTATGATTTTTTCATGTGGAACAAGATCTTTACACCAACTGAGAACTGAATGCTGGCCTAGAAAACTTTGTCACTTGTAATTCAAAATGATAACCATTTGATTTACAGGTGAAAAAAATGAAAGATGTCTGTTGAGGACTGAACTGCTTGCCCTTTCTCAGTCTGTGCTGTTCGGAGCAGCTTGGACTGCTGCCATTGCCTGTGACAGAGAAAAACCTGTCTGTGTTACTGATGTGAAGGACAAAATATTTAGAAAAATTGAATAACCAAGGTATTTTGAGATCATATCTCACAGGTAGCCTCCTGCTGAGAGAACATATCCTGGAAATAGAACAGTGGCATTGGCATAGCACTTTGTTTTTATGAGATGAAAGATGAATAAAAGAATGTTACTGCCCATTCATCCTCAAAATCTATCTTGAGAGAAGGTGAGATCCAGTGGGTCAGTGTCAGAAACTATAAATTTCAAGCTCAGAACTTAACAAAAGTGTTTCAAACTAAGAAAACTCCCATTCCAAAACAGCGATGTGTGCATCATTCCTTTGAGGTCTTTCCAGAGTAATATTTAAACTGCCTACAATTTTCAGGTTCTGTTCTTATTTTTCACTTTGTCATAAAAGAGATTAGTAAAACACAGGATGATTTAAAAATGCATTTTTTCCCCTTTAGTTTATTTTTATGTGAGATTAACAGCAAAACTACTAACATAACCCAATTACAATAGGTAGAAAAATTAATTTTTGGGAATTAATGTAGAAGGATTCCTGTACTTAATGTCTGCAATGGGGATCTGACACCCACATAACATTAATTCAGTGGTGGCTCAAATCTCTGAGAGAAATGCTACCACTCCTGCTGTCACAAAGCAAACTTTGATTGATTTTAATAGGCCCAGAGTTCCCCTCTTGCAAATCTTTCGAAGAAATTAAAGGCTAATTTTGGACAAAGTCTAGAAACACTGATAATCTTTTTCTACATTTAAAAAAATAATTAAGAAGAAGTATTTTAAAATACTGGCTATGAGAAAGCAATTGTAGGGTTTGTTTGGGTTTGTCTTTGCAAATTTGAACTATAAAAACTGCTTTCAGCCTGTGCAAAGAGAGGAAAATGTTTTTCCTGCTTCTAGTTAAGTGGAACGAGACTTAAAAAGTACAAGCAGAATAAATAATTAGCAATTTTGGGGAAGTAAAATTGCAGAAACAGTTGTATCACCAAGGTATTTCCAGAAACATACATGATAAATCACACACATGATAAGTAAATGATCCAGCTGATATAACTAACAACTGAATATTTTTGTCCCTGAGAATGTTGAACTGGTTGTTTAAAGAGTTTTAGCTCCTTGGAAACTATGCATAAGAATCATGACCAGAAAGCTTTTCATACAAAATAGACATTTCATACTTACAGCTAATATTTGCAGAAATACTCAAGTTTCGACTTGAGCGATATTTCAAGAGGTTGAGAAAGCCCTTCTATTTTTAAGTTTCTTTTAGAGGACCCATAAAGTATTCTTTTTTACACATGCCTACAGAAAAAAATGTGCTGCTGATAAACAGGGCTGGCCACAGGCAGAGTTAATTCTACATTCTCTCCAATTCACAGATCAATGTTTCTGACCTACAGGCTACTCAAAAGACATAAAAGTGAGGTTAGATACAAAGGCTGCCCCTTCAGAGTTTTTCTCACACATGCACAGAAAGGTAGAAATAGCTGTTTTGGACAGGGCTGCTGTCTGGTGTTCTGGAGGAGAAGAAAAAGCACTAACTCCATGTGCTGGACAGCAAAGCTGGGGTGTGCCTGATATTCAGCCTATTCATCAAGAGGGAGTGTGGACCTTATTTGGAGCAGCAGCACCTGTGTGGTTTGACTGCATCCTAAACTCTTCATGTCCAAGCCACTTTTTCTCTGTCAAGGAGGAGATGTCTCTAACTCTGTATGTAAGTCTGTACTATCTTTGAAGAACCTAAACACCACTACCAGTAGACTTCCAGAAGCCACCTGCTTCACCCAGCTTCCAAGTCAAGAGGCAGAAATTCTGGCAGCCTCTGCTAATGATGTATTGCATTACTTGAACCCTTGGCCACAGGTGAAACATGATGATGAGTACCTGATCACAATCACATGTATTTTCCATCTGCATGATCCCATATTTCCCAAACTGTCCATTCTCTTGGGAGTTTGGATTGTACAAGACTATCTGAGCTATTGCCCAGTCTTTGTATTTCAACTGCCAGAATATTTTCTCAATGCTGTGTGGAACTCCTTTTAGAAAAGCACCTGCTGCCTTGTTCAGTCTCATGTCACCTCACCTCGAGTTCCCACTAATACTGTTGTCACTCATGTCTAATGGCATCCCCTTGTGCAATCAGTGGCTTCCTGGAAACAGAGGATGGTGATTTAAACCATCCATCTTGGTACTGGCTCTGACCCTCACAGGGCAGGACATGGGGGCAAAGAATCAGACATTTGGGGAACCTGTGGGGAGAAGAGGCATCATGTTTATCTTCTCCACCCCAAACTTCTGGGGTTTGGGGGATGAGTCTCCTGACCCAGGAATGCTCTGCCCATGAGAGATTTCCGGATGTGACAGGAGATCACTATTACAGTTTTGGAATTTACAATCCCTTTGCCTCATTCCTCTACATGGTATTTACAATTAAAGTTTTGGAAAAGGTCAAAGTTAATAAAAAAATGCAAAAATATTGTGGTTTAATTATTTCTTCTTTTCTTTTCTTCATTTATTTGTTTGTTCTCTGTTTATTATTACTTTGGAAAGTCCCTCACAACATATAACTTAAGCCCACAATGCCCTCTCAAAATAAGGCAAGCAATAAGCCCCCTGCCCAGTCACAGCCTCAGACTATGCTTGCAACCAGCACCTGGTCACTGTTGTCTCCACTACATCCAGACAATTTCAAGTCTGTCATTTGTGGAGCGCCACAGAGACTGAAGACTGTGTTACACTTTTAGTTAAGTACATACATTTCCAAGGTCTAGAATTGAACTTATATGTATTTTCTTTGGACTGAAAATTGCCTTTAATTCCCCTGTACAATTGGCAAGGGGAATGGCGGGAGTCTGCCACAGAGAGAAGTTGTTACATGGTTTATGGCAATTACCATGCTCACTTGACTCATCTCCATGAATTAATCATGGTGAAAGAAAGTTACCTGGGAAACATTATGGGGTACCAGATAACATAGTGATGCCACATGCCATGGAAACAATATCTTTTCAAATTACTTAATTAGGCATTTGTGGAGAATCCAGGTCTTCTAAAAATAATTAAGTAATTACTTTTTTTCACTGACCATTTTTTAACTGACTCAATGCTGAGACTTAATGACTTCAGTGGGACAGAGAAGTGAGACATAGGTGTGAAACAGGGAATTAACATAGAAATATTCCTGTATCAACTGCAAGACCAGTTGATAGGACTAAGTTGCTAAAGACAGAGAAACCAGAGTTAGGTGAAGGTAGAATAGGTCACCCACTAGGTGTTTTCTCTCAGGGAGCAGCTGACAAGGCAGTCAGAACATATAAAACTAAAATAAGTGCATTTTAAAAAGAACTTAATTTGCTGGGAACTGTAGTAGGAGCTCTGTAGCCCAGGAAAGTGAGAGATGGAGGGAGATCTTGGGTATGCTTGCAGAAAGCGGTGAGTAAAGCCAGTGGGTCTGGCCTGTGCGGATGCTGTGGTTTTCCCTTCTGCACCACAGTTATACAGTGTCTTATGTCACTAGGCAAATATGAACAGGCCTGTTCTAAAAATGTCTGGTCTTTGTCACTGAAAACACACAACCCTGTCAGTAGTCTGAGTTCTAAATTTGGTAAGCCTCCAGAAGAATACTTATGACTTCTTGGAACCATTTGAAAGAAACACGGGGAGAAATCAAGGTGTGGAAGCAAGTGATAATCTTGGAGCACCAGACTATACTGTTTTAAAAATGTAGTGTGAGCAATATTGCCAGCAGCCTGGTATTTCATCCCCCTCTCAGGGTGAGCACATGAACCTTGAAGGCATTGCATGGCCTATGGATCTATGATGATGCTGTCACCTCTAGTGGGAAAGATATCTGGTTTTACGTTATATAGAATATCTAATTTTCAGAAGTTATACTGAGTGAAAAAAGAGTTTAAATTAGGTAGGATTTTGAAAACTGGCTGGTAAAGCTGTCTGGTGATGAAAACAGGACTGTTAATAATTTTTAAAGTGAAAAATATGTAGGACAATGCTGGCTACCTCCAAATTGCTTATTGCACAGCTGGAGGCTGATTGTGTATGACAGGTGACAAAACCAGATCTAATTCAGTTGCATGCTATATTCTGGCATTTTCTACATACTCCTGTTTAAAAGTTGTAATTTCTTCAACATAAACACAAGATTGCATTTCTTGGCCTTATAATGCAGAGAGCTGGGACAGAAGACAGCAAAAACTTTCACAGCCAACATATTGGAATTTAAAGTTATGCAAAGATAGCTCTGAAGGCTTCAGGGAGTACAGCTGAGATCATGCTGAATTTTAAATTATGCACTCTACACAAACAGCTTGGGGCCACATGATAATTAATAACTACTGTACTTAAGTAGTTGGGAACCCAGTTTCATTTATTATTAATTACAGCTTTGTTTAGCAAATGTTCTCCTTGATAATTGCCTGTTTATCTTGTCTATATATGATGTTAGCAGATAGCTTGGATGAACAAACTGATTAGCAGGAGTCTTAATTATGTTGCAACAGTTGTCCTTATTCTAGCAGATAATAGGAAAAAACCCTGTAAAACAGATGATGAAAGATAAGTTGCACATTTCTACCACTGATATGCATCACTGGGGTGTCTGCTAGAGCAGTGAGGTCAGGTTTTGTGAATGAGTAAGAGTAAAAAGTTTTGGAAAAAACAATCTAACAACCCATTAACTACTTGGTGATCAGTGAGGACTAACTGTGATTATATAGGAGAGGCAATACTGAATTTTTGTAATACAGTTCTAACAGTGACTCGTGATCACATCTATAAACCCAGAAGAAATTCTCTGAAAGAGGGCAAATAAAAGAAAGAGCATTGGCAAGCAATTATTTTCTGGTTTGCCATCTCTGCAAATGACTACATCTGTACTCACAGATAAACTAATTTCTTTCCACAGTGGCAATAATAAAAACTAGCTGTATGAGCAAATAGAATGAATACATTAAAAGTGGTTTACAGCTAATCTGGAAAAGTAAGAATTTTTATAACCAGCTATCAAACATCCACTGCTTGGTGCAGGCTTAAAGGACTGATAAAGGGCTGCAAGAGGGTTTGGATAATAAGTAGTCAGCTCTGGATCAGGTCTGCTTTTTCCTACCCAAAACCTCCCAAAAATGTATTTTCTCACTGTCCAGTATTTACTGCCTT
This sequence comes from Irena cyanogastra, assembly GCA_013397155.1. Classification (NCBI taxonomy): domain Eukaryota; kingdom Metazoa; phylum Chordata; class Aves; order Passeriformes; family Irenidae; genus Irena; species Irena cyanogastra. Next base: position 398,167 of record VWZV01002419.1, read on the forward strand.
GGGGATTTTCTTTTTCTCTGGGTGGGGATCTTTCCGAAAAAACTAATGTTAGCAGGAAAAATAATAATCCCAAATTTACTCTGTCGCCTAGTCAACTAATAACCCATAATTAGATCAAAACAGAAATAAAAATAACAGATTTACCAGAAACTGTAACACCTTATATGTGCAAAGGCTGAAATATTGCTAAATGAGAAAAATGCTTTCCCCTGGGATTCTTATAATGCGATCTCGTGGTGATTGAGCTGAGAAACTGGTCTTGAGCAAAACCAGCAAGCAGACATCAATCTGCTCCATTAATCACTAAAAGAAGTGAACTTTCTGTATTTATTGTCCAAACTATTGTCCAGTCACTTCTTTTAATATGCCCTAAGGGTGGGGTTTTTTTCTTTCTCTACATAGGTTCTTTTTCAGTGTTAATAATGGCTTTATACTTGCTTTTGAGCACTTTTGTCATCTCCAGCTATTTCTCTTGATCCCGATTCTACAAAGAGCTTAGACAACATATACCCAAATTTGAGCACATGATGAATCTGGCTTGGAGAGGACACTGTGCTGGGTTAGTGTAAATTTAAACTGCAAGAATAAGTTCTTTGATTGAATCAGTGCTCTGAGAACTCAGTCCACAAATGGGCACCTAATTGCTACTTTCACCACCATATTTAGGCACTGCAGAGAATCTCAAACCCCTTCTCCTATAAGCTACCTGAACCTGTGAGAAGTCATTTTCCTGGTTGCTGTGCCAAGGTACTGATATCACCATTGCTAGCTAATATTTAAAGCTTTGTGAAAGGCTTAAACTTGGCGTTCCTTTAGCATCAGGAGGCCCTCTGGAAGAGTGGCTGTGAGGCACAGGGGATACCAACAATAAAATGATAGTGCTGGGGGTGGTACTGCTGCATTGCCCTGATGGCTCTCCATCTCTCATGGTGATTCGTGTTATGGTTCTAGTTTGGAGCAAAGACCCACAAAAGCTGAGAGAGATTAGTGCCTCAAGGGTAATAGTCCAGATGCCTGGGGAGAAAGGGGAAGGTGACTATTTCCCTTTGAAAAGATTACCCTATTCTGCAGAAAGGAACAGGAGAAGGGGAAAGAAAGGTTTAATTCTCCAGCAAAGGCGGTAGGTGAAGAAAGGCGAACCATGTTGTACCTGTCCACAGATGAATTCCAACAAGGTGAAATCAGGTGAGACACAGCAATATAAATACTAAAACAGAAATGATAGCTGGAGAGAAGCGATAGCTGAATGGCTGGGATGTTGCTTTGGGGTGCAGGAGGCCATGATTCTGGCCCCATTATAAACCTGAAGGGCTTTGGTGTATTCCCAGTCAGCTCTCTAGCTGGAGCATGGCAACATTTCTCTCCAAAAAATCCCTGGGGAGTGTGGGGTACAAATCTTAGGCTGCACAGCCCATTGGGGCAGGAGATGTTCACTTTATGGCACCAAGCTTCCTTTGGGAAGTTTGTCCAAGTCAGAAAATGTCACTCTGTCTTGTGACAGATGTTGCTGACTTTGAATGGGGTGAACTTCTATGTCCATAAAATTAGTATGGAACCAAAATCTTTCCCCCAATCTTCTTCTGAGAAGTATTATGCATCTTTAATTTTCTTCTGTAACAAAATCCAATCCCAAGCCAAAATTAAAACCACTGCAATGTACTGGGGTTGGATCTGGATGTTTACCTCAGAGCTTGAGTCCAAGAAGAATTGTAGCTGAGACTTCTGATTTGGTTGATGGCAGAATAAAGATGTCTGGGTCTGCAGTTAGAGACCCAGCACAAGGGTGAGTCTGAGCAGACATACAACAAAAACTAAGATGAAGCCTTTACTGCTGTCTGAGTGAAGCTCAGTGCAGTTTGTGCTGTCAGCATAGCACCATGACTGCTCAGTCATCCGAGTACCACAGAACGGAACACTCTCTATTAAAACTGAAACACGTACTAGCTAGAACATGATGAAAGACTTCAAAATTTGCCTTTGCCTCTTCTCTCTAATCTTACAATCTCTTTTGTTGAGCTTTCTGCAGAATAGCCATTTGTTGAGCTTTCTGCAGAATAGCCATTAGAGCACTCGGATTGGTATGAAGTGCATCATTATGATTTGGTGATTTGCCCTTTGTAGAACTGGTAGGAACACCTTATCTGTTTCAGTAGTTTTCATGTATCTCTGAATTTAGAGAGTAAAAGAGCCTGAAGTCGCAAAGTGGTCTTGACTGTCTCTGAGACTGCAAAGACATAACTTGATTTGCAATCATAGTTCAATAGTGGCAGAAAAAAAGAAGGAAGTAGCAGGTGTGGAGGTGATGTACGTACCTCAGGACATTACGTCCATGAATTCCTCTTGATCATTAGCATCAAGTCTGTGTACATTCTCCCTGAATGTCCATTGTGTGTTTGCATTTAGCAACTCCACACACAATTTGTTTTGTGCAGACTTTAAAATATTTTTGTTTTCCAAGCTGGTTAGGCTTTTGGTCACACTTTCATGTCAAACTCTTGTCTACCTGTTACTGGGAGCTTCTATACGTTTTAGCAGAATCTAGAAACAACATGTTTCAGTGTAGCTGGGACCAGCCTAGTGTAAATTCTTTTGTAGTCTACTCCAGCTGTTTGAGGTATCAGCCATTTCCTATACTGCTTTATTTTTTTCCCTGTCAATCTTAAAGAAGAAAAATTAATCATGACACTTCACTACAAGTTCAGGCACTTTCTACCTTGTCTGAGCAGAGAATCATTGCATATCACATTTATAGTCGGTGTCTCAGAAATCCTTCATACCTAGTGAATTGATCTGACACTTTTTAAATCTATCTGGTGGAAGAGCAGCCATCACCTTCCAAAAATGAGCACAGAATAAGGTGCTGGAGGAAGGTGGGGGAGACTTAATGTGTTCATGGAAAGCAGGAAGTGGGAGATATCCTCTCCATGACCACTGCTCTCCGCTTGGCTCTTGTCATACGGAGGCTGGGCAACTTGAAGAGGTTATAAGTAGCTGGGTTAGGCAGCTCAAAGCTTTACACACTGGTGAAGCTTAAGCTGTGCAGGGAATGTGTAGGTATTGTGGCCCTAGCTAGCAAAAGCTGCTCTGTTTCTGGATCTTGGTCACATCATTGATTCCTAGCTACAGGAGGCTAGCTTTGAGGCACTGACTGGAATGCTGACGTTGATTTCTGGTACCCATACCCATTTTCTCTCCATAAGTCCTTGAACAGAAAGCCAGTAGAAGCGTGGAAATGAAAGTCTTTAGCTAGACACAGACAGTTTTTAATTCAAACAACCAGCAAGAAAAGGCTAAGTTCTTACAGCTACTCAAATTTTACAGTAATTTCTGGTTTATTATTTACATTATAGTATCATCCAGAGCCTTACCTAGAATTACAGCTCTGTTATGTTGACAATTTTCAAAGAAAGTACCATGGAGCATATTCTGATTTGGTGTATCTGCAGGATCAGAAGTAAGTTAACTAAGCATATCCAAAAGCCAAGTGTCCAGGAAGAGTAAGGCATTTAAGCAATCATCATTTACTGAGCAGCAACTGATACTCTCAGTGAAATATTGGCACTATTAAAACACAGTTTGACTGAAGAGCCAGATTAGAGGGACTAGTAGAATCTATTCTAAATTACTACAGAAAATAACTCTGATAAACTTGAAAATTTTATAGGTCTTGAAATGTATAAATGGTAGGCCTTAATATCCTCACATTGCACTGCTATTTTTTTGCTTCTTTATTCCTGATTTTTACTCACAGAGAAAGTGGAGTGATATAACCATACAGGGGCTGAATTTACTAATTTTTGTTTTAAATGAGATTAAAAAAAAAACAAATTAGGTATGAAAAAGTAAATGTTTCAAACAACATTAAAAAGAGCTTTTTCCAGAAATTGTATTTACAATTTCAATGTTTATTACACCATAAAATTATACCACTTGTGAAATGATGCTTCATTCTTGAAATAAAGTTCCAGGGAGATAGACTCTGGGTAAAATAGCTGATTCCAGTAATCAAATTCTGCCTGTCAGTATGTACCACAGTTGTTACTATATTGTTAATGTGTTTGGAAAAAAGCTCATACACCAGATTTTCTACTCTTGTAATTAGAAAATTGTGTTTTAATTACACAAAGAAAATTTGTGATTGCAAATCTGAATGATACGGCTGTTTTCATTTGTCTGTAATAAAATTTAGATTCCATAATATGTGCCTTTATAGACCAAAAACCTCACCCACTTTTCACATGGCTGATTTACTGGGTGTGCTGTTTCTAGCAGCAACCATTACGAAAATCATCATTGTCCCCTAATTGAATGCAAAAGCAAAAAGTGTTGTAATATGACGTAGTGATTCACAGAGCCTGGGAAACAGAGATAAATGTACCAGTAAACTGCATCCCTTCCATTGCTGCAGTTTACTGGTACAGCAAGTCTGAAATCTTTAGCAGCTCCTTGATAGTCCTGTGGTAATGTCTAGGAAGCATCGTCAGATCACAGCGGATTTTACTGAGCTGTTATTTATTGCACACAAGATGTTGATGCTCTATAACTTACGGTCCCAGAACCAGACTTGCAAATGCCTCTTCTGTTGCCCTGGATGCAATAATTTTCATCTTGAAGTGGGGCTTTCTGTAAGGCATCTATTTAAGCTTTGGCAGCAAGAGGCAGGATGGCTGTCAGTCTGTCTCTGCCTTAGCATGCTATTGATGTATAGCACTGGAGCTTAGGCGACTCAGTAGAGCAATGTTGTTTTAAGAATATGAAAAAATAATTTTAAAAGAACCAACAGAACGCTCTCTTTGCAAAAATGTGTTTTCCTTTCCTCCAACAACTGCACATGCAAAGACAAACCCTCTAGTTGATTCTGTGGAGAGACATAGCTAATTTATCTATTTGTAGGAGTATGAAGAGAACAGATAAAAATAGATATCTCTCTTAAAATGAACAGACTTAAAGGAAATAAAATTATGAGTGTATCTTAATGTTTCAGGAATTAAAAATAAATTGTGTAATAAAACCAAATTAAGTAATTTCATGCTAGCCTATAAAGTGTTTTCTCTATCTGACTTCAAGTGGGAAATCCATGATGCTTTGGGGAGAGGTAGGATAGTTAAGATTTGCTAAAGTGGAAGAAATAGCTGAAAAAAATTAATGACTGTATAACCACTAGGTTGTTTTATAACACCATGCATTCTGAACTGAAAAGAATTTTGAAATGCTTTCAATTATTCTGAGGCACAGGCCATGTAAGGCATCCTTAGACAATTAGTAGGCTTAGGGTGCATTTGTTGTTGGTCGATTACAGATGAACACGGGGTCAGCAGTATGCTCATAGAAAACTCGAGTTCCATTGCAGCATTCAGGGCTGACTCGTGCTTGTGGTAAATCCCAAGATGTCGAGTCTTGCCCTCCCTGTAGTGCTATACACACAGGAGGTAGGATGATTGTTAACTCTTTCTCGGCAATTTTCCTGCTTAAGTTGTGTAGGTATATTTGTAGCCTGTATTGCATGCTTTTACCACCTCATTCAACAAAGCACTCAAGTATCTGAATATTTTTAGAAGCCGCTGCAATATTATAACCGAATCCATCAAAACAAGGTGATTAAAGGTACATAAGCATGTGCTTAAGTAACTTGCTGAATACATGATGAGAAAGTGGATAAATCAACTTCTGTAGAGATTGGTGTTTATGGAACATTCACAAGGCAAAGAATAGAAGAAAATTCATGTTCATCCCTGTAATTTATCCTCAGTACAAAATCCAGGAAACATAGAGAGTGATTAGGCTACCTACACAGATTTAAGTTCTTTGCTATGGGTTCTATTTTTTCCAAACATTTATTCTATCATAGCTTCAAAGTCATCTCTCTTGTATCAGGAGTTTCTTCTCCTTACTCCTCTAAGTCATCTGAAAAAATTAAGGAAAGGAACCAAAAAACCTATCCAAACCCAAATAGACAAAAATCTCATCACCAAATCAGTGGTAAATAACAGAGACATTAAAATTACTGGGCCCATTGCTAATGTTCTGATAAAATATCTTCAAATAAAAAGAAATCATAAATGTTCAAAGATGCTTTCAGTGTTTTATGGCATAATAAATGCCTTATATGATCTCATTAATGCCATTAGGCATTTCATTCTTTTCCTCTCTTTTCGAGGAGAAGGAGGAAAAGAAAGATGCAAACTCTGAGCATGGACTGTGTCAGAGCAAATATACACGAAAAAGGGATGCTGAGTGAGCAGTAGCAGCTGCAGGTTTGTTCATAAAGCAATGATTTCAGCCTTTGCCTGCAGTTACCATGGCTTGGAACTATTTCCCTTTTTTCCCCTGCAGTTTATTTATACCTTTGGAACTTACATAACTTCCCTGTCTTCAGAGTCTGTAACAACGTCCATGAACCACTATAAGACATGGTATTTTCTGTTCCTTGCTATCCCATGCTTCAAGACTCTTCCCATGCAACCTCAGAGAGTACCAGCCATTACTGATACCTCTTCCTAGGTAACCCTTCTGGGAAGCAGCAGCAATCTTGCTTTAAACTCCAAGCTTTTCAAAAGCCCAAAATAGAACTTAACCAAGATCTGCAATGTCATTAAGTTTTGTTTAAAAAGAAATAGATGTAATTGCAAGGATGTTTTAGTTCCTTTTATTTGTCTTTTGTATGTGTGTATGTGTCTGTGTCTGTGTGAGCTGCCAGGATTCTGTTTCCCAGATTTTCTTTGCAACTGCTCAGAGATGGAAAATGTATTAATTTTAAATCTAAATCAAACCTAGGAAGCTGACAATAGTATAAGAACCATTTGCTGAACTAACCTTTTTTCAACAGTACTGATTGTGGAAAAGAGACAGGGATAACTGAGATTAAGGTAATGTAATTTCTTCTTGCTCCAGCACATCTTGTTGATTGAATGTGCAGTTTAGATCTTCACCTGTCAGTCACAGAAAGGGTATCTATGTATTGGAAACGAACAGGACTGTGGCCACCACAACAGCAAGTCAAGTGCTTTACATATGGCTGCTTCATACATGTGCCTCAGTTCTTTGATAGTTAATACCTTTTCCTCCTGTAAAAAAATGTGTTACACCCTTTTAAAAAATATGGTATCTGAAAATTTAGAAAACATGGTATCTGAAATGAACACCGAAAGTCCTCAGTAAAATCCCATTTTTTTTGCTTATAATTGGAGATTTTTTTGTTACAAGTATTGGAAATAAAAACTAGGACACCAATAAATCTGCAATTATCAGAATTCCTGGAAACTGCTTTTTTAGGGATTGATTTGTAATTTAATATTCCATTTGCATGTAGATACTTTTTAGGCCTTCAATTATGTGGCCATGATAAATACTCCTGGCTCCAAATAGCCTGTATGGTGCTTGCCAGATTCCCATCTTCTCTTCCAGCCAGCTCCCTGGCCTGCCTGAAATACTTTGCAATGTACAGTGAAGCTACATAATCCTGAATTGCCTCTCCCAAAGTACTGTTTGTAGAGAGACATTTGTTTGGCCTATGAACATATAGCTACATTTTTGCCTTGTTCCAGGGGCAGCTTCTGTCTTTTAAACTTTTTTTAGGAGTTCCAGAAAGCTCTAGAGATCATCTCATTGCAGAATGTTTTGCTGGAAAATGACTATAAAGAAGCACTTTTCTGGAGACCTCCTGCTGCAGAGGATATACTGGTTATTAATGTTTCTATTGGCTTAGTATTGGGTGATTTACTATGACAAATACGGCTGTTAGTTTTGTTATCAAAATCCATGTCAATGTTGACACTGAAGTCTAAATTTTTTGGACTGTCCAACTAATGAAAGTGCCATCAGTCCTCTGTGGATGATCTGCATAAACAGAAGTACTGATGCATGACACTTGAGTCTTGTAGAGCCAATAGAAACGACTGCAGATACACCGGGTTCCTTCCAGTAGCTCTGCATGTCAGTTCTTCAGAGCTGCTACCGGCCGAGAAGCCTGTTTCCTTTGATCAAACTGTGGAGGTTGGTGCTCTCATCAATATCCAACCTATATGATTCTATGATTTAGAATGAGGATATTTGTTTCAAGAAACACTGTGAAATGAGAACATTCTGTAGTATTTCTCTAACAGCATCTGCCTTTTTGATACATATCTCCTCTGAATGGAAGTGGCAAGTACCAGAGGAAAAAATTGTCTTTGGAAATAATAAGGACATAAACAGTAAAAAGACTAAAAAGTATTTCCCAATTCACAAACGAATGACTCTTTTCACACAGCTTTTCATCTTCTTTTGTCAGATGGCCCAATTACGGGACCTAATTAATAAAGTTTAAAACTCTATTAATGAACCTCTTGTTCAGGGAATTTAAAGTACATGCGTGATATTACATATGCTTTCATGGAATGGAAGGTAATTTTTTGGAAAGAAAATCAATGAATAGAGTTTGTCTAAACAAGAAGTAGAAATATGAAATGCATATTAATTTTTTTTTCTAAAAATCAAATATTCTGAAAGCAAAAAGAAAATAAGTTCCTTCCTGAAGGTAAAATTCCAAGTTTTTCATCTTTCTTCCTTCTTTCCTACCAGAAAGTTGATTAATGATCCATATTTTCTTAGATTTTTTTTAAAGTAATAATTCTGAAATTATTTATTTAAAGGAACCACATCAAAGTGTTCAAGCTTATTGGAAACAGAACACTTATAGCAAGATAGCCCAAAGCTTGTTTTGTGAATGATGTTTATGTATAAAACTACGGTGTATTAAAAAGACAACAAAGGAAAGAAAAGGAAACAGTAGTGGAAATAGGGGCAATAGGCAAACGTAGCCATAATGACTTTTGATCCCAACAAAAAGTAAATGGAACATGAAGGACATGCTCTATCAAAAGTGAAGGTGAAGAATTCACCTTTGAATTATATATTAATTACTTGCACAATTTTAACAAAGCATGATAATTAAATTTGTCAGGTAAAAAAATGTGTAAATTTGTAGGTGGTTGATGACTTTTTGTATAATTGTTTTGCTCACTAATGGAACCTATTATTAGTTGTCAACATTTGATTTAATTTAAAATTACAGGAAGCTTTTATCATGAGTTAGAAATACATATTTATTTCAGTTTTATTTTTTTGGGTTTGTTTTTGCTGTTTGGATTGTGGGCCATTAAGAAATTTTAGACTGGCAGGCCTGAAAAAAATGAAAGAAGAATGATTGAAGAAAACTCCAACAGTACTACCAAAAACATTTAAAAAACATCTAAAAGCTGCCAATAATTTCCTCAGTATTTTTTTCAGATCTGTTTTGGTTCGAACGACAGGTATCTGCTAAGGAAGGCAGGAGCTTTCCTTGGAACGGAAAATGTAAACCTTTTCCCTTCGAATTATTATAATTTTTGGAATTCATGGGCTCTCAGGCAAAGAGATGAGGATAGGAAAAACAGTTCTTTACTAGTGTGTGCAATAAAGCAAGCCAACAGCAGCAGCTCTGGCACTGACACCAAACAGAGCGCAAACCCAGTCCCGGCCTCTCGGCCGCGGCGCTTTCCCCGGTGCAGTTCCGGCCACGGCCAGCAGGGGCGCTGGCGGCTCCTGGTGGGCGGGGCAGGTGCAGTGATTCCTCCGCGCCTGCAGGGGGCGCTGTGGCGCGAGCTCGGGGAGCACACGGTAATGGTGGCTCAGAACAGACAGTATGGGATGGGATGGGATGGGATGGGATGGGATGGGATGGGATGGGATGGGATGGGATGGGATGGGATGGGATGGGATGGGATGGGATGGGATGGGATGGGATGGGATGGGATGGGATGGGATGGGATGGGATGGGATGGGATGGGATGGGATGGGATGGGATGGGATGGGATGGGATGGGATGGGATGGGATGGGATGGGATGGGATGGGATGGGATGGGATGGGATGGGATGGGATGGGATGGGATGGGATGGGATGGGATGGGATGGGATGGGATGGGATGGGATGGGATGGGATGGGATGGGATGGGATGGGATGGGATGGGATGGGATGGGATGGGATGGGATGGGATGGGATGGGATGGGATGGGATGGGATGGGATGGGATGGGATGGGATGGGATGGGATGGGATGGGATGGGATGGGATGGGATGGGATGGGATGGGATGGGATGGGATGGGATGGGATGGGATGGGATGGGATGGGATGGGATGGGATGGGATGGGATGGGATGGGATGGGATGGGATGGGATGGGATGGGATGGGATGGGATGGGATGGGATGGGATGGGATGGGATGGGATGGGATGGGATGGGATGGGATGGGATGGGATGGAAGAGAGGCTTTGCTCCACAATTCCCTGGGGCAGTCAATCCCAGTGCCCCCACAGGACTCTCAGAAGCAGCAAGCTGGGATGGCAGGATGCCTCAGGCAGGCAGGAGATATGGGGCTGCAGTGCATGGAAAGCTTGGAGTGGTGCTGAAGAAGCAGCAGAGGCAGGGCAGAGGCTGCCTGGCTCCCAGCAGGACAGGGAGAGGTGAGGCCAAGATCCCGGGCACTTGAGCAGATGGGGACAGGTCCCTCTTTTAGTGAGGTGGGTGTTAGTGAGGTCCCAGTTCAGTGGCTGCTCGCATGAGCAGAGGCTCACCCCGTGTGGGAAGAAGCAGCTCTGGGCTGGGCTGCAGCAGCAGCAGTGAATGCCCTTCCCCAAGCAGTCCTCCGCCAAAGACGAGACAGGGAGCTACAGCTGCCCCAGCCCTGTCTTTTGTCAGACCAATTCTCATGGTATCTCTGCCCCTTGGAGAGAAACTCCCAGAGTTCTCCCTCCTCCCCTGAGCTTGGCCTCTTCTTTTGTCTTTCTTAAGTACAAAGTTGTTAGTGTTTCCTAGCAATTTGTGGGGAAATATTCTGTAAGTAAAAAGGAACAAAAGGAAAGAAACCTCACCCCTAACAAGATCATACTTGTTTATAATTATTTCCCCAAGAGGAATACTTTGTTTTATGTGCTATCATGTTTTTTTTTTCTTGGAATGCATAAAAGAGGACAAACCAGAGAGCAGNCCCAGTGCCCCCACAGGACTCTCAGAAGCAGCAAGCTGGGATGGCAGGATGCCTCAGGCAGGCAGGAGATATGGGGCTGCAGTGCATGGAAAGCTTGGAGTGGTGCTGAAGAAGCAGCAGAGGCAGGGCAGAGGCTGCCTGGCTCCCAGCAGGACAGGGAGAGGTGAGGCCAAGATCCCGGGCACTTGAGCAGATGGGGACAGGTCCCTCTTTTAGTGAGGTGGGTGTTAGTGAGGTCCCAGTTCAGTGGCTGCTCGCATGAGCAGAGGCTCACCCCGTGTGGGAAGAAGCAGCTCTGGGCTGGGCTGCAGCAGCAGCAGTGAATGCCCTTCCCCAAGCAGTCCTCCGCCAAAGACGAGACAGGGAGCTACAGCTGCCCCAGCCCTGTCTTTTGTCAGACCAATTCTCATGGTATCTCTGCCCCTTGGAGAGAAACTCCCAGAGTTCTCCCTCCTCCCCTGAGCTTGGCCTCTTCTTTTGTCTTTCTTAAGTACAAAGTTGTTAGTGTTTCCTAGCAATTTGTGGGGAAATATTCTGTAAGTAAAAAGGAACAAAAGGAAAGAAACCTCACCCCTAACAAGATCATACTTGTTTATAATTATTTCCCCAAGAGGAATACTTTGTTTTATGTGCTATCATGTTTTTTTTTTCTTGGAATGCATAAAAGAGGACAAACTAGAGAGCAGAAATCAGGAACACAACACAGTAATTCTCGTTTACAATTGGTTTCATATTCTTCAGCAGATTTTCCATGAGATGGGAGAGCAGTTCAGAAGCTGTGGATCTGCTGCTGCTGCTGCTGCATCATAACAAAAAGGACAAGTTGGGGGAGATTAGGTATGCCTAATTGATTACAAAATATTCTATCTTAGGCTAAAATGATGATTTGGTCACAAATCCCTAAGTACTAAGTGGAGAGAGAAATAAAATAATATGACATACAGTCTTCAAAATAAAGGCATAACAACCTTCAGTGTAGGGAACATGGAAGCAGAAAAACTGAGATCAGAATTGCTCTACCTCAGATAGAAATTAATGCCGTTGTGATATGTCAACACTTCTGACACTTGTTCCAAGCTGGCTGATATCACACTCAGAGGGCAAATACTCTTCAACCTTCCTTTTCCTCTTCTGATAATTGCTGGCTGTCACTATGGGCACACAGTTTCTTTATAAATTGCAGTTTGCCTCCTGTAGAAGTAATTTCATAGCACATAAGACACCATTACTGTGGCAGTAAGGGAACTAATGGTCAAGTTTTCTGGCTTATGAACTGCTAAGTACCTTTTTTGTTTGAGCATACACAGGAACAGACGATGGAGTTTGTTTACACATGGAGGGAAATCATCAAAGTGTTGTGTTCTTCACATCATGATCCATTAGGACAGGAGAGGTTTACTACTCAGTTTACAGATTTTGCCTGCAAGTTGCATTTTGAAGAGGTAGCGATCAGGAAACTGCACCAGATGTCCACCCTGTCACCTTTTTTTCCTGTTTACTCCCACTAATTAGGGTTGCTTCTAGAAATTAAGCATCTGTGGAGGGCACTAGTGTTTCAGTCCTCTCTGTGCAGGTAGATGTCCTACTTCCTGGAAACCCATTCACTCTTTTCTAAATTCAAATCATGGAGACAAGCCTAATTGTTAAAATTTTCAGGTAGATTATTGAGCAAGGACAGAGCACAGGTGCTGCAAAATGTATTGGGTGGAGTATTAGAGAGCTGCCAGCCTAAATTATCTTTCACACAGTTTACCCAGGAAGGTTAGGAGAGTATGAAAAATGGATCCCACAAGTCAGAACAGAAAACAAAGTTATTCACAGAGCCAAAATTTAAAGCACGTTCTGACTTCTGAAAATCACGAGGGAATTGTGGCGGAAAGATGATATCCTTTGGGAAGGATTGTTCATAGCTTGGCATGAGTTTTCAGCAGGCTGTTCTCATAACACACAGTACTGAAATTCCTCTGTTAAAACCCTTGTAGGATAAGCTCTGAGCCATCAGAGATTTATGACCAATCATGTTGTAAGTACTTTGAACAAGAATAATAAACAAAAGGAATCAGAGTACTGAGTACTCATCAGGTAAAATATTATGGTTTCAAAATCATAAACAATCAAATGCAAGTTTATTTTACAGATATATTAGAAATGTTTAGATTTAGTATAATCTAAATATTATGGTGGCATTAAAACCTAAATCTTAGCATTAATTTTGATTTTAAGTTGCTTTACTAATTTCTCTTTCAAATCTAAGTAGCAGCAGAAAAATACATAAAATACATAAAATAGTATATCTCACAATATACAAATAAAATTATGAATTACTTCAAATAATATATTTTCAGTCAGTACTGCTGTCTTTGTTTTAAATTTATGTTCTGCCTATTATTTGTTACTAAGTCCTGTAGCTATATTTTCCCTGGCTTTAAGATTTAGCTAAATAAAACTACAACCTACACCAAACAGTACAAGTTTTAGTGTATCACATCTGTGATAATATTAAGATGAAAACTTTCACTGAAACACTTGAAAATGCATTGTAATGTGATATTTACGTCCCTTTAGCAATTTTTGTTATGGACATCATTATGCCATATTTAATACCTGTCACCCTGTAGTTCCATACAATACCACTTTTCCTTGATGCAAAAATGGGTGAAGTAATCTCTCAAATCACCTTTAGACTTTTATTTCTATAAATTTCTTTTGTGTTACTTGGTGGAAGAGACCATAAGCATCTGTTCCAAAAATTGCATTCTGTAATACCCCTACACAACAATTCTTTTAAAGATACAATAGTATTACTTTCTAAAGGCATCCTACTTCTTGTAAATCACAAAATGTTAAAAGAAAGAAAAGGATGGTTCCCTTTATGATATCACCAATGTCAAACTCTGGGCTCATTTTAGCTGAGCCAACTGTTATTCGTAGTTGTTGTGGAAAAAAAATGTATTTGATGAAGTCTTTACTCTGGTAAAATCAAGTTTGTGGGTCTAGACAGCTAAGAGAATTGAGGAAAAGACCTGGAAGGTTTCCCTGTTACCTTGTTAACTAAAATGGGTCCCATGGTGACAGCAGCAAAAAATTGTATCTTTGTTTCTCATTTGTCTCTGTGAAGTTAATTCGAGGTCTCTGTGAAGTTAATTCAGGGTCTCAGTAAAAAGTCCACAGGGACATAATGGTATAACAAAATAAAAATCTTCAAACACTTGTCAGATAGTTGTTCTCTCTATAAATAAATTTGGGAGACAAATTTTATTTCATTTATTTTGTAAATCAGAAATTACAATTATTTCAATAAATCAGAAACTACAATTATTTCACTTCTAATGCACAGTTGAAGGGTGACTAAAGCAGTTAGGGACAGGGGTATGAGAAGCAGCATCCCATCAGCAATGAGAATGACTGTGCTAACAAAGTGATGCTGCTGACAATGTAAATACATGCCAACAGCTGCTCAAACCTTGGTGGCACCTGCTGTGGAGGCCAGTGAGATTCTCAGACATCTGAGAAATGGCCAGTGTCACAGTGCTCAGAGTTATGCTCTTGGTCACCCAAGGGGTTTGAGGCATCTCTGTTGGTGCCAAAGAGGTCTGGCTGTGCTGAACCAGGAGTTGCTTGTGGGGTGGTGAGACTCTTGCTCCACTGCTGGCACCCGGGCAGCACCGTGATCCTCACTAAATGCAGAAATCAATAAAACAATGTGGCTCGAGGGACTCTGATAAGTGCAGAAGGCACTGTGGTGGGAGGAATGGGAAGGCAAGCCTAGGGCTGTGCATTCTGTAAGTCTCCCCTAGGATAACAAAGGAAAAATCTGAGGTATTTCAAAATTGCCACTTTATAGAGAGGCTGTGCTGTTTTGTGCATTGCTGCAGTGCTGGGCTGCCTGTGCTGCTGTGCCTGGAGCAGCTGCATCCAGTGAGTGCTGGGAGCCTGAGAAGACTTCTAATATGATTGTTTTCCCTAGGAGTGGTGAAACAAGGAGAAAGTGTCACAATATTCTGTTTATGGAGGAACATGCACAGATATGAAAATAAGTTATTGTTTGGAGATGTAAAAAATGCATATATATATTGACTATGTTGCTTTATTTTCCCCTATCAGGGACAGAAATAAACAACTTTACAACAATAACAGACAAATCACAGCACCTGAGCTCTGAGGTGATGTTCACTGAAATCAAAGTCATCAGCTTTTCAAGGCAGGAACAGCTATACCTGTCACAGAGAAACATGAGTTCAGAGTGAGCATTCCCATATAGTACACAACACAGATAATAAGAGAGGTAATGAAAAAACCTACAAGCCTTCATGGCTTCCACAGGCCACAATGCTTTTTAAAACTATGGAGAGGGAAAGATTTTGTTGTAAGTGGATTTCTTCCCGTTCCCTATTCATCTCTGTTCATGTTCTGTTCTATCTCTTAAGTATTTCCAAATTAGAAAAGAATAAAACCACAAGAAGCAATCAGTCTCCTCTGTTTTAGAGAGACCTGTCTCATTGTTTGTGCAGCATGGCAGCCTCTTCTGTAAGTGATTTATGTGATCAGTCATCCTTTGAATAGAAAATGTTGGGAATTGGTTACTTTGGGTCTCTAATTTGTCACCCATAGCTTTTGTCACAAAATTACCGGTAAGAACAAAATTGATGAAAAAATTTACATTTTTTATTCATGAACAAACTTTACATGGAAAAGAAGCTCCCCTTTTTTATTCTTGTCTTTAGCATTACTGTGTGCTAAATAATGCTTTGTGTCTAGTTCACCTTTGTGACCTTTGTTTGTCTATACAGACAGGCAGCTGATTTGATCTGATACATTTACTTTCTAAAATTTTAACAGATGCCTTCTCAACCTCACCTAAAGTCAAGACAATCTAATTGATAAGATATCCTTTCAAGAGTCCTTAACGTAGTAGGGTCAGATATTCATATATTTCAAATGGCTTTAAAGAAGTATCTCAAATTTCTCAGAAAGGCCAAAACCCTCCTTCTGTGTTAGAAGATAGTCGTACACACAGATACACAGTCAAGTTAGATTTGGGTTACTATGTCCTCCTTAAGGACATAGTAACCCACATCTAATTTGACTGTGTATCCTTCTAATCATCTCTACACTTGTATCTTAATATGGTCAAAGTGGTAATCTAGGTAATAGCTTTTATCTCTCCTGATAAATTACAGCAGCAACAGGCTCCACTAAGGCTTTGTTTTATCTCTGAGAAAGTGACTTCGGACAATTTTTTGTGAATTAACTCAGGAATCCAATGTCCAAGTCTATCATCTTGGTAAATTTTGCTGGCTACAAATTTTCTTTAAAACCAGTTGCAACAAAATAAAAACCAGATGATTGAATCATCCTGAACCCTCAAATCTATAGGTTTAAGGGAAAAAATGTGGAGGAAGGAGAGCTTTGTGAATGAAGTTTGAAGACAGCTGACATTCAACAAAAGCAACCTACCAAAAAAAAAAAAAAATTCTGTCCTCTGTGTTACTGTCTTCTGTTTCCATGGAAACCAAGGCTGGATTGGCAAAAATGGGTTAAGTGCTTTACAGTGACAGAGTCTAATCACTGTTATTTTATAATGTTACTAATACCAGTGGAAGGTGGGGTGTATTCTAAGGAGACATAGGTTTCCAATGAGTGTACTTCTTGCTGAAACTATCAGACAGCAAAAAAACCTGATATGAGAATTTTTTATTAAATATACAGGAAATCAATACAGACTGTATGTAAGTCATAAGAACCTGAGAAATACAGTATATGAGAAATCCGTTAATCCCAAAGTCAATGACTAGCAAAATCCAACCATATAACTACTTGACTTTTCAAAATACTGAGAAAACACTCAATTACTTGGTAAATGCAGAAAAATTATTCTGTCTGTCCTCTTTTCCAGTGTGTGCCTTATTCTCAGGGGAATTTACCTCACAGAATTTCCAACAACAAAAATCTTCAGCATGCATTGTTATCCTGAAAACAAGATTTATTCTTCGTGGCTGAGAATCTAGACTTTTATGGGGTGGAAAAGTTCAGTACCAGTGTTAATTTTCTGGAGCTTTACTTATAGCACTAAAACACTTTCAACACTTATTTTCTTTTGAGCAAGTTAGACCAGAGGTAAAAAAACAAATCTCATTTCCCTCAGAAGCATTGCTTTCTGAAAACAACAGCATTCTCAGATTTTAGGTGGGTGTTCACAATTGCTCAGAAAAAAAACAGTAACAGTATCAGTATTGGCACTCATAAAACAGAAAGCAATGGGCTTGTGTTCTGGGAACACAACAAAATGTTAATTGTTCCAAGCCCTATTTAAAAGTGCTGATGACCATGCCAGAAATGTTTTTACTTTGTGAGTCTTGTTGTGTATATCAGGCCAAACTGGAGATACTTGAGTCATGCTTTGTCAAGTAGCCTTTAGCATCCTGAAAAAGAGGTCATTTTTGTGAAATATTCCACACACAGGATACCTGTACCTGCATGCCAACTTCAACTTAGATTCCTAAGAACAGCCCTTAAGCACCATCAGACTCTTTTTCAGCCCCTGTGCAACTCCACAGCTGCCTAGAGGCCCTGGCCCTGAGGTCTGGAGTGCAAGCCCACCCTGGCTGGTGCTCCAAAGCCCAGTGCAGTGCTGCTCTGGCCCTGGCTTGCCCGTGGGATTTCAGCTGGTGCGAGGGAAAACAAACAGGACAGGATGAATGGGGCCAGGTTAAGTTCAGGCATTTCTGCTTTAGCAAAAACCCCAGAGAGTGGCTGCTTAGGCTGATGTTCAGAAGATCCCATCTGATTTATTATAGGTATCTGGAATTATAGGTATTATTATAGGTATTTACCTGGGTTTTCCAAAAAACTAGGCTGCAGGATACTCATAGTGAGGCTGCGTCTTTGAAGTTGTTTGCCGTGCTTAAAGTGTTTAACTGCTGCTTGGGCTGGAGTGAGAAGAGCCTTTCCATGAAGAGGGATCATTTCCAGACTTGAGATTTCAGTTTCAGGTCACAGTGTCACTGGCTGGGTCTGGGAAATGACCACCCTTTCTCCCAGGCTCAAGGCAAAGGTTTCTCTAAGAATATGTATTAAACTGAGCAAAACAGTGACAAATATGAAGACTTTGTTTCTTCTGTGAGGGCTTAGGGACAAGTAAAATAAATTTTAGCTTTTCATTCAGTCTCAAGTCCAACAATCCCAGGGGAATCTTTAGAGCTTTGCTTAAAAAATCCCAAAGTAGAATAAAGCTGCTTTTCCTCAGTGTCTATTGTCAATTCATAATCCTGGGAACCTGAATGACTGAAGTACCCTTTTCATAATAAAATGAAAGGATATCTCAAAATGCCATTTTGCCTTATATCAAACTTATTCTGCTTAATGCACTTGTTAGCAGTTAATTTACAAGATGCTGTTAATTGAATTTTATTTATACTTAAATAGAAAAGGTTTTTCACCACATAACTACTCAATTAAAATATTTTAAGAGGTGATACATGAATAAATATGTGCAGAGCTGGTATTAGAACTTGTAACTTTGATAACTCATATGTGAAGGCAATATTTTTTGCGTAAGTGAGAAAATGGAGGTGAAAGAGGTTAAAGCAAAGTTTGTAAAAGCAAGAATTGCTATGTTCAATAAGAAGCATAGGGTAGGACTGCCCAGCTGGATGAAAAGGGATCAAAAGTATAGCATGTCAGGAAGGATTTGAAGTGGAGGAGGGCATCTTCGAACTTATCCTCTGTTTTAGTTCAGCACAAATGCAAAAAATAAAGTGACACAGAGCAAAGGAGAGACATGATCAGGGATTTTTAGGGCAGTGAAAGCATAAGAGAAAAGGAACGGTCCAATTACATGAAAAGCAAAGAGAGTTGGAAAAAAGAAAGAAAAAAGTGTGGCAACACTGAACATTGAAGAAAAATTATGAGACACTCTGGACTTCAAAATCACAGTTCTTGCAAATGACATTTACTATGGGAATGAGAAAAAGATATCAAAGTAAAAGAAAATAAGCTGAAATAGTGATCTGGTATGCAATCTAAATAAAGAAAAAGAAGGCAATAGTCATAAAAGCAGAGAATAGCAGCAAAATAGGTCAAAGGGAAAGCATTCAAGAAAGAGAATGGGATTTTCTTTAGAGAATTTTTAGATGGGCTCTGAGAATAGAGCTATTAGCAAAAGGATGAAATCATCACTATAAAAGAGTTGACAAAATAGAGACCCTCTCAATTGGAACATAAAGATGAAGGACTTTTTCACTAGGCTGTAGTTGGACTGAGGAGTAGAGTGGTAAATTATCTGAGCAAAACAGGTCAAACTGTGAAGGATCATGATGCCACCTGCCTGTGTGGTCCCAGACAGGTCCTGGTTTGCCTAGAGCAAGCAACCTCCAGCAGCCAGACTGCTGTCTGGCTGTCAGCCACTGTCCATGACCCCTCTGATGTTGCTGTCTGATGAAGAGAAGAATGTTGGCGGGGGGATACACACCAAACACCCGTGAACCCAGTGCTGCCCCCATGGAAGGCCCTGACTCCCTGACAGCCATCACTGACCACCTCCTCCCAACAAAAACTTTTCTCAGCTCACCTCTACTGCATCTCTCAGGCACACAAATGCAGCCACCTTCATTTTTTCACTCCCAGTGGGCCTCTCCCTTTGGATTTTAAAACACTTAGTGGATTATACCACTAATTACTCCTTCTGTTTCCTTTCCAGGATGTGTTCAGCCCTTGCACCTCCAGTGATGCAGCTGTTTATGTCACACTCTAATCAGTTCAGTGAGACTGTCCCGATGTCACAAGCTATACAAGAGTGGCTTTACTGGAAAATAAATTTTAAAAACTGCTGATAAGCTGATCATTCCTGGTTTTAGGGCACACTTTGTACTGCCCTGCATTTGTGTAGTCCTTTATGCTGGCACAATGTGAAACACATATACTTTCAAATTAAGCCTGGTGTAAATGAGAACACAGACCAATGAAGGATTATTGTGGCTTTTTTTTTTGTCAAGTTTGTTGTTCCTTTGTCACCTTCGTGACAAAGCAATAGGCAAAAAAAACCCCAACAAACCCAAAAAAACACCAAAACCAAAGCAAAACTAAATACCCCAAAACAAAATAAATCCCAAAAACCTGAAGAAACCTCAATATTAGCAGACACAGGAAAGCATGTAATTGATGGTATCATTTTTTAGAGTCAGGATTACAAGAGCAGTTTCATCAGATGTTCTTTCACGCTTGTAAAACTTATGTTAGGAATGTGGAATACAAGAACTCCCAAAACACACCTCTAAACAGAGGATACAGGAAAGTGGCTTGAGAGGTACCTTTATGCAAGTTAAAGTTTTTCAATAGCTCCATGACATTCAGGTTAAGCACTTGTGGTTAACAGAACTTTTCAGGTGCTATCAAGTCAAGGTAATCCATACTGACCTTTAAATGCACCGCGGACACTGCATAAATAAATAAATACATGAAAGTTTGTATTTGGTAGAAGGTTTAGGACACCTGGCCCTGTGTCCTATTGGTTGTTTATACACACAGAGGCCTCGCTCTAGCAGAGGAAAAAAGTGGCACTGCACTCCAGATTAATACTTCCCAGGGCATCACATATCACATGGTGCCTTTCATGTGATAATGCCCAGCACCAGAGGGGATCCATCCTCCCTCTCTCCTTCCCTCCACAGACTGGAGGGAAGGGCTAGGAAAAAATTTAAATACAAAGAAGGTAAAATTGTTCTGTGTAAGATTCTGTATGGACCAGCTTCCAACAGACTGTTTACAGCTCCCAAAATCTGTGGTTCTCCAGGGAAATATCTTACTGCACTTTCTAAGTAAATTTGGGACGAGAAGTTTCCTGAAAGTAGAAAAGCTAGGATCAATGCTGCATTCTTCAATTTTTAAAATAGTTTAGTGGGTATACCAATTACACACATTTTAGAGAAGAATTGTTTTTTATTGTAAGATAATTCTCAGTAAAACTGAACTCCCGTGGGGGGAGATGTCAATTACTACATCCCACTGCAAGTATGGAGATGTTGAATTCTATTTTTTTTTTATGGTGAATGTAGAAGATAAAGTAAATTAGTGAAGAACTGGTTGTTGCCCATGGAAACTGACTGAAGTCTAACAAATACTATTAAAATGTGGTTTGCATGGGTACTGCATGTTGAGACCAAATGAAAAGTTCTTTTGGAGCTCTGTTTCACATTATATTCTGACTCAGGAGGAGTAAAGAATCTTTTTACACTTAGTTAACATTGAAGTATTGTTTTCATGGTTAAAAAAAAAAGTAATGCTAAATATTCAACAATTTTAACTACTTTGGTCCACTGACTTTTGAGATGCTTCAGCAATTGAGAAAAGTGGAAAATGCTGGTTCTTGACCTCTTCTTTCTAAATGAATTTCTGCATCCTGAATTGAAAGAGTACAATGTATTTTAAAGAGTTAGCTGCATCACCACAGTTAATTCTGCCCTCCCCCATTAATTCTTGTATTTGTACTTTATGGCAAGTCTCCAAACTTGTAGCAGCAGCTGGCATTTTGAAAAGCCACTAGGTTTTTCTCTTGCCATTTAAAATTAAGAAGACCACAAAGGTAAATCCAAAGTATTGTCTAAAAGCAATTATAGTCACATTGGTATCATGAGTAAGTGGTCTTTTGCAAAACCTGAATGATCCTACGATAGTACAACCAATCTCTGTTCTGAGTGTCCTGATGTATTCTACTAATATTAGGATATTATGGAAGAGTAAATAAAAAGGAGATAGGTTGAGTTTGTTTTTGTTTTTGTTTTTGTTGCTATAAAGTTAAATAAAACAAACAATATTCCCTTTAAATATTGTGTGTTTTGTCTCATTCTGCCTTTTTTTTTTTCCTGTAGCACTAGACTTTTTTCGTGTCTGAGTTTGGAAATGTTACAATATATGTAGGGACCTGCTGGTCAGACTAATGGGAAAGAAACAAATGCAGAGGCAATTGAAGCTGGGACAGTTGACCTAGGAAGAGTGTAGGGATGAAGGGCAGTAGTGTACATAGGGCGAGGCCAAGGCCAAGCTGGAACTGAAGCTGGCAAAGGACACAGAGAATAACAGGAAGAGCTCCTACAGGTAGATTAACCAGAAAGGGAATGTCAAGGAAGGTGCACACTCTCCCCCCCATAAACAATGCTGGAAAACTGGTAACAATTGCAGAGGAGAAGGCTGGTGCACCTAAACATTTTTGCTTCAGTCTTTAATGCCAGCCTCTCTTCCCACACCTCTCAAATGGATGGACAGCAGGATGGGGACTGGGACAGCAAAACCCCTCCCACTGAAAAGGAGGATCAAGTTCATGACCACGTCAGGACCTTGAATGTACATAAATCTATGGATGTGAGGAGAGGAATCCTAGAGTCCTGAGGGAATTGGCTGTAGTTGCCAAGCCTCTTGCTATGATATTTGAAAAATGGCATTTAGATGAAGTCCCAGGTGACTGGAAAAGAGGAAATATAGTACACATCTTTAAGAAGGGGGAGAAAGGAGGACTTTGTGAACTAACCACCTGTCAGGCTCACATCTCTCTTCCAACCCAGACCATTCTATGATTCTATTTTAATTATAATGCATAGAGTTTTGTTATTGTTTCATGTCTATTTTATGCTCTGTCACTTGTGTTGACTGTTAAAAATTTTGGAACAAAACCAGTACAAAAAATGTTTTTAATTTTTGTCTCCAATTTTTCTTTTCATGACTGAATACAATTTCTGTGGTGAGTTTTTTTGACCTGATGGGTAACATTATTTAGTTGCAGAGCCACTGCATTTTTTAAGGACATGAATTCTTATCTGGTGTACTGTGTAAGATTCCTAGAATTTTGAGAAAAAGCCACACCTGAATGTAACCCTTTTCCCCATTTTTTCTAAATATCTGTTGAAAAGAAGAACTAGAATCCACTAAGCCTTCATGATTTTACGAATTTTGGTAAGGAAGATCCTTCCAAAGCATTTTATTGCCTCAAATATTTCTTCTACTACTACTACAGGAAAAATTATTAGTATTATTCTATATTGGTTTGTATAGAGAAGGGATTTTTGACATTTAAAGATATGTATTGCAGTTTTCTCAGTTATAACAAAGAATTCAGATTCTAAGGCAGTAATCTTATTAACTAATAATCTAAGAGAAAAATTATCTGTTGGGGTTTTTTATTTGGTTGGTTTTGGGGGTTGGTTGCTTGGTTGGTTGGTTCTTATGCTTTTCCTGACATTATCCCTCTAAATGATCTGCATGATGAGCTAAGAGATTGAACTTCTTTTGTATCTGTGCTCCCAACCAGGGCAGGGTACAGCTGTTATGAAGGAGAGAAGTTGTGGGCTCTTCCTCATCCAGCAGTGCAGGTGGGGGTACTGGGACCTGTGGGACTGCAGGCAACTTATGCCCCATGTGCCCTTTCCAGTTACATTTCCAGGTTTCTACCTCCACTTCTTTTTTTCATGAACAGTGAGCAGAGTGTAAGCTAGAGTGAGTAAGCTAAAATGCAGCTTGCATTTTGCACTCTTGCAAAGAAAAGAGAAGAAATAGGAATTCTTGTTGGGAGTGGTGTTGGGGTAAGCTGACATAAATAAATGCTGTGAACCTTCTTTTTTTTTCCTCTCTTGTTCCACAGCAATAGGAATGGGTGTACAAGGGCAGATCAATACACTAATTAGGGCAGCTGAGTTAGGCAAGAAATATTGATATTTGCTGTTCGTTTGGGGCTGCAACAAATGACCACCTCTTTCTTTGAAGCCTGAAAAAGTAGGGAGGGTCTCATTCTCTGGAGGTATGTTGTCTTGGGATTTCTGCAGAAAGGAGGTAGTTTATGCAGTCCTAAGGGTTAGAATCCCCTGAAATGTTCTGGCTGTGTGGGAACACTGTCCTCCTCAAACTGCTCTGGACACCTGGAAGGATTAGCCTGGAGGCACTCTCCTGAGGAAAGTCTTTCTTTAAATGGGTTTAAAGTAATTGCACTGAGAGTTTCCCCACCCATTCAGCATGGTCAGGACTTAAATATTTCCTTAGTGCAGGGCTCCTCTGTGTAAAGCAACTTCTCACATTGCTCATTCCTTAGAGTGAGGAATGGCAGACCTGACCAGGGAAAGTTTGGGGGATGGCTGGAACCAGCAATAATCTTGTGGAAAAAAAGGCACACCAAATATCATACAGCTGGAAACAGTTTTTTTCTGGCACAAGAACACAGGATGGTGCTTAAGAGACTAGGGAATTGAGACACCTATAAATTAGGGGGACAATAATGGAGTTATAAATTTGTGTACACATGTGGTTAAATATGCAAAAGCCCCTCTCTGGATTTTACTTTGGCAGCAAACCTTCAAAAGATTTGTTTCCTTGTCTGGAGAAAGGAGGGTAGGTAAATTTCTATTTCCAGATGATTAAATTGCCCCTAAAAAAGCATTAATTATTCAACTTTTTTTTTTTACTGTATCCACAAATAGTTCTGTGCAATTAATGAGCATGTGAAAGGGAGTCAAAGTATAAAGAGTGAAGTAGCAGGGACAGAGATGTTTAAAATTTCTAGGTCTTAGGAGACTTATGTGGCCAAACATTTCCTATTTTTAGAGGTTAACCCACAATTTCTATGAATGTTAATCACCCATGATCTAAATCCTGGTCCCATGAAGTCAGTGGGAGTTTTGCCACCAAATTTAGCAGGAAGAGGACCGATCGAGCTGTGCAACTCTTATTTAATGCCACTGCATATAGGAAAACTGAACACATTTATTTTGATTGGAAACAACATTATATAATAATTCCCCAAAATTCTGAGGTTATGGCTGGTAGGAAATATAGTTCTTGGGGGAAAAAGTTGCTCCAACAGATGTCATTTGCAATATATCACAATGTCAATGTTAATTCTGGTTAATGTGAAAGGAAAGTGTCTGAAATAATTTAAAATTCAAAGAATAGCATTTCATGGAAGGGAACTTAAACATAAGATTATGATATGCCAACAGGCTTATATATATAAAAAAAACCTGGTTTGCCAGGGGATTGTTCACATTAGGCTACATCATGCCATGGGTAATGCCTAAAATGAAGACTACATTGAAAAGTACCCAAGACACTGAGTGTTGGAGGAGGGCTTGTCCTCACTGCTCACAGTAGGAGCAGGAAGTAACTTGTGGTACTTCAATTCAGTGGTAAAGCATCCTTTCATCTCACAATGCTTTCACTTTCTTTTTCTCACAAGGCTTTCATTCTTTTCATGGGTGCATGATGGTGGCAGGGTAGAGTCTATCAGTTTTTGACTGGGTCTCACCCTGTCTGGTCCAGGAGGATACCTTGTGGCCGCTCTGGAACAGGGTCTGTGACTTCCTTACAACACCTGGAGATGCCTTTCCCTCTCCCAGTTTCCAATACAGATGCAAAATGCAAAAATGTCACTTACAGCAAGCTTTCACCTTGAATATACTCTCAATGAGAGTACACAACCTTACCCACAGTATGTAAAAAAAATTCCACAAAGAGAAATCAGAGACCACTCAAAAATCTGTATGAAGCAGGTACTTGTTATAAAGCAGTATGCATTACATCTTTGACTAAAGTTGAAATAATTTATTTGAAACTGGGACAACTGTGCAGTGGTACAATTGTAAAATTTCTCTTTGTGTCCAAAGATAAGAATCTGAATGAAAGCTATCAAAATTTCAAGAGTACTCAATCACAGACATAGTAATACTGTGCTTACTTGTGTGATGAAAATTGCTGTTGGGAGCCTGATAAATCTCAGTAGATGTTATCCAGGGTAATAACCTTGACCAGTTTACTTCTTTCTAACACAGTACATTCATATTTAGATGTGGTATATCCAGGTATATCATTTAGAC
The DNA here is from genome assembly GCA_013397155.1 of Irena cyanogastra. Lineage (NCBI taxonomy): Eukaryota > Metazoa > Chordata > Aves > Passeriformes > Irenidae > Irena > Irena cyanogastra. The sequence continues at coordinate 424,017 of VWZV01002419.1, forward strand.
TATATTCCTTCACATGCTGGGAAATAAAAGAACGGCCTTCTCAAATACTCTTTATCTCTTAAGAACTTCATTTTTAAAACAGAATTGATTGCTACAAGCATCTAAGCCTCTCCTCTCTTTCTTCTTTCTGACTGTTTCAGGCCAATAAGGCCAGTTTCCCACCAAGGCACAACGTGGTTTTTGTTACACTCATGGAAGAGATATTTTGCACACACATGAACAGATGTTGTGGTACTTTTCCCAGCTTGAGGTACAGTGTGGTTCAAACAGCTTGGATGCTGGGCTGGAGTTCTGACAGAAGATGGAGCCCTACATGCCCCCTTGTATGAAACTGCTGTACAAAGGCGTGTGAAACACCCCTTTTATAACATAGGCTGAGGAATGCTTTCAGTGCAGGTGGCTCGGTGTGCAAGCTGCAGTGGAAGCTGCAGACTGAGCTCTGGGTGACAGAAGCCCCAGGCAAGAGGCTGAGAATTGCCAAGCCTTCGCACAACAAAGGGTTCAGAGACCTGTGTCACAGACAGGTGACTGTCACTGAGAGATGCAGCAGAAATCAAGAGCCCCCAGAGTGGTGCAGCAGCAAAAGGGCTTGGATCCCAGCTCAGGTGGTGTAAGTGTGACTGTCAGATTGGCTTCTGGATGGTCAGACAGGGGAGTTTCCTTAACATATACCTCCTCTGCTGATCTGAAAGGGCTTAATTCAGAGAAGGAATAAGAAAGATGCAGATGGGGTGATTGGTGACTAAAGAATGGGCCACAAGGCAAACCTGATCAGTCTTATCTTCCTTGCCCGCCTTAGAGAATAGGTGCCATCAAAGTCAGCGCTTACTGTGGCTGTAAGCGGGATTCTGGACAAATCCAACCTTGGGCAGCATCCTGTCTTGCTACTGCTGACAGCTGTTCAGTGAGGGCTGTGCAGGCAGCAGAAGGCTTTAAAGACTTTTTTATTCCCAAGGTGTTCCCATTCTTTCCTTTTAGGCCAGAAAGGCTTATCTACAGTAGCCAGAAGTCTTGGCAGGAAAAATGAATACTTGTATTCACATATGAATATTTTCATTTGCACATGAATATCAGTATCACTGTGAAGGGCAGGAACTTCACAATACCAATGATATCCAAAATCTCCTTGCATGAATAATAACAGAGAGCTGATCAAGACAGAGAGATGATCACGCCAAACTGAAACACAAGGAAGAACATACTGAAGCATTTGAGTAAATTGCTGCTTTCCTTATAGAGCACAGCTGCAAGCATTTTCTGTCATGCATTTGCTATTTATAAACTTTTGTAGAGAATTCTGGTTTGTTATACTGACTCCTATGTAGTCTGAGTAATAATTTATAATAGCATAAAGACTGTTTATATTTTAAGAAAGAGGCAGAGCCAGAGTGAAGGTTGAGCCTGCAGCCTGACTTCTGCATTTCATGACATTTGAGAATTTGATTTATCAACCTTAATGTTTCATTAACATGAGCACATAATTTCCTAGGAATTTCACATAAAATTAAAAAAAAATAAATGAAGAAGGTCTGAGTGTAAAATTATTGTAAATTCTTTCCTCTGTATATTGCATTGCTTCTACAAAGAAAACCATATTGTGCTTTATAGTTCTATTGTCCTATGACTTTGGAAGGAAGAAAAGATCTTCTGTTCAGCAAAAAGCAGTTGCTGCGCAGAAGAATATAATGCTTTTCTTCTCGGTTCGTACTGACATCTGCAAGGGATGAAGGAAGGAGCAATCCATGCTCCAGCCAGTTAACCAGAGGAGGTGGACAGGCACTTAGCAGCAAGGATCCTAAGTGTAGGTTGTGGCAGGCTTTGGTGTTGGAAGGTGTGCGTGAACTTCCTCAGTCACACTGGTCAGACAGGCTTGCTCTTAACTGTGGTGACAACTCCTTAACTGTGGTGGTAACTGTGCATTATTTACTCTTATAACTAATGTGGTTTCTAATATGGGAAAAAAGTTTACATTCAAACATGGATTCATAGATGTTGTAACCCTCAGAGATTTTGCTTTGATTTTACCACATTCGTCCTTTGAGAATAAAACAAAATCACTAAACACACAGACACACACAATAAACAAAACCCCCATGTTTTATTTTGAGATTTCCTAGGTTTTGATTTCTAAGTTCAAATTACCTTTTTTTTTTTTAATTTTATTTTGACTGTATTTAATAATAATAAAAATAATAATAGAAAATCAGTCAATTATCAAACAGGTATGGTTTCCTCCACAATTAATGAATCATGTAAGCATGTCTTCTGGCCTACTGATTTTCCTTTAGAAGAAACTGAACATTTTAGTCTCTCAGATAAATAGCATTGCAGGAGGTTAAACAGGCCACAGGAGGCTCCATGCTCAGTTCAAATTTCAGCTGGTAAAGCTAAGCAGAAAAAACCTTGCCAACTTTTTTTGCCAGATTAATCCACTTAACTGCTAGTTACTTCACAGCCACTTCTTGCCTACTTCCTATTGATTCACTGAACGTTTGAATTTTTCCCTCTTCTTTCCTATAGATGTGATACTGGACTTTGAACACTCTGAAGAAGGGAAGCCATGAATTTTTGGTGAGTACTCAGGTCTCTGAGTACAGACTCTTCAAGGTAAATCTGTCCACTTTACACTTGCTTTATGAAATTTGTCTTATAAATAGCATACTTTTTTATATGCTGGACTTCTTAATAATGGTTCAGAGGGGAACCTCATAACAGTTTAGGCTAGATACAGTCCTACAAACCAGAAAATATAAAAGGGCAAAGATACTGCATTTATTTTTTATCATTTATGTATTTCATCCTTTTTCTTCTCTTTCAAAATATTTTTGGCCAACTCCTCCATAGCAGTACTAGGCACTAATTATAAATATCATGCTTTGCCAGTTGCAAGAAAAACCCTCTACAAATCCTCCTGACCTCAGCAGTGGTAGACTGAGGCCAGCTAGGCAACACTTCTGTCTGAGGCAAGCCAAGGTGGCCAAGAAGTTCTGTTGCAGTTCTTTTGGTTTGGAAGTGGCTGTTTTTTCTTGACATTTGTACAACCTAAGGTCAAAATAAATATGCTACTGTGAGCTCAAAAACCTTCTTAGCCCCCTGTCCAATTTCAAGGTAGTCACCTTTAAGGCAATTTCAAGGTAGACCACCTTTAAGGGCAGAAGAGATCTATTGCTGGCAAGAACTAGTTTAGTTTTAGGGAAATAGCATTGATTAACCTATTGATGCTGCTGGAGATTGATTTGGACCCCAAAGGAAGCTAACTAGTAATATACACACATTTTCATTCTCTTCCAGTAGATTGACACAGCAAGTGTGTCAATACCTTTAGGTATTAAAATGCCAGAGGGACAGTGTTGCAATTACATTCCAGAATATTTCTACACTGTACATCCTTTAGTAATTACTTCCATTATTTCTGCCAGCATTCCACAAAGTGTTTCCTACCTTGTCCACACCGACTATACAAAATTTTCCAAATTGCTGCACTAATTCTGGTGAAACATTAAATAATTTTCTTACTGTCCACTCAGGAAGGAACAGGAAGTTTCTCACATAAGACATATTCTCAACAACATGGATAACCAGAGAAAATAGATGTTATTATTATTGTATAGAGTAACCCACAGTATTATTCTCTCATTTGGTATATCATAGCTGCTTCCCCATCTATAATAACTTTGTCTACTGTCTTCTGCTTTATCAAGTTGAGAAAAGATTTCGACAGCTTCAGCAAAACATCACAGGCTGGCGCTGGCTTCTGCTTCCACTGAGCACTGCTATAGGGTCTTTGTGAGGTGTATGCTGAAGGCTGCAAGAAGAAGTGATGGGTATAGAACTAGAGTTCCCAGTGCTGCAGATGCCGTGCCTGAAAAAACTGAAGAGGTAAAAATTATAGATGCTTTATTTCAAGTATATATTGCTTTATCACAAAATTCTTTTCAGGAACTGAGGCAAAAAGATTTTCGTTGAATGGTTACCAAGAATGCAAAGCAAGAGTAAAGGACTGACTACGCTTAGTTATTAAGTCTATATAATTATTTTAGACTTTGCCTGTCTTCTGCTATAGTGGCTTCTTCCTTTCAAGATTAGCTATCAGACCTTCTGCTCTGTGTTAACCTGTATTTTAACATCCATTTTATAACAAATGGGACAGAAATTTCCTCTCTGGAAAAGAGAACTAAAATTCACTGTCATGGAAGTACAAAAGGCAATTCCATTATCAAGGGATTCCTATGAACTTTTGCAATCCATTTTGGGATGTGGCACCTCTAAATCACCGTCTCTTAATATAGCTAGTAGGAAACTATGACCTTCTTAAACTTCCTCTACCCTTGCATGCAGAAAAGCTATTAACTTGTACAGAAAGCAAGTATTTATATCCACAATTGAGGATTCTAATACAGGCTTATTTTTTTCAGAGATGAATTAAACTACTTGATTTTGAACTGAAAGCAGCAGTATTATGCAACGCTTATTAGCCTTCAAATTTGTGTTGGAAAGGAATTCATGAGAGTTATCCCCCTTTTCCATGCTCTGACTTATTCCAGCATCAGTGTCTCTGAAATCAGCTGTAAATGTCCTTGGCAGCTATGCAAACAAAGCTTGCTCCTGCAACCTAAATCATATGAGTTGCTGAGCGCTGCTGGAGAGAGGCAGAACAGCTTCTGCTGCCATTGTCTTCAGCACAAATTGACAATGACACATTACCCCTTGCATAGCTCACTGGGCTGCAGGGCTGGGTTTATAATTAATTCACAGGGTTTTTTATATACCTTGTTCCAGACCATTGATAAGAAAAATATGCTAAAATTTGGTGAGAGGAAAAAAAACAGCAACAGCAATGTCACAGGTTAAATCCTGAGCTTGTGTGAATTGCACGACACAGCTGATTCCACTGATGCTGTATCAATCTGTCCCTGCTGAGGTTCTGCTTAAAAAATTTTAATGGCCATTAATTCAGAAGAAATACTTCAGATATATTGCTAAATAATGGCTTAGATGACACAGCAAGAAACAATATCATGCCACTTACTATGCCATTTTAAAACAATATAATCCATGTGTGAGAAATTAAATCTGTCACCCTGGGAAAGAGTTCAGGCTGTCAAAATGGTAATAGAAATGAAATTCAATTACCTACTTTCTATGTTGCTCGTGGTAATTCCCCAGCAAATACTAAAGGAAATTGAAGAGGAGATTATCTTGTAAAGTGTTTCGATAATATAATTATTATTTTAATTAATATAAGGAAAATCTATATAATTCTGCAGAAAACCAGATGAATTTTGTAAGAATTGCAGCTGTTTGTCTGGCTAAGATTAGCTGCAATTGACCATGACCATCCCAGTCTGAAGGCAGTCACAGGCTCACTTCTGCAGATTTTCCTTGTGCTCAGCCTTTCTGTGGCAACAGTCTGGGAGGGATGAGACTGACGTTGAACTTTCAGTATCTCTAGAAGAAGGAAACCACCAGGGAAGTAACTGTAGTCCCTTTGAATCAGTCATCTCTGCACTCTTTCCTTGCTGGAGCTGGGTCAGTGCCACCCGAAGTGCCAGGATCCCTTTGGGGGCAAACACTATTGAAGAGCCAGTGTCTCCCAGAGTAGGTAGGAATGACTAAAATGATTGTATGACTTCTCCGGCTGTGAAGGGCAGAGCTCAGAGACTATCCATAATTTCACTGTGCCATGAGGAGTGGAATAAGGCAGCAGGAGGTACTCGGAGATCGCATTTCATAATGCAGCTTGAGAATGCAGAGCACTGCAACCAGCAGTCATGAGGACCCAGACCTCAATGTGTTTGCTAATCATCAAGATATTGCACAAGGGAAAAGAGGAGCTGAATATAATATGCAGAATGAAGAGTCACCTTCAATTTAGGCTCCTTTGTGGATTTACTCCTAAAATAATGCATACATAGTCTGTATGTAAAAGTCAAAGACAAACTGCACTTACTCTACAAAGAAATTAGGATTCCTCAAGGCAGAAATTTTAAAAAGTGATGATGGTGCCAGGTGTCTGTGTTATGGAAGAGTTCTTTTTTTTTTTTCAGGTAAAGTTTGTACAAGAAAAAAAAGACAATCAAAAGAAAAAATAAGATAAAAATGAGAACATTACCTGCTGATGCTCTCAAAGACCAGCATTTCTTATCCTATCACAACTGCATAAGAGCCAGCAAAAAAAATTGATTCTATTGTACATGTCAAGAAAAATACTGAGAACAACGCTTTCACTAAGGGCAGGATGAAACAGTATTGCTTGAGTACAGTTATGTATTCCCAATCTCCTTAATCCACTTCAGGATTTTCTGTTACCTTCTCAGATTCTTAAAGGGAACAGATTTGAAGTTTTGCCAGAGATTTTAAGAGTAGGTTGTGATTTGTGTGTGCAGTTCACATGGTGGAGAGGCAGCATTGGTGGGTACAGAGCAGAGCCAAGGGAGATCAAGTAGCTCATGTGTGTGAACCCAGTTTGCCTTTGCACTATGGACTGCAGAGCACCTGACCTCTAAGTGAGCCACTGCTGAGATCTGTACTGCTTGACAAGACTCCTTCTGATGCTTGAGCTAAACTGTTTACAGCTTCCTTGCTAATTTCTCTACTCTGAAGCCTCTAGCACAGAGATGCCCTGATTATTAATGGCTTTCTTGTCAGCATCAAGAGGTCTTAGGGGTACTCGAAATAAAATGGATAGTGTTCAGGGAATCTAAGTTCTCATCAAACATAATTATGAATTACAGAGGGAGTTTATACCATGGCATGAAGTCAGACCCATTCAGAACAGGTCAGTCTCAGTAGCAGAAAGAGTCAAGCCACAGCACAGGGTCTTAGTAAACTAGCCCCACAGACTGGCTGTGCTTATAAGCCTGAGCATCACTCTGAAAAGGGTGATTTTGGGTTCACAGTATTTCTCTGTGTGTAGATGTATTGTTTAGCCTAGAGCTATCTTGGGGCAATCCACATGAGACTGCAGTGCACCAGGCAAGTGCTTCCTCTTTCTCAGTATCTTCTGTATCCCAGTCACTTCACGGAGGCTCTTAGAAAAGGGTTTAATTTTATCTTCTTTTGCCTCTTTCTCTAAGCACATTTTGCATTTCCTGGTTATTTGGTCATATGGGAACTCAGAGCACAATCACCATTTGGAGCTGAGTTAGAGTGACCAGTCAGGATAAGTAAAGTTGCATGCCTTGTATTTGGAAGAGTTTTCATGGTGTGAATTGAGTGTACTCTTACTTGGCATGCACAGCAACATGGGAACTGTTACAAAAGCTGCCCCATCAGGCCTCTGGCTGAACCCTGGCCCACCACTGTGACTTCCCAGAAGAGCAATTAGGTGTGGTGCTTGTGTTCCCCCAGTCATCCATGCCGTGAGTCTGCCTGACCCATGTGCCACAGGGGAAACCTCCTTATTCCTTCCCCTTTTGCCGTGGCTGTGGAGAAAAACCAGTGCATAACTAGTCCTGTTGTGACCAAACAGTTGTGTTATGCTGAGAAGGTCCAGAGGAAAGAACAAAGTACAGTAATTTTCATTCCAAAAAGAGAAGAAAACTCAAGATCTTACTGATTTATATCACTTTATGTAGAAAAAGCTATGGGGTTACAACTACCTTGTTGTTTAAGCCCTCATAGCAATGAAGTATTTAAAAACAAGAGAAAAACAAGTACTGCAACCAAGTAAATCTAAGGCAAATCCTCACAGCTGAGATGTAATCCACACAATACAGGAAACTTGCTTTTAGCTTGGCTATTCAAAATATCTTTGTTTGTTTGTTTGTTGTTTGTTTTAATGAAAGATAATAATGGCAAGGCTCTTTGAAGACCTAGGGGAAGGTTTTAAGTGTGGCCAAGGAATCTGCCCGTTCTAAAGCAAGAGTCAGAAGCACACTGAAAATTGATTCTTAATCAATTATTTTCTTAATATAAAGTTTGTGCAGCTTTGAGTCCTCAGCTCCAAGTGAACTAACAATGCTCAACAGCAGTTATTTAATGGAGCATTACAAAGAAACAGAAATGGAGAAATACATTAATTAGAAGTTAAATAAGTCAAAGTTCATATTCTAGTTTATATTTCAGTGTTGAATTTTGCATAGGATTTTCATTATTTTCATTTTGCTGCTTTTCTTATGGCCCTGGAAGGTCCTTGCTGCTTTTCTTATGGCCCTGGAAGTTTAAATTAGATTTAAGAAGATTTTCATTTTAGAAATTCTCCAACATGACATTTAGGGGATATTATGCATGTATGTTCTTTTCATAGTTATGTCTGTTTTATTCGTTTTTGATCATGTTTATGTAAAGTTTCCTATTTATAATTGTATTTCTTAGATGCCTACCCCTCAATTACTTTTATGGGGTGTTACCAGATTTCTTTTTAAAGATCATTTTCAAATAGAGATTTTAACTATCTATTTTTATAAGACATAATGTGATAACTGTCAGGACACTGCAGCCTGTGTCATGCAGGCAGCCTTCTATGAATTCAGAACAATCAACTTTGCATCTTACACCTGCAAACAACAAAAAGTGCCAGCAAAGCAGCATCACAGTCTATCTTGATAGTGTTTTCAAAGCAAGAAAATCAACAGTATGTTTCCATTTTGTAAGTCCTCTCTCAGCCCACTTCTGAATGTTCTCAACTCTTCTTTCTGGTGTAGATGCAAATTTGCCACGTGATAGCACGCCCATAAAAATACCTGAAAGAAAACAAGACAGGCGGCACAACAAACTGTGTAGGAGGTTAAGGACGTGTATTAGCATGGCCATTTTCTTTGTCAGCAGCAGCACAACCCACCCTTTCATTAACACTCTTTACCCCTATAGTTGGAGGACTTCTTCCTGTCTGATTTTGTTCTTTGCCATTTCAGTGTTGCTGCATGGGTCTTTGAGCAACCTTGTCTAGTGGAAGGTTCCCCAGTCCGTGGCAGGAGGGCTGGAACTAGATGATGATCTTTAAGGATCATCATCAACACAAGCCATTCCATGATTACTGTGTTTAGTTATTCATGGAAACACACATACACATTCAAGAACATTTCAATAACATGACTTCCAACATGAAGAAATTATTAAAGTAAATTCCAGAAATCTCATCGTATGAGAGACACATGGACAGAAAAGACAGAAGGTGGAAATTGATAAAGAAGAATTGCAGGGAGGACACCACGTTCGGAGACCTTAATGACTTCTTGGTGGATTGAGTAAGACAGATTTTGAAGGCTAAGACCAGAGAAAATACATCAGAAGTAGCAGACAGCCATGATCAAATACATGATTTTGGGAATGAGAAAGTACATCATTAGTTCTTTATGAAATCCTGTCTCACAATAAAAGCAAGATATCCTGCTAAAATGCCATTTATACTTTTTGCTGCTTAATTATTCTGCCAATTCTTAAAAGTAAAGCTAGCACTGTAATTCCTGTCAGTCAAAGATTTGCAATAAATAGAATAAAAAAGAAAAGGAAGGAAAGAAATTGAAGTTAAATCTGTAAGCAAGCTTTGCCATTTGTAATGCAGCCAGACTTTCTACTCTATTGCTTGTCATTGAACAAATCTGTACAAATCTGAAGTGAAAAAGCAACTAGAGTTTTACTGATATTTATTGAAGATATTTTTGTGCTACCTACACGGATACAGATTTCCAAAGATTTGTCAGCATTGAAATTATCTTGCAGATTACTACTAAATGAGTTGATATTTTACCATAGAAATATGCTTGCAAGGAGAAATAGTTCATTTGGATACCCTCTTTTGTTTCAGTTTATTAATGAAAACCTGTTTATTTCTTTACTCACATTTGGAAGTATCAGGGGAAATAACCCACAATGAGTAATTTATTTAATGAATTTTCCCAGTCTTTTCTCTGCTGCCCATGAATTGCCACAAATACATGAATTCTAAAAAGCACTCATGATTTGAAACTATTAGCATATTTCAACAGATTCTATGAATAATTCTTGCCATGTGTATCAGTAAAAAAATAGCATTACAAATTATAACTGGCATGTGTAAACAAGGGTGAATTAAAATGTATCAGGTAACTTTTTTAGCACTTGCAAAGTTGTTCCTAGTGAGTATTTATATCTTGACTAGTAGTGAAAAATATTAAATGCAGTCCATCTAACCTGAAACCAGCTCAGGTACTTCCCCAAGGATGTGACTGTCACAGAGCCAATGCCAACAAAGGCCGACAGCCCAAGTGTCCACAGAGAGGTCTGGGCAGGATTTCTGAACTTTATTACCTTGCCCTTGGCAGTCAGGCTAGCCAGGGCATGGCTAGTTCAGACAAACAAGGTGTACCCTTTGTCTGCACCAGTTCACATAAAGTCACTCTGGGCTGAATTTGAGCTCCAGAAACAAGGATGAAATGCCCTGACGTGCTCTGTCCCTGAAGGAGCTCTGGCTCGAAGACAAAGCATGCTTTTTGTGCTAGACTTATCTCTTAGGAATATTGAAAATTTTGCTATTACTGAAAATCATAAGCCTTCTTAGAAAGAAATCAAGAAGTGCAGGGAATATTTTTGTTGTTAATGCTGCTATTTACTCTTACACAGCCTGGGAAAAGCAGGGTAATGCAGCATCTGGAATATCCCTGAGGGAAGTATTCTGAAGAGTCACTTTCTTGAGCATGTTTTCTACACCTCTTGTTTAACTACTTCACATACTCATTTTCCAATCCTCATAGCCACATTAGTTAATGAATTAAAACAGTATCAGCATAAAAGAATATTATCAAGTTTGTACAGACAGTTATTAGCATATTTACCATGGCCAAATTGTTTCACTTGATTTATCTCTAAGTCAGAAACAGTTTCAGCAAATACATCAGCATTCCACCTCAACAAAAAGTATTTATTTCCTCCTTAGCAAAGAATCGAGTTGATAATATTCTGAATAATATATTATCTATCTCCATCCATCCATTCACCCAGAACTCAATTCTCTTAGGCTGAGAAATGTTTTAGGTTTAAATTTCTCTGTTTGCATTTCTCTAAGGGTAAAAAAAGATCTTTACAAAACACTGAGTCAAAAGGGCTTATTTCCATCCAGTATTGGGAAGGGATTTCTCATTCCCTTAAGTAGGCAAATTTGTATATATTAATTTACCACTTAGATCTGTGTCCCTTAAGCTCTTGTCTTCTTGCAGTTACTCCAGCACCTATTTCAGTTTTAATCCTACAACTTACATTTTGCCTGCTAGGCCTCCGACTGCTTTGCTTGTACAACATTCAATATTTTTCATATTCACATTCAGAATTTCTACTGCCCCTCAGTGCATACAAGGCTTTGGGTTTCATTTCACTAATGGGCCCTTTTTGAGAGGGTGATATTATTCAACTTTCAGCTTTGTCTATTGTAAGACATACGGTAAGGACACTGTTTCTTACCCTTCTCAGTATAAGTATATGCAGTGAAGGAGCTTTTTGTTTTTTTTGTTAAATGAACATAGTTTACTGTGTCTCTCATTGCTTTAGAGATTACACTTGATCCCTGAAAAGCAAATGCAGCAATCTGTGTAACAGCTGTATAAATCAGCAGACAAAAATAAAAGCGAGATGTAGGAAGGGAAAAAAAAAACAACCAAAAAAACCCAAAACCCATAGGGCAGTCAAGACCTCGAGGAAAAAAGTGAAAATAAAGGGGACAAAAGAGAGCCGCCTGAAGCAAAGGAAGCTGAATTGAACCTCCCTGCAAGGCGAGATAGTTGCTTTGCCAGAAACTGTGCCTGGTCCTCTGACTACCTTCAACATATTCTCCATTGTGCAAAGAGATTGCTCCTCCATTAGAAACACACTGAACTACAGTTCTTGCTCCGACTGGGAATATCCCTTGTGTTTTTAGAGACTTTTTCCATGGTGGTTGAAAATAAGTGTATGTGCAATGGCTTTGAAGGCTGAATTTTGAAAGGAGCAACACTTTTTATATGCAGGTAGGCTTGAAAACTTAAGACATAGCTTTAACCTAGCTTAGGTACACAGAGAGAGTCAGTGCTGCTTGAGTGCCTAAACTCCTCACATGACTGTAGGAGGGATTCCTCCCAGTTGCTGAAGAAGGCTAAACTGCAGATAACCACATGTAGAGGCACATGTAGAGACACAACTATTACTTTCTGTCTTTTCCTATTTTTTCTTCATGGCAGTCTGGCTTTTCTTTGTGCTTCATGTGTTGACACTGTTCTTTGGATGGCAAAAGTGTATGTGGGTGGCCGAGACAGCGTCAAGTTGGCCTTCTGTGGCCAGACCATGTGAAGGGCAGTATGTCCTGCTAAGCTGACTGTGTATGTAGCACAGGTAGGTGATGAGTCTCAGCTTGGGAACAGGCTTGGAACAGTCAGGCAGAATAGGCAGAGCCAGAAAGGCTCTGAACTTGCCCAGTCATGGGGGAGCTGGAGATGGAGAAGGGATCTTTGAGGATCTCCAGACTCTGTTTCTCTTGGATTATCCTTTCTTAGTGAAGGAGGAGAAGTGCCAGGGTCTAAGACTCAAAAAGTGAAAGAGAAAAGGATTCAGAAAGTTCACATTCTTAAAGTATGTGTGTATGCATAGACACATCTTTCAAAATTTCCAGAGGCAAGTGTATATAAATTCCTGTATTTTGATAAGAACCTTTCCTCGTAGAAGTGTGGCACATAAATTTAAAAATCTAGTTTTCTTTTGCTTTTCTGAAGCCAAATGAAAGCAAGCTAGGATGTAACCATGCTGAAAACAAAGAATTTACATCCAAGGAATGCATTAGTGACTACAGTTTTCATGTGATTGCAGTCATGAAGAGGAATAATGGACTGTGGCCCTATTGTAGTTTATTTCTGCAATAAATTACAGAAGCAGGTTTTCCATCTTTATTTGTTTCCTGGACACTGGTGTTCTTTAATTCTTTGGGAACATTTATAGATACAGCTATCAAGATGTTAAATATATCCACATTTACCAACATAATTTTGTAAAGCTTTATTTTTTATCTTTAAACAATAAAAATCTGATCATTTATGGAAATTCATGAAAATTTAGTTCTTGTAGAATGTGTGAGTCATGCTCCTGAGATGCTTATGAATAATATTGCTACTCTCTCATAGCTCTACTAAAATACTTTACTGTCTTCACTTGTGCTCAAGTAAATTGCAGCCAACCTCAAATTCTATAGTTTTAATATTTATCAGTCGTGTGTTTATTTTATTGTGACTTTTTGTTAAATCTCATTGTGCTTAACTTGTCAATTACTGTTGAAGCTCATCAAAGTCATCTAGTTCAGTTACTGCTCTTGTTGGATCAGGGACTCTTGTTGATAATGGTTAGATTCCCTGAACAGTTATTCATGCAGCGTTTTTTGGTTCTGAGAAAGAAAGTGCCTACTGACTGCAGACAGAATAGAGAAATTCTAAAATTCAGGAACTTTAAATAAAAAAAAAATCCCAACTATAACAAAAAAGAAACCTTAAAAAACTTAAAAAAAATAAAAAAGAAAGGACGCATATGCTAAATTTTAATGTGGTTATAAGTCTAGCAAACGCAGCACCTTAGCAGTGCTAAATGGTCTCTCTGGACTGTTAATTGTAGTTCTGGAGGCAGTTTGAGAGAACAGGACATTTCCAAAGCAATGGAAAAGTACCAGCCTCCTTCCAGGTTTAAAGAAAAAGGGAGATGTGACATTAGCAAATGAAGTGGACTTGATCTTTATTATTCTCAAAATAATGAACTTATTTGTATTGGCTTTCCATACCAAGACTACTGCCTCACTTCAGATGTGCCCTACTGAAATCTGAGGAACTATAATGTACAGTTAAAGTAAAGGCAAGTAGGAAAATATTCTAGGGAAAGAGACATTAATCCAAAACAATTTTAAACTAAGGAAAATAAATTAATTTTCACAAGTAGAAGCAATGAAACATTTCTTCTGACTGTCTAAACAATCACTATGAATTTATGAGACACAAAAGGGAAAAGCTTTCTTTGTGAAACCTCCAAAGTCTGATCATGCACTAACTTGTGTGTGAGAAGCTAGAGGATCTTGTGCACTCATACAAATATGCAAAGCAAGCACTGGCATCTTTCACTTGCCTTTTCTATTAACAAATGCTCAGAAGCTGAGTCTGGGAGGTCTTTGAAGATTCAATCTGTCCAAGCAGCAAACAAGTAAGAAGTGTGACATTAATTTCTAAGAACATGAAAAGCTTCCCTCTGCCTCATCCCTTTCTGAGATATGAAGAAAAGACTTTCAAGGCTTTAAAATGGATATGTTTAAAATGTCAGGGAAACTGGACTGTTGGATCTGTTGTATATTGCAGTCCAATAGGAGTATAGAGTTATTTATGCATAAAGGAATGTAATCAGAGGAGTGTCCTTTTATGTGTTTGCATATGTACATAGAATGGAACTCTTAGAAACTTACAGTGTCACACACAGGATGGGTCAGGTTGGAAGGGACCACATTGGCCCATTCAGTCCAACCTCCCTGCTCAAGCAGGGCCACCCCAGAGAACATGGCACAGGATTGAGACCAGATGGTTCTGGAATATCTGGAGATCCCACAGCTTCTCTGGACAATCTATTCCACTGTGTGGTCACCTGCACAGTAAAGAAGTTCTTCCTCATGTTCAGGGTGAACTTCCCGTGCATCAGTTTCTGCCCATTGCCTCTTGTCCTGGGCACCACTGAGCAGAGCCTGGCTCCATCCTCCTGGCACCTCCCTTCAGGTACTCACAGACATTGATGAGGTCCCCTCTCAGTGCCTCTTCTCGAGGCTGAACAGGCCCAGCTCCCTCAGCCTTTCCTCACAAGAGAGATGCTCCAGTGCCTCAGTCATCTTTGTTCCCCTCCACTGGAACCACTCCAGGAGCTCCATGTCTGTCCTGTCCTGAGGAGCCCAGGACTGGACTCAGCACTCCAGATGTGCCTCACCAGGGCTGGGCAGAGGGGCAGGATCACCTCCCTTGACCTGTTGGCAATTCGCTTCCTAATGCACTCCAGAGTACCATTTTCCTTGCTAGCTCCTTTCATTCTCTCTCCTCTAGTTTCTCAGTCTTTGAAATAGCCTCACATCTCAGCTGTCCTTCGAGAGGTCTGTCTGCTTTTCCCATAAAAATATATCAACAAAAGCTTTCTTTCTGCTGTCCTTCAAACCTTCCTCTTTTGCCCAAAGCAAAGAAGCAAGGGTACAACATGTGATCCAGCACATCAAACTGTACAACTGTCTTCACAAAAGCCTCTCAATAATGATAATCCTTTTACTATTTAAAACTTAAAATTAAGGATAAACCATTGCAAAAGGTGTATATGTATATATATATATATATATACACACATATAGTGTAGTTGTGTGTGGAATTAGGTAAAATATTCATGTATTTCATCTTTTTTTGGTAAACATCAGTTTTGTTTCTCCTCTGGGCTTTCTCAGACACCACAGAGGCATCCTGACTCACACTATTTGTACATCTACTTTCTAATGCAAATAGTTCAGCAATGAGCTCAGCCTCTCTGCTAAGCCTATGGGGAGGAAGGATTGGCTGGTAAAAAGGAAGCATAGTTTGAATCATAACTCTCCATTTTGCTCAATAAAACGTCACAGGATATGAGGCTGAAAAATGAACAGCCCTTTCTTTGTGTAGTGAGCATAAAAGGTTGTACAAACAGGAGTCATCTGTTTCCCATTTCTCACCCTTTCACCACAACATGGGGCTCTGACTTGTTGCATATCTTTAAAGCAAGTTTCTGGAATCAAGCTGTACACATGTAAGCTAAGACACTCAAAACGCAGGACTGTTCCTCTGATGAGAACTTTTGCTGGCCCTTTCTTCCCCCTCTCCCACCAGAAGTCCTGCATGAGCAAGTGAATACCCTCTGCTAGTGTCCCATGTCACTTCTGATCTCAGTCCCCACTCACCACCAGCCAGGCACCCAGCTAAGGGATCAGCATCCCTGCAGGTGTCTCTGATTGCCTGGCTGCCATTGCCAAGCATGTTTAGGAAACTGCTTCCAGGTACCTGCCTTCTGACAGCTAATTCTCACCAGCTGCATTATGTCTCACCACTAATCTACTGTTTGATCTGTTTATTTGTCCATTTGCTGACTCATTTCCCTTCCCATTGTACCTGATGGATTAAATAGCTAACTCTTTCACTGATATGCTCTAGCCACGACTTATCTGCTGGATCCATACACTGCTGTTTGCTTTTCTGTTCCTCTAGGTAGCTGACTTACATGGTAACTGATTCCCTTCCTTATAAACAGACACTGCTGCTGAATCTGCTTCCTTAGCTAATAATTTCATATTAATCTGCTAGATTCCTTCTGTCATCTGCTAAACTGTGCTTTTGACTCCTTGGGTCCTTCCCTGTATACTCATGGCCCTGTACATTTGCTCTCATCATCTCTTTAGCAGTATTCCTCTCCATATACTCTTTCTTCTTCTTGGTACTTCCTTTCTCATACTTTCTTTCATGTCATTTGTCATTCATACTGTCCTTCCATTTTGTCTCTTTGATTGCCACATCACACTCTTGACTACCCTTTTGACACCCAAAGCAGTCCTTTCCTTCCTTCATCATTCCATTATTTGTCAGCATGGTATATAAAGTTAATGTAATTACAGAAATTATCCTTGTAATTACACTTCAAATGTGGTTTTTCTGATACTTGTAATTGTCATGAATCCACAGGTTGGAAAGTCTGCAATCTGACCAGCAGTAGCTGTACAGTACAGCTTAATTATTGAACCTGGAGTGGTACAGCATTTGTATGAAGCAGAAGATCTGGAGGATAATATAATAACTCAAAAAAAGTACATGACTCCCTAGTAATAATACAAAGAAAAGCAAAGCAAAAGCTAATTACCAGAGCTGATGAATAGATAATTTTAAACTTGTTAAAGTACCCTGAAGCACTCAGGCTGCAAAACAAGCAGCTTTTCCTTTTGCAATAAAGTAGAAAATTGAAAGCAGTTATATTTTTCCTGTCCCTCTTGTTTTTAAAAAATTCGTATTTTCTTTCATTTCTGAATGTAAATAAGGGACTAATCAAGTTTATACCTCTCTTTCCAACCTCTGAGTAATTTTGCAAAGTGCCTACAAGTTTTAAAAGTTACCCAGAGGAAAAATAAAGTTGGTGATCTTCCTACTTGTAACCTTTGACAAAACGGTAGACAAGTTTCAAAGTCAGGAAATCCAAGGTCCAACAGATTCTGAAGAAAACAAAATTCTTGGTAAATTGGTATTATTTAAAATAAATTCACCATCTTTAAAAAAAAAAAAAAAGAAAGAAAATGCCAAAAGAATATGAAGGTTTTTAGAAATTACTGGTGCCTTTTATTTTTTTTTAAATTCTTAACTGCAATGCAGTATGGAGAAAACTGAAGTCAAACACCCTTTCAAAATCTAAAAATATTGAGTAACCTACACCAGAGTCAGTGAAATTTTAATGTTGGAGGTTTTAAGAGACAAGATTTCCTTTTTTTTTTCCTGGTGGTAAGCCAGCTTATGAAATCTCAACAACCTTTCCACCATACATTCTTTATCCAGCTCTAGTGATGCATAAGCACTGCAGGTCATCCTTTCTGCCTTCTATTACACCAGTGCAAACTTACCTTAGCTGAAACAAAATTTCTATTTTTCTTGCAAAAATAAATGTACTTGTTATTACTTAACTTCCTATGCAGATTTGAAATTTTCAATTTTCTCTATTTTGTGAATTTGAATTTCTGAACTGAAAACAAAATTAAAAGAGTTGAAGATGTCCTGGTTAGTATTTATTTTCAGTTTGGTTGCTTTATGAACAAATAAATGAGGCATTAAAGTGGTGGGACTGTTAGTTAAATCACTCCCTGTCTTTTGGAATTCAGTATTTTTTTTCTCTCAGTCCATATCCTTTTTTCTTGACAACTCTAATTTATTTTAATGATAATTTTTACTGGATGCCCCAGCTACAAACACTTTCAGGAAAAATGGTTTCGATTTTTTCTTCCTAATTATTTTCAAGACTGATAGGTATGGTTGATAGCTGAGAGGAGCTGAAGTTCCAGGGAACCAATATTTTTCCACAGAATCAATAGCTTTTTAACAGAGCCCTAGTATTGCTCTTTCATTTATAACATATTGGCAAATCACAGAATAAGCTGAGCTGGAAGGCTCCCAAAAGGATCATCGAGCCCAGCTTCTGGCCCTGCACCATCCCCAAGGATCACACCACACCTTCGAGTGAGTTAGCAGCTCCTCCCAGACACTTTTCTGTCTGTGAAGATCAGCATCTCCAAATATCTTGTCATTCTTCTTTTGGGCTTTTTGCATTTTTAAAAAAGCCCACTCTTAAATAACAAAGAAAACATGGAAAGATTCTAGGAAAACACTTTATTTTATTTCCCACTCAGTTTCAGAGTGCCTAATGAGGGCCTGGGAAAACACATAAATATCTGGTTTGGTGCTGATTTTAGGTGTGAAAGTAAATTGAAGAAAAGCTGTTGTCATGTGAAGATATCCAGCGGAGCAGCCATTAGTACAGATAAGAAAGTCTATTTTTACAAAAGGGTAAACAAAAAAAAGTGTGATTGAAATAGAAATAACAATATCTGAGCCATAATTAGTGAGATAAAATTAATTCTTATAATACATTTATGTATATATGTATTGCAACCTGGTCCAAGATGCCTCACTCCAGGACACCAGATCCTGATTCACTTACACTAGATCCATACCAAGTATGGAGCATTTCCTGATTTGTGCTTGGGGAGAGAGACTGAAAACTCCCACTTTAAACAGAGAACCTGTGGATAACAAGCCAGTTCTACAAAGCAAGCTGAGGACTTTTAGTGATGGAGCATATCATAGGTAAACCATAGAAGCTAACCTAGAGTCCTACTGTCTGTAATCCATCACTTACAGGGTGCAGTGCAGTGTTTTGGAAAGGGTGATCCAGGTGGTGGGGGTTGGAGCTGAACATGGATTCATTGTGCCTCAGAGCAGAAAAGGTGCCTGTGCATGCTCAAACAGGACTGTGGGTAGAAGTGGAAAAGGCACTATTATTGTAGCAATCAGAACATTGCAGTCAGTGGTATACTGTGTACCCTGTGAAGTCTACCCTTTGGAAAACCAGTAAATAGGAGCATGTCTAGAGATTACCCAGAAGAGGTTTTACAAGCAGTTTTCTGGTTTGGAAGATGTGTCTTCCAGCTGGATGCTAAGGAAGTTTTATGTATTTAGCTTAATACGCAGATGGTTAAGTGAAAAATTTGATCTAATTCACTCAGAACTCTTAAATCAAGATAGGATATCTTCTCAAAAAAATCATTGATTTTCTTCATCCAAATCATATGAGCTCAGTGGAAGAACTACTTGGGGAAATTTTGTGTCCTTTGTTATAAAGAACAGACATAAAAGGAAAGTATAGAAGGGAACAGGCCATTTTTGCACCATTTACTAGCATCATGTTATGTCTACATTTAGTATTACTGTCAAAGCAGATATGCCAGCCTCCTGCATTCCTGAAGTCTCTACCACCTTGCATACTGGCCCCTCTCTGACTTTCTCATGCTTCTCTAGAAAAGAACCTTCACTGATGCTTTGGACTGGGATTGTCAGGGATGTGAGTAGCATCTGCATGTAGAGCTGCACAGTGTCTCAGCACTTCTCTCGGCCAGGGGAGCATGGACAGACAGAGGTGTGCTGTCAGGGATGCCTGTGGCTGAGCTGTAATAGCTGCTATCAATGACTTTGAGATCTGAAGATAAATGCTTCAGAAAAGCTAGACATTATTACAGTTTTAGCTCAGTGAAGAAATGTGCATTGTCAAACGGTGATGGTGTGATTGTAATTGGTCTGTAATGTAAACACTCGCTCCAGTGAACACACACATCCTCCAAATGCCTGTTTCCTTCATTCTACAGTTGGCTGGCATGCTTGTAGATAGCCGTGCAGCAAAACACACTTTTTTCCAAGTATTGTAAATTCTCAACATAGGTTAGGAAAAAAACCCCAAGAACTAAAGTTTTAATTCTATTACTGTCTTTTAAAGCATCTTCCTTGCTAAATTATTCTGACCTCTGAGCACAGCCATCACATTTTTCCTTCTAGTCATTACTGGAAACAGTTCATGTTTCCAGTTGTATTGTGTTGATTTTGGCTGTGATAGAGTTAATTTTCCTCATAATATCTGGAATGGGGCTGTGTTTTGGATTTGTGCTGAAGGCAGTGTTGATAACAGGGATGTTTTAGCTACTGCTGAGCAGCACTTACACAGAGCCAAGGCCTTTCCTTTCTCACACCATGCCAGCAGTGAGTGGGCTGGGGGTGCACAAGGAGATGGGGAAGGGACACAGCCAGGACAGCTGATCCCAGCTGTCCAAACAATAAGACATCATGCTCAGCATATAAAACTATGGAAAAAAGGAGGAAGGTAGGGACATTTACAGTGATGGTGTTAGTCTTCCCAAGTAATTGTTATGCACAACTGTCTCCTGCTTTCTTGGAGATGGATGAACATCTGCCTGCAGATGGGAAGCGGTGAATGAATACCTTGTTTCCCACTGTTTGTGTGTGCAAATTGTCAAACTATCTTAAGTCATGAGTTTTCTCACTTTTAATATTCCAATTCTCTTTCCAGTTCTGCTTGTGAGGGACTGAAATAGTGTGGTTCTTAGTTACTGGCTGGGGTTAAACCATGACATGTATAGAGGTGAGTATTTTTCCTTTTGATTTTTGAGTTTTAAGTAGGAAAATTATTCTTTTTTTTTTTTTTTACCCCCTTGGGTCTTTGCTGCCTTGCAATCCTATATGCAGCGTTACAGTTCTTGAAAGGATAGATTTTCTCATGAAAGAAAATCTTTAGAACATGATTTTCAAAAACACCTAGCATTTACTTAAGTCTGCCTCCTCTGATGTTTATATCAGAGAAGCTTTTTTCTATTGATAAAAACAGGTAAATATTCCTCCCCTTGGTTTTATTTTGAATGTGCTTGTTCAGTACCACTATCTTGCAATTTTTTTTCTTTTTTCTTTTCAGTCTACATAACCTGGAACAAAGGAAAACACCTGGTAATGAAATAATCAAATACTGTATTCTCATTTGTTGCATCTCTAAGTATCAAGACATTCTGAGCATATTCAAGCCCAAGCACACTTGTTACTTGCAAAGCTGAGCTCCACTAATGACTTCAGGAGTGAGATGCTGTTGTTTCATCTGGTGTGTCATACAGAAAAATGCCAGTCACAGCCATACTACAACATCAGGCTGCTTGCACACGGCCAAAAAGAGATGATGATTGCTTGTGAATCATCCTTCCAAGGAGGGCCCATGTTTGCCTGTAGCAGAAGTTGCCACGTCGACTTGCACTTATTTTGGGACAGCCAAGAAAACTGCTGTTAGCACACCCTCCTACCACATTCAAACCCAAGGAGATATTATATCCAGTGCATATTTCACAAAGTGTATGTCCAAAGGAACATAACCCAAATAATTTTTACAAAGCTTCCATGTGTCACAACAGCAGCCTCAGAAGGGGTATCCCTATATCTCTTTTTAATAGGGTAAGGCATTCCACAAATATCCAAGGGTGTCACTGGAACTGTATCTGTAGCTTACAGATACAGCTGCAGAGAGACATCCAGTTGGGCCAGATACAGCATCCATCTGCAGAAAATGACACTTTTCTGCAGAGAAACACACACCTTCCCATGTCTGTTCTGATTGTTCTAGGAGAATTCTTACTCAGGTGTGACCGGTCTTTTGCAGGTGCTCCTGAGACAGATGGAGGCAGATGAGTAATGATCACAAGCTGAATAGGCATTGCTCTTTTTAACTGTGGCAGGAGCTTCACGCCAAATCCATTACCACACTGCTGCACGTGCAGTGAGCTGGACAAGGCCCTGACTGTAGCTGATCAGTAAACACTCGAGCCACGAGTGTTATCGTGGATGCCCAGAAGCAGAAGGTGAGGAAGTGTGACCATTGCTGTGGGTGAACAGATATAGTGGAGAGAAGCCTGGTGGAGTGTGAATTTCTCTGTAGCCTTTCTGGGTCATGATTTTTGTGGCCTGTGGGTTTGTGGCATCCCTCAGCACTAGAAAAAGCATAGATGTGAGCAGGTCCTTCTAGAGCTTTTATGGGCTGGTGCAAGAGGGCATTGCAGTGTCTTAGGGTAGACCTTCAAATATTCTCAAATACTTGTGTAATGTATTCTTCTCAAGTACTTGTGTAATATATCAACTGGCTTTTTGACTCTGCTAAAGCTGTGGAAAAAGATTTTTACATGTGTATAACATTTACTCCAATCCTAAATCTCACTGTGGTGATATGTCTCCTTCCGGAATACCACACCTGAAGTAAGCCATAAAATAATGTGTTTAATAATCTTATGAGTAACATTATGACCCCACACAATTTAGGAATAATCCTCAAGAAGGTGGTGTTGGGAGTCAGGGGGCACTATTACATTGGTTTCTAATAACTTGGGAATTCATTTTGTAAAACAAGAAGAAACAGTAAAGCAAAGGGCCAGGACCACAAGTTGTAGCTTGGAAGACTCAGTCTGGATAGAAGAAAATCACTCTTAGAAAAATGCCCTGCTTTTAACCAGGTCGACAGTGAAGCCATAGACTCTGCATCAGTGGGTGTTTTCACACACAGCTAGGTAAATTGTATGTGGCTTGAGCACCTGAGAGCTTAGAATTTCTTCTCAAAGGTCTGACTAGATGAGCTCCAGTGGTCTCTTACAAGTCCTAGAATCTCTTGTAATTTTGAAAAGGCCATGCAAAAATGTACCATTAATTCACTTAATCTGAAATATTATGAATTAATTTACTGTTAATTTGTGGTTCATCTTTGCTGACAGTTAATGAAAACCACATAATACTGAACATCCCCAAAACTTTGGACTTAGTGCCTGTTTCTATGAAAGGTCTATGAGGAATCTGCGACACATATTTTATTGCAAATGCAGTCTTGTTCTTATCTCTTCATGTTTCTAGATTCCTCAAAATATTCAGCTGCATATGGCCCATCTTTTTTCTTTCTACACCTGTAATTTATTGAACAATCTGAGGAAGTATTCAGAAAAGAGATAGAAAGCACCATGTCACCTTTCCCTCTGAACAGCTTTGAATTACTTTCCTGTAATCATTACTGTGGATTAATGCCATCAAAGAGCAGTTCTGCAGGAGATAAAATGAACAGCCTCTGATAAATTTATCATTATAGCAAATCACACCAAGCAGGATTTCTTTCCTCAGCTTGAAGAATGTACAAATGATTTTTTTTTTCCTTTAAATTTTAAAGGTTTCCCTAGCAGACAAGGGCAACCTGAAAGTCAGTATGAAAATCCTGAAGGCATGCTATTCTGGCCGTGCTGGAGGAAACGTAATGAAATATGTCTGCTTAAAATTTGTAGTACTACACTGTATCATCGTGTTGAAAAGGAACTCATATAAGTTTAACCTTCTTTAATGAAAAGTTTATTGCCTAAATGATGATACATTTGGGAGCAGAGGCCACTAGGGAATTATGTATAATTTCTTGGTTTTATTTTCCTTTATCCTAAGTCATCATCGCTTGCATTAAGTAGGATTTAGCAGGCTTCCTGGTTGCACTGTGAAAAAAACCAGAAACACAGCCAGGGTCACCAGGTTTCTCCGCAGAGTAAAATCTGCTGCGCATGCTTCTCTGTCTTTTATCTCTCACCCACTCGTTCCTTCAGCCATTAAACATTAACAACTATTGAGTGAGTCAGAAGAAGGGCAGGAGGCACTTCTGGAAGAAGTTCAAGTACTCTATTGATGAGAGCAGTACTAGCACCTGAACAGCACAGAAGATATGCTAAGCTGCATACTAAGTCATATTTCTCATTTTGCAAAAAAGAGGAAAAAGAATATCGATGCTGAATAAAGGAGGAGGAGTGATAATTTAGGCTGAGATAAAAGTACAGTGCAATCAATGGGATTGCACTATTAAACGCCATGGATCTAACATGTAGTACTGTAAAAACAAAAAGGAGTTATTATAGGACTGAAATCTGAATTGAAAAAGAGCACCTGAAACAGCGTTTGTACCTGCTTTTTGCAGTCTCAGTTATATGATGTTGGTGACTGTGGAGAAGTTGACCTGAACCCCAAGGGGCCTTCTGCAGCTCAGACTCCAGCTTTCCCACATACAGCTACAGAAACACACACCAGCTTCCCTTGCCACCATCTCCCTATGCTCCACCCTCTTTCTATGTGACTCTTCTTTTTTTCCTGGTATGATAGACAGGTACATAGCACACAGTAAAGTTCCTTAATCTATATGGCTGCTAAGTGATAAAATTATTATTACAACACATGTACAACATTATTACAACACAGTCCTTTATGCTGTGTTGGTGTATATTACCCTTAAAAAGGCAGTAATGTTACAGCATGTAACACCCTATTATAGAATCATTGTTCTGCATTTTTGTTCCAGGCTTCATTTTTCAGTGAAGTACAACTCAGAATAATTTCCTTTAGATCTGACATTGGTTCAGTTTCATCCCTTTCTTTGACATAATTGAATTGGATAATTCTGTCAAAAATCTCCTAGCCATTTTTGATCTATCCTCAAACATAGCGAATCAAAGCAAGCTTCATTGGTTTAAGAGAAGTAACCTAATAACTTCAAATTTTGTGATTAGACCACTCAAATTTCTGTCATATTTGGTTGGTAGGTATATTGTCTTCAAAGAGTGTATGTAGTTTTTACACATTAGAAGATAGCTGAGTTGCAAGGAACTGAGGAAAATATTCTGTGTGCCCTCTTGTTGTTGCAGTCCTTGTACTTTCAGGAGGGGCCCTGGGAAGAAATGGGGCTGGAGAAGGGATCTTGGTGTATTACAAGACAGAGTTCTAAATCCTGGCTTTAGCATCAACTCAGTATACAGCTGAGAACAAATTATTTTACCCCTTGGACTTCATTCCCCCTCTGTAAAATGTGGTTAATAGTATTTACAAGCCTTGCCTGACCCTTTCACAGGAATCATGGGGATGTTAATGAAAAAATATATAGCAAGACACCATAGGGTGAACAACTAAGACATTGTAATAGCGATATCAGAATATACCTGAAAAGAAGCACACCAGTTTCCACAGTAGAGTATGTCTTTGCAAAAATCACATTTTCTTGTTTCATCATTTCTATTCATGGACCCTGAAAGCATAAGAGTAAAGAGGTGAAAGCAGACAGGGAGTTTTCTGCTCCAATTCTGATTCCAGCTTGTCTCTCTTCCTCAAGTCAGAGTTTTGGTTTAGATGACCATGGAAAAGTCTGAAACTGCTTTCTACTTTTGTTGTGTTTGTTGCCCAACAATGTGAGGCAAAGAAATCTAACAGGGTAAAAAGGGTTTTTCGGTTACTGTGTTTGATTTAATTAATTTTCAGTTTATCTTTGCTTAGCTAATATCTTGGCATATTAATATCCTTATCTCATGAAAAATGGTGCAAATGGGGGTGGGCTTAGAAAGTCAAGGAGGTTCAACTTTGCATGTTACTAGTTTCCTTAAAGAATGAGAAATGTATGTTTTGCATGTATGTGTACTCAAAGATTTGACTTTTTTTTTTTTTTTTTTAATACAAGAAACAAAACAGTGTGAGGTCCTTATTCCTACCTAACTCTATCCTTGCAGGTATTTTCTTCAGTAGTTATACCAAGTCTCAGTGTTGTTGCTGGCTTCTGCTTTGTTTTCATGTCCCTCTGTTTTTTTCTGGATTTGATTTCCTTTCTGTCTGTGCCCTTGAAGTTTTTCTCCTTCCTGTGACCTAGTCCTTGACATTGACACTTGTCATGGTTTAGGAGCAGCACTCCCTACTTTAGTGCCCCCACACACAAACTTGTTTTGCCTCTCCCTTCTGGCAGGAGACACAAAAGGCAGAAATTACAAATTGAGATTAAAACAATTTACTGCAAACAGCAAAGCGATTCGAAAATGAACAATAACAGCAACAATGCTAATGACATCAGTGTATAAAAGAGATGTTGTTTTGCAGGCAGAATGCTCACTGAGCTGAACCTCAGCGTGTGACCCCTGTGGTGTGGCCCCAGAGACAATGAACCAAATGGCACTCGGACCCTCCATGCCCACGTTGTACTTTCCCATGGCAATCCATGCCTAATTCCTTCTCAGAAGTCAGGTCTCCTTACTTCTGCCTCCCAGCCACAATGTGTGTTATAGAAAAGCAACCCAGGTGTGCCCACAAGGCTTCAGGCTCCCACCCCACCATGGCTACTGAGAAAAAAAACTAGCTTTGTCCTGGCTGAAAACTGGGACAACACTGAAACCTAAAAGGGCCTTTGGCAGACTGTTACTCAAGTAGTTCAGGAAATTCTGGGAGGGGTGTTTGGCAGCAGAAGAGTTTGCAGTGTAGAAGACCGGTGACTCAGGGAACAAATCTTGGTCCAGTTGGTGTCATGAAATTTTTAAAGAGAATTTATCTTGCTTATGGACGCTTGTCTGTCACAATATAATGTATCTCATGAAATCAGGATAAGGCTGCTCTCTGTGCCATGCCCTGATCTGCTATAGTGTTTTCAAATCCAACTTCTTTTATTAATGCTTTTTTCCTCATTATTTTCATTATATAGAAAATTAAATGAAGGCATGCAAAACTAAAAATGAACCATTTTCCTGTTAAGGGATGTATATTGTGGACATATAGAGGAGAGTATAAAAAAGCTTTTTGGACAGGTCATTGTATAGCGAGAACTTGGCTCAGATAACTGTATCAACATTCTGTTCAGTATGAGGCACAACTCCAGGTGAGCCTGGGTCATATTTTTTGGTTATATCAGGCTTTTTAACAGGTCAGAAAAACCTCAGGAGTTTCATCTACACTGAAACAACATTCCCTTCATGATTACACAGTGAGCTATTTATGACATATCACAGTTTGAAGGTTAATAATACAAATAGCAGAAGGAAAAAGATGAAAGGAAACTTTCTGTATGTTGCTTTGTACAAGAGACAGTGGTCTGATGTAGGTGAAGTATTAAGAATGGAGTACTGAGTTCCTTATAATGCTTTTACAGAAGTTTTTGTGATAATGGAACGAAATGATCCTGAATGGTCTTTATCTTCTGGGGCTTCCTGAGGAAGTTAATGATTCACAGAGCACTGGAAGTTTCTCTGTTGTGGGCTGCTTGAGCACCTGCTTCTAACTGTCAGGACAGGCCAGCTGTCATATTTTATACGTGTCCTTAGAATATAGATATGCATTAGTCATTGCAAGAAGCTGCCATTTCAAGTGTGGGAGCAACTAGTTTCAGGTTTGATTTGTGAGGAGTCTTTCCCATTCTCATACAAGCTTTCAGCCACTGCCTTAATGATGGGCTTTGTTCAGAAAAGCATAAGGTGAGAGTGTGTTTTTTGCAGGTTCAATATGAAAGATAAAGAAATAGTGCAATTGTTCTTCATCCACCCACAGGTTACCAACAAACTGTCTCAAAATCAGGTTGAGTCTCAGACGAGTTTGTGGTCATTTGTCATGTGTGTTTGTACCGAGTATTAGCCTCATCTCCCATTTTTAGAGTTGTTTTTCTTTTCTCTGTCTCAGAAATAGAAACACTTCTATTTTCTGTTCTTAGGGGACAATGTAGGAGGAAGATTTGGTTATTTTCTCACTGAATTGCATTCCACAGAGGGGAGAGGAAAACCAAAAGAGACACAGAGAAATACCTTTTCAGTTGAAGCAGTGCAATTTGGCTTTTGGTTACATGGCTCTAAACAATTTTGGACCACATGTCCATTTGGATGTGAATGGCTATAGGTAGACCCCCAAACAGTTCAGAGGGTAGCAGTTCAAGGGCAGCTGGAAGGAAAGGAGAGCTTCCAGATCCTCCTTTGCTGTTGGAAGTCACTGACTTGGATGGCATTTTGCTGCCTTCATCTGGGAACCAGCATGTGTTTCACAGTGCTCCTGATCTCATTGGTGTGCATGTTAGTTCTTTCACATTTCTTTGAGGTTTATTGTCTTCTGCCTTTTTTTTTTCTTCTGTCAAGTTTGGCCTTTAAGCTTGTTTAAATACAAACCTGAATGCTAGCAAAATCTGCACTCTGCTCCCAGATTACTCTTTTTCTGTGGCCTTACAACAAGTAACTGTCTTCACATCATTAATGTCCCCTCCTGTCATGGTGTTGTGCAGGCACCTGGGACCACAGTGATGGAGCCTGTGTCTATTCCACTGCCCAGCCAGGAAGCACCAGGATCCTCCCTGGGATTTGGGTGGTCGTGGATGTGGGTCCATGGAGGGGTCTGCCTCAGTGGGGCCCATGGCTGGGCAGGGCAGGGCTGTGGGCATCTCAAGGCTGGCCATGGTGTGACATTGTGGGAGGGAGAGAGACAGAGTCCTGGGCCAAGGGCAGGTGGGGAGAGGCTGTGAGTGCTGGTGGGGCACGTAAGTGCCCGGGCACCACTGGAAAAGATGCAGCAATAATGTATAAAGGGCTTGCACAAACTGACTGGGCTGTGACTGTGGTTGTGGTCCTACAGCTTGAGCAATATGGTTCCAGTGATAGAGATTCTGCCAGGAGTCCTGGGGTTTGAGCTAGCAGATCCAGAAGCTGTGCCTGGCCAGGGAAGAGGAGGAAAAGTTGTTTGGGTTGATCCCCCACTGCTGTCATCCCAGTCCGTGTGCACAATTAGCACCACGTCTGGCCCCACTCAAGGGCTAGGGAAGGGGTCAGGGGGGTTCTGCCTGCTCTCCTGGAGGTAAATCTGTTCTTTGCTCCCACCTTTTGTGTGTGAATGATGCGGCACTGTTTGCCCAATGAGAACAAATATTTTGCCAGTGAGCCACAAAGTTGCTTCTCCAGTGTTTACAATTTTTTTTTTTGCAGGAGTGCTTTAGTCACAGGGCAGCTTACTATGAACAAACAGTCTGTAAGTGCTGCCATGGATAATGTTGTGAGGTGCACTCCTGGATGCAGAAAACAGAAAACTCCAGAAAACACTCATTTTACTAGTAACACAAAATAGACCTTGTACTGGCAAGCGTGTCTGTGTGGAAATTACTTGTACCCAAACAGGACTTGCCTCCAGTTATTATGATTCAGACCTCCAAGACAGAAGCAGAAATAATGCCACACTGTTTAAGTATATAATTATCAGTCTTTAATTATGAATAACAAATAGCCACTGCGGCTGCTTTAAGAACAAATCACGGCCTAAATTTTTCTTCACAATGCATTTGTAAAAAAGGAAAAAAATAAATAATGAAGGCATTCTAAACTGATTATGCATTATTGGGAAGCAAAAAACATGCTTACTTCATGTCAATAGGGTTTTCACAATGAACAACATGAATGGCAATCCACCTGGTGGATTTTCCGTGGGCCTGTGCCACTGGAGGGGCTAGGACTCTTCATTCACTATAAAGTTAAGCACAGGTGAAAGCTTTTGAAGGCTTGGAAAGAACTAAAATTCACAGGCACTGCATCAAAATACGTGAATAAGACACAACATAGTAGTTATTGTGGTAATGTGGTCTAGTGAGCTGGAGGGAAGAAAAGAAATAATTCAAGGAGGATTGATTTATTAATATTTTGCCTTTCTGCAGTTTGACACCTTACCGTTTTCCTCAATTCTTTCCCTCTTTCTTGTTATTTTTTTCTTTTTGCCCTTCAACATATGCAATATGAAGCTTTTCACCCCTCAGCAGAAGTATTGAGGAACTGGATTACTGTTTTGTTCATGGTTGGGGGATCCTTGGTGTGGGATCCAGACAGCACTAAATGGTTGTGGGGTCACAACAGCTGTTGAGCAATACCAGGACATCTTTCGAGGAGCCACAATTTTAGGGAGTACTGAGACACAAGTCCAAGTCAAAGAGGCCAAGGCTATTCCCCCTAATCTCTGACATTGACCAGTATCAGATGTTCCAGAATGCTTTAACAAGATGTCCATGATGAAAGGATAGCTTACCTATGGGGAAACTAACAGAACCTATAGTGACTAATGTCGTGACCTAGATAGTTTATAATGATCCTGTTTAATTAAACTTTTTAAAGGGTTGATGTTTTTCTATTTCTGCAAAGGTCTAGGAATCAGGCATGAGGAGATTTCCTGCCTGAGTCTGAACTGTAACTCAAGCCACTGCTATTAAATGTTATTGGGCACCCTCCTGTTCTTATAACACAGTTTTTTCTTTTCATTTTTCTACTAAAAAATATATTCAGGTTGTGTTTCATAGGCCGAAAATCTTTATTATTTGAGGTTTTTTTCTATGATTTTGATTGCTGATAATGTCTCCACAAATCATGGAAGATTGCACTATTTGGGAGAAATAATGCACAAATATTCAGCAGCAATTGTATAAATATTTTTTCCTTTGAAATAACCTGAATCTATCAGACAAAAAGCATAATACAGATGCAACATGCCTTTGATACTGGCTAGTTGAACTCCTCAGAAGATGCTTGTATGGATATGTATGAAGGATAATGAGTTTATTGAGTATCAGGATCTTCTGTAAAATACTGGAAAGGAGGCACATACAACTGACCTTGTCTTTTACTGGTAGGCTACAAACATTTTATTTTTATTAGCTTGTTAAGACACCAGGACTCAGCTAAGTGGTTTTATAGTTAAATGGAGAAAGTTTAGTATATTAATATCCCACTTGTCCACACTAAATTAATGGCCTGGAGACTGTGAAAGCTTTATGATAGATCTGGGCTGTACAATGCAATTTAAAGCTCCCTTTTCTTCAATCTTTGGTGTGGGCGCCTTGGCTTTCAAAGTGACTGAGGAGCCCGAAGCACCCAGAACACATAAACCCCTGAGTGAGGAGGATTTATTGTGGTTAGGTAACATATGGCTATGCTGAAATGTGTGATCCTGAAGAACATGGGAAGAGAAGAGTGGTATTAAAGCAAATTTGCACAGTCCTGCAGCCACTGAAAAACAGCTGTACCAGCACTTCCATGAAAATTCACATTTCCAGCCCACATTTATCTTGGATTTGTTTCTTCATGTTCTGCTGCCAGGCAAGTATATCACTGTGAGTTTTGTTTTGCTTTGTTTTGGTTTTATTTTAAGTATGTGTTCCTCAAATGAGAGCTGAAACAATTAGAGGTGAGATCCTTTGAAATGAAAGAGGGAGACTTACAAAAATTAAATGGAACCATCTCCACACAGTTTTAATATGCTTGTCTTCCATCATCATTTTCCTACAGCATTGTTAGTGTCCAAACAAATTTCCATTCTCTAGAGGAATGCAGCAGGGTGGTTGCCACCATGCACCACTGTGTTCTCTATGGACCAGCCAGCTCCAGATCCTTCTTGTGAACAAGACAGGTTAACTGCAGATGGTATCATCCCTGTGGCCAAAGTCACAACATTAATTGACAAAATAACTCATTGTTCTGCAAGGTTTGGTCCTAAATTTGGAGCCAGTTCCACCAGTCATGATTTCTTCATGTTCATTTTAAGACAGATTAAATTGGGGGTGATCTGTGCCCTCAGTGCAAAATACAATTACATCTCATTTTAACTTGATAACTCTAGGGGAAACTGCAATGGAAAACCTAAACTGCTAAATTAAAGGAATGGAGCCATCTGTGTTGTCTGAATGTGACACCACAAAAGAGAATATGAATCTGCTCCAAATGTAAATTTCTTTGCTGAGTTAATTTTTTTTATGAGTCTTGAAAATTTCTGGTTACTCCATGATGTTGTGTCTTCTTTGACAGTTTTAGATGTATACAGCAAAACATTTAGAAAATAAGAACTAGATTCTCTGCCTTGAAGCTCTGTTGGATAAGTTCTGGATAAGAGATCCCATGTCCACATGGATCAGGTGTGTTTTCGTATGATTACATTATTTTCCTTTTTCCAATGAGGATGCAGAAACAGACCTTTTTCAATCAGGTTTTTTTTGATGAGAATTTGTTTTCCTGTTCTGTTAATGAAATCTTACAGATATTAGCCACTTTAAAAGGAACCTTTCCTTTTCAGTGTGTTTCCTGAGAGGCAGCTAACTCTGTATATATCGCTGCATACTTTTCAGTAACTTGCCCCTTTTTTCTCCATAATGAAATCCGCAAACCATCTCACCTTCTTTGTGATGTTATTACCTCTTAAAAAATTCAGCCCTTTCTATTGTAAATGTTTAAGTTACAAGATTCTTAGACACACATCTGCATGTACACATACAGACACAGAGCTCTTTATAGTGCAAACTCATTGAATGAATGAGTTTCTAATAGAAAATAAAAGTTCCTGTTTTGCATCATGGTAGGTAAAGTGGAATTATCATGTATATAACCACTTATGATAATTTCAGATGCTTTTAAAATGGCGTTTTGATTTTTGCAGTAATTTGCATGGAATACAGTTTGGTTTTGTTGAAAGGCCTTTTATTTCAATAGGAATGCAAATCTGGAAACTTGTAACAATTTTAGATATTGTGTGTGATTACTATTTTGACATTAAAGAATATACATAAAAGTAAAAATGCAAATTTGAAAATTATAGCTCACATTTGCATTAAATTAAAATCTCTTTCAATAAGATTATGAATCCCATAGTGTTGTGTATTAACTCATCGTGTTTTTATGCAGAGTTAAACACAATATTTTACAGTTCAGCTGGCTGAAAAATTTAAGAAGATTTAATAAAATTAAATCTTTCTTCTGGGTCTCAAAATGTTTTCCATAGGTTTTGTGACTGGATAATGGTTAACTTAGTGGTTTTTTTTCTATTAGCATTCTTCTGTACGTGAATTGCACATTTTAAATGAGATTTCAAAAAGCGTAATTCCAAGAAAGATCCTGAAGTAAAAATTAATTATTTAAAATATTTAAGATTTTTTTTTCCATTAAAATTAGACATGTTGGCTATTTGTCTTAGCATTAGAGGAATATGCTAGCCTTTTGAAATGGAATTTGAATGCTATGCTTTAGATGGAAGAAATTTGAATATGCCCTCAGTTATACTTTTTGTGACCTAGTTTTTTAACATTGATTTATTTAATTACAGCGGTCATATACAAGCACAATAGGATTTCAAAATTGCATGTTCTGAATGTTCTTGTTAATCTTGCCTGGTGAGTTATTCAGATATGCCTTCTAAGTTGCTTGTCAATCCTCTTGTGTCCATTCTGCATCCCTTCTGCTTCACAGGATGAAGATGGTATGAGATGGTTTAGGTATGCAGACTGTTTGGTTATACAGACTATTACCCTTTCCTTACTTGGTGTTTTTTTTTTGTTTGTGACTTCCTTTCTTGGTGCTAAACACTGCTCACTGGATTGTCTTTTCATTATGGAAATGATATTTGTACACCCTGCAGCAGAAAATTTGAAATGATGCATAAAATCAATTGGATTTTGAACACAGCACTACATTTATCAAACTAATTTTTTTGTCTTCAAAGTTATATAGATCTTTGGCATTCATACTGGTAAAAAGCAGCCAACTAAGAATTGTATCTCATAGGAAACTTTTCAAAACATTTGAATTCATAACCCAGGCGTACACCAGAAAAAGAGGAAAAACACATAAGACTAGCTCATTGAATCACTTCAAAATATCACACAGTCTCTCTGTGAGGATTCGTTGAGAAAAAAACCAGAAAGTTATTAAAAATCTTCTTTTCAAAATTGGTTAAATCTGAGGCCATAATAGAGTCATTCTGCTACATTGAAATGCACAGGTAAGCTCAAAAAACTAAGAGTATTCTGGTCAACTTTAAAAAATAGTTCAGTCTGAACTAGGCTCATAAAACTGGAATGATCTGGTCTCAGTTATACATGAGTTTGTCTGTGACAAGGCATATTCTGGAATATCTAGCAGCTTACTGTGCAGCCAATACAGTGAACTGTACATCATACTGAGGGAACCAGGCCTTTGATAGCTCTTGGGGATTGAGCTTTGTGTTTTTATAAAAATATTATCCAGCTATTAATACACATGGAGTCAGCATAGTGCCTTATGTAAAGTGAATTGTCACAGCACATAAAAGATGGAAAAATCCAGTTTGGCAGCCAAGAATTACATGGCTGCTTCAAAAATATGCTAGCCTCAGAAACACAGTATGACTTATCTTGATACAGGGCATGGAATTCACCCCTCTATGTTCTTAAAAAGCTGTACGTGTACAAATGAATTTGTAAAATTTAACAGATAAAAATTGCTGCCATGTAAACAACTGGGCCCACAAAAATTCCTATTGGTTGTCGGAGGCTATTCAAAGCCGAAGAAACCAAAGGAAATTCTCACTGGATTGCATCCACAAGTGAAGGATTGTCATTTACATGGATCCTTAAGAGAGTGGAGATCATTTTCCTTCCCAGGCAGAACATAGGGAAACTGCAGACAGAGAGCTGTGTGGTCACCAATGGGAGGCACCACTGTGCTTGCTCTGCTCTTATGCTCTTTCCCAGGCCACTGCTGCCAGTGCATGTTGGAGATGAGCTGGCGAGTGGCTGGGGATCTTCATCCCACCAAGCTCAAGTCACATTCTGTGGTGATCCTCAAACAACTTCAGAAGGCAGGCAGGAGCCCTTGGAGGCTCGAGCTGTCGTTGCTGCAGAGTTCTTAGGCGGGAAGCAGCTGGGTTATGTGCAGGCGCTGAAGCACGAGCCGCAAACATCAGCCCATTGTTAGTCCATA
This sequence comes from Irena cyanogastra, assembly GCA_013397155.1. Classification (NCBI taxonomy): domain Eukaryota; kingdom Metazoa; phylum Chordata; class Aves; order Passeriformes; family Irenidae; genus Irena; species Irena cyanogastra. The sequence continues at coordinate 458,599 of VWZV01002419.1, forward strand.
TCTGAGGGGCCATTGGGACTGCGGGCCCGACCCCCTGCCTGATTGGCCCTGTTTGTTATGCTCATTGTCATTCACAGCTATTGTCAGTGCCAGATAAATTCTTCTTGCAACAGTGCCCATCATGACAGATTTTGTGGCAGACTTCAGTGCTTTCTTTCCTGGTGCCTTAAAACATTCAGAGTGAGTCTTCATTCATCTTTATGGCAGATGATGAATCCAGCAATTTTATGTCGAAACTTAGCTGCCTTTCTCTTTAAACTTTTAGAAATTGTGCATAAGTGCTTTAAATGTGTCAAAAGCAAGGCAAATTCAGACTGTAAAATAGTCCTGTCCTTGCACCATCCCAATATATTAAGATTCTGCAGCTGGATCTGGTGAATCTTAGGCTGTGCCATTAACCCAGACCAGAGAAATGAGCAGACTGATCTAAAGATTTACGTTGACATCCTCCAACCAGATTTTTTACCTCTTGTTAGTTGCCAGGCTTTAGAGAAATTCAAAGTATTTTGCACATTTGAAACAAAGTATTTTATAGTTGTAGTTTTAATCTTCTGCTTATATCTAAAAAGAAAATGGCTGAATAATTTTGGGATAGGACAAAATAGTGGTATGCTCCTATAGGAGAAGCTCTCCTTCAGCAGCCCTACGGAATGAACAACATCCTATTATCTTCTTTTCCTTGCTCAACAGTCACAGCACAATCCATATAATTCAATATTTCCTTGCTGGAAGTCTATTACAAAAGGAGTAAATATATATTTCCGTGACCTTGGATTAGCTATGACCCCTTGCTGCCTGTGAGTTTATATCTAATAGCACACATCTAAACTTGTGCTTAACAAATGAGTGATGACTGTGGTAGATCCAGGCTGCATTGTGTTAAGTCTCACTGCACTTAAGGCTCAGCCAACAGCTACCAAATACCACAGTACTAATCCCTAAGAGGCTGTGATTCAATAGAGAAGTATTTAATGAAAAAAGAACACTTTGAGGTACTCGTTTTTTATTCTACTAAGTTAGTTATGAGCTCAGAACAAAAGAATAAATTTCCTTTTTAATCTTTTTTTAACTGTTCAGTATTTATGACTGATTATCTGTAACCATAGCAATCACTGGACAATTGGATGGCATTTAAGAAAGAGTAATTTTTATCTGCATGCAACTATTTATCTGAAAACCACAGCTATGCAAGAAAAGGGATCAACTTATTTATTTTAACTTTTATGGATTTTATTTTCTTAAATATTGTAAAATTGGTAGGTATATTGATGTTATGGTCTCAGAGAGTTCTTCACTGATGCCCAGGTAACTGAAGCCCCATGAGCATTATTTTGTTTAATGTATTGTTAACACTGTTTTTGTCTGTCCTTCTCTATTAGGCCAAATTACCATAACATATGACTACGTCTGATATTAACCCAATATGAAGCTTGGACCCACGTGAGCTCTTCCAAAGGATGTAACTTCTTCTAATTAAAACTAAATGAGTTATAAACAAGAAGTTTTGACAACTGTCCGTTATATCCCTAACAAATCACACCCAGGGCTTCAGGAAAATGCTTGAAAAATCAGACCAATTTTCTGGCATTCTCCTTTTATATCTTGCTAACAAATTCTGTCCCAGTGTGTCTGCATCTCACTGTCCATTTTTCTTCAGTTCAGGGTGACCCATGTGCTATATATGTTTGAATGAATCCAAGAATGAAACGAAGGAGGAAATACAAAAGAGTGCAAATCATATTTTCAGATGACACAAAGCAGGAAGGGATAGCAAATTCATGGGAGAATGAGAATAAAATACAGTTTAGTCATCATAGATTAGAGAAATGGCCTGAAATCAATTAAACTGTATTCATTAAGGATATTGGCAAAGTGGCTCAAATAGGAAATAACAATCAGAACAAAAAAGAAAGCAACATCAAAAAAACCTCAACAATAACAAAAGAGGGGTTAAATGCAAAAAGCAAAACTTCATGTTTAAAGTAAGGAGAAAAAAAATAGGCTAAATCCTGAATAACATGCAGTGGTTTCTTCTGATTTCATCCAGATAGTACAAGAAAAAATCAAGCAAAAGAGATTTCTGAGTGAAGTTGTGGACTCCCTAACATTGTCTAATACTGTTTAAATTTGAAAGTTGTTCTTGTTTTCACTCAGAATTTATTTTGGTGAGATGCCTGAGTTCTTGCATAATGAAAAACTTCAGAGTAAACTAAAAATATGTGTGAGTCCTTTCCATTCTTCTCCCTTTTTGAATACTTTCAATAAACCCTTTTACATTGGAAGCCACATAATTAAATAGGAGCTAACTAACCCAAAATGTCTGCCTTTCATCCCAAAAGACATTTTATGACTAAGGAACACAAAGCCTAATTCTGTACAGTGTCAGCATATTACAAGTAGCATTCTTCTTTCATCAGTCACAGCCACACAGGACTCCCTGTCAGTCCTGCCTTATAGTCCTTTCTCCCTGGAATTATATCTGTGCATTAATTGCATTGGAGGTCCCAATTAAGCTTTCTTTTACTACAAATACTAGCTGGAGTGATATAAATAGAGAGTGCTTTATACACACTAAAAAATGGTCATTAGAGAAATAAAATGTGTTGTAGGAGCAGATTTTGCCTCAGGGGAGAGCCAGACAGAAGGGTAATAAGGGATTTAGCTTTCCATTGCCACTTGTCTGTGTACCACGGGTCACAAAATGGAATAAGAGCTGTGTAAGTGCTGAACCTCACGCTCTTCTTTTTTCTCTCATCGTTTTGCATTATGGTTGATTCCCTCCCTCAATTTCTTCTGGGGCTTTGACTACTTTAAAAGCTATAAACAACAGGAACAGGGACAAACCCAGTCCTCAAATGCCTGTCTCTCATGATCTGTTTGGAAAACTGAACAAGAAATTCTCATAATAAAATATTAAAGTTGTAAGAAATTTATTAAGGTAGGTGGTTCCTTTAATTATTTATTAGATTCCCTCAAATATACAGCCAGGTGGTTATGGCAGAAGGCTTTTAGCCAAATCTAGCTGGAGAAGGCTGGAAGGCATAATATAGTGCCATTTTATAGCACTAATTATTTTTTGCATGTTATCATATAAGTTAGTTTTTGGTATTCATTTCTTGTGTGAGAGCGCACCACCTACTGCTCTAAGGCCAAGATTAGCAGTTGTGGCATTTGAACATATTCCAGCAAAAACAGCCTTTACACACCCTGTCATAACTTTTTAAGGAGCCCCCAAAACAAGAGCAGTACCCTTTCACTATCTGGTTGCACTATGGGTGAGCCTTTCAGAAAAGGTTTTCCTCAAGTAGGTACCAAGTTGTGGTATTGGAAAAGAAGCCAGACATCTCTGAAGTTTAGGTGCATTTTAGGTTGAAATTTTATTTCTAAAGGCCGGAGGGAAGTGCCTCTGACTGTTCAGGGTCTTCTCCTGAAGCTAAGCCACATGCCTTTAACATGTTGACTAAGGAAATCTGGGACCATCCAGTTCAGACTGCTGCCGGGTGTTGGCACTTAGCCTGAAAGGTGCTGCATAAGACTAAGCTAGGTCCTCTCCTTCCTTTTCTCAACCTCTCTCTTGAGATATGTAAGCTGCCCAGGAAAGAATATAATTTCTGAAGGGTAATGATTCAAACCCGAACTTTCTATGTCTATGCACGAGAATTCTTCAGGGGAGACCCTCAGGAAAGTGGAGGTGTTAAATGAAACTGAAGAGTGCTTAGCATCTAGGAAATACTGCTGCAAACACAGCCAAAGAGTGTGGATAAATAGTGGTATTATGCTACCTAGGGTAGAATTCTGCCCAATCATCTTGACAAGGAAACAAGAGGCAAAGGAGGGGAACTGATTCATTAGGTCGTATCCACAGGTCCTACGGTCCTGCATAATGAAACTTTTGGCTCTGTGTTGGCATTGTTTGCAAACAGAAGGTCCTACTGGCAGAAAATATGGCACTTGCTGTGTTTGGTGAATTTCCTCTCTAAGCTAATCTTCATTTGGCTTTTTGTGCCCTGTTGAAACTGGCCTACCACCTTGTTAGTGGGTATTGTTCCTCCCTTAACAGACGGGAGCGAGTATAGCATGCTACTGAACAACTCTATCTATTTTAATTATAGTAGCTGAACCATTTCTGTGCAGGGTGGTTAAGAGGACAACACACCACTATTACTCTAGCAGGAGAGGAAAAATCAGCCGCACAACTAAAGGTGGGGAAAGAACTAAAAAGAGTCTTCTTCAAAAGGAATCTACATCCGAAGGAAATTAACTGAGCTTACTTTCTTCTCCAGGACAAAACCATCAGTCTTTTCTGCAACCTACCCAAGTTCAGCTGAATGGCTAGAAAAGGTGCATAAATATGATGCACTAATTAGCATAATTGGTCATGAACTATTAATTGCCACTTCTTCTTAAGCAGAGAAATTTGGTTTCATGAGCTGTCTTCTCTACTTTCTGTAGTAAGGTGCTACTTACTTAAGGTGAATGATGCTCGTCCTTTATTGTGTTCTCAAGAAGAAGTGGGGGGACACGGAATGAAGGAACGACTTTAAAAAATTAAGGTGTTTAAAGTACTCCTAGTGCTGAAATGACTTTGTTTACTTTGCTTTTTTTCCAGATAGATTTGCATTACATGTCCTGATTTGGGTTTGTTGTTTGTTGGTTTGATTTTTTTTTTAAATCCTATGCTATGCTTGGCTTGCTATTTCATTCTTTTTTCAAGTCTTCCTGTGACACCTTGCTATATATTTTTTCCTTGGAAATGCATGTTTTCCCCATGTTTTAAAGCATGTGTAGTACTAAAAGAAACCAAATTACACTCAGTCTGGAGGCTGAAAGGATAAATGGGAGGAAGGGTAGTAATTTCCTAGGGAATGAGGTAGAAGAGGAAGACAGGCTGAAAAATAAGTGAAATAAAGACTAAATTATATTTAGGCAAACCTACATGACTTTCTGTTTGGCTGGTGGGAGTATTTATGAATGGACCAATCAGAGTTTGAAAATCAAACTTTAAAGCCAACTTCAAAAGTTACTACATTTTCCCCCCCCTTTGGAAACATCCCCCAGAAAAGAAAATATTTTTCATGCTCTCCTTTACGTTTCCTTAAGGAAAGTTTGATTTGCTTAGGGAGAAAAACTCCAGCTTTAGAGCTAAATTTTAGATCTCGGCAGACTACCAAGCCAGGCTCTGTATGAAATCTGCCCTGAAAAGGACAAAGCTGTGATTCAGAATCCCTCTCTACTCCTCTCCCCTCCCAAAAGCAATGGCAATTCACTAGTGAGCCGTGCCCATAGTCAGCTGGAATATTGCAGCCCGTTACCTCACAGCTGGCTGCCCCTGGGTGCCAGAGTTGGGGGTTTTGTCCTCACTCCCCAGGGAACAGTATAAGGGAGCAGCCCTACCAAAGCCTGCCTGCATGGCAAAGATGCCCACTGTGCCTGCAACACAGGAGCATGTTCAGTGCTTGGCAGATGTTTTCCTCCTGCTCTGCTCCTCACTTTCAGTCCCAATTTCCCAGTCAGAAGCTAGACTTCACTAAGAGAGACAAAGAGAATAGAGAAAGTTCTAAAGGAAAGGCAAAGGTAAGCAAAGTAAGGCAAAGTACAGAATTAGCAAATTACTCTAATAAAAAGTATAGCTTCCACTAAATACCAGAAGGAAAGCAAGAGCATCCTTAAGTGTGCTGCTGTTAGAAGACATAAAAGCAATTTAGTGGAACAAACCAAATCCCAGCAACTACTTACCCACCTGTAAAGGCAATAACTGAATCGGCAGCACCTGAAGGATTGCCTTTATTGTTTGAGGAATACAGCATCTCTTGTTATGGAGCACACAGACAATAGGAATATATTACAACGAAATACCTATGACAAGCATGAGAGAAAAGCAAGTATTCAGTTACCTCCAAAAACACTTCAGTCATTTTTAGCCAGGTGACTATTAAAAATACCTCTGTAGAAGTGAATTTCATAAAGTCATTATCAAAGTAACTAGACTCATCAGCAAGTGATGGCTTTATGGCCATAGTACCTGAATGTGGAGGTGTGTTTGTAGAACTGTGCAATTACTGAAAATGGCAAACAACATTTAGAAGGCAGTGTCTTTATTGTCTGCTGGAAGTGTGTGTGCAATACAAACTAAAACATGGAAAGAGGTACAGCAGACAGGGCTAATACTCAAGCTACTGAAGCCTCGGTTACATAATTAAAATGAAGCAGCTTCTGTAGGATTTAGTTAAGTTTTTTCATCCCATAAACTGTTTCCATTAGGGTTTCATTGATGTAACATATTTAATGCCAGGTCACAGAGGTGAAAGGTGAAAGTTTCCAGGAAAGCTCCTAAAAATCAGACTGTTTGCTTCGCTATGAACAAACTATTTTTGCCTTGTTGAAAGTACTGTGGACCAGGTTTGCTTTCGCAGAACTGTAATACTTCTTGTTTTAACACTTCAAAGTTGTTGTGCAGTTAATCTTCAGTGAGAATGAGTACATGTGACATGTTTGGAAAGGTCTGTGCTAGAAATGAGAGTGAGAGGCATGTATAAATTTGTTAACCTCTTAATCTGCATCAGCTTACAGCAATGGATACCATAAGATGTGCCAAGTGTTGCTGAAGGTTGTAATACCTGCCAGATACAGTATTCTTCATATTTATCACTCCATCTACTGATCTCTACATTAATTTTTACCCATAGGCTAATAGGGAATCTTGCACATTGTCATGCTATTTAGATATCTTCCACAGGAAAGCCTGAGCTGGGTTTTTTAATCATACTGAAGTCTGTTCCTTTTGGCATTAAAAATGTGTAAATACATGCCAGGATAAATATGAATTCCAGAAAAGCACAGTTCAATTGTCTGTTTCAGAAAATAAGTAGCCTTAGTCTGAGAAAGATGGGCTTTGGGGTATCTACAAGATGAGGTAGGAATTTTCTGGCTATGTCTTTTTTTCTTGAAGATGATATAATTCTAGTACTATATAATACTATAATACTATGATTCATTGATATAATGCTAGTTGATGTCAAAAGAATATTTCACTTCATTTTTGCCTAATAAGAATATATTGATAAATCTAATATTTTCTAGATGAAAATAATCAGCTTGAATTGAAATGTCCTTTTTTTTTTAAACTAACATGAAAATAAAAACTCAATCTACAAAGACTTTTGCCTCTAACTGATTTTCTGGGACTTGGATTTATCTTGATATTGGAGGGAGACAGCTTTCTAAATGTCTTGTTCATTCCTGTCTTCTTCCCTCCTCCAGTGGGAAACCAATTTTTCATTCAGCTATGATTACTGTATTCTGTTCTTAATTAGGTGTGACATGATGAAGCATTTATCAAATGTTAGGTTCTTAAACTGCAGTGGAAGAATAGTAGGTGAAGATCACATAGATCTATGTAGCTGTCTGTAACTGTCTCTCTAACTACCTGTCTCAGTTTGGAATAGTATTTCACGGTGAGCTTCACATTAAGAAGTTAAAGCAGAAATTCCATGTTATTTTTAAAGGAGGAAATCTTTAGGGTGAAAACCCAAAAGCGAATAGTTAGCAATTTATGCTTTTTTATTTCCCTCCCTTATACTAACCCATTTCTATTATTCAGTATGCTTCAGTACTTTTTTCTGGAGGTACAAGAAATAGGAAGGTATTAATCTCTCTGCTACAACTGCCAACCTAACTACCAGTTATGGTTCCCCATGGGTTTCTCTCCTCTCTAGTCATGCTTTCAGCAATTCAGGTGAAGTTTTCCTAGCTTTGTCCCAATTTCCAAAGCCATATTCCCATATTCTTCCCACAGCTCAGCCCTGTTAGAGACCTGAGGTTCCAGCCCCTGCCAGCCTGGGCAGAAATTACACAGTGGGACTAGCCACATACAACCAGGGGGCTTCAGCTGTCATCAGGTCCTGAAGTGTCCCCATATTCTCCTCACATTGGATGCTAGAAGTGTGACCTGCCCAAGGCTTTGGCACCTCTCCCATTTCTTGCTAAAATTGCTGGAGCCTACTGAGGGCAAGCAGTGGAAAGAGCGAAGGTGCCCCAGCTTGTGATAAAAGTGCTTGTGATTTGCTTTGATTGGCTAATGTTACTCCTCTTTGCATGCAATGAAGAATGTTTCAAATGTTTCAAATTTGGCAGGGAAGGAGATCCCCTTCCTAACATTTTCTGTGAGACCAGGAGAGCCTGGGCCACTTATGCAGGACTTCATTATTTCTTTAGACTTTCCATGTTTTCTGGCCATGCTCACACACTGTGAGTTCACTGACAGTGGCTGCGCTGCTGGGAGGTCATGCCAGTGCTCACCCTCCCCACAGTTGTTTCCAATTATATGACTGCTTCTGGGAAAAAAAAAAGTGCTCAGAGCTTTTTTGCATCTCCGGGGGATCCTGTCTTCCTCCTGTACCCCATTGCATGGAAAGGGCCCATGACTGAGGTGTCTGCACATGCCCTGCCTTGCATGCCTGCCTCACGGCGTTCCTCGGTCCGGGTCAGAGTTACAGCAGCTTGCCTGCATGCAGCTGTCAGAAAAATCGGATTCTACAAGCCTTTGTCTGCAAGGCTTGGGAGCTGCAGGCATGCCATCACTTTTGATCAGGCAGCCAGTCGTTTATTCATTCCTGCCTTACAGAGGGTTATGTCCAAGTGGTTCTTTTCAAGTGCATGTGAGGTATGTTTGCTCACTCACCAAGCTGACCTGCAGCATGCAGACACAGATGATGGCATTCCCACTCTAGTCCAAGAGCTGGTTCAGCCATCATGGAGATGTTTGGCTCCTCTCTGGGACTTTCTGAGTCACTCTCAGCATCTTGTTTCAGTTACTCTGCTCAACTTGGGACATGATCAGGGGCCACCCTGATGGCCCTCACTTTGCCGTCCAGATCAACTACCTTCAGCCCAATGAAGAGACAATGCTCTGCAGCTGGGCACTCAGCTGGAGCACAGCACCAGTCACCACTGTCACCTGGAAAGTTGTTTTGAGAGGTATGGCTTGATTCCATATGTTCTTATTATGCAAAGGCTCTGCGTCCAAGGTGAAGTCTTTAAAAGTCTGAGTACATTACCCGAATGTGTGTGCAGTTCTGTGTTGGTACCACAGTGCCCATCCAGAACAACCACAGCGGCTTTCAAGTGCTGCAGGTGCATGTTGTATCTTCATAACTACAGTCAGGTCTTCTTTGTGTTAACATGACCTTGTGGACATACATTAACTTCTGGAGGCATCACTATGTTCTTTCAAAACTAAAAAATCTGCAAATGCTGTATGCTGAATAATGACTTCTTTTATGCTACACTACTGGGAAGTTTAAACTTTTCTGAAATGATTTAAACCTTTGATACATTGTGTTACTCTAGAAAGAGAAAGAAACTGGTAGTCATTCATCATTTAGCCTAATCCTCTTACGTATGGTTTTTTCCATTTAAGAATTGGATGGCGCAGTAGGAAACAAAAAGTTACAAAAATGTTCACTCCTTTTAAATCACTCCTGTTCCACGTCATAAAACTCCTGCAAACTGTAATAAATTTCAGTTCCTCACAGTGAGTGCCACTGAATAGACCATAGAGTTAAAAATGCAAAATAAGCAACTTTTCAGCTAGCTAATGTTATGGAAATTTTGCCTTTAAAAGTGACAGTATAGGAAGCACTCATTTGCACTGATCCATGCTAAAATGTTTCTTTGTTTTCTTTATTTTTTCCCCTCACTAACCTTGAACAATATTTTGATACCCTAAAAGCTTGAAATGTACTTTCCCTCATTAATATTACATAACAAATGTATTCTAAAAGTTAGAAATCATTATTTTATGGATGGTAATTCACCCTCTACCTGGCTTCATAATCTGTTTGATTTCACGAGCTTTGTAGGATTCTTCAGCTATGCCTTTTGCATGAGGTGTCAGAAGAACAGGTTACTCCTTTGTGAAGAGCTTCTTACCAACCCATGAGAAAAAAATCTATCGGGTTTTCTTTGAAAGAGCAAGTCTTACAACAGCAACAACTGAGATGCTGAATTACTTGATGATCAGACTACTTAATTTCTGACCTGCTTAGTGCTATTGAAGGACAAGCAGGAAATTTGAAGGCAAATTTCAGAAATGATGAATACTGGAAGCCTTACAGGGGATGGGAAAAGTATTTATATGCACTCTCTAGGAAGAGGAAGTCCAAAATGCTTATTCCTTTTGGTGGGCACACCTGAGTGTGGCAGAGGAGCACAAAAAAAGGAGTTTGTCTTCAAAACTCAGATGCAATCAGAACCATAGCCAGGATGTGATGCCTAAGATTCAGATGGAAGGCAATGCCAGGAAGATGATGGTGTGTTTGATGGAAAGGGAAGCCAAGCTGCCTTCAGCCCATCATCAACCTTATGAAATCTTTGGGAATGAGAAATGCTGTTTCTTTCAACACTATTTTGATGGACAGAAAGTTACTGTGGAAGTAAACAAAGTCTATGTGTTGTCTAAAATATGTAAATTAACCCTGTATCTCCTTATTCAAGTGGCCTGTGGTTGCTGCAGAACTTGAATGAGGAAATGTCATCTTAAATCTGGTTTTCTTCTCCTTTTCGTTGTTATTTTCCCTTTCTTATAAAACAGTAAAAACACCTGGGACTCAAAGGTGCCCTGTTAGAGGAAGAAGCTGCACAGCCATGAGCAAGGTGCAGAGCCAAGTGGTGGGTGAGGCCAACTACCTTAACTCCTTTGTCATTGAGAAGACTCTTTGAGGACTACATGTGTAGTCGAGATTTTGTTCATAACAGATATTTACTATCTGAGGACCTATGGTCTGGTATGCCATACAATCTGAAGCTAAGGCAGGGGAAGGATATATTCAAGGATATATTCTCTTCAGGGGAAGGATATATTCAAGACTTTTTCTCTTTATGTGCACTGCTTTGTTCAGTTGAGAGCTGCAGGCCTCAGCTGTGTTTAAGCAGAGGTCAGGTACATCACAGGTGTGCCCTGGATTCCTGTTGCCCAGCTTCTCTGAGCAGGGATGTAGAAGCTCTGTCCCACCTGCCCACCTGTCTGGGCTTCCCCTTCCCCAGCCCCTCACCTTAGGGACCAGGACAGGGAGAGGAAAGTAGAGTGTGGTGCTGCTGAACAATGGATTTTAGATCATTCCTGAAATCACTTTTCAAATAGAGTGTTTGAAAATGTGTACAACCCTTAGGTCATCTCATGGTCATCAATTTAGAAGGAGCATGAAAGTCAGGATGCATTAAGACGTTGCTTTTAAAATTTGCTCTCCACAGAAATTCCAGAGGCAGGTGCAGCTATGACAAGCATGAGACTTTCCTCTAATTAGCAGAGTAATTAGGGATATGGGACTAATGAAAGTCAAATAAAATAGAAACATACAAGAATATTAATTAATGCTAAATTAATTGAGACATTTTTGAAGGATACAAATGAGTCTTGTTGATATACTGAGCAGAGATCAAGCTACCCATTTAAAACACATGGAAATGGTCAAAAGACATGATTTTGGAGATATGACCGTTCTGCTTTTTCAGGTGACCCAATTTCCACAGCCTTTGGCCACAAAAGCTGTAGGCTGATAGCATGACCTGCTACAAAGTGAGGCATGGGGAACTCCAACTAGCCTAGAATTAAAGAGGATATGTAGAGGGTAAATAAAATGTATGAATATAACTGATAAAAACTTTTTGAGCCCAGTTCCTCAGGCTAAGAGTCCAATTTTGTTTGCTCCTTACTCTGTTACATTATTATTTTGTATTTAATGAAAGTGCATTGTATTAACATACATAATGCAATGCGTAATTCTTCATGAAAAAAAAATAACAAATAGGAACCAATCTGAAATAGTTTGCATACTATTCGGGACTGATTTATTTTCATTCCTTTAAAGTGTTTTGCATTTTTTCCTCTTGGGCAGAACACTATTTTGACTGCATAACTGGTAAGTGTTTATCAGTAATAAAATAAACATCATTTATGATTGTATGCATTTATCTTAGAGTAAGGAATAAAATTCTGCATTTATAGGAAACAAGTTCCTGTTTTATGCCTGTCTTCTGAATTTATTCAGAATTTCCAATCTGCAACTCAACAGGTGCTGTTAGTGCTATTCAATATGTCATACTGAGGGCAGATTCAAGCACACTCTCCTATCCAACCTGCTCCACCTGTTGTTCACAATAACAAAACAGCCTCCCCCCAGACACATTGCCCTGTTGTTCCTTGTCCCTCAAGCTTATTAAGAGTGTCCTTCAATACCTGCTCATCAAATCCCACTGGCTCCAGCTGGCACTTTCTCTGTATAGAAAGAATTTGAGATCATGACTCAGAGCTGCAGCATCCTGAAACACTATTCGCAGAATAATTGCTGAGGGAACACATGCCATTAGACTTTTTATAGAATGGCAATAAATTGTCAAAATTGGCCCAAATAATTCATTTTTTAATGGAAGGATGAGGACAGGACTTTTGTAGTTTACTGATTACTGTTATATAAATAATTACAATTGCAAAGGTTCCCTCTCATCCTTTCAAAGCACAGTGTCATTTCAACTGTGCCCCTTTCCTGTATATTTCTTCACTTTGAAAGAAAAGGCGACTTCACTGAAAGTCAGCACTTTCCAGCTTCTTAGCACTGAAATGTGGAAAGGCCTTTGTTCTGCCTGATGTAGTTCAGAAGTTGAGAGTGCATTAGACGGTGCTGTCGGAAATACAAGGCATATTGCAAAAATACAAACAGACATTGTTTGCAATATTTCCACTGACCTTCTAATGTGTATAGTAAGGTGAAAAATCTTACAAAGCTGTGGGTGTGCTCCCCGGAGAAAATTTGGTCAATAGTGCCTATCCGGTAGGAACTATATAAGAATGCTTGGAAAAATTATGATTTCTTTTTTTTCAGATGACATAGGATTAATTAGACTTCTTTAAATAGTAGTAGTATTGGTTGGACTCAATGATCATAAAGGTCTTTTGCAAGATAAATGATTTTATGTCTCTTTGTGAATTTGCAAAATTTTGCACGGTCTGGACAATATGGAAAAAAACCCACCTAAACAAAACCTACCTGAGACAGAAATCCTGCTTTTTGCACATAGCATACACCAGGGAGAAGCGCTGAGCACGAGGTATGACTGTCAGGTACTTGATAAGTAATCCTTGGACTCTCATGTGTTTGCGTGCAATGTACTCACTATTGGTACGTTTTGTTCCTGAGGATATATTAAAGACAAAAAGGCAAGGGGAAAATTCTACTTGGTGAATCCTTGCTCGAAGAAATTCCCACAGCATACAAGTGTCTATATCTGATGTAGCCATGTCACAGGACCTTGAGAAAGCAGTGTGATGCCAAACAGCTCCAACCCAAGCAGATGCTGAGTAGCAATTCCTCTATGTGGGTATAACAGCCAGTTCACCCCTGTGCAGCCCTATGTGTGACCAAAGGGAAGCTGGAAGAGGTAATGACTTTTCCAACACATTTGTATTTCTGCAGGATGATGGGTACACTGCCAAACAGGTTGGTTCTTGTGTGCCAATTACGTGGAGTGGGGAGATGGCACCCGACTGGGCACTGGCAGAGACAGTGGGCTGTGTTCTTGGGCTGAAGCACTCGCATATTTGCCTTGCCCACCCTAACGTTACAGGGGATGTAATTCCCCAGACATGTGGGGAATGTAGCCCAGAATCATTGTTCTGGTTCAGAGGTTTAAGCTCTGGCTCTTTCTGTAGGCTTTCCCTGCAAGAAATTTAGCAGATAACTTCAGTCCAAATACTTGTGTTGAAAAGTAAATTATCTATGTGTGTGTGTGTGTGTGTGTGAGTGTGTGCCTGTGCATGCATATGTGTGCAATCTAGATTATTCACAGCTTATTAAAGGTAATAATTTCTCGCTTTTAAAATGGTAAGATTCATCAAATCATGGGTGTGGTTTCTATAAGAACTAAGCGACCAATCACATTAATAGACTTTGGGGACACCTTCAAAGCACAACATAGCTGGAGATGTATTTGTGCAGAATATTCCAGCCACGTCTGCAAATCAAAAACACATTTGCAAAATCTGAAGTGAGAGTAATTCACTATTTGAAAAACGAGCTAAATCTCTAAGATTATTTATTCGAAACTTGGAATTAAGTCTGCTGTAGATGGTATTCATTTAACATGGATGAAATTATTGATTTAAATATCAAGGAAAAAATAATCAAGTCAGATAAACTGCTTTGTTGTTCTGGAGGAGAGGAAGGTGATTTTCTTTTTAAAGATGTGCTGTAGTCTTTACTAGGTGCTCTCTTACTTTTGTTTGTGGATAATTACTTTACAGGTGGGACAACGGATGATAAGCTGCAAAACAAAATATATCTGAGCTTGGGAGCAGCCTGCCTCTGGCATTGAGAGATTTGGGGTCCCCAGGCTGATGCCCACAGAGAGGGCACATATCTAGAAAGATCTCTGCAGCCACTTTCCTTATCCGTCAGCAATCTCTGTAAGGAATACCCATGACTAAAATCTTTTACAGGTCACATGGAAAGGCACTGTGGATCACCAGTGTCATGACTGCATGGCTGCCTGCTATCCAGCACATCTATTACTTCAGTCATATTTTTATGATCCCACTGAATTTCAAAGGGACTTTTCTCTTTTTGGGTGTTTGCTCTGTCGAAATTGACACACCATGAGCAAAGGGTAGCACATGAAAACCATGGCCTTAAAATCAGACAGCAGCAATTGCTTCCAGCCAGTTGTGGAAATTCTCAGCCCTGCTACTCTGTTTTTCTTCCAGGCACAGGTACTTACTGACCCCAAAGGCAGTGCCAGAAATCTCAAGTCCATATTCCCATGTAATTGCCAAGTGTTTCCCATTGTGAACTACCTTTTCATTTCGGTGAAAATTATATGAGTAAATCCTGAGCTGTTGCATTTTTATCACGATGTTTTCATATCTTTTAAATGTTGCCAGGTTGCCAAAATCTGTGGTTGGTGGGACAAGCAAATGCCTTGAAAAGACTAAACATGTTTTTGGGGAAACAGTATGGTAAGTCAGACTTCTCTACAGTGTGTTCTATAGTACAATTGCTCACTTCATGTTTCTGTAGGAGTTCCAGGGATTTAAAACCAAATTTAATTTTAGCTTGGCACCAGTCAACTCCAGTACCAGACATCATACAAGTAGTAATCATCAAAACAAATGAAGCACTATGGTTAAATTGAGATTGAATAATAAATTTAAGAGACATAAATCCATACAGACTGCTATTTATATGTATTTCCTTGGGTAGGTGCCTGAGATATATTAATGGGTAATTGGTAGAATTAGGGAGTCTGGAAACTTTTCTGATCTTCAAAATAAAAACAACAACAGAATTGATCAGAAAACAAAGCAAAACAAACAAAAAATGTAATTCATACATTGGGAAGGGGAAAGGAATAAGCAGTACATTGTTTCTGGAGTTCCAGTGCAAACAGGTCAGCTTTTCTTTTTCTCCCAGCACTCCCTTCTCCCTTTCACTTCTGAGTGACTTGAAAGGCCTGTTTACGACCACTGCATTGATTTCCTTTCCTCTGACTCATTGCAATCTGGCTCCAGCCCTCCCCATTCAAACTAATTCACCAAGGTCTCAAATGACCTCTTTCTGGTTAACATGGGGAATCTCTGTGTCCTCTTTGACCTCCCTGTCTAATCTGATACCCTTGATCATTTTTTTCCTGGCCTGGCTTTTGCGGCAGTACCCCCTTGTGGCTTTCTATCAGCCTTCTTTATTGCTCTTTCAGCATCTTTTACAGCAGCTCCTTCTCCCTTCTTCATGGGACTCCCTCAAAGCCACTGCAGACTGCTTTCTCATTGTATACCTTTTTCTCTTGTTTTCTGCTGTAATTCCCAGGCTGAACATTTTAACCTCTCTGTCCTGTCTGTTTCTGTTCCATTCTATCAGTTGAATTGACAGTTTAATGTATTCAGGATGATTCCCTGTCAGTTGAAGCAAAAAACAATCACAGGTAAGTCTTCAATTTGAACCTGCCACTCTTCCTCCTCTGCTCATTGCTGTTGACAACTTCACCATTCCCCTTCAGCTCTCAAACTCAGGATCAGTTTTGTCATTCGCTTGCACGTTCCTATGTGTTTAGATAGTCATGGCAGACTTGCTGCAAGACCTGTGGGAATTAGGAAAAATCTTTCCTGTACAGCCACAACTGTTTAGGCAAAGCTCTAAATAGCATCTTTTCCCCTTCCATCTTTTAAAGGATGCATCTCCTGCATTTTACTTCCAGATCCATATCTTGGCCACCGATCTGGCAATATTTTCTTCTCTGGATGATGCTCTTCAAGTATGTAATACTTCTCAAAAGCATGTCTCAAAAGCAAAAGATAGTCTCTTATAATTTCTCTTCAGGGTTGCTCAGGGTTATTCCCTAACAGCGGATGGACCAGTTGATCAATGACCATAGTGACACAGTGACAGCTGAAATCAGTTAAGGTGAATTTCCGGTTTTTGTCATAATTTGTAACATGAGATTCCATTTTTCTGTGCCCTTTGCCCTCTCAGAAGTGTTGGGCTGGATGTCCCATCAGTATCTCTCACAGGTTGGCCTTGCATCACAGAATGCCAGTTGTTGTATTCCCTTTTACAAAGAAACTTCCTAAATCCCCTCTAACTCTCATCAGATGAAGAATTATTATGGAGGAAGAAAGTCTCCAAAAGAATCTTCTGCTGAGGCATTCACTACGAGCTTTTTGGGCCAGACAACTTTAATCATACAAAATAAGGATGTCTCTGAGCTCTGCTGGTCAGGTTTTAGCCTAGATGCAGACCTCAACAACTACACTAATTTTACTTTGAAGAACCCAAAAAGACTTTCAAGACAAATGCTTCTCAGCCAGTTTTGGCTTGCACTTGCAGCAGTGGAAGGCAATGTGAAGAGTCTTCCTTCAAACAACTGGATGCAAATAAATCACTGGATACTTAAAAGAGCAGTCCTTAGGATCAATATCATTAGTGCCTTTTTGTGAGAGAATTCAGTTCATGGTGACTTTCCCTCCTGTCAACACGCACACACTGTTTTTGCCTGTGGTTACCCACACTTCATGAATTTTTGTTTCCAAAAGGTGCCCACTGAATTCCCATGGAGAAATTAATCAGCTGCACTATGATCTCATTTCCCTTGGCATGCCACAGCACCAGACGCATCATGTTTTCATTGCTGCAACCTAATTCTCCAAAGTGCAGCAGCTGAGAGATGCTGCCAGGAAAAATGTGACAACTATAGCATAATTTACCAAAAACCAGCAGTGACACATGGGTATTGAAATATGCCACCTAGGTTAACTGATACCATACAGCCCTCTTCTAAGAGAAGCTGCTTTTTATTGGAATGACAGGAGTTTGGGTTTGTTTGTTTGGTCGGTTATTTTTTTGTGGTTGTAATTTGCTCTAAGTTTTCTTACAGTTTAACCTCTTCCAGAAATCTGTATGGATACACTAGAGACAGAAGAAAAATAAATGGATGGATGAAATTGCTCACAGATCCTGAAATGCATTTTCATAGATTTTCCCAATTTGGAGACATAATTGTATTAAAGACTTCAGAGACATACACTGCTTTCAGTGTATGTACTGCTTTTTCACCCAATATATCTCAGGAGTGCTTTGTTCAAACCAGAAATGATTTATTGTTTTGTGCTTGCATTAATGAAAATCAGCAATTAAAAAGCAAAAGAGAAAAAAATTAGTTCAAAAGAAGAAAACTGAAAACAAATAACAATCTCATAACAATACAAAACATTGAAAAAAATGAAACATTCAAAAAAATTTTAAATAATGATATTGCATATATTGAAGGTTGGACTTATGCCTCTGTATCATGTGTTAGTACAGCCCCGGTCTCTTAAAAATAAAATTTAGTATAAGGAATAAAAACTAAAAAAAAAGAGAGATGAATCTGCAGACACATGCAGATATCTAGATAACAATAGGGAAAAAGCAAGAAGCAGTCTTTAATCTTATTTTGTCATAATTCTCAATTTTAGTTCTTGCCTTCTACTTTTCTAGCATATGTAGACAGAAAATTAGACAGAACCTCTTATGAAATTTGGAATGGTATGGCATTGACATAATCCTCTCAAACACTCTTGCAGGAGATAAGCAGAGTGTGGGAGCATTTTCAAGGCTGCAGTACATAACAGCAGTTGCTGGATCCCTGGGACATTGCTTCCCTCTTTGTGGTGAGCCTGCAAGCTGAGCCTTGTGATGGGCATTTTCCTGTGTCCAGGTTAGCAGTTGCAATCAATTCAGAGAAGGAAAAAGTAGGCAAGAATAAGAAAGACAGACAGCTGAAAACAGCAATGGCAATTAGCTGGCACCCCATCTGCTGCCTTTTGCACGCTGGACAAAAGCAGAATGGCTTCCCAGGTAATGATTTCCCAGAAAAAATAGCAGTAGGTTACCGTTGCTTCAAAAAGCACTAACAGTGGTGAAAAGAAAAAAAAGTACTAGAGTTACTCTCCTTTATGGTATAGTGTATTGAGCACATTTCTCTTTGAATCAGTAAACCAGTCTATACCTCATGTGTTCTCTACATGGATTCCTCTAGGTTTTGCTTACACAACCACTACAGCTCTTTCATGACAAATGAACAAAAATTGTTCACAACAGCATCATAACTTTCAAGACTGATTACTCTTAACAAATTCAGAAAAGGCAGAAAATCACCACACTGAGAAGTTTTGTCCAGTGAAGGACAATAATACCCAGCCAATCCACAGCATGGCCTCATCTCTGCTGCACTGGCCGCCTTTGAATATCTTCTTGCATAGAAAGCTCCCACATTGCATGCAGGGCATCCAGAGGTACTTCCAGTGCACCCAAAGGATGTGCTGATTCTGAATGACCTTTACCTTAGCCCTTCATCCCTGCTAGCCTGTGGGAGTTACCAGCCACCAAAGCAGATGGGTACGAACTGAACTTCTCCTTTGCCTGTCACCACTCTGGAAATTGGTAATGCTACACAGCAGCAGCTCCTGGGTAAGAACAGGCAAAGATGGAGATTCAGAACTCATGATTTCAAATTCTAACTTTCCCTTCTTATGTGTTCTAGGTCCCTCCTATGCATTTTGTTAGTCCCTCTGGGCTGCCACAAGCTTCTAGCAAGAATGAGGAGACAAGTAAACGAGGTTCCACAGAGAAAATGGTAAGTAGGAACATGTATACAGTTGTTCAGGTTGGGAGATCATTGGGTTAACAGGAAATGGCTGAAAAAGTGGAGACTGGTGAAGGAGCAAATGAAGAGGAGAGGAAAAACTGTCCGAGGCGTGACTTTTTAGAACTTTGCCTATCTTTCTCCTGAATCTTCATCCTCCACACGGGAAGAGGGTAAAGTATTAAGTTTTTATGAGATGTTAAACTGAGAGTTGTTGTAAATGCAGAAATAAATTAGAAAAATGAGAAAACAGTTTTTCTCTACTGAACTTGCAACCTTTAAGCTTCTCTATAAGTTGCAGCTCAATAATAGTTACTGTGGAATAGCCTTGCATAATAAAATCCAGCAGGAGCAAAAGCATCATGATGAATTTACCATTATTATTCATAGAGCTGTCATGAACAGTCTGCTTACTCTACACAATTCACCAAAGAAATACTGGTTTGCCACAGATTGAACAGTGCATTTTAAAACAGCAAAGTGCCATTCAGTGCCCTACCCTTTCAGCAATGCTGTACATACCCACATAGCAGGGAACTCTCAAATTATGCTGTTTTGAAAGGTAGTCAAGAGAGGGAAAGAGACCAATAGCCTAATTTTTCTCAAGATTGTACTTTTTCCTACATTAGAAAAAAAATCACTTGACACCATTTGTGTCCACTGAACATGTGGTCATTACTCTGGAATCACTTTTTGCTACTGAGTCTTGTTAGGAGGAGACGTGGGGCTCCTGAGAAACCATTTTTCATTGTAAAAACACAGATTCATTGAAGCCATTTGCAAGAATGGAGCATGTTAGATAAGGCCTTTCCAGTTCCCTGGGAAAGTGTGACCATGGCAGGGTTCTATGACAGGGGTCTGCCCCAGGGAATGCACTCATTCCTTGTAGGGAGAATGTCAGAGTCCTGATGAAACTAAGGTGCCCTGGGAGACTAACACCCACAACATCTCCCTACTGTTGGGCTGCTCAGCTGAAAATATTCCTGTTCAATTCCTCCACAGCTGAGAAAACAGCTGAGTGCGATAACATACCCACTCTAATTCCCCTTCTGCTGCAAAAGGGATTACATAACTCAGGAGTCAGTATGTCTCTGCACCAATGAAATGAGGACCAGCTTCCTCTTGTAAATGATGCTGGGGTCAGAAACCTGGCATGTTTGAAGTGACTACGCCACTGTCTTCACTGGAAGCTAGATTGGCTCAGTGTAAACAAGTGGGGAATTGATACAAAAGAATTAAGGAAATATCAAGGAAATAAGGACTGAAAACTTTTTATATTGAGGAGTTAGGTTAAATATTAGTCAGAAATCATGGAGTGAGAAACATAACCACTGATTGTACATTAAAACAAAAATGTGTTGTCTACAGGTTGTTTTCTATATGTTAATTTTGGAGAGCCTAAATACAACCATCTGTGTATCTTAAACCAACCAGCAGAGACCAAAGCCCAATCATACTAAACCAAAGGCCAGAAATTGAAGTGATGCCAGAGAAGGCTGGTGAATTTCTAGTTATGCATAAATATTTCCATCTGCTATGGAATTAATTTGAGAACTTTGCAATTGTGAAGCAATATTAGTGAATAAAATCAACTTTTCTGAAGAGCCCTTCAAGACAACTGCTCTCTCATGGTTTTTGCCTTGGTGTACCAAGTTAGGCAGAAACCAGGGTTTGAACTCAGCAACACAGTTGCTCTTGGAAGAGAAATGACTACTGGGAGAAACAACTTTCTGCAGGGAAACCTGTTTGTTCCCAGTTGGAGTACATGCATTGTGTTCCTGCATGGCCACAGAGCTGAAGAGTTAAGTTCCCCTGTTTCCTGTGAAGAAAAGCTGTCCTGAGTAATTCCTTGAGTCAGACTTTGTCTCTCTTATTTTCCATACAAACTCTCTGCTTTCTCTTCTGTACAGCAAGGTCATGTCAGTTGAACACTTGGGAATTCACCTCTCCACCATAAAAGCATTTTTAAAATACATAATGTACATTTTTTATGTGTTTGCAAGTTAATTGTTTTGATAGGCAATGCTTGTCATTCATAATACCAGTTCCTGTACACTGCTTACCTATAACCAAATATATTTATTATTCCACCTGTCCCACTCCCCCCAGTTTTAGTATCATTGCAAGATGATTCTGTCACCGAAACTGTGGGAAAAACAAAAAACCTCCAACAACATTTTTTATTTTAGAGAGTCAAGGCATTACTTTATTATCTGGCCAGGATATACCACAGAAATCATCTCATCCACACATAGCCTGGGTGTGCAGAGAAAATAATTCCATGACACATAGTTTTTTACTAGATTTTTCAGATCTTTTATACAGTTAAAACTCATAGAAACTAATTGGGTCAGCATTCATTGGTCCCAAGTTGCGTAGTTCTTAGTATTTGGTCTCCTATTGGATCTGGATTTCTTTGCTTCTGATGTTAATTAGATCTTCATTCCTTGATGTTCTTTTCAGCCTTTTCTGGAGGAGATGTCTCCAACTCTGCCAGAGGCAGAGTCTGAGGTAGACGTTCCTACGTGGCGCTGATGCCCTTTTTCTTTTGGGCTATTGAAATGCCAAGCCCATCAGGCCTCAGCTAGTGGAGCAATGTTCTGGAAAGAAACTTAAAATTATTTTTCCCGGGCAAAGGCAAACAAAACCCCTTGACTAAAGTTATACAACATTTTTTAAACTGGTATGTTTTCCAACGATTCCAGTGAACATAATTATTTTCGTGCCCTCAAGACAAGAGTCTCGTTACACTAATTAATTTACACATACAGCATGAAGTTTTCAAAATCAAGATGAGAAATGCTGCGCAGAAAAAAGAATTGTTAAGCCATTTTATAGAAGAGCACAGCCACAGAGGGTATAGCTAGAAAGATTTTGGCAGGTTCATGCCCATTTAGACTGAAATATAAATTACCCAGAGCCAGTTGTGATGGTATTGCCTGTAGGAGTCAAGTTGGACTAAAAGCTACCACACAACTTTTGTGTTTGTCTCCTTGGAAAACCAGCTGTTCACTCCAAACTAGTCAGAATGGGAATCATCTGAAGATGTACAACTGACTTGGGATCTTGGAGTCATCTGTGGAGCTACAACCATGACAATACGGCTGTAACTGGAGACCAATTAACTTGCAGAGATCTTTAACTGCAAAACTCAAGGATATTTTGAGTCTGTATTCAAAACACACTTGCATGGACTTGGTAATTAATGGATCAGCTTCACTCTGCCTTAATATACATAAAAAATGTACTGGGTTACTTTCTCATTTTTCATGAATTCAAAAATTGTTCAGAATATGCTAAATTATTGAAACCTTTCCCTCTGAGAATTCATAAGGCATACTTCCTGAATCATATCAATGATACTTCACAGTAAATATTTGTATTACTGCACACACAAAGAATATATACTCGTAACTGAAAGTCAGAGCAGAACTCAAATATGAGGCAAGAAAAACAAATAGTAACTGAGAGACTGGAGAGAATGATAGATACTGATGTTTATGAGCGTTTTCAACCGACAGCAACTGGATCTGACAATGCAACTGTCCTGTAAACAGTGGAGCTAATTGCAGTATGTTTCCCAAGGTCTTTCCCCAGGGGCTAGATGCCCTTGGAACATGCAAAGAAAGAAATTAAATGCATGGGTGAGCACAAGAAGATGACTGGGAGCACAGGGTATGTGCCGTAAGTGGGTGTCAACAAAACAGCTCTTCAGATTTCAGCTGCAATTGTGACAAAAGCTGTGGTAAAAGTGTTACTGCCTTGTGCCTGTGCTCCTAGGCAGGGTCTGGCGAGGAGGTGGTAGACAGTGCAAGCTGTCTCTCCTCCACCCAGTGCACAGCACGCAGAAAAGAGGGAGGGAAGCTGAGCTGTCTGCCTATAACATCAGCCATAGACAGCAAGAGAAAAGAGAAAGGATCCTCCTGCCATAACATGCATGAAAAAGTGAGAGTGTATCTGGTTCTCATCTTTTAAATATTTTGTGGCTAAAGCTATGAAGTGATTCTCAATAGTTGTCCTTTCATTTTGCAGCTCCTCCACAGGCTGATTTTTAAAGGTGTTTAAATACATAATTTAGCACCTAGATACCCAGACCTCTTCCACGTCTTCCATTCTTCAACTATAAAGCAAAGATGTTGATAACACTGAGTTTTTTACCATTTCTGCCTTTCTTATTAGTACAATTAAAACACTTTGAAAAGATCCTGTCTCTAGTTAGGTGCTTAGAGAGAAAGCAATATTATGCGTTTGCTCCCGGTCTTGTCTAAGAACTACAAGCATTGTTGTAACATAGATAATAACATTCTTAAGGGGAAGTAAAACAGGACATTTACAAGAGAAGAATTTAATCAGAAATAAGAAAGTTTGGGGGCCTGACTCTAAAAACCCTGACTTATAATTATGCAAAAGAAATTTCAACCTGGAATATTAAAAAAAAAGAAAGTGAGTGGGCACTGTTGCCAATATAAAATTGTTTTTCTGGTAAAAGGATGGAGAACAATGTTAGCAAATGTGTAAAGCAAAGAAAAATAGAAGGAGATACAAAAAATGGTTGGAGTCCTACAAAGCTTTTAAAGAGTACGCTATTCAAAGAATTAACCCACAAGAAGGAACTTGTGCAGAAATGCATATTCAGCAGATTTTCTTTTTTATTTTGTTCTCTGTTTGGTCAGTTGAAGGCCTGGAGGCGATAAATTCCTCTTGCACAGAATTCAACAGTGATAAATAGTCTGGAAATCACTGAACTCAGAGTTGTGCTTGAGGCATTTGCATTTCAATGTTTCAAGTTTCCTGCACAGTTGATTTTCTGTGCTGGAAAGCAGGTGAGGACATCATGAGGACATTTTCTATGAAACTAGGTGAAAGCTGTTTCCCTGAGAATTATGCAGCCATCGGTACATTTACTAATCCTTATTGCATTTCCCTCATTATCATATTTTTCAATTTATAACATCGTCTAGAAGAATATGATGTAAGACAACCTGCTAATAACTTTGCTGCACATCTGTCTTCATAAAATACCTATAAAAATGTGAAAGCTTTTTTTTGTGGGATTGATTACAAAGAGGGTTTTATGAATAAATTTCTTTTCGAAACTAGGAAGTGCTTTAAATTGAGCACATTTTTTCAGATTCAGATAGGATACTTAGAAGTTATGTACCATAGGAAATAAGTGGTATGGGTGATGCAATAAACCATAAAAATCAAGCATAAACAAATCGAATGTTTACCACATAACTGGTAATACATCATAACATTGCAGTTTATAGAGTTTTTATATTAGCTGCTGTGCCACAGGAACAGTTACAACAAGGGATGAAATGGCAGCGGGTAGACTGTTGGATACTCTGTTCTGTTGTAGTCAGGTTTTAAAAGTATCTCATTTGGTAGGATTGTCTCCTTCAAAAGAATGATTGTTGCACTAGTGCTGAACCAATAGGTGGTAGCAGGGCAGGCAGCCTGGTGAATTAAGAATATGGAAATAAGTGTGTCAGGGGAAAGTGGGAGCTGTTCCTAAGTGTACCTGGCATCTGAGAAAAGAACTGACAATTTGGCAAGGTGCTCATCCAGTAGAAGACATACCATGAAAATGGCCCATAATACAATCTGGTGGTGCTTGCTTTTTTGGGGGGTGGCTTTTGTTTATTTTTTTTTTAAGCTGAAAACATTCTATAATGCTAAAAAGCCAAGTACTCATAAAGTATGAAATGGAAATGAATGAAATTTTAATTCTTCCTATTTATGCATAAGAATTATGATCAACTCTTTAACGTGATTGGAAGATGTAGTCAGCTGTTTTTCAGCTCATTTAACCAGACTGAATATTCAGGTATTATGTAAAAAGGTGATCAAAAAGTCAGTATTAAATATAATATTCACTTAGAAATGCTGAGGAATTGTGGGAACAGCTTCTGTTTTTGTAATGAAACAAAAATTAAAAGCCAAGAAATATATAATTTAAGGACTGCAACATTTAAAGCAGTGAGAGTGTTTCAAATAATTCAAAAAGAGTCAGATCAAGATAAGCAAAAGAGGCACTGATTAAATGAAAAAAAAAGGGGGCCGTGGGGCAGTTATTATCATAAATTTAAAGTCTACAATATTATGTTCAGGAAAGCAGTTGGTGAGACAATCTTATTGCTGGCATTTCTTACCTTTTAACTGCTTGATTTGGCATTCTTAACAGCAGTCTCTTAACATCTTTTTTAATGAACTCTCCCCATGCTTCTGGGCATGATGGTAGGCAGCAGTTCTATATGGTACAAAATTATTTCATCCACAGAGCCACTGGCAGAGAACAGCATATTAAAAGTGTAATTCACTCACTGAAAACTTCTCTTGGTTTCTTTTTTGGTTTTTCGTTTGCCACATCTGGTCTCCAAATGAGCTTCTCAGCTCTGAGGCTCAAGGAAGTCCAACCTTGTAGCAAACACTTAGCACTTGCTGTGTCCCCTGCTGAACAATCTTTGCACCCTTGGGAGGCAATGCCTGGGCCATATTGCCCAAAAGCACAGAAGCAATAAAAAAGTTGTTTAAGAGGCCATTTGGAAATCTCTCATGTCTCAAAGGAATCATGTCACGTTAAAATCCAGTCATGTCAGGGCATTATGTGGTCCCATCCTAGCTCACTGGTCCATAGCCTGGGCATTCCTGTTTCCGTGAGCCCTGAGTGCCTGGAAGGGAGCACTCTGGAGCTGTATTAAAACCAGAGGAGCACAAAGATATTTTTATTCTGGCTGCACTCTCTGTGTGCTCTCAGATGGCCATCCCAACACGATACAGTGTTACTGTATCTAGTTGTTTACAACTCTGTGGAAGCATACAAACCCTACACAACTGATCAAAATTACAGCTTGACAAATGGAAACAGGCAAAAAGCTTTGGAAAAAAAACAAAGAAAAACTGATTCAGGAGAATATCTCATAACTAGCAGGTGTGTGGATGAAAAGAGTGGGTGGTAGAAACACAGCACAGCAATGCAACAAAACAATTGAAAAATAGCTTCCACTTTCACCATATATGGAGGTTCCACCAAGAAGCAAAGGAGAGGAGTGCAAGGTTTGGGAAGGCACTGGGACACCACAGATATTTTCTCCTCTTATTGAAGGCTTCTCAGGAAACTGCCAGAAAGGAAGTGACATTGTTGATGGTTTCAACTAATCCTTGATCTGCCTGGAAAGTGAGATTTACATTATTGCCCTCGCTCCCGTGTGCCATCACTTGTTTACCACCTTATTCCTTCCTATTTCTCTCCTTCAATATAATCTTTTAAAAATAAGTAACTACATTTATAGAATTCAACTTAGCTACTCCAGAGTTCATCTTTTGCTGCCTTATGACCATAAGCACTTCACTGCTCATAGTAATGTTAAAACAGCAATGTTAAAAAATGGTGCACATTTGCTGTATGCTAATATTGACCATGTGCTATGAAAATCACCCTTAAGTGGGGCTACAACTGTTGGAAACCTGAGGGAAAGCTTAATTTTCAATCTTTCACTTGTATTTTGGTTGTACTTTCTGCAAAGGATCTGCTTCAGACCTTAAAGAGTCATAAAACTTCTAGCACATGTAATGTCGTAAAAATTAGTATTAAAGACTTTAATATAATTTAAGAAGAATGTCAGAGTTTTGTCTTGCTGAAAGGAAAAGAGAAAGGAATATCTATAAGTTGAAATTATCCTTGTGAAGCTTCAGGTGGAAATACCAAGGACTAAACTCTTTGAAGGACTTTTACAACAGTGACTATGACATTGTACTGAACAGGCTGCCACCTCTTTGTAATGAAACCCTCCCCACATTGCTGAATTCTTTCATGTCTGGGTGGGGAACACTAGCATTTTTGTCTTTACAGAGACTTTTGCTCCAACAAATAGAAAGAAAAGAAAAAAGCAAAATCCCTTCCCTGCAGAGGTGGGTGCAGAAAACTTGTAGAATCCTGCAAGGATGCTGCCAGGTTGACCTCTTCAGAGGATGCTCTAGTTTTATTGTTCTCTTCATATGCCCCAAAAGAAGCGCTCCCAGAACAAGGAAACACTAAAATCAAAGAACTTTACATCTGACAGCTGAGGGCATTGAGAGCTGGGGTGGGCAGGTGGGAGGCACAAGTCCCTGCTTCTGATAATATTATGGCATAGTAGACCTGTAAGATAAAACATAAAATACAATCCCAGATCCTCCATCTGCAGTAGGTTGGTCCAAGAGGATTTAACATCAGGACCATGAGTTTGCTTCTTCATTTTTTTAATAAAGGATAAGTTCAATAAAGTCTGTGTTTTGCTAAAGCTACTGAGGGACACGTGGGAGGGACTGCCTGTTCTCTGAAAATATGAACATGCCTTCAGGTTAATATTTTCCTGTATAAATAGTTTGCCTCACCTGAGAAGAATGATTTAGAAAACACCTGCTGTGAGATGTAATTAGAGCACGAATATGTGCAAAACTGTGAGTCTGCTGAGACCTCATGAGGAGCAGGAGGTGCTCAGTTCCTTTCCATGCCTGCAGAGGTTTAGGGTTCAAAAACATTCTCTGTGACTCAGATACTGCAGGTGATTATATTCACTATGACCATAAATCATTTACCAAAAAAAGTGGGTGGCAATGTGATTAGCACACACTGAGTAGGGAGAGAGACATAAATTACTCAGAATCTCTTTTTTGTCTGAGTCATGTATGCTTAAAGCTACAACTGCAGCAAGGCTGAATGTGATCAAACAGAAGTTCCATTGTAAGGGCTTTGTGAAAAGTATTTTAAAAAGTATTTAAATTATTTCTGAGAGAGAATACTCTATTTGGCTACCTACCTGAAGATGTAAAAATAAGTTATTTAATAAAGAATTTAATTTACAAGTTTTTACCTAATCTACAGAGTCTCAGTTGAGCAAAGAAAATGAAGAAATCTGTAAATATCACATTAATTGCATTAGCATTCCATTAAGATGGGCCTGAAGCCTCATAAGCGATAAACCTGGGCTTTTAGTGAGCAGCAAATACATCAGTTCTTTAGTTGGAAAGGAATTTTTTTCCTTCTGTTTATTCAGGAAAGCTGCAAAGAGCTCTATTGTCTAGGAATCTCCTACAAGGCAATTGTTCCTAAATGTTAAAATAATATTAAATTTGAGGGAGTTCCCCAGTTTTCAACAGGGTCCATGAAAAGGGTATGGTTTGAAGTAGGTTTTGGATCAGGTGAGGATGAGCCATGGTATTTTAAATGAAATTAATTTTAGCAGTAACCTATGTGTTTATAGTTCTAAATAAGCTATGTTCAACTTCCAGCTGCATAATTTCTGCAGGACATAAAATAAGAGATTATTGGAGAGATAGCAACTAAACTAAATCTTTTCTTAGATAAATGATTGTTCAACATAATCAGTGTCAACTAAAGCTGACCTGAAGGAACAAAACTAGTGGGATCTCCCTAGTACAGAGCTGCATTCAGTGCTTCATAATAAGGAACCAGATGAATGTTTGAATTTTCTAAATGAGCTGTTTAATTTTAATCAGCCATGGGGGAAAATGTTTCAAAAATTAGAGCAAGAATTGGATACCTACCCAGACTTCAGGCACTTCACCCTGCTTGTTCAGGGGCAGCTCTCTCTTTCACACCCTTTCTTCCAGACCAGTTAATTAAGTGCAGGTTCAAGCTCAGGTTCTTCTCCATCTTTTAACTATTGTAATGCATTCTAACAGGCAGAAGCACAGTGAGCCCTTCTAGTTATCCCTGGGGGGAGATGACAGAGATTAGAAACACTTAAGCTCTCAAGCTGTGTAAAACACGTCTATTTTTTTTTTTTTTTTTTTTTTTTTTTTTTTTTTTTTTTTTGTAAAGACACAGTCTAGGTACTATGGCATTCCTTCCTCATATAGGAAGGAGACTTCCTCATTTTCCAGTCACTCTTTTTCTGTTGTAGTCTTAACTGGTATTTTCAGAAAAGCATTCAATTAAGACAAACCATTCCCACAGAAGGCCAGATTCTCAGCTGCTCTAAATCAGTGCAGCTCCAGTGAGGTTACTCTGGCTGCTGTGCAGACAGACCAGGTGAAGGGACAGCTTCACTCTTCTGCCCTTCAGACATCTCAGGCAGGTTCAACATCTGGCAGAAGCACTTTAATGACTGAAATAAAGCCAGGCCTCCACAACTGTGAGGCTAATATTTTGGTCTTCCTGCCACTGAAATTACCTCCATGTGGTATTTCACATATGACAGACTGAAAATGATTTACAAATTGCCTCATTTCTTGACCATTTTCAATCACAGATACAGGAACTATTTAATTTCAGTTTTATTCCTTCTAGTCTTATCTCTTTCTAACACCTGCTAAGAAAATATATAGTATCACTTTTTACTCCTTTGCTTTCAGGGTCTTTCGCTGCTTTATCTTGTCTATTTGTTGCAAATATTTTCCTATTGGGGTCTCAACTCTTGAAATGAAATCTGATTGTGAGACAGTTCCTAATAGAATTTTTCTCATATTTTCTCTCTGGTTTGAAAAGAAGCACAAAAAAGAAAACAAAATGCTTCCTATAAATTTTTGGGGTTTTTTCTTTTTTTCTTCTATTCAGCAGGTGAATCAAGAAATTTCTCAGCAGGTTAGATGTAGGTTGGTTCAGGAGATAAAAATATTTTGCAGCTTGTCCTTAGGAACCCTTACTACAATGACTAACTACAGTTGGTATGGCAAAAGCACGCTCAGAACTACATTAGCAGGCAGCTGAAAGCATCTGAATACTCCCAGCACTAAATCATAGACTATCCTGAGCTGGAAGGGACCCATAAGGATCACTGAAATCCATCTCTTGGCCCTGCACAGGACACCCCAAGAGTCACACCATGTTCCTGAGAGCATTGTCCAAACACTTCTTGAGCTCTGTCAGGCTGGTGCTGTGACAGTTTCCCTGGGGAGCTGTTCCCATGCCCAAACACCCTCTGGGTGAAGAACCTTTTCCTGAAATCCATCCCAAACCTCCCCTGACACAGCTTCAGGCCATTCCCTTGGGTCCTGTCACTGGGCACTGTTATGAGTGGATGTTGGGGTTTAGATAAGTCCTTGCCTTTCGCCCAGGCCTCTGGCAGCAGGCAATAACTTTATTGAGGTGGCCAGCACCTCAACACCCACTCTCTTTCCCAAGATCTTTAATAATGGCTGATTCAGTCTATTATAGAATGAGTTATTTATTTAATAGACACAAAACTAGCAGACATAAGACTTAACACAGACTACATACTACACAGGAATAAGGACAACCACAAAAAAAGGACTACTAGTAGGTTAATGTACAGTGCACTATAAGGTACCCTTTTCAGTTACAGCTAGACAAGAAACAGTATAAGCTTAGGACTCAATGTATCTTCCCTTCCAATTGTTGGTGTAGCACACATCAAAATCCTTTTCCCCAATTCCCAGGAAAGTAACCAAAGGAGAAGCTACTCATGCCTTCAGGGTGTGTGAGTAGAGACTTTTGCCTTTGTGATAACTGTGTGTGCTTTTATAGTTTGTAAAACAGTGTCTCTTAGTTGAGAATATTTCCTTTATCACTTCCCACATCTGCTCTCCAGACTAAGATATTGATTCTTAGCTGAAGCCTGAGCCCTTTTGGTGCCAGAGATGATCCTCCTGGGGCCTTTTAGCCCCTAGGTTATCTCTTTATGCACCAACTATCTGTAGTGGGGGGGTGGGGAGCAGAAGTCCTGTCACAGTCACTACAGAGCAGAGATCAGTGCCCGCCCCTCCCTTCCCGTCACAAGGAAGGTGTAACTGCAGTGAGATGTCCCCTCAGTCTCCTCTTCTCCAAACTGAACAGACCAAGCGATCTCAGCCACTCCTCATACAGCTGCTCCTCAAGGCCCTTCACCATCCTCGTTTCCCTCCTTTGGACACTCTCTCATCAATTCATGTCTTTCCTACTTCTTGGCACCCAAAACCGCCCCCAGCACTCAAGGTGATGCCCAGCCCAGAGCAGGGTGGGACAGTCACCTCCCTGGCCTGGCTGGGGATGCTGTGCCTGATGGCCCCAAGGACAGGGTTGGCCCCCCTGGCTGCCAGGGCACTGCTGGCTCCTTCAGCTCTCTGCAAGCCCTTGGGGCCCTTCCTGTGGCCCTGCGTTCCGGCATCTCATTCCCCAGACTGTCCGTGTATCCTGAGTTGTCCCATCCCAGGTGAAGAATCCAGCCCTTGCCTTTGTTAAATTTCACACATTTGGTGATTGCCCATCTCTCTGATTTGTTGAGGTCTCTCTGCAGGAGCTCTCTGCCTTAGAGAGAGTCAACAGCTCCTCCTAATTAAGGAATGTCAGCAAACCTACTTCTATACCTAAGAAAGCATAAGTCAGTCAATATGGGAAATGAATGGCCTTTTCTTCTTCCACAGCAGCCATGTGTGTTATCTAGCATAGTTTGAATGAAATAAATGTACAAATTACTGAAGGAAGATTCTGCAGTTTTACACTTACCATGTCTATTCAGTGCTCCTTCTTTGTGATCTAAATAAATCTGGTTTTAATTGCAGCTTTCTTCCCAGTTAGTCCAATGCAGTTCTGGACATGACTGGGCTTAAGGAAACTTCTGTATTGCAAGGTGAAAGTCTGAGGTAAACCCCAACAAATCATCCTGCTGTGAACATTGAGGTTGGAGAAGATGATCTACACTGTTCTTCATGAATTTGTGAGCCTAGGTTTTCAGACAATGTAACTTTTTTTTTTTTAATGCAGCACTGCATTTTTAACAGGCACCTCTTTAATATTTGAGCAGTTGATCTGTGAAGCCTTCATGTCTGTGGAAAGCTCTTTCTGTAACCTCTCTCTTCAGAACAGGGATAAATAGTAATTAGACTGATGAGAAATAGTTTTTAAAAATGTCTACATTTCAAGTGAGAGTTTCTTTTTTTAATTTTTTTTAACATGTGAAAAAGGAAAGATTTTACCTTACATTTATTTACTGGCCCAACACACCATTTTTTCAGTGAATTAAATTGCTAAAAATATTTTTCCAACTTTTACCTGCGGTGGTGCATGTTATCTCAGGCTAGTTCTCTGAATTTCCTCATCTCCTTTGTTTACATCTGTCTGTTTTAGTAGCAACCATACTATAGTAGCACAACCATATACAACCATACTTTAGTAGCACATACTTTTTCTCCAGGGTCTTTCCTGTCCTCCTGGCTGAAGTCACACACAAGTGCCCCAAGTTCTCTTCCCATTGTAGCCCTAACTTCTCCTTTTTCTGCAGCTGTTGCAGCATTGGGATTCCCATTAATATGAGGATATTCTGCATGACCTGTCAGTTGATCAAAATTTTTATAGTCATACTATATATGAATCACTGATTGCAAGATAATGTCCTTTGTTTCAGACAGCACAGCAAATGTGCAGCCTCTCTGAAAGAAACATGTATCCTTAGAATCCCTATCTTGGTTCTTAAATGTATGAGATGTTTAAGACATAAATAGACATATAAATGACATTGGTGTTAAAGAGAACAAAAGTAGGGTAGGTCCAGAAATGTAGCTATTGGGAAAAGCTCTTGCGTGTAGCGCTTACAAATTTTGTGCTAGCAAAATATCCTCCAGGATAATTTATAGCCCATGACAGTGAAAAATGTCTGAGTTAAAACAGCAAGTGTGTGATCCAAAAATTATTGAAGTCAGTGGGCATCTTTCCATTGGCTTCAACAGACCTTGTCAATGATGTAAAAGTGGTTAAAGGGATTTAGCTCAAATGTTCCAATAGTTACCCTCTGGACTCGAAAGCAGGGGGAACATTTCAGCCTAGAAAAAGGATTTTTAAAAAAGCAGTTGAAAAAAAAGTATGAAAAAATTATCTGCAGTAGAAATGTTCATGGTTGAACAGATGTACCAGGAGGAGGAGGAGGAGGTGCTAGCTCTCTCAAAAAGACTCACTACGAGCTAATACGATTGTGTCAGTGTAACCCAAAGACAAACAACAAAAATCACTCATGCCTTGATTATACAAAGATCTCTGTGGTGGGTAAGGAAGGGTTAAGGACAGACAGCTTCAAAGATGCTAGAAGCTGATATTATTTCTTCTATTTGGTTGCTAAGATTTTAGCATATACTTCTACCCTTGGTAGCTGGAGGCTATATCTTCTGCTATTGTCCTTGTAGACTTTAAATCAGTTTCCTGATTGAATTTAACACAATTTGCATTAGACTCTAAGTTAATTTTCCTTATGATTGTTCTTATGTGAAGAAAGTAGATATTTTACTTTTGGACTACTTATGACCATAAACATTCCTTATTAATGTATGTACTTTAGGACAGTTTTAAATTTACTCTAAGAAACCAATCAACAGTGAAATGGAAAATACTACAGTGAATCTTTTGCAGATAATATAAAAACTGATTGATATGCCTTTCAAAAATATCAGGAGGATTTAATTAAGATCACAAAAATATTTTCCAACAAGCCACATGATATACATGGTTAAAGCATGGCCATTAATGATGGTTTTACCATACACACAAAAGCTATTGTTTCAGCAAAACTTGGTTTAATTTGAAATAACTTATAAATTAATTCTCTAAATTCAAACAGGAGAAAAAAATATTTTCCTCTCTTTCTTTTCTTTCTTTATTTACATCTTGCTCTTTCTTTTTCTCTCTTTCTTAAAATCTTGCATTCTCTTCCTCTTTCCATCCGCCTTCCCCCATTCTGCCTCTCTCACTGCAGCTTAATTTCCTCTCATCTGTTTTGTCTTTTCTTTCTTTCTTTGCCTTCNTTCCCTTTCCCACAGCTCCTAAACTACCCTTTAGCAAATCTTTAAAATGTTCATGCAAGAAAAAATATGTACGGTATCATAAAAGCTTTTTAATCTCTCTTGGATTACTGAAAGTGATACCAATACCTCATGGCTTCACTAGCAGGCAAAAAACTTCACCTTGTATGTACATTAAATGGGGGAGTGAGGGGGGAAAGAAATCAGAACAGTAATCCATATAGCAAACAAAACCCCTCCTTTGAGGGAGCAGTGGGAAATGACAACATACTTTCATTTTCCTACCTTTGGGGAAAGATTTTCAAAACAGTTCTGGGCATGATGTCCAAAAACTACAGTTGAAGTAAAAGTATATAAGCCACTACATTCAAAGAGAATTAATCATCTGTCTTAAACTCACCAAGGTAAGGAAATTCAGAATTAAGGCTGTGACTCCATACCTAGCTCACATCTTTGTAGTCAGTCCATATGGAATGACAGATCACCCACTGCTAAAAGACCACTGTGATTTCAGCTTTAATGTTGAATGTCTTTGCTCTGTAAGTGGTGAACTACCTCTGGAATAGTAACCTATTTGTTAGTTTTCCTTTTTTTTTTTTTAATATCAATAGGGATAAAAGAAAATAAAAACATATGAAAGGTTATGTTTTGAAATAGCTTTTATTTTAATTTTTGTAGTTTCTGGGGTTTTTTTCCCAATCATTAAATTTGAAGAAAAACTAATTATGGAAAAAAACATGCTTTTTTTTTTACTATGATCATGTGCCAAGTTTCAATCCAGTGCAAAATTTAACAGTCATGTGAGCCCCTAAAAGGAGAGGTTTATAATGGAAGCATTGACAAACTCTTAAGCAGAGCAAGACAAGGAGGTGTCTCTATAATATTGCTCAATGAGAACTTGTCATTACAGCTCTCAATAGAAGGTGGGAGTATAGGGGGAATGAAGGATTTTCCTCCATGAGATTTTTCTGGCATAATTTGTGCTGAGGTTTGTTGAGCCATAACCACAACTCACTTCTCCACTAACAAAATATTAATGATACAACACTCTTTCACTAGATTGTAGAAAAAAAAATTATTGTTTTCTTATCAAAACCATTTTTTTGCTTACCTTTCAATTGTAGCTAAGAAAATGTTTTTGAAATTTCTCTAATTTGTGAAAATTGTCCTTCTCTTGTGAGAGGAAAACGTGACATTTCAGCAAAAATCACACTTCATTCCAAGGAAATGGATTTTGAGGGCTTTTGCTTTATGAGTTCAAAATCTCCACTGTCAAGTCCTTTGAAAATATTCCTCTTTATCAAAATTTAAACAGGCATAAAAACTTCTCAGTGATTCATTCAGTCAGGTTATTCGACTGCAGCTTCATCTTTAAAACTTTATGGCTATGATCTTCCATCTGTAATTCTTTCCATGTTGCATTAAAGATCACCCTTGTCTGCTTGGATGTGTCATTTTTTCTCCAACATCAACACATTGCTCCTGTAACATCCTCCAAAGAAGAATAACCACAGAAAAGGCCTTGAAAATAACTTTTCAGGATTGGACCACATGGAAGAATACTGTAACTGTGATCTCATGTAGGATATCTATCCCTAGGACAGGCAGGATGGAGGGAGAAGACAAAGGAGAGACATTATCTAGTAATTTCATACACTGAGAGACATGGAAATATTAGCAACAGTGTGGAAATGGACAGAAACATAAATCAAGGCATTCTGGTGAGATTAAAGACTGAGTGTAAAAGGTGTAGGCTTTTGGCAAGTATTCTTGAATATGAATGGCTTTTTTTTCATTACACACTAATGGTCACTGTTCTTGGCCCCTACTTGGGTCACCTTCCCATTAACCTGTCTTTGAGCTGTTTTTTTTTTCCATATAGTCTTTGATTTACAGCACATTAAATAAACTGAGATTGGCTTCCCTGAAACCAAGAGAGCTTTATGCCAGCATAAATCTGATGCAGCTGAAAAGGCAGCTCAACTTTGAGGACATTAGGATTTGGCTTTAAATTACAGCGTTAAAAACCTCAAAAACTTGAGTTTCTTCTATCAAGTCCTGCTGGAAAGACAAATACAACCACTTTAGATCTTGTTCTTCAGGTTCACTGTACATGTCCGTTGCTGAGCCGCATTGTACTCCTTTCCCCACGCTGCTGAAACACGAATTTCTCCTCCCATTTCTCTGTGGTGGATGAAAGGATGGCAGTGGTGTAAAGTAAAGGCTAGATGCATTTAATTCAATCAGACAAAACCCCCTTAGCACAGATGCTGATGAAGACACAGCACCTTACCCTCTAGCCACAGCCCATGAAAGCCACAGTAGAAGCTGTGCAGGGTTGGCCTCTGGGCAGCATTACTGTACCTTCAAATCTGAAAATATTTTGCTCCACAAAAGTGCATGCCCAGGGCACCAGAACTGAGGCTGTCTCTTGATGATTTAACATCCCCTTCACCTCCCAGCCTCATTGTGGAGAGTATTGTGGCCTCCATCTCACAAAACAGCTGCATCTCTCTCATGCCAGATGGGGCTGATGACACAGACCCAACTCTTTTGACTGCATTCACCTTGAGGCCAGAGATTTTCCCAGGGCTGCCTCATCTTGTTGTTCCAGGATTATATGTCCTCCAAAATTGTTGCTGAACTACAACATGTATTTTACTGTCCATATGTTCAATTTTTTTTGGACAATAATTTAAGAGCATATAAAAATTTGTATATGAATCACACGCATGCAGGTGTACGTGGAAACTTCCCAGCTATATTATGCTCAAAAGACCCAAACCAATCACTCTGTTCTCCCTTGCATGGGATTAATGGCTCATCCATCTTTGTCAGGTACTATTCCACATAGCTACATTTATTTCCATTTCTAACAGTATACGGAATTTCTTCTTTAAAGTCAAAGGAGTTTTAGTGCACTCTGTCCTGTAGCCACAAATTGAGTAAGCAAACATGTAGCCGTGCCCCAGCATCTACTACATGTTTTAATTTGGATTCAGTTAAATCTTCCAGTGAACAGTAATAGCCTGTCATAACATCAAAAGCACTAACGGAATTAGGAAAATGGTTCTACTTCAATAACATACCTGAGAATCCGACCATATGCTCAAGGCATACTTAAATTTGGGGCCTGATGCTCATTTTGCCCTAGGACAGCTAATACTCTAGGACAGAGATGTTAGGCAGTCCCATGGCAAACCAGGTTGCGTCCCGCGAGCTTAAAATGTCAGGTAATAGAAAAAGAAAATGGTAAACTCCTGAAAATGCTTTCAACTCGACCAGAACATACACCCTGTACATGGTTGACCTTCATGCCACAACAGAAACGTCTATGTATTTATCACAGCGGAACAGCAAACACAATGTATATGTAATTTTGTCTGGACTTGGCAGGGCTGGGTTAGCAGTTTGACTTAATGATCTTAAGAGTCTTTTCTAACTTAAATAATTCTATGATTTTATGACTTTTTTAGGGGAAAAAATAGACAGCCAGAAGCACCAGAAAAGGCTAGAGAGTATTATATCTCTTTGTCCTTGGATATTACGTGCAGTTCTGTTTTTCTACAACAAAAACGTAAAACTAGTAGAGGGAAAAATAACAAGGATATGGACAAATATATGGACAGAAAAAAAAAATGGAGAAACTTCTGCAGGAAGAAAGAAAGGAGGTTTACAACCTAAAAAAGAGACACAGCACATACATTATTAGCGCATATACTGAAGGCATAAGGCATAAGGCACTAAGAAGGCATAAACAGCTCAGAGAATATGATTTAGAAAAGATTATTTATGCTATCTCCATACAACACCTGGGTAGATATCAATTAAAAGGATCACTTGTCAGAGCAAAAGCCTACAAATGGCAGTACTTATCCATCAGAAATCTTTGTGGAAATCATTGCAGATGTTATGTAGCCCAACACTTTTTTGTCATTGGCGAAACCCTTGGAAACACAGCCCAACAAAGGCTGTTACAACAAATATTCTTTCCCTGTCTCAGAAATCACAGGCCACTTGGAGATGGCAAAAAATCTTGGTAAAATGTTTATCACAGACACTTGAGTGAAAAAGGGAGAAGCCAGGGCTAACTTTCTTAAAGATTTATGAGTGATTTCTAATTTCTCTGTATATTTCTATGATTTATAAAAGGACCATTCTGACCGCCCTTAACTCAGGAGTAATGTTAACCAAATTTAAAATTTCTTCAGGAGAAGATAAAGCAATAGTTTTTCATAGAAACAACAACATAAAAAAATAAAGTAATAATCCATACAACTCCAAGAATTAACCTTTGCATTTCCATCAGGAGAAGAAAGGAAGTTAACTTGGAATTTCTGTTGATATTTTTTTCTATAGAAAAGTTATAAACCATACTAAATTTAGATGATTATTGAAAGAAATAAACTTGAAAAGCCCATGGATAACCAATGCCAAAATCCACAGTAACTCCAGCTCCCCAGCTGCAAGGTTTTGAATATCTCAGCAAAACACTTTATTTCCTAAATCACAGTAGAGAAGTCAAATCAATGAACAACCAATGATGCAGAGAGAATGAAGTGTAAGAAATTTTATATCTGTAACCAAAGGAGGGACAGAGAAGAAAAACTACCTTATATGACATCCCTCTTTCCACAGGAGGAGAAAAAAGCCCCAGAAGTTAACACAGAATTCTATTGCCTCTCATATTAATTATTAGAGCAGGAAACATCAACAGGAAATGTGAAGAGCCAGAAGCAGCAGAGGCATTCTTCAAAAAGCTGTAAATTGAATTGAATTGCAAGTTGGATTTCAACAAAATGAACTCACAGAACTTGAAGAAATACCTTAAGATTGCTACCCAGTAATGCAGAAAGCTAATTGAAAAATAGATTTAGAGGAAAAACGAACCTCTGGAGGAAGAGAGAGGAAATAAGAAGAGAAAAATCAGCATAATATGCAATAGAAAAAGAAAAGGATGCCAGGTGAAAGAGAGCTTCTACAGTCAGTGTAATTCATGGTATTATTATCATTCTAGTGATATACTGAAACCTTGAAATACATGTTCCTTGCATGTGACTATGAAAGATTTCTAGTCAGCTATCTGAGATGTAGGTACTTTTGATTTGTTTCTAGAGCTAGGGAAGATAAATGCCATGGTCTTCAGCATCCTTAAAAATTTATGACCACTGGACTTGAGTCAGATTCAGCAGCCCTGGGATTTCTTTACTTCTTACTCTTTACTTTTTGCTAGGGGAAAAAAAAAATCCCAGAAAGATAAGTTGAATAGCCTAGTTGTACTAGGTGTTAGTATTCTTCAGTAAGGGTCATACATTATTTTATGATATAGAAGAGCTGAGATCAAATCTTTCGTCTTAATCAGAGGATTGATTGAATCATATTCTTCTACAGCCAGAGTGTGTACCCTCACTGTTGACATGTCTTTGAATTTGCTCAGTTCCATCTTTCATTTTGACTAGAACAATCATCCTGAAAAAAAAAATCCAAATATTTTTTGTTAAAATTTCATCAAAACTACACAAACTCACAAAAAAAAAAANAAAAAAAAAAAAAAAAGTTCTTCCAGGAAACGACAGTGGCACACAGGAGAAACCCCCAACTTCACTGAAAAAATCCTTTCTTAGACCTATGATATTTGTAAGACAAATAATAGAAAGATATGTAAGAGGAAACATAAAGAGGGGAGATGGAACTGCTCAAGTTAGCAAATTCATGTGAATATTCTATTGCAATTTGGCCTACCAAGTTTAAGTGTGGAGTCTCTTGTGTTCCCAGCAATGGACTCTGTGGTGCTTTGACATCAGCAGCTTCATTAGCACCTCCCTCCTATAATAGAAAGAGAACCTTAAATCTCACTAAAATTTGTGTGACTTGACTTTCTATGTGATGTGAGAGAAGTGAAGTTTGGCTCCCAGACTGGAGAAACCTGCATTGCTAATAGTGAGACTGGACAGATCCTGTGATCTCAGTGACACACTGGCATGTTGGAAGGACTGATACAGTAAGGGCTTCCTGATCCTCACTTTCCCTGAAGGAATCTGGTATTTACCAGTGTGAATAGCTGCTGTGCAGTTAGTGGCATGAATTCCTTGTTTGTAATGTTGTGATTAATATGTGCTTTTCTGGGAGTTTGTGTATTTTTTCCTTCGGCTTCATGACCTCTCTCTACCTCTCTCCAGAAAGGATTTAATTTCTCCTACAATTAACCTCATTTTGTAGAACAAGTGTGTTTCATTAAAAATCAACTGGTGAGAGATGAATCACAGAATCACAGAATATTCTGAGTTGGAAGGGACCCACGAAGTGGATGGCCCATGTGGAAGATACAATTAATCAGGATTTATATATCCTGCCAGTTTTATTGGGAGATGCCTCCAGTCTCAGAGATTTCTCTGGCTCTCCAAATCAAATAAATATAGATAGTACCTCATATTGTCTTCCAAAGCAAATTCTTAGTACTTGAAGGAGAGGTAACCATAAAAATATTCAGTGCTTACCTCTCACTTCTTCTTGGGGCTGTCGTTACAGCAATGCAGCAATGATGTGAAGAAAGAGTAAATTATGGGATGGAGGTCAGTCAAGGTAACAGCTGAAACAGAAGCAGGAATGTGAGCCATAGTAGTAGCTCTTCAGTCTGCTGGAAAGGATTTTAATTATATGTCTGAAACCCTGTGACTTTGCAGCACAAATAAAAATTTCAGCTAGGCGTAGCATTAACATGGAAATGCCATTAGATATTGAGTAACAGAGTTTGACCCCATGCCTTTTACCACTGTTAGAAAGATCATATTCTATTTTGTTTCCATTTAAATCAGATAATATTTTGTCCTTTATTTCAATAGCTATTAGAAAATTCTATGTATTTAGCAGGTGGCAGTGTTTTGGGGATTTTTCCCAATTTTTGTTTTGCATCTGTTGTGCCATCTCTTTGAAACATTGTAGTAATTACACTTAGCTTCAAATTAACAAAAGAATCTCTTTACAACCTCTGAACTGCTGTGAAAGTGGGCAAATAAGTGTGTGGCAATTAAGCACTTAAAAATAGAGCCTTGTTTGCTTATAGGTCTTCTGGCTTTTAGGTTTGAAGCAGTACTAAGTAAAAAGTATATGAATTCCAGGTTTTTAACAAGACGACTTTTCTAACAATGGGACAAAACCTGTGACAGGTAAATAAGGAATTGAAAAACTGTGATTTCCAAATGGAGTGTTGCAACACACCTGTAATAAGAAACTAGAGAAAAATTATTTGAAAAACCCTTGTGTAACGTTTGAGAATATGAACATAGCATCTATTTCTGAGTGCTAATTTTCTCTGACTCCTTGCAGCCATGATGGAAAGACAACACGAGAAGTCATTGGCATGATTTTCCTAAAAGGAAAGAACAGGTATGCTTGGCATATGGGAACAACAATGGCAGACTGGAATCACTCAGTTAGCTGTCAGTTCATATCAGCTGAAGGATTTTATATACTTGATTATTTTTATTTTTCTGCTTAGCTAGTCCTCTTCCATGTTAACACACTTAGTGTTCTCAAACTATACTCTTCCTGACACAACTGTTTTCATGCAAAATAATACACCCATGGTGGAGGTAGCTTTCAGTGAAAGGTGGTATTTTCCACAACAATGAAGTTAATTTGTTAAGGGTGGCTAAGCATGTGCTAAGTCTTCTGCTGCAGTCCCCTACCACTGTCAGATCATACTGGCTAGATTAAGCCATATTATTCAATGCTCTTTTACAGCCACAGTGTATTTTGCATGACTTCAAGTACCTGAATCAGTTCTCACAGCACAGCTTATGCCTAGGGTTGTGGACTTCAGCTCTCACTAGCAATCATGCCAGTGCTCAGCTGCCTAGGTAGCTATCTGAACAAAACTGAGGTCAACACCATGCCACAGTAAAGGCACTCAGGATCGTAGAATCACAGGATATCCTGAGTTAAAACAGAGCCATAGAATCATCAAAGTCCAACTCCTGAACAGGACCAACCTAAGAACAACCCCAAGAACCACCCCATGTGCCTGAGAACTTTCTTCAAATACTTCTTGAGCTCTGTCAGGTTTTGTTCCAGGGCCCAGCCACCCTCTGGGGAAAGAACGTTTTCCTAATATCCAACTTAAACCTCTCCTGAGACAACTTCATGGCATTCCCTCGGGTTTTCTCACTGGTCATCAGAGAGAGAAGATCAGTGTCTGCCCTTCCTCGTCCCATTGTGAGGAAGTTGTAACTGCAGTGAGGTCTCCCCTGTCTCCCCTTCACCAGGCTGAACAAGGCAAGTGATCTCAGCCTCTCCTCATAAGGCTTCCCCTCAAGGCCCTTCACCACCCTCATAGCCCTCCCTTTGCACACTCTATAAGACCTTTATGTCTTTCTTATACTGTGGCACCCAAAATTGCCCCCAGAACTGGAGGCTGCTCCAGTGCAGAGCATAGCAGGACAATTCCCTCCCTTGCCTGGCTGATGATGCCGTGCCTGATGGACCCCAGGACACACCCGGCTGTCCTGGCTGCCACGGCACTGCTGGCTCATATAGATGGAGGAAAACAATGTGTTTTATGGGAGACTTCACTAAGTAGCTATCTACTATAAGTTGATGGACTGTACACTTGTCTAACATCACCTCGCTGAGGCATTGCATTTGGTTGTCTCCGTGCATACATCTGTGATTGACATCCACCACATTGGACAGAAAGAATTTGTAAACAAAATCCAGGATCTGATTGGAGCACTGCAACATCAAGGGATCTAAAAGATCTACCAGCAGGTCTTGCCTGAGTTGTGAGGGAAACCCTGCTTGGGAGGAGGGGTTCTACAAGAACTAGTGTAGGTAGAGACAGGTGTGACCAGCTACCAGGTGTCTGCCATTTTAGGTTGTGCTTCTTTGCTTCTTTTTTGTCTTCTTGACTTTCTTTCGCTAGTTTCTTAAAGTACAAGCAGCATGAAGGGAAGTGCTGGTGGGAAAGTGCCTAGTGCATGTGAGACATTAACGTGCTCTCTATTGCCTCAGACTGAGACATTTTATCTGCATATTGCTTTGATGTTATCTGGCATATATCCAGGAGCTGTACTAAAGCTTCCCAGTTCTTTTCTTTTCATTGCTGCATCCATACCCCATATCAATGTCCTTTGCTCTCCCCTGGATTACTGCTCCCCACACTTTACCTTTTTTCTTCTATGTCCTTCCCCTAACTACAAAACCCCCAAATTATCCTCAGCCAAAATGGTGACACTGTGGGGATTAAGTATAAAATTAAAAGGAAGCACCCTTTCCACTGTTGCAGTAGTTACAGAAGGGTGTTCTGATCTTATAACCAACATGAAGCATGATATGGCAGAGCCATCAAGTCACACGACAGAAATGTTTCCAGCAGAGAAAGATATTTTGGTTACTGCAAAATTCTGCCTATTTTGCAGCACCCATTATGTTAATCCATGAGTGTCTTCGTTTTAGAGAAAAAAGCACCCCAAATGCATGATGCGTGGACTGCATGGCAAAGCAGCTCACTTGGCACTGTCCACAGAGCCCATTATTCTCCTTCACCCTGCTCCGAGATATGAAAACACCATTCTGGCAAATGAGATCACTACATAATCTCTCAGCTGGACCAATATCCAATATTTTCATTGATAGAGGACACCCCAATGAGTTTTAGTGCCTAAAGCAAGGACTGTCTACTGGAGGGTCCCTGCAGTGACCAACTCCTTTCAGTAGCACTGCCTTGAGAATAAAATGCTATATGCACCCTAAGGGAGAAATAAACAAGTAAGAGGAGAATGAAGAAAAGAGAGATGAAAAAAGAAAGAAAGAAAACCATGGTAGAGTTGGGATAGACACAGCTGAGGAAGATTATGAAAGGGTAAAGAGACTCTGTAAAGCATGGTTTATAATGTGACAGAACACTGTAAAACAGCCTATATAAACCTCTTCTGGTTTATTTGAGTTTAAGGTTTTAACTGGCAAATGATCATCTCTGCTTAATAATACTTCTTACTGGTCACAGTAGTGTTTTTAATCCTCATCTTTTCTACTGTTCACAGAATTAATTTGGAATCCTCATTGTTATTTATTAAAATTCATTGAAAATATCTTTGCATTCATGGGTTCCAGTCTTGAGTGATTCATTAAAAAGCTGCCTTCACTAATTCATTAAACAATTAATTAAAATGCCTGCATTCACTGAACATTCAGATGCTTTATTTTAATCTCTAAACGTGCAGAATTTAAAAATCTCCCAACAGAGCGCACTAAAATCCCCTCATGAAGCATGATAAAAGTTTCATAACATTGTACCCACCCCTTAATGCATGTTAA
This sequence comes from Irena cyanogastra, assembly GCA_013397155.1. Lineage (NCBI taxonomy): Eukaryota > Metazoa > Chordata > Aves > Passeriformes > Irenidae > Irena > Irena cyanogastra. Next base: position 502,813 of record VWZV01002419.1, read on the forward strand.
TCACAAATCTTATATGGAAAGTTGTGCACAATGTTCACAGGCGGTCTATGTGGAATACATTCCTTATTTTATTCCTATCATTAAGTGTAGTATCTCAGAGTAAACTCTTCACTTTGTTAGGGAAATTTCCCTGCCAGGAGTCACTCTGGCAGTCACTCTTGCACCAGCTGAGCTGGAACTGAAGCCCTTTCACAGCTACACACTCTGCACTCACACAGCCAGACCAGGTTTCCTTACAGGCTTGACCCCAGGTTTCTCATAGCAGAGCCTCAGATGTCCAGACTCTTACAATAATTTAATCATAGTGCAATAACTAAATATCTAAATAACAAAATAACAGCAGATCTGGTTGCCTCTGAGGAGGGACCCTTAACAGAGGAACTCTTACAGTCTAAGCATGGAAAAGTCTGACAGTCATCAGCTCCTGCTGTGTCTCTCAGTGTCCAGTCACCTGCCACAGGTACCTGAGCCCTTTGTTTGCAAAGGGTTGGCAGCTCCTGCCCTCTTTCTCTGGGCTAGGTCTGGGGATCCTGTCCCTGCCACAGAGCTCAACCTGCAGCTTGCACACTGAACTCCTGCACTGAATGTGTTCTTCGACAACTGGGCTACCAGTCCAGCCATCTGCACACTTCCATCCTTAATTTCACAAAAGTAGAACCAGTATCAGCAAAGACCTGCTGTAAGAGCCTGGGCTCTGTCAACAACCTCTTCCTTTCCACCTCTTATGTCCTTACTTCCTGTGGTCTGAAGTTACTGCATCACCAAAAACTTGTTTGCATCAAATACTAGAAAGCTGCTCACCAGGGCTTTTGCATGCTGCCTCTAAAGGGCCAGTAGAGTGGATGTGCTAAGACATGAGGTATGCACTCTTTGGCCCCTGAATTGCTTTGTGTTCAGGCCAACTTCCCAGGACATGCAATATGCAGAATGCCAGATATAGATTCCAGATGGGAACAGCGCAATGGCAGAGAAAAGGCTTGACTGGATGTGCAAAATGTCCCAGTGCTGTGTGGATGCAAATGACTTCAAGTGGCAGAATGTTAGCTCTGGGACAATGTGGCATGCACCATGCATGAAACTGTTCTTATGACTCACTCAGAGGTTTAGAAAAGCTGGACCATGTTTCAATTATAAACATGTGCTGAAAATGGAGATGTCTTCTCCAGCTGAGTGCCTGTATAATTTACAGTTGTTGTCTCAATGAGACTCTCCTGTAATAACTTGTATAAATATTACTTTTTGCAAATACAGGGATTGAAAACCATCTGGTCAACTCTAAATTTCTTTGCTTAACAGTGATAGTAATGAAACACACCATCTGAAGAGCAGTGCCTCTTGTAGTAAGAAATACAGGTGTGAAGTGTGAAGACTTGGCTTTCAGTATCTGTTTCTTCTTTTGTCTTCATTTGTTATCTACTGGGAGATGCTATGAAGACTTCAAAAGGTCAAGCCCTACAGTATGATGACCAAAATATTTGGGCTAGAAAGTTTGATTTGAGGGAACGTAAAAGAGTAGATTCACAGGAGAAATAGACAGGATTAGAAAAGTCTATGTTCTGAGAAATGACCAGAGCGAACACATGTCTGCGGTGTGTGAAGGAACAGCTGATTGTATTTCATTCCTTAGCAGTGAAATAAGAACAGTTCTGCATTTCAGAGGAAAGAATGTTATCAAATAGACATAAGTCACAGAAATAATGAATGTCCTTTGATTCAGTCCACAAGAGCACAAATCAAAGTGTAAAAAACATGTTTGTTTTGTTACCGGGGTTTTTTGGCAAAAATACATTAAATTTAATGATTACTTTGCATATTTATGTACCTGTGATTTTGCATGACAACTGCAGAAATCATTAGTTTAAGTGGTTAATGGTCGTTATTCTCATGCATCAATGAAAAATATGTGCAGTGATCTCTAATTATTTTTCAAAAATATGAAGCCTATGACTGCTTAATAAACTTTTCAAGGTATTAATCCTGGTATGTGTTTCCATAAAGAATAAAAATCTTCCCAGTTGTGGTCTTAAACACCCATCAGCCTCTCAGCATCGGGAGAAAAGTGTCATTTTCTGACTTCTCCAAGATTCTCCAAGTGAGTATGAAGCCATGTCCTTTCTGGGAAGCCTGGCGACAAATTAATCCCACTGGGTGGAATTGAGCAATGTTTTTGAATAGTCAGTTCAGAAATGTGATTTGGAGGATAATGAAATGATTTGTGACAAATCAAGCCATAATTTCATAAAAATAGTAAAATTTAAAAAAAAGGAGAGAGAGAGGAAAAAGTTGAAAAATAAACCACAAATTTTATTTCTGAGACTGATCAATATGTCAGGGAAAAAAAGAATATAAAAGAAACATCACAAGCAAGAACTAAAGAAGCCTAAATGATGCAGTTCAGCTTAATGCAATTTCTTGTTGTTGCTCAGTCAACGAACAGAAAATTCAGACATTCCTGTAGTCCTTCTCCCAAGGGCCTGGAAGCAAGCAGAGTCTTGAGGTAGCCTGTTCCCTTTTCCAGGCAGCCTGTCCCATGTGATGGGTAAAAATAGTAGAGCTGTAATAACATCTTCAAACACCACCTTCTTTTAGCTTCACCTCAGTTGCCCCAGGATCACACCTGTGACTTTTCTTTGCAGCAGAACAACCAGCAGTGCTCCCACTCCTCTGTTTCCCAAAAGCTGTTCCAGAGATTGTCAAAACCTATGTCCTCAGGGTCAGAGGGCTGATCTAATCAGTGCTACCACCTTTGTGGACCTGGACCTATGGAAAGTCACACACCAGACACTGTAACCCAGACCCTGGAAATACATTTTTTACAGATTAAAAAAAAAGGATGCTGCTCTATGCCACAAACAACTGAAACAACTCATTGTGCAAACTTGGCAAGTGAGTAGTTATTTTGGTAAATATGTGATTTTGAGGATTTCTCTACATAGTTAACTGTTGTCTGTTCAGCAGTCTGGCATGTGCTTGCATAATTGACTGTAGAAACTACTTTTAACATTTTGGTGGCTGCTCCCTTTGGTGTTTTGAAGCATGCAAATAGACTCATTCATCCAGCACTCTTCTGTGACAGATTTGGCAGAAACTAGTTCTCACTACCCCCATCTTTTTATGAGCAGTTCTTTACACTAAAAATAAAGTCACATTTATAATATACTTTCATTTTTATAAGGTGGCCTATTTGCAGCATGAATAATTCCCTGTTCTGCAGATCGGTGGCATTTTATGTTTTCACATTCAGTTCCCCACAACTGCCCGTGTTGAATGTGATGGTATGGGATGTCCTGGGTTCAGACTCCTCTCTCTCTGTAATTTGTCTATTTAATTTGACAAACCATTGCATATATTGTACTTGGCAGTACTATGAATAATTTCCTGGCAGTTAAATTCTCTTCTGACAACATTTTGCAATTCAACCAAAATTTATGCCCACCAGAAGGCTGATATAAGAAAATATCTTACTGATGACCACATGCTATTAAAGGTTCCTGCTTTCGCAGGTTATCTACTGCAGGTTATTGTTTATTCTGTGTCTGCCTGGAAGCTTATTTGTGAAAAACAGCCCATTCAGTTTTTTAATATAAATATAAGGTTCAGGTTTACTTTAGAAAATAGTTGATTTCAGAACTAAATAGAGTTAATGAGAGTTAAAAAGTCCCCTAATAAATTACATTTTTACCAGCATTTCAGATCCTGAATTTGAATGTGAGGTTGCTTGTGTATAGCGATATATTGCATACTAATTTCCTCCAGATACGCCCTTAGAGGGATAATAAATCTAGTTTTTCAATCCATCCAGAACTTTACTTTAAGTGCCTGCAATTTTTCATCTTGATGGCAGTGGGTATAATCTAAAGCCCAGTGAAGTCAACAGGAGTCTTTTCATCAAGTGTTTGGAATATGGGCCAAGGATTCATCTTGCTAATTTTTTTTAAGCCAATCTATTCATGTGACAGCTAAACAAGTCCACAACGAGCATTTTGGTCAAGTCCTTTACTGAAAAGCAGAGTGTTGTTATGACAGCATAATGGTTAGTTTTTGTTTAAGGAGGACAATACAATATATACAGTGTGCCTTTGGAGGGAACTCAAGGTGGCATTTCTGTAGATACAAATTTCTCCACAACCTCTTGAGTTTTTTGTGAGTGTATGAAATGGATATCAAGCAGTAGGTGAGAAATTGCTCTTCTAGCTGCCCATCTTGCAGTCTCACAGGCTTTTTCTGCTGTGAAAATTGTTGGTCTTTATAAGGGATATCTTTACTGCATATGCAGAAGATATGTTGAAAGAACAGGGAATATTTATTGAAAATTTTCTTTAGAAAAATCTTCCTAGCATGTTACTGAAATACAGTGGTTCCCATAACCAGTTTTTTGGATGCTGTATAAAAGGGTTGGCCTTAATATGGTTGTCATTTATCAGAAATTCTTTGTTTGTTAGTTGTCAGCTGCTCTGGGCAAAAAGTATATGGTATTCCACAGACTTCCAAAGTGAAATGCTGGATGAACAGTGTCAAACTGAGACAGGACAATCATGTAAAAACTGTGGCAGAACTCCACAGAAAAAAAAATTACTAATTCACCTAGTCCATGTTCATATCCCTCTCTGTAGGGACTGTTAGACATCATGCAATCTTATTTTAAGTGCCTAAAGCAACAAATTTAAACAGCTTCTGCAGCTTCACAATGTTCCTTCATTTATCAGTTTAATTTAATCCTGTTGTGTCTAGTTAATTCTTGCTGTAGCATCCAGCATCTTCTTGCTTCCCTGGCTACCTCTTTGTTCCAGCACATGCATTTGCCAGGTTTTGATCTGCAGCTGATGTTTATTTAGCAAGGAAAACAACTTTGAGATTATGACCCTTTAGAATATCCACACTCTTGTTCTCTTAACAGCTGGATTTTATCACTTGCTCCCATATTCTTTCCCTCTCTCTGCCCTTGCCCTTGTCCTTTCTCCGCCTTCTCAAATTGCTTGTGGCTTGTGTATAACTAAGCAAGAGAAAGCTGTTCTCCATGATTTGATGCCTTCAATTCAGGATCTGCCTAAAATCAAGTGCTATTCAGGTAGCGCTATGTTGTACAGCCTGATTTTTAGATTTGACGCAGAAATTTCTGTGTAAGTTTTGTTCCTTATGTTATGAGAGAAAAGGCAGAGTAATCATGTTTCCTCAGACAAACAGCAACCCTTAGCAAAAATATTAAAATTATCAACTGAGTACAGTAACTTGGGTTCCAGAAAGGCCTTCAAGAGCTTGATGCTGTCACTACTCATGCTCTCCTAAAACAAAGAACCCCATTGCTTTTTCAAACTTCATATTGAGCTTTATTCACTCCACAAGAGTTCAGACTCTGTCATGTAACCATTTTCATTGTCCAAATTTATTTGTCATAAGTGATCACAAGATAGAAGAGACATTATCTAGGTTTGAAAATATTTTTCTTTGACATTGTAACCACTAGGATTTCCAGGCTGAATTTTCAAAAAGGGCTGATCGTATCTCAGCTTGCCTGGCTTCCCAGCTGCCATCAGAGGGGTTTTGTGCCAGTTGGCTTTGAGACTTTTTCTATCATAACTTAGCATGAGCACATTTATTTTCCCACTGAGACGCGTTGATGCTTTAAAGTTTTGTGAGGACAACAGCAACCACCTCTAGTTCCCTGCCAGATAACACATGCCCAGCAGGTGCCCAGAGCCTGAAACATATAGGATGGCTAGAGAGTAATTCAGAAACTTTCTACATGTCAGGGAAGAGTAGTACTGGGTGAGTTAGCTGTTTCAGCCAGATACTTTTTAGAGGGGTCTTTTCAGGTTTACAGCCTTATGTGACTTTTCTTGCCTAAAGAAAATGAATTCCACATTCTTTTGTTACCTCAAAACACTTTAATTCCTTTCATCTCAAAGTATACTCTGATACGCAGAGCACTTTACATATAATGATTTGTCTATAATTACATATTACTCTGTGGTTTTATTGATTTGGTTTTCTGTCTGGCATCTTGCAGCACTTTTGACTGCTGATTTCCTTGACCTAACACTCACTGTTGCCCTTTTATTATCAAGGACCACTGGGTTTCACTGACTTTCAGGATATTTTACAGTAACTGTTAGCTTTGTTATCCTCAGGTCATCTGTATTTATCTGTATTTTGTGGGACTTCCTCCTTTTACTGACTGCATGTTTTGTTAAAGCTTTTGTATTTCTTTAGCCTTTTGAGGTTCTTTCTGCAAATTACTTCCTGTTGCCTCTCTAGTTTACTCCTGCAGGAATTGTAACATCATTGTAATCACTGAGTAGGATTTATGTTTTATGTCTATTCTCTTTTCCTCTTTTCTACTAATTTTAGAGGGAAATAGTTAAACATTCATTTCTGTTTTGCCTTTGGCAAGGGCCACATCTTTTCAACATTGATTCTACAGATGACATTTTGCATATTGCATATCCAATCATCCTCTTCATGAACTGAGCCTTTATCTCTGGAATGATAGAAGAGAAGCAACCATGCCAGTCTTCTAATTAAGTTAAGGGCAAGTGTCTGTAATAGCTGGCTTATGTACCATGTTGTGCTGCATCCTATTTTGCTCTGGGGATATTTATTCAGACAGTCAAAGTATGGGAATCAATAGGGATACTACCTTTTAAAATATGTACTATACAAGAAAACATTTTGTGTAGTTGTAGGTAGATTAAAAAGCAGCATGATACAAATGGACCAAAAGAGATTCTGTAGGTCCTGATGGGATTTTGCAGCTACCTAACTAATCATATGAAATAAAAGTGTGTCATGCACAGTTTAGGTATTTTGCCAAGTTTTCAGCCTGGTACAACATCTTTGAATCCAAGGAATGTGACATAGGATAGGGTGAGATTTTCTAGAATGCCAGGGCCTTTTCATGGTAGCAGGCAGTGTTTTTGTTTAGACCTCGTGGCAGCTTATTCCAAGACCCAGTTTTCTGAGATATTGCATGTACCCTGTGCTGAGTAGCAGCACTGTAGCAGCTGAGTAGCAGATAAGAGGCAATGAGGTGCTCATTTCTAGGGCAAGATACAGAATTCTAGCACAGCACTGTCCTCCCTTACTCCTTCTTTACAGGTTTTTCTCAAGCTTTTACCACTCCTGTTTACTCAGAGAGGCACTCTTGCTCTCCAACTGATTTGGAAAAAAGAAATACAGAGAGAGAAATGTGATTACAGTAAGCATGGCTCATCAGGATTGATGGGGTGACCACCCAGTAAAAAGGCCACTGCCTTTTCTTAGTTATACAAGATCCTATGATAATTAGAAGTGTTTCCTGAGTATCTCAAGGGTCTGAAGTATCCTGTCTTTTAGAATTCTTTTTTCCATTTGTTTTCCAATTTTCCTTTTCTCCACCTCTGAGCAAAAAACCAAAATAAGTTAGAGAGATCTTTGCTTTTTGTGGAGGTTGGAACTGGGACGTATTAGCATGCTTTTTACCCACTCCCAGCATTTCTTTCATTCTTTCCACAAGTCCAGTACTTTCTTTGCTTTTCAGAATCATTCAAACTGAAGCTACTTGATGGTAGATGTTTTCATACTTAAGGACTTAAAAATAGAAGTTACTTTAATGAATCCAATATGCTCAAAAAGCAAGCATTATATTTTCTGGTGTCCTTAAGGGAAGTTTTCTAACTCTAGGTTAGAACACCACTTGTAAACAACCACACCCTTTGCTTAGCACAGAGTAGTTCACTTTTTGGTAAAAAAAAATCTTCATGTAGTTGTGAAGGAATTTCTATACTTTCAAAGCCCCTTTTGAAAGACTGTACTAGTGCCAGTTTATGCCCATGTCTTACTCTTGTTAAAGTTTGTCACAAGAGTCACAACAACCACATCACCGGGTATAAAGAACTGCATGATAGGGTGTTGTGTCTGACATCTGTCTGAGCCTGAAAGAGCAAGGTGACCCATAATGCTGAGAAAAGGAAACATGAAAAGGAGTCCAGTGGGAGCTGTGTTTGCTGAATCAAGGGCTCAGGAAAGAAGGTGCTGCTGGACATCACCATTTGCTTGAGAGTCAGAGCTCAGAAGAAGTAAGTGTAACTTAAACATTTAAGAGCTGATGTTAAACTAAATCCAGCTGTATGTTGAAGTCAATTTGAAACTAAGGTCTACAGATTTTGAGTTCCAAAACGGAAGTCAATGTAGTAAAAACATTGGAACTAGATGGAAACTTCTTTAAGACCTACTGTTCAAAATGAAAACTTTTACTTGATGCAGGATGTATAGAAATTATTACTGTATTTTCAGTTTAACAGCAAAGTGAGGTTGAATAAATCCTTTTCAGTGTTATCTGGGATGTTTTCGAAGCATAGCATATAGCATATTTGCCTAAAGTAAAAATATATCCTTTCCTGCAGATTACACTGAAAATCAGTTGCTTTTGCTCTCATAATAAGATTTGTGTCCCTGGCCCCAGCACCCTGCTCAGAGAAGAGTTGACAGCAGTACTCCCTGGTACAAATGCTTGAAGAAGTTAATAGCTCAGAGTCTGCTTTTGTCTGAAATTACCCTGATGCAGAAGACCCAAGACAAGTCACTGTCATTTTCATATTTCCTCAAAAAGATAGCTTAAAAATAAGAAAACAAATCAAAGGGTTTCTTTAGGAAATTAATTTAACAAACTGTTGTATAAATCAGGGTATGTACAAACAGGATATGAGGTCAGCCAGGCTTGAAGCCTACATGGAGATGTTCCTGTATGTACAGGAGCCCCAAAGTGTCTTGCAAACATATGCTGTGCTTATAGGCTTATCCAGTGACTTAACACTCAGCTAGATTGGAACTTACTGGGAAGATAGTTAGTTGTCCATATCATAATCAAAACAAACAAAACCAGTAGCTGGCATTGCCTAGATAATTAGAAAACTAAACTTATGTAATGTCCTATCTAATATCCTTGTACCCATAGCTTCCCTGTCATTTCTGAAATATGTAAATCTGAGTAGGTAATAAAATCCCTCTTTTTTTTCAAAATTTGGAAAAAAAAGCTTGTTTATGGTAAATTGAGCCTATTACTGTGAAAAGCAAAAGATAATAACAATGTGAAAAACAACTATTCCATTTATAAAATAAGTATGCATTAAAACAAAACTGTCATAATAATTAATCCTGAATATATTTATCCCAATTAAATTTTGATTATATGCTACATTCAGTATGCATTACTTTTTGAATTTGAAAGAATATTTATATCATAAAGTAAAACATAGCATTAGCATCTTTCATTCAGATATGGGATGCTGCTAACAATCAATCAAACCTGGCCTACTTAACTGCTGTAAGTTTATTAAACAAAGTGTGTTGACCCGTAGTACTAGCAAAGAGGTTTTCTATTTAAAATATCTTTGGTTTTTAATTTTTCATGTCTTCTTGTGCCTGAGTCAGATTAATAAATCTGTATAAATAGTCAGCTGCAGAGTTTCAGCCAGTAATTTCTTTGTGTGGTGGAAAGTTTTCTTGTAATTAAAAAAATCCTGTGAAGATACCCCACATATCTCACCCAGAGTTGTACAATGGTGGACTGCAGGCATGTGAAGAAGGAATAGGTGCTCAGGTCTTTAGTCTGCATTGATATAACCTCAGACCACTTATCTCCATGATCATGGGCACCACTGATCTTTACAAAAAATTTAGTTTGGTGATAAAATAATTATAGCCCAGAAACAGTTCCCCTGATGCACTTTTCTAATGGTAGATGAAGACCACTCCTAGCCAAAGGTTGCATCCAGATGATTATGCTTAATAGACAGCTGTTAACCAACTCATTTTCTGTGAATATGTCAAATGTTCTGAGTTCCCAGTGGCACGGAATTCTTTAAAATTCATCTTACTTGAAAAGGCATTTTCTTTTGTTAGTTTTATATTTGCTGCCTAAAAAATTTATTGTGTAACCTCCGTGCTCAGAAAAATTCAAATTATTCCTGTTTCCTTTCCTATCACCCTCCCATGTATAATTTGAAATTACTATCTTTATCAGGAATTTGTTTCTTGTGGGAAAAGCTGCCCCACAATCAACAATATTATTATAATTGTTTACTCTACCTTTCTAGTTTTAGTGCCTTGCAATCAGTAAACAAGATTTGAGTACATGACAGTGTTTTACAGTGCAACATTGATTCTTTGTCTTTTATTTTTCCATGTATTTTCTATCATTTCAGATACAGCATTCCTTATACCTTCTCTTTCAATTTCATGTTTTTCCTGCTTTTAATTTAAACATGTATCAAAATTAATTAATATATTGGTCTGTCTCACCAGGGAGCCTGTTGTTGGAGTTACTGGCTAGGAGTAAAACAAAGTATGAGGAGAAGGGAGTGGTTTGTGATCCTACCAGAAGTGAAATACAGCTGGAACACACTATTATTTGCAAGCAAAATGTGTTAGACAAAAAGTTGCAACAGCTAAGAAGTGGCTTTAGTTATGACAAACTTAATGTTTTAAGTGCCTTATAGCAGTAAAAGTAGCCAATTGAAATACTGAACTCTGGTGTGCTTCATAAATTCTTTAAATAAGAATGACATGTGTTCACAGAGTCAACCAAAGATGAAGATTTGAAGAGGCATTGATGGATCTGAGGTGGAAAATCAGTTTTTTCTTACACTGCTAGAAATCCCTGAAATAAAAGGTCAGATCATGGCTATGACCATAGTTAAACCATGAAAATCATTTGTGGAAACTAAAGACTATTAATTTCTTACAAGACAACTCATAGATACTGAAAAAAGGCAAATCACTATCCAGAGTGATTCTTATGGTGTACAGATGATGATCTCGCACGGAAGTTAAAATATTTTGGTGAAAGAACTGGTAAGAGGGGTTGGCAGTCTCGAAAGGCAGCACATGAACACTCACATCCTGTAGCAAACAGCACCATCACTGTAATTGATAGTTTCTGGAAGAAGATAGAAGTATAGTGGATTTTATCATGTTGCCAGGGGTTGCAAGTAGCAGCAGAATATGAATAGATAGCAAGGACAAAGAGGATGACTACAGAGCCATTAGCTCAGAACTGTTCCTCATTGCAGTAATGGCCAAGGTAGCAGCAGAAAATGAATGAACTGTCAGCCTGAAAACAAATGGGACTCTTTTTAATTTTAAGTTGGACATAGGTGCTCAAGCCAAGGTGGTACCTGGAACAGTGGTATTAGCTCTGCAAAAAAAAACCCAAAAAACTCTTGACAACCCAAAGGCAAATTAAAGTGGGTAAAGCTTGGGCTTATATCTGCTGAAGGCACTTGAGTATTAAACACTGAGAATGGTTGGAAAGGTACGTGGACCACAATAGTACCTCAGAAAAAAAATACATATTTTATATTTAAATTTATGACCTCCTCTGTTCTCAAAAGGGAGAGTGCAAACGTTCAGAGAGTAAAAGATGTCTTTGCAGGGAGTGGTGGACTAGATGATCTTTAAAGGTTAGCTCTGATCCACTCTGATTTTATGATTGTATGCCAAAAGACCAATTCAACTGCATTCTATCCATCTTCCAGAATTGAGAAAGACAGAGCTAGGTCACAAATGTCTCCTCACTCCATAGCCTTGATGAAAGCTTCTGCCACCCCAAGTCAAATACTCAAAGACTGAAATGCACATACTTGGAGCCTCCAAAGGCCAAAGAGGAAAAAAAAAAAGGGGAAAAAAAGAAAGGGAAAAAAGGATGACTGCCTACAAAAAGGGAAAAAAGGATGACTGCCTACAAAATAAGATATTGAGGGGAAAATGTATCAAACATTTTTTCTACAACTATTCTCATGTGGAGAAGATGACTATAGCATGGTGAGTTCACCACCAAAATAAAGCAGAGCTAACAAAAATGGATAGACTGTGTAAAATTTGCTATATTATCAACATGGTGGCAGAATTGGGTTTATTTCTCCTCTACTTGTCTACATTAACATGTAGGAAGGGACTAGAGACACACCTACTGCTTCTCATCCAATTATAGAACATGTGGTCAAACAGGAAAGACATTGGATTAGTTAGTAAACAGGTCTGTGCTGCATTTATGAAGATCAGTATTTTTGAAGACTCAACAACCTGTATTGTCCAAGACTGACCCTGATGCAGTGCAAGGGGGCAGGCTGCAGGGTGTAGCTCAAAGGAAACAGGAGAGAGTCCAGGGATGCTGTCAGAGTGGTGTTTACAAGAGACTCATACATTTTTACTAATTACATGAATTCAGTAATCAGCAATACGAGTGAGTAGACTCAGGACAAATACCAATATTTTGAAGATGAATCCAATAGCAAAAATATATGTATAAAGACCTTACACATACACAATTTGTGTTTGTTACTTACCTTAACAAAAAGATATATGCTTCAGAAAAATATACTTAAATACACTTGTTTAAATATGATACTGTAAAAAGACTATATGAGCATGGCAATGATAACACCAAAGTTTTGTGTTTAATCCCTGTGTTTAATCCCTGGGCTATTCATATAGAACCTGGATTTGATGATCCTTGTGGGTTCCTTTTCGATTGGAATATTCTGTGATTCTGAGTGTAGTATATGTTTATCTAAATAACATTTATGACCTTGATATTGCTTAACCTTATTGCTAAATATTTGTCCATATCCACATCTATATCTGTATCTAGCTATATATCTATATATGCTTGGGATTCAGCTGTAGACCTCTTTGAAGAGACTCACAAAGGAATGAAGAACTAAAGAAGAAAAAGTTTAGTATGGAGAAGAAACAGGTTTTGGGAAAGAAAGAGGCATCAGTAAGATGTAAAAACTCAATTAATATGTTCTCTGAGAGCTTAAAACCAGGCTCCCCATTTTTTTTTAACTAGATCCCGAGCCAGCAATCTCAGAGGTTTCCTGTTGTTGCAGCAATAAGAAAAGGGGACAAAAAGAATACCATATTTAAAAATGCAAGTGATTTAGGAGAAATGGTGATTCTCCAAACCTGCCAATGACATATGCTAACAGGTATTAAGGCATTAATGGATCTCAACCGCTGTTTAAATTCTGATAATGCCCACTTGCAAGTACTTCATACTTATTTTATACACTCTAGAATAATAATTATACTTCATGCTTTCTGGCTGGATCTAGAGGTAAAGGAGCATCAGGCCCTATTTCTAGTATTTACATAAGTATAGTTTCTGCCCTTCTGAAATTCTCTAGAGGCACGGCACATTGCATGTTGAGATCAGACGACTGAAGGTGGCAATCACAATGAGCCCAGGTGATAATGATGAATATATAAATAAGCTCATGGTCCCCTGTTTAGTCACTTAATGAGACAGTGCTACAAGTTTCTTGATAGAGACAGAAAAATAAATCATGTTGACAGACAATTATTTCCACACTTTTTTCCTTTGGCTGCTGTGCCTATTAAGGCACTGCTAATATGTAGGATTAAAATTCAAGTTTGCAGATGAATTCATTACCAACCATTTTATCTTTAGAATTAGCTATATGATGATTACCAAACAATTGTTGCATAGTATAAATGGATACACTTTTCTAAAATTATTTGGTTATTTATTTTATTTTATTTATTTATTTTATTCACCAGACTGCTTCATAAAAACATAACCTGGATAAAAAAGGTAGAAATTCGGGCTAAAGTTATGAAAGATAACAAATCATTTCAGATGTATAACTCCAACTGTGAAGCTAACTAGATTTCCATAACTGACTGGCTTGAAAGTCATGCTCTGGAGCACATAAAAGGTCAATGTTCAGTATACAAATTTGCATTATGGTATATCTGGGTCCATATGAATTTATGGAAAAGAAGTCAGAAGAGTTATATTAAATATGGGTATTTTTTGTACCTATCAACAAAAGATGTGTGTCATCCTAAGAGTGGGCTATTGGAATAAATTTATAATTTCTATATACATATTTTAGAATTCATAATAAATAAATTATAGGTAAATATATTAAAAGTACTAGCAGCCACTGAGGATATGCAGGATTTTTTTTTCTGAAATGGCAGTGACAAAGCAGGCAGAGAAAAAAAGTGCAGCAGTAAGCAGAAGCTTTACAGCAGAACAGAGTCAGTCAGTGATTGCAAGTATAACATTGTTTGCTTTATCATAATATGATTTGTTTCATGCTATTATAATAAAATGACTCTTCACCATTGCCCTAATTCAGAGTACATGTTCATTCCCCGAATCTTGTAAGCAAGTTTTTTCATTAGTCTTTTCAAAGCATATTTGAGCAGTTTCAAAGTCAAGGAAAATAAAAGCTATACAATTTCTTCACATGAAATCAAAGTGCGAACAAGATTTAAGTATTGGCATTGTTCCAAACATTTTTCCATTTCAGAGAAGGAAGACACCCCTTTCTGCCTATAACTCTGTAGATAGCTTATTTGTTAGAAGATTTATGCATTAGTATTGAAATGTACTTGGTCCAGTCAGTGCTATAAATCACTCCCAGACAACTTTTAAGCACATTTTTAAATGCCCATGAAAAATAAGTTTTTCCATCAATAAGAGGGCTCAGTTCTGCAGCCCTTGCTGAGAAGGGTCATTTCAGCAAAGTCACAATAAAGTGCTGAAGGATCCAGTTCAATAGACTAATTGACACAGTCTCAATTCTCACCAGCTCTGTGAAGTAGGAGTAAATAAAATTTCTTGCAGCAGACTTGTCTGGAGACAGAAAGATAAACTCCTTTGACCTTAATGAAGAGTAACTCTGAGACCTGTGAAACTATGTCTTCTTTGTCTTCTGCTGCTGCAAGGGACTGTGAGGCTGGGGCACCTGGGAGCCAGCACTTGACTGCTGTTCCTCCTCATCTGGTGGCAGAACAAGGCACATCTACTGCTTTACAGGCTCTGCAGGTACCCGGTTTGTGGTATTTGGGAATGGGGCTGTGATTCAACCTCATCCCCAATGGGCCTCAGCTGTGGAAAACAGGTGAACAGCATAGACTGTAATGAAGGACACAGGTGCAATGCATAAACCATGAGTAGAAAAGGGTTGGGCTTAAGAAGCAGGAGTAGTAGATGCTCTTAGTTGTCTGCAGCTGTTGGAGGCTCATGATGTCCCTCTGTCTGGGCAGACAGGCTGAATCCTCCTGACAAGGTATGATGTTACTCTAGATTATTATGTGTTGTGGCTGTCTTAAACGTGGGTTATGTTGTGGAGTGTGATGTGACAAGGCTCCATGTCTGAATTTTTTGCTTGATGAGTTTTGTAGGTGAGTTCCCAGGTGAGATGCTTACTGTGCCACACTTGCCAATTGTCAGGGCAGAAGCTACCTGAGGTATAGAAAAGCTATCTCTGTACTGGTGTGTTATTTTTCCAAGTCTCAGGAAAGTGGGGAAAAGGGTTCATCATAAACTATTACTTTTATTTGACTTCTAATATCTCAAGGTGCTCTTCAAACACAGAGACCCCTTTGTGTAGCGCAGGCGTAGGCAAGTAAGATGGGGCAGGGCAGATTCACTGTGAGGTGAAAAGCACATTCAAATGCTGAGGCAAAGTCTGTCTTACAGCAGGGTTGTTCTATCACCATCAGAACATGCTCTATGCCCTCCTAGATACAGAGCATCCCAACAGAAATCCTGTAACACCAACAGCCTCAACTGCAAGGGACATTTTTGACTATGCAGTGTGAAGAAACTGTTGTCATTATTTGATTACCATTATTCATAAAATGGGTAGCAGGTAATCCAGAAGAAACTGGGGAAGGCATTCATTTAAAATGAATTTAAAAGTTTGATCTGTTTAGTGTCCCATTTTACCTTAGATAACTAATGAAACTGTCATGTGACTGCCTTTTAGCATTTAAAACTGGGCTTTCCAATGAAAGCAAAAAAAATAAAGAACAACTGTTACCCCATTTCTGCTTTTTGCATGTTCTCCAAAGCCTCTTATCATTTTTTCAGTGTCATTGCTAAAGACTGGTCAGAATAAAATGAGTGCAGACCCATATTACATTGGGTTTTTTATTTAGGTCTGAAAAATGTAACATTTGTAAAACAAGATATTTTTTAAAAATGCTTCAGGAATAGAAGCACAAACCCTGACAGACTATCTAACCACAGTGTTTTCATGAGAAAAAAAATCAAATTAATCTTTTGAATTAGACTTTAGATGGAAATGTTTATTTTCTATCTTTTTATAATACAGTATGAAAACATCAAAATTTTGACCAAGTGGCACCTAAATGTTTACACTGTTGTGGATTTTTTTTCACTTTTTTTTCTTTTAATCTACTGGCAACAAGGTAACCAGCTTTCACAAATTTCCATTTTGTCTACTACAGTAGAAGGGGCAGCTAGCAGACACTGTCCGAAGTGAGGTTTGTCTTGCAATGCCGTAGTTTCTTTCCCACTTTCATATTCTCTTTTCTCTTAGCAAGACAGTAGACAACCAGCTGAACCCTCAAGGAGGTCCAGGGTTGTCAGTCTTGGTGCATACCCAGAGGGACAGATCATATAACCACATCTCAAAACCAAATTTCCATGTACCATTGTGCTGACACAATTCTCAAGATACAAATATATTACTGTGATCTATTAACCCTGCTAAAGGTACTGAAGGAGAAAAAATGTTCTTTCCTGAAATGATGCTTTACGGGAGGCAGGGGAAAGAAAAAGTAAAAGCCAGAAACTAAATGTAAAGCAATGGAAGTGAAAATGCAACAGAATGTGGGAAAGCACTGCTATTAAAACAGAAAAAAATATGTGAAAAATGTGGCTCTTTTAAATCAAGAATGTTTTAAAAACTTTTCAGGTAGGAGATGGAGATCAAATTACTTAATCAAACCATGGCCAAGAAATAGATTTTGATTGAATTCTGCAACACTTCGCAACAGTGTGAAAGTAAAGGATGACTAGATTACAATGCAATTCTTCATGTCTCAGAATAAGAATCTTCTGGAGTATGAGCTCAAGCAACATGTACTTTTGTAAACTAAATCAACATATTGTTTTTCCATTATAAATGGAGGAATTCATCACACTGACTGTGTTAGAGGTCCCCTTTGTACAGTATACAAATTCTGTGACTTGCTTTGGTCTGTTAGCATAGAAGTGCTTGTTTCCTTTTTATTTTTAGAAAAACTTCAAGGGCACAGACTCTATAGGCTCCTTCCAACATAGACTATTGTTGGTATAAGGAAGATATTCCTCCTTTCCACAACTAGGAATTTCTTCTCATGGTAAATGTCCCTTCCAGCTTTCTGGGGTTGTATTCATTGCTCAGAAACTACTGAGGCTTGAAGCCAACAGATAGACCACTTTTGTGTGAATTCCAAAAACCCTTCAGTCTAATGGAGCCAGGATAGGAACTGCGGAAGTCTATTCAAGATAATAAATGTCAGCACACATTTCTTCTCCTCTATATCCTCAATTTCATTTGAAATTAAGTCAGACACTTCCAAGAGGTCAAGAATTTTTCCAGGTGGCCTTTTCAATAAAGCACACTTTTTCTCTTTCCTTTCTCAGTGGAGTCTTTCATTGCTGACTGGTCCCCCAATTAAGCCTCAGGCAGAAAAAGGTGTGTGCTTGCTCTTTTGACTCACTCAAGATTCTCATTTTTCTGAAAGATCTTCCCGGTTCATAGAGTATCTTATAAATGAGATTACAGTGTTTCTTAAACCCAGAACTAGTACCTGGTTTCTTGGTTTACACTTTCTCAGTTTTCTTCTACCTTCTTACTAGTCTGGTGTAATACAAGTGAGCTAGCTATCTGAAGGATAAATTCAAGGGATAAGGCATCTTGAATCTGAGGTAATGGCATTTTAATGACAGCCGTCAAAGAGTTTTCCCACTGTCCTTGGTTGGAGTTACAAAAATTAATGCTGACCCTACACTGACCACGCCTACAGTGATGGAAATGCAGCTCTTTGGTATTCACATAAAACGGGTGAAGGTGCAAAGGTGACTGCTACCAGACTCACCCATCCCCTCTTCCTCAGTCGTCCCATCATAGCAGACTGTCAGGTTGGTCAGGTATAATTTGTCCTTTGTAAATCCATCCTAATCGCACCCAACTATTCTTGTCCTTAATATGCGTGGAAATATTTTTCTGAATCTTTTTTCTTTCACCTTCCATAGACCTGGATGAGGCTGGCTAGCTTGTAATTCCCTGGTTCCTCCTTCTTTCTCTTTTTAAAAATACTAGTGATATTTGCTTCCTTCCAGTCCTGGAAAGGAAACATCTCCTGACTGCTATGATCTTTCAAAGATACCCATGAGGAGCCTTGCCTTGACATCCACCAACTCTGTATGCATTACCCCAGGTTCCATGGTCTGTCCAGTTTAAGTGCTCTCTAACATGATCGTCTGCCACTAAAAGCAGGTCTTTCTTGCTCCAAACATTTCCACTGGTTTCAAGGACCTGGAATTCCTGGTGGCAGAGCTTACCAGTACAGACTAAACCTTTCCAAACCCATCCCTGCACACTCAGACAATGTCTATACATTCCCCTTAGATGACCTGATCCTGCAGAACATCTTTTATGTGATTTCTTTCATGTGGCAGTTTAGCCACCAGCTTCTTCTTCATTGATTCAGGCCTTTGATTTTTGCTCATCAGGATGGACCATCCTTGAGCTTAAAGGAGGTGATCCTTGGTAAACAATCATCTCACCTGTACCCCTTCTCTTCCAGGACTGTCTCCCACAGGAGTCTTCCAAGCAGGTCCCTGAGTGGACTAGGTCTTCCAATGCTGTTAGTGTTGTTTTGCTATTTGTACTCTGCTCTCAGGATCCTGACTTCTATCATCACATGATCAGTACAGCCACAGTGGCCCCCAAGCCTTCATATCACCAAATGATTTTTTGTAGGCATTAGGTCCAGCAGAGCATCTCCCCTCACTGACTTCTTGATCACCTCTGTTAAGATGCTGTCACCCATGTGCTCAGAAACCTAGTGGCAGTTAATAATGTGGCTACAGTTCCCCATGAGGATGAAGGCCCAAGAACATGAAGCCTTCAGTTGTCTGTTCATCTATTTCTTCCTGATCAGGGTGTCTTTAGGAGAAACCCACAACAATGTCACTCATGTTGTCTTCTTTCTAATTCCAGCCCATAATCTACCACCAGGCTCACTGTCCATTCCTAAGCAGATCTCCAGGCAGTTCTGCTGCTCTCTCCTGCAAAGGGCAAATCTCCCTCCTGCCTTCCAATTATGTCCTTCCTAATTCTCTTTGATCAGCTCACACTGGTGTCAAGTCAAATCTTCTAGATAATGAGGTCACTTAGACTGCTTACACTGCTCAGAGAAGGCCAGGTATAATATAAAAATACATGATTTGAACACAGATGTGACTGTCTTTGTGGAAATTGCTCACTTTTTACTGCTGAAGTCTTCTAATTGCTACTAGGGAAAGACTCCAGAGACTTTCAAGAATGATGTTTAGTACTATATCAGGATTCAGACTATATAGCATAAGGAGGCATTAAAAAGCCAAGCAAATATCTAAACATATCTAAAAATATGAGAGCTCATATTAAACAAGTTAAAGAGGACAACAATGCAAATTAAAGCAATCCCAAATCAATATTTCTTCACTGTGGAATTCATTACCAAGTTAAAACATATGGCTGGAATTTAAATGAAGGCCTTCAAAATGTTATCAGTGATAGCAGAATATGTTCTTGGCAAGTGTAACACTAATTATACACAGAAATCTATGTAACTGATCTTTACAATGATAATGATTAGTATATAAGCCATTTTCAAATACAAACCATTTCCAAGATCAAGTTGTTGGCCACGATGCCTGCTATCAGCTGAGGAAATTTAGCTTTGGATTTAGCTCCTTTAGCTGCCAATTATCTGCGTTTGTGACATTGAGTAAATCACCCAATTTCTTTTCTGCTATAATGAAAAGTCCTCATTCTTCCTCTGTTTTGGCCATAAGCTATGGGCAGCAGGCACAATGTCTTATTAGGTGAAAAAACTCTGTGCAGATCGGTGCAGTCATGATCAGATGAGAGGACTTTCACTCTGCAGTAATGCATCTGCTGTTTCTATTGTCCATCAAAATAGTGAATCCCTACCAGCACATTGAAACAATATTATTTTCAAATTGGCTAATACAAAAATTTGTGATAAAATGGTGGTTTGGAAAAATAATTATTAAAATTTATAATATTAAAGTATTATAATATTATAAATTATAAAATTAAAGAATTATATATTATAAATAACTAGTATTCCCAATAAAAAGCTGCCACAATGCCTTAATGAGTCATTAAGTATATAATATATAAGTTTTTATCTATTATTTAAATAATTTGGAGATATCTGACTATAGCAGGCCTTGTTCATCCTTCTCATTTCAGTGAAGTGCTCCTCACTGCAAACTGAATAACATATGTCTGTCTGATACATGAGGAACCCTGGGTTCATACAAAATCATATTCTACAATTTATGTACACATTTGTTATTAGAACTAGACAATAATTACCTTTGCTGGATGACCCTCTAGCACTAAGTAGAAAGGAGGAAAATTACCTATGAAAAAGTAAAGCATTTCCCTTTTGAAATGATGGTCCACTTTTGATCTCTTCATTCTCCAACTACTGTAAGGAGAGATGGACCCATTTAACTCCCAATAATAAAATTTTCTTCTAGTTTTGTACACAAGAACTCTCAGGGAAAGCTAATCCAAATTCTGTAATACATATTTTAAATTAAAGTGTGTCTGCTCAGAGCTTTAAAGAGTTTTAACTTAAATTAGCTTTAAATTCAAAGAAAATTATCCAAATTAACTAAAGTTATGAAATCAATCTATGTGTAAAAAAACTCTTAGGTAAATTACCCTGCCAAATCCCAGCAGACCACTTCTAAATGGACAATCTGAACACACCACAGCAGAGCCAAAGACCAAAATTGTCTCCAGCATATAAACAATCAGTATGGTATTTTGGAAGCTCAAAGAAGACTGTGTATCAGAGAAGAGTCCTTGATGCACAATTTCCATTGGGAGAAACTGGATTTGAGCAGAGTTGACATATTACTTTCACCAGGAAACAAAGGGCAGTTTTCCAAGCCTATGATTATTCTGAATTAGATCTGTAAAGAGCCTAGGGAATAATGAGGGCATTTCTATTCAGATATACAGATGTGCTAATTAACATTTTAGATCATTAAAGCCTTTAGACTTTCAAGTCCAACATTCAGATCTCAGAAACTCAGCTGCTGTATAACTTCAAAACACCTCAGGCACCTCTTGGGCTTTTTTTTTCTGCAATGTTCACCTAATTCTGGGAATTCTTGGAAGTGTCTTATCCTTACTAGTGCCGAGCGGCTCCATAGCTCCTGCATGTGACTACTCTGTTCGGATCACCAGCTCACCAGGTTATTTACCTGCCTTTGCCTGTTATAGTCCAAGGCAGGACACATTCTTGGAAGATATCTTGTGGAGAAAGTTAACACAAAACATTTGTTGGTGGGTTATAGTTTCCCTATCACCACCAGTCACAGAACACTGTTCTCTCAAACATCAAAGGTCCAGTTCCACTCCTTGTCATATTCATTTGAGATGAAAAATATCAGTTGACAGTGTCTGAGCCCCAGGTCTCTCCTCCATTCTGGTCAACATTGTTAATATTGGTGCATATTACTCAGCTTCCATGAAAAGAGAGGTTGTCCCTCCCTCTCTTTCTTTCCACTTCCTTTCTGCTGTCTGAATGAATAATTAACTATATCAAGTAAACTGGAACAACTTTAACATGAGGGGCTGGAAGCATGCCTGACTTACTCCTTATACCCTGAGGTGGTGACGAGACAGCTGGAAATCAACCTGCACATCCTGCAAGAGCTCCATGAGGGCTCTGCTGACAAGCTGGGCAGAAGGAGAGGGGAATCCCACAGCTTACTTTTTGTTTTGGCATAGGCACCTGGCTCCAAAAGATCTGGGGCTGTGAATCCCAAGTTGGGTCATTCTTGAGGAAAGCTGTGTGATTCTTCACCTTTGCTGCTTTCGCTCTCTGTCACAGCTTTACTGAGGGACCTGCTGTAGCAAATAGTTTTTCTGCAGTGCACAGGTACTGTAGGAGTATTTTGCCAGATGCCAGAGCACCTGGGAGCTAAGTGCCTAAGGGTGAAGGCTGCCGGTCTTACCACAAAGTCTTATCCCTCAATGGTATAAGAGGGGCCTAAAGCATTTCCTATTTTGACCTACACACTGCCAGGGAAACGGGCAGGCAGAACAGTCCCCAGGGGCGAGATGAGCACTCCTTTACAAGGACAGCCTGCTTAATCATGTGTGAAATGGCTACATCCTGACCCCTGGCTCGTTAATTCATTTTACAGATATGTTGACATGGAATCCCTCATTCCCAGAACATCACCAGCCACTTAATGCAGTGCATGCTAACCAGGCCCATCCCTGAACTTTTTCAGATCAGTTCAGGTGGGTATTTTAATTTTCATCTGCGATCTGTTTCTCTAGCCTTATTTAAGGCAGGGAATAAAGCAATCTGCAGGTTGCCCCATGGCAGGCTTGCTACATGTTTTGCTGAAGCTACAAGGCTAGGCTATAATTTGCTGCTGCCTTTTGTACTAATGTCCAGATTCCTTGGATTATTTTGGTGGATACAACAAATCATCTACAAATACATACATCAACAGAATAACATTCTAGGGGTAATTCAGAATGAGAACTGTAACATATTCATTGTATCAAGACTTGCATCATTTGGAACAATATGGATTAGATCTGTCTGTCAATGGAACAGAAGCAGGAACAAATGCAACACAGAAACAAATTTTTTTTCTCAGCTTTCCATTTTGAATGCAAGATAATATCATTAAAGCAAAACAATATCATTAAAAATGGAGGGGAGAAAAGGGGAAAAGGAAGAGATGAAGAACAGTGTGCTTTTTCTTTTTTGTTTTTCTTCCTTGATGTTTCTTTCTTCCTAATAGGATTAAAAACTGATCTGTTCTGCAAAGAAGTACCCATCACTTGTGGAAAGCATGTGGCAGGCTTGTCTAGCATGACAGCAGGTTTTCAGTATTTTCAGCACCTGTGTAAAGTTATTAATGATTCATGGTTTAAATGATTCACTATAAAAGTATGGTACAGTCTGTCAGCTTATTTTGCAGTGAGTTGATATCACAGCAGAGTTGGTTTTATGAATTGGCAGTGAACTGACAACTCAATTTGAAAATAAATACCTCTGAAATTCATCCACTGCTTCATTTCAGAGAATTAGTTGGTTAGTAACTCTAGGTGTATCTGATCTCTGACATTACTGAATCGGAGATTAACATCAACTTATTTTCTCTTCAAAGCCGCACATTTATTTCCATAAAGAAGTCACCTGCTTGGTGTATCTGTGAAAAGAAATGGTTAGTTTCTACCATTACCTGCTGTTTTAAGTTTTCAATAAGTTATGTGAACTTCCCAAACATCCCTTTACGTCATTCCAATGCTTCGGGCTACACAGATGGACCATTTCAGAATTCAAGAAGCAACAGCTTGCATCAATCACTTTTTCTGCCTCTACTTTTGAGATTCCTTGAATTCACTATTACTTTGCCCTTCTCATGCCTTTCTTCCATGCGACATGCAGCTCACAAACATACAGGTCACTTACTACATAACCTTCACTATATTTTGGTAGATGAAAAAAAAAAAAAAAAGAACCTGAACAACTGAATAAAATAATTTTCAGGCAATAAAAGAATCCCCCAAAATTAGGCTGATAAAGATTATTGCAGAAAGATTTGAATATGAACTTTTAAGGACCAAGAAATGAATAAATTTAATCATCTAGGTTTGTCTTGAAAACTTTAGAGATACACACCTCAGTTCTCTAAAAAACAACAACAAAAATTTTATNTGCAAGAAGCTCCAGTAAAATTACAGGAACAAATTTCCTGCATCAACATTTGCAGTCCTGGGCTCCAGGCATGCCTGTGATCAGAAAATAGACAGAGACAATAATTTGTGGCAGGGGAATTAGAGTGGCCAAATGCCAGGTCAAAAATGAAGAAAACACTTAATAATACATAAGAGAGTTTATAGTAAAATCCTCCTTACTCTGTAGCCTTTTTTTAAAAAAAAATAATCTCTTGGAATAATTGTTATTTTGCAAAAAAATACAAGAGGTGCTGTAATGAAGTGAGTATGCAATGGTAAAACTACAGTGGTCTGTGCCTTTTTTTTCTGGGTGTACTGAAGGCAGAGAGCTACACATTGGATGAAGAGGTTCAGTCATCAGAACAGAACATTTTCTTAACTCAGCTGATAGCTGCACAGAAGAGGTGAATCCCATATTCCCTTAAAACCAATGGGTGCTTTTTAATTGAACTCATTAAAGCTGAGATCTCATACCAAGAGTAAAAATGTGCTGGATAGTGCTTCTTCCAAAACTGAAAACTATGATTTTGGTTTAACTGTGACTGCTGTCTCGTGGACCCCAAAATGGGCAAACCACCTTCAAAGTCAAACTGGAGAAACTTTCAGATGAATAATTTGGGGGCTAGAAGTGACCTCAGGCTTTTAAAACTAATTTGTAAATGGTATAAAAAAGGAAAAAAAAAAAACCTGAAGAAAACACTTCCAAATATTTGTTAGGGAACAATATTCCATTGACAGGCAGTCAGTAGAAAGAGCTTACACTACTTTTTCATATCCAGACACTAAGGGTCATGTATAATTGTTCTCTGCATTGCACTATGATAATTTACTATAATTTTGAACTGCATCAAAAGGCAAAATCAATGAAGACAAATTGTTATACAGTATTGTAGTATCTGGTAAATAATGCAGTGGAAAACCTCTTTCCTTAAAAGCCTGCATTACATAAAAGACAACTTCTATCAGGCTGTAGCTTGAATCAAAATTCCAGGCTCAATTTCTTCGTGCATTGCAAAATGCCATGTTTACATCCTTGGACTGTTGCAAAAATATTGTTATAAAAATATTAATAAACTCCACTTTTAAAATGCTCATCACACTGCTAAACTGAAAGTAATTTTCCCTAAGAATCTATAGAGCATCTCATTTCCTAGATTCTATCTTCCTGCCAAACCTTAACTTTTTACCGCAGTTTGCTAAGGATGTGTGCAAATTGGGTCAGCATTTCCTTGATTTTGTTTATTTGTTTGCTTTTTAAATGAAGGTGGGAATAGATTTTCCCCTAAGAGTAGTCTTAAAAATCAACATGTTAAAGCATTTATCTTTGCATGGTAACTTTTTTGTTCTCTTTGGACAAATTGACTTTCAGCTTGACAGATGAAAGTTTTGGGAAGTTTAAAGTGAGAGGATGCAGACAATTTTAGGTATAGCTGTTTAAAATATGTTCCTCACTTTCAAATATCTTGCATGCAATGCAAGCTATCCAAGTTTTACTGAAACTCAGACACATATATTTTATATTTCAGATTCTCTTGGCTGTGCATATAGCCAAGGCAATGTGAAAACTTTGCTCTCTGGTGTTCGATGTCATGTTTTCTGTGTGGTGATTCTTTGACGTTTTGCAGCAAATAACAGCGAGATGAGAGTTAGGCTTTAAAGTCAACTAAAATCTGTTCTGCTAGAGTTTGAGAGGCATTGTTCTCAGTTGTGTCACATTTTTATTCTGAGTTGGTGAACAAATGAACTCTGAGTTTCATATAATTGTGCTAGAAATGCTGAGTATCTTAAATCAAAAGTAATTTTTTGTCCTTAATATTGGAAAATAAAGCCTGGAATATGATCCATAATTTCTGAATTGGTGTGTTCTCTCAGCTTCATGCACAATGCCCTTAATTCGTGCCATTTCCACCACGTTAGTTACTGACTTTTAACCATAACGAGGCAACTCTTACATCCTCTCCCCACCAATTAAAAAACAGTATAACTATTTTTTTTCTCCTGAGACAATTATTCCCTCCAAGTTTCACAAGCAAAATTGGGCCATAAATTGTATTTAAAATGCATGGGCAGAAGGTATGACTTTGGAATGACTTTAAAATAAAATGAGCAGTAATCATTTCCACTATTTGGATATTCAAGTTTTATAAGAATATTAAAATAAGGTGGGTTTTTTAATTAAAATTGCTTGCAGTCTAATAAGAAGTACCTGGAAATCATGCTCTGCTGGGTGATATGTCTTTGGACACTGTAGTCCATAAACACCTACATTGCAGTATTGATTATTTACTTATCAAAGTCACAATTATATAGATTGAGTGATGTTGGTAGCATGAATTCCTCAGTGTCCTAATGTCCTCATTTATTTGTCCTCATATTAACCTGCCTGGTTGCTAGTGTGGCCTTCATGTTTTCTCTCTCTTGCTCCTTCCTCACCTTCATTAAATTCAGTCTTAAATTGAGTCTTAAATTCAAAAGAAATAACATTTTTGTCATCTGAAATCAAGATAGCTGAAGCATTCTCAAAACTGGAGACCTCTTTTCAGGGAAAAAATTCCAAGTGTTTAACACATTTTTGTTTTGATTAAACTGCATTCCCTGATGCAAAAATACTGGTATCCTGATAATGGAAAGGTGAGTAATGTGACACCTGGGTACAATCACAGGGCATAGGTGATGAAATTCAACCATCTCAAAGCAGCTGTTTAAGGTCTGAAAAAAATCCTGGATCCACAGGAGTTGGAGAGAGTTTTGCCACTGATTTTAAAAATGGGAGAGTTTCACCTCTTTAGCAAAGCTTCAGCTTTCTCTCCACACTTCATGGGTTGGAAATAGAAAGAAAGTTTCCTCATTTATTTGTCTGGGCTTTGAACAAGACTCAGAATTTGCAAAGTCACCTAGTGATGGCACACGAGCATGATATCCCAGCTAGGGGACACATACATTTGAGGCACAATGTTGTGAATAATAAATGAGTCACAATTTGGAACAAAACTTTCATGCCTAAATCCTTGACTCTGTATTTACAAATAATCACAAACCAGCTACTTGTTGCTGAAATGTCACAAACAATGATATTTTAGATGAAAGAGCAGCTTGCAAACCTTATTTTACCAAAGGAATAGAAAAGCTGTCTTCTAACCTCAAGAGAAAAAACAAGGAGTAAAAAGAAAATGCTCACAAAGACAGAAGTGAACAAGAGAAAGACAAGGCCATGTGCTTTTGTGCAGTTTTTTCACCACAATTTGATGCAATGGTAACAGAGAGTTCTTCCTCTCAGCAGTGCCCCAATCTCCTGGTACCTAAAGTTAATGAAAACACAATTCAAAAGACAGTCCTGAGGTCAAAATTTGTTGTATGCTTTTTCTCTCTTTAGCACTGCCAGATGATGCACAGAGGTTTCCCAGAAGTCATTAGTATTTCAGCATTCATTTTTACAAGACAAAATAGAGTAAAAGTTCACAGTCAAATTGTGCCTGTAGCTTATGATCAGTTCAAATACAGCTTTTATTAACATAAAATTGATCAAGTTCTGTTACTACTACCTAGGGCCAGGCAAATAACTTTTGACAATTAATTTATTAAAAATGTGATTAGGTTATTCCAATTATTTACAAATCCAGGGTTTTCTTGAAAGAAAGGGAAATATTAAAATAAAAAACCTAAATAATACTAGTAAAACTGATTGGCACACAAGTGATAGAGGGAGTTTTGATGAAAAGAGGGAGTACCTTGGATTTTATTAATATATATATGAATAAATAGGTGAACATGATTTTGATATTGCTACCTTGGCATTCTTCACCATGGTCCTTTTTTTCTCTTTTAAATGCCTCATAAATTGTGCAAGCAAATTATTCAAAGACAATAAATTCTTTTTGTACCAGGGGAATTTAAAGGAAGATGATGTTAAAATTATATTTGTATTGAATATGTGATGACCCTCCTCAAATCTTCCAACAGAAAAATTCAGAGCTCCCAGGATAGGCAGCTGGGAACAGAACACAGAGTTGTATACTAAATATATTAAAGAAGAACCCCAAATGAACAAACAAAAAATTCCAAACCCATATCCTCTTTTTAATTCAGTCTTCACAGAATATGATTGCCTTTAACTGCTTAAAAGCAGGTGTTATTGTAAGAGTTTCTTTCAGGTTAAGAACCAGATCTCCAAAAAATGACTGTGCTTAATTTTTTAGTTTTATTTCAGCCAGACAAACAATATTCAATATTCATGTGGGTCAAGCCCATTTCACTCCTCCCTTGTTCTTACCCCCTGCAAATATTTTGTTTTCAACGCTGAAGTGTTTTTCACACAATTTTATGTTGACTACAAAGCGTTCAGTTTGATTTGCCTGGTGAGTTAATTTACCTGAATTTGAGCAAGAAGTTCAAAAGATGAACCTTGACTAAGCAATTCAAAGCAGATAAGAATATTTATTTGTGAGTCACTCCTGTTCATAGAGAGAGATGAAGGTCTTGGAGAGCTTGTTTTAAACTCTCAATTACAGCATCTTCTACAGTGGAAGAAGAGGATATTTGCTGCATTTTTTCCCACTGTCTCCTCAAATGATATTTCCAATATTACAGAAGCATTAAGTCTATGGCCAGCTCCCTGGTAGGGTTAATGGGAGCAGCAGCATTGGCCCCAGTGGCCAAGCAAGGGTAGTGGGACACTTTCTGTGCACAACCAGCTGAAAAACTGCTCACTGTGGATGACACAATCACTAGCTCTGCCTTTCAACATTCTTGCCCCTCTCCCCTTTTGTCAGGCACAGCTTGTTCAGCTGTTTAAATGCTGTGTACCTTAGTAGATCTCTTCCTGTAAAGCCACTAGTATACCTGACCAAAGCCTGACTCATGCAGGGTGAGTTCTGATTCCCAGTGGTTCCAGACACAACCTCTCCATCATCAGCTTTTTATCAGGCTCTTTTACCCAGATAAAAGCTTCCAGAAAATGGCACCATTTTATTATTCGCTCATCATTTCAGGAAACAAGAAACTTTGTTCTATTTTTGTTGAAGTAATTCACTGTGCTAATTTCAAGATACATCAAAAGATGGCTGTGGAATGGAAAATGCAACAGTGGCTTTTCAAATTTTTTATTCTGGTCACCAGAATGTTGGTGATTCCATATTTCTATGACAAAGATAGTAAATATGTATTTGAGACAGTTAAAGACTGTTTACTTTTGAGCTTCATTCTACTCAACTGTGCCAAACCCATGCGAAGAAAGGCAGATGTGGTAAAGCTGCCAAGAACAGAGGTTTGATACAGACAGATCGAATTCAGAATTTTATATTACAGAGTGAGCAGTAAAAGACAACTTTTTGTCTTATTAACCTTTCTTTGTAGCAGTGTGATTAGAAAAAAAAAAAAGTCTAACAAAGCTATTTAACTGCTTAAAACAAGACCTCATATAAGAAGTGTCATTTTTCTTCTATGCATCATCATCCTTTGTAATGGAGCTGAATTTTATATTTAGTTTTAACGAATAAAGTTTTAGTGTTTGGTACACAAAACTGAAATAAAGCTGTAGTATTGTACTGTATAACAGTGTGTAATAGAATGGGGATTTATTCTTCCAGTGAAGTACGAGAGGTGGTACTTCCCAAAGCTATAGCAGGAGCTGTAAATTGCTAGAGGCTGTGTTAAGTTCAATGGTAGAAAAAGCTCCATTGATTGGAGTAATTAAATAACTACTCCATTGGAGTAATGAAATAATTTAGGATAAAAGAGCCTTCTGCAGGTTGCTTCTGCCAGCTTCTCAAAGCAAGTTCAGGTGCAGAGTCAGACCAAGTTTTTCAAGGCAATAGTTAAACATTTTCTGAATGCTGCATGTATCAGTCTTCCCTCAACTCCATTTTTGGACACAGCTGGATGGTGAGTTAGGTGCAGGTTTGGTTTGACCCAGTGCATCTGTCCTTGCATTCTTATTCAAAGAGGTGCCATTTTCTTGGTGCTCTTAGTGCAGCAGTGCTTTCCTAGAGGCCAAGGAATGGTACCTGGCTCTGCTTGCAAGCGCCTTTTCCTTTTTAAAACCAGCAGAGCAAGGAGGTTGTGCAGATTGCTTGCTCCCAGGGGGAGTCCTGTCTGCAAGTCATCTTTACATACACACTTCAAGAAGCTAAAAACCTGAAGCACACATACACATTCACACTTTAGGAAGCTAAAAACCTGAAGCACAAGTTTGACTGTCATGAGGAAAGCGTCAGTAAGCGGGCTGAGGCAGTGGATCTTCAGAGGCCTGTAGCATGAGAGGAAATTATCCCAGTTCACTTAATGCTAATCTGATATTCCTGCTTAGAAGGCCTATTTTTTTACTCCTTTTTTTTAGGAGACTGTGTTTAAAAACAGTCCCTTGACTAGTTGTGCTACTTGTTAGAACACTCTGACTGATGACTCTGCAATCAGGTAGCTGCTGGCCATAAGGAAAATGTGGCAAATGGAAGGGTAGTATTAAAAAAACATTAATTGTCCGAAGTCATAGTGGTTTTCTTTCATTTTCAATGGGTGTGCACAATATATGTACATTCAGGATAAGCTGTTGCTTTATTCTGCCTGATTTGTGACATTGTGACTTGAGACTATACGTTCATTAGGATACCCAGTATCATCTTTATGCATCAAACTACCTCCCACAGTCTTACTGCATATAGGTGGCAAAACGAGTAATTATTTTCCCTGTTTTATTGTAGGTGTCGGGATTAAACTTTCCTGAATACAGCTCCTGGGTGTCAGTGAATGCTAACATTTTCCAGTCTCTGCAGCTCATCCCCTCGGTCATTCACAAAAATAAAGAGGTCACTAAGATTTCTTCAGTAGTTTATGCAGGGTAAAAGTCACAGAAGGCTGCTTCCTGCTGACAGGAAATATCTAGTTACAGCACAGATCACAGAGTGGCATGACAATGTTGTATTCACCATAGCTGTATTCCAGCTAAGAAAGTCCTTACACCTTTGACCAATAGATATGAATATGATATGCCCTGATGAAGTTCTAGGTAGAATACTCTTTAGAACCTAAAATATTCAGTAAGTTGGGTCAGTGGGTGAAATGGAACAGGACTAGAGAAAGCAAAACAACTCGGGATGAATCTCCCTTCTGTCTTCATGGCTGTAGCTATGCCTTGGGAAAGATGGTACATAAATGATGGCAATGACAGTGTGTGAAACTCACATGGGATGTAGCACTCAGCCTCCAGCAGAACTTCCAAAGTAGACCTCAGGGCTGAAAGATCAGATACAAGAAGAATGGCTATTGTTTCATTGCTTTCCTCTTTTGTAGAGCACGTCTAGCCTAAGAGAGGTTGGTCTAACCTATTGTATGGAGCTTTGACAAAGACATCAAAGTAGAACTTGACAGAATCTGGACAGTGGAAACAGATGCAGAACCCCATGTAACTTGTGGCCAACTGTTCCAAGCCCGTTATCTCAGGGTATACTTAAAACTCAATTTTATCTATCCATTGATTGCTCCAGTCAATATGGCTACAAATCCCATCTGCTATAGCAGTAAAGATTTCAAGGCTTTTCATGACAACACCCTTGAGCATATTTCTACTCATCCCATTTTACTGCATTGAGAGAAAGCTTGCAGGCAGGACTTGGGGCTAGGATAAGGTATCCCTATGAACTGGGAAGCAGATAAGAAACATAATCCTCTGTGAGCTTTATAATTCATAGTGTTTTAGTTTAGTTTTTAGTTTAGTTTTAGTTTCTAAATCATTTTGAACATAGGAAAGGAAGAGAAGTAGTGTGAAAAGAAAACAGATTTAAAATCATATGTTCCTACACACTTTATAGAAATAAGGCAGTTCAGCCACAGCAACTCAGGGTTTCAGACCCAGCATTAACTGTACATGATCAGGTGTTACTTGTGAGACTGCATGAGAAAACCTCCAGATGTAACCATACCACTGCCAGTCAAATATAAATGCTTACAGGTATCAATGGTAGCTCAGCAGCTGATACATCACATTCCTGTGTCTATCTGCCATGAGACCTGCTATCCCCGTGAAGAGAAAGCTGACAGACTTCTGTATCACTCATATGCAGGTGCCTTTGAATGCAAGAACTGCTTCTCAGGCAGTGCACATCAAGAACACTCTGGGAAGATTGGGTAATTCTTCTGGAAGGAAGATATAGAGACTGAGAGAAAGTAGAGGATGATATGAGCACTAATATAAACATTGTATTGAATCTTTTTTAAACTCAAAATCTCATATACAGAACTCACAGGCTTGAGTCTCAATTCTGATTTAGCAATGAGCTGCATGAAGTAAGAAGAGGGAACGAGTTATATTAAACTTTGACGTATAACACTGTAATTCCATCAGTCTTAAACTCATGGTTGTGCAGTGTCTGTAGCTGGAGTTCCTCACCCTTGTTTGGGAATGTACCTTTTCATCAGGAACTTGAATGCTAACATCTGTAGCTCTGTAGGCTTTTTATGATTGGATGAGAGTGGACTTTCCTCTATAAAAAGAAATATATTAAAAGTTGTGTCTGGAGTGGTTTGAAAGATGTAACATTTTGATAGATGGATTTCAATTAGAGAGAAGTGCTTCCTAGTAGTTGAAGGGTACACATATGAAGAAATAAGATTTTTATTTTTGTTTAACAGTAAAAGAGATTCAACCTGTGTACATTCTGAATCTGATGGGGCAAATACTAGGTTGAATGGCCTGGGAAGAATTCCTACCAAATGGATTTTGCAGAATGTGGTGCCCAGGGATTGGATCCTCAATACTTGAGTCATCTAGTCAAATTCAACCTACACCCCCAAAACTGAAAACCTCTAGGAAGCAGTCTGGCACACTTTCCATCTCTAACTGCCTTGAGTTATGTACACCTAATCTCCATCTTCCAGAGCCACAGAACGTAAAAGCAAGCAGAGGCTCTTTCATGCTTACCTTGACCCTGCACAACACAAAAGGCTCTTTGTAGGAAGACACTGTGCAGTACTATATATTCTAAGGCATCCAGGAGCTGCTAAGGTAATAAAATATCAACTTTTAAATTCAAGAGATTTCTCTTCAGATCACCCCTATCTCCATAGTAACAGTAATTCAGCAAAACACATTTTCATAAACTAAAGAGTATCTTGTGGCAGAATTCTTTACTTTCAAGCTCCCTCTGTCTGCATTTTTTAGAGGAATCAGAAAAATCAAAGTGAGTACTTTCAGCATTCCTTAAAATCACAGGCATCTCCCTCAGCTAAAAGGGGCATAGTGAGGACAGGGCTAAGGGAATGACGTGTTGCTCTACTTGTTCAAAACATACATTGTGTTTGACACATCTGTATTTATTTTAGGCAAAGATGTGGCAGTCTTCATGGCTTTTCCTCTTCTTCATCCCAGAGATAAAGGTTCTTTGACTGAAACTTTACCAGCAGAAGCACACTGATTAACCAGACAGCATTACCAGAATCTAAACCAGAGGTCCACATTTGAGCGGTAACTACTCAGCTAGAAGCAGTTTATTTTGGATTTAGCACTGTAGAGCAAGTGTTTTAAGCTTTCAGCTGACCTAGGAGATCTTTGCATGCATTAGGTGGCCTACAAGTGCATTGCTGTGTCTGTTCTGAAAGAAACAAAATAAATTACTTGTTTAGAACTCAATCTGGCATAGTGTGAAAGGTGAATCACACTGTTCAGGTTCTGTGATTTACTGTCATAACAGGATATATATATATATATATTAATTTCCATATATGTCCAATGACAATTACACAGGAAAAAAATGTCATCTCTCTTTATACATGACATCAGGAAAAGTATCTTTATTTCCTACTGGAAGCAGTGACAGTAACTGCCCCATTGTTTTGTTGTGTTTAACACAATTAAAGAAGAATTTTTAAAAAAGATAAGTTTCCAAAAAATGTCACATCTACTTGAAAAGCAAAAAAAAGAGGAGAAAGGACCATCTCTTCTACTTATTACTAAATTCAGCCAAAGCAGCATCCTATGTAGCACAACTGAAGAAGCTGGAAAAATCCCAGATGTATATGCAGTGTTTAATTACATGGTAACTCCAGTAGCTTCATTAACACAGCTGTGTCAATACTTGGGGGAAAGTTGGGAGAAGTATCTTTTGGCAATGACAGCTGTTTGGAAAACTCAGAGAATCTTTTAATAGTTAGATGGAAACACATGCTAGGTTTAAAAAAGGTGAAGCAATATTTCAAAATAATTCCTCTTTAAAATACACAAAACATCTTGAAAACACTACAGCTTCATATATCAAGGTACGAAAAGTGGATATTTAGATTTCTAAATGAACAGTGGCATCAATTTATCAATAGTTAAAATTGTTATGTTTCAGTGCATTTTTTTAATTTCTGGGATTGAATTTGATGTCAGAGATGGTAAAATGAGACAAAATCTTGGGTTTGGAAGTGTGCAAGCATGTTCACTCCTCTTAAAAATAATCCATAAAGCCACTCCTCTCTTCTCCTCCAAAATAAAATATGTGTCAGAAATGGAAGCAAACTCTGTCTGCCTGAATATTTGTGTGTGTCTGATTTAGTCACTACATGCTGCTGCCATGGGCGAAGAGCAAAATGTAAAAAAGAAAGTCTACCTACAAATAAAACCTACCAATGTTGTGGTTAAACCTTCCGAAGAGAGCAGGAACACCCGTTCTGTGCTCTATGCGCTTTATGAGAGTATAGATCCTAAAAACAAGGGGAATCTATGTCAGACTGGTTTCCAGTGGATGTGCTGCCCAGCACAGTAGAGAGGCAACATCCAGGGGTTTTGGCTCCTTTCCAACAAGTCTGTCAGGAATCAACTGGTTTGCAAGGCCAAAGCCAGAGCACTCTGGGAAGAAACCTGAAAGTTTCCTGAGTTGTCTTCCTTCTCCATGTGGATTTTATCAGGGATAAAAATGTCACAGTTCTTTGAAAATCTTTTCCCAAATATCCTAAGTGGCTGTAAACTGAAAGTTTACAGATGTATTACATTCCTCATCAATAGGAACAACACCACTCTTTCGGCACAGACCTTTCTCCACACTCATTTGGACTAAGTGGATAAAGGTAGTGGGCTGCAATTACTCAGCCTTTAGAGTTCATGTTTTTTTTTATGATTACCTGAGCTTCAAGGGTTAGAAAGGGCTGGACAGACTATATCTAACTTGAGAAAAAACTTGTTGGACTCCAGGAAGGTCAGACTTGTTTAAAGCATCTCTTTTCTTTCAAGTCAGAGAAAAAGTAAATGAGATAAATCATAGGGAAAAGAAACCACAACAAAACATACAAACAAAGCCCAAATATACAAGATTTTGAGCTACCATGGAAGGAGGAGATTGGCTTGGACATCTCTGAGAGATACATCCTAATACCATTTCTACTCTGTCATCATGGAAATTATTTCAAGGACAGTAAAGGCTTCAGACGACTCAAGGGGTAACATCTTTAAGTGGAGAGATAGCAGGTTTAGATTAGATATTAGAGAAAATAATTTACTGCCACGGTGGTAAGGCACTGGAACAGGTTATCCAGAGGGGCTTGCCTATCCCTGCAAGTATTCACTTCCAGGCTGGATGGGGTTTTGAACAACCTGGCCTAGCTAGAAGATGTCTCTGACCATGGCAGGGGGGTTGGAACTGGATCATCTTTGATATTCCTTCCAACCCAAACCATGCTATGGTTCTGTGATTTTGCAACTGACTTGTTCTTGGGGCCATGGTAACCCTGTTTCATCCTGATCAAAAAGAATGATCTCAGTTACCTGATGCCCAACGAACAGGTGCTCCCAGACAACTAATGGTGGGTGGGCAGAGCACGGATGTGCACGCTGCAGCTCAAACCACAGTCCAAACAAAGCCTGGAAGGAGCAGTGTCTAGCAGTGTCTACTTCCACTAGGCCGGGAATAATACAGGATACAAACAAAAATGCCAATTTTCAGTAAAACCCGGTACATGATAAATTCTGATGGAAACTGATAAAACTGAAGAAAATCAAAGAATTCCTAGAAAAGTGTGGGATTCAAAATACTTCATTCTTAGCTTTGCCTTATTGATTAAGTGCAGCTGGTCCTGCTACTAGGGGCTGGAAATTTCATTGGCTCTTTTTAATTTTTTCATGCACTGTACATTGAGCACAAGCATCTGGCCATTATTCCAGCATAACTCCAAGGAGAAAATGTCTAGAAGACAGGAGTTTCAGCAGTGCTGCCATGCTAGTTCTCTTCCTTTTCTGTCTGCAGACTTCAACCATGACAGCCTTAAGGTTTGCATGTGAAAGTCAGCATGCAGTATTTACAGAGTGGTCATTTCTACTTACAGTCTCCCACTGTCTCCACTTGTATTTAGTTAAGAGCTTGCACCTGCAAACAAAACATTTCTTTGGACCTTCATTCTTTACCTTGTCCTTTCAAAGCACAGAGAGGGAATAAAACCTCTGATTTTAATAGTCAGTAATTATCTAGACTAAAAAGAAACATTATAAACTAAATAATAAAATTTAAACCTATTACAATAATTGTTCCAGATATAAACATCACTTTATTCTTTTTAACTCTCATTTGTTTTTCACTTCCAATGCTGATCCCTAGAAACACTCAGATTAGGCTTTCCAAATGCACTGGTGGAAAATAATGGCACTGCAATTAAATACGTCCAACATATTAAACAACTACTAAAATTACTTATATAACTGTTTTATCTATTCATAGATGACAGCAAGTCATGTCATAACATTTCACTTAAAAGCAGAAAGCATTGTTAATGCATAAGAATACTATGTTAGGAGCAATAGTCATTATTTTAATTATCTTAATTATAAAAATTGAAATCTCAGAGTTATTCCTTGGAAAATTTCTCTTTGTTTTTATTATGTAATGCTTTCAGAATAGCCAGCATTTGCAGCACAAATTGTTCTAAAAAAATAAAAAGGATCCTAATTGTATGACATATTTCAACTCTGTCCCACTTCTAATGGGAATAAAAAAAATTCTTCTCTTTGTTGAGGATCACTTGAGAATGCAATCTCATTTTAAGTGATCATCATTCATTCCCTCCTCCTACAGTAGAAATGTAGCCCATCTCACTAGAGAATAAAGAAATTAGTGCCTAGGATAAAAACAAGGCAACACTTAGGCCTTTCATTTCCTATATTGAAGAAATAAGGAAATAGTATACAGAGAACAAGAATATTTCATTTTCCAGCAAGAAGTGTGACATAAGCCTGAACCTTTTTTGGTGTGACAGACATTAGTGACCTCTATGAAAGCAAATATAGATTCAGGGTGTTGTTTTTAGAAGATAGAAGGGAAAGGCATTGGCTAAAGAGATAACAGGGTAACTAACTAGCCATAGTTCTATACTAAAATACTTTAGGAGCTTAAAATGCATAAAACAGGGACTCATCAGATTTAAGTAGGTTGTTTGCTTTAAAGCAATAATTAATTAGCCTTCACTAGAAAGACATTTGAAGTGCTTGTAACCCCAAATCATGCTTTGTTCAGCATGTAAACTACAAGAAGTATCCCTGATTTCAGCTGCAGCCTATTTCTCAAATGCTTGTCTCTCTTTGAAGTACCTGCAGCTGGAGATGAAGCAGCTCTCAAAATAGAGAAACAGGATGTTTGAAAACAAATAGTCTTTATTTGCAGTTTATTTAGCAACTCAGGCAGCAGAAGTCACCTAGTAGTAAGCAGACTTAAAAGACATTTTTAAAAACTAATAAAATTAGGCATTTATGGTAATTCAAAGGCAAAAGGTGCTATGAGAAATGTGAAAACTCCAGAGTGATTTTTACCCTTTTGTTTGTCTTTTTCAGAGTTGTTCTCACTGTAAGTTTCCTAGCTGGTAAGTGTTAATATACACCCTTTCCTAAAAACTGTATTTCCCACCCAAATTACATTTACCTCTTTTCAGTGGACAATAAGAGGAAATGAACACAGCATTCTTTGGTATAGTAAGTCTTAATCAGAAGTAAGAAGTCATAGGCTTAAAAATTAGAAAGGGAAAAAAGCTGCTAATCTTTTCCCAAATTACTCAAATTCTTAGGACTCATAATTTTTCACTGTATCATATTTTGTCTATGAAACTATCTGCTTGCTTTCAGTAAGACCACGAAAGAACAGATTCCTCAGTACTGTGAGGAAAAGTGACAGCCAAATGGAAATGACTGCTTGTTTTGCTTTGTATTACCTTTCGTACACATCTCCCTGTAATGAGAAGTCACAGGTGTGGCAGATGTGTAATGGGATGTGGAGGGATGTCCCCAGTGATGTTTCTGCAGTTCCAGAAGTGAGACCTGAACACAGCCTGTGCAGCTTACCATCCTTTCCCTGTGGGCAACTGTGAACCATTTTTCCAGTGCTACATTGCTAATGCACATGTGAGCAAAGCTCATCAAGCAGCATTCAGTTCACTGTTCTGAACTGTATTCAGATCAAGATGGGAGTTATCCTTCTCTCTTTCTATGTGTCCTACATATATGTGACTATGCCAAATACCTTTTTATTTATCCATTGGTCTCACTTTTATTAGCAGTGGTTTAATTCCAGCACTGCTCACATGCACAGTTGAGACAAAGTTAGACTCAGAGGCACATATAGCCTTTCATTAGCAGAGCTGCAGAGGCTACAGCATGCAAGCCACCTATGGCTTTTAAAGCTGGCCCCACTACCAGAAAAGCCGAGGACTCCATCCATTATGGTGATTTTAAAAGAATATTCTCCCATTATAGAGGGCAGCCTAAAACTGGGGGACAGTGACAAAACACCTTGTCACTGTCTACTTAAGTGTAGCTTGCAAGGGCTTCAGTTGGGAACCAGTTGAACTGGGTGAGAGTGCACTCAATTTTTAAAGGCATCAAATTGTTAATGGAAGTAAAAGTCTTGGGAATAAGCAGAGAGGTAATAGGAGGCACAAAGCACTGACTCTTCAATATCCGCATTTGCAATGTGACATGCAGCTTGTTCTAAAAAACAGCTTTTAAAATCTTCAGGACAGTGCACAGGAGTTCTGTGTAAACAGCCTTTCTCATTTCTCAGTGTAAGTGATGACTTTGGGAGAGAATAAATGCAGAAATTACCCACAAGAGTTTGGTACAATACATATCAGGCTGAATTGTCAATTTCAGACTAAGTGTGGAAATTATCATAAAATCTTGCAGGTGGACATTGGCTGGACCAAAAATAAGCAGGTAACCTCACGGAAACAAGGGGTGGATAATATCTGACTGCATGAAGTATCACAAGTTTATTCATATACTCTTTTAGCAAAGAGCTTCACTGTGCTGCATGCCTTCTATTTCCATCATATATGTATTTCATTTGTACCTTAAGAAAGGGACTGGACTCTCTGTTGCATGCCATATGTGTTTGGATGGCTACTTCATAATTTTCTCAAACTTCAGATCTGAAGTCCAGGTTTAAGACAGGCTGTCCATATTGGTGTTCATAGGGCACTACTTTTAAAATCAGCCTTTCAAGACCAAGCCAGTTTATAGTACTATCCTCAAACAAACCACCTCTTTGCTACTGTGAGTGACACCCCAGGGTAGATGGGCCAAGTCCTGTGTCAACCTGTGGTCCTGACTACCCTCTCCAGTGCAATCAGGATGCCCCACCCAGGAACTCTCTGCCTCTTGCATGACAGTGGGATTTGACCTGGGTCCTGGATATGGCTGTGTCCAGACTTGTTTAGCTTTTGACAGGACTTTCCAGACTGACGTAGGACCAGAGGTAAACCCCAGCCTTCATCTGAGCATGGCCCAGCCTTTCTGCTGCAGGATGGTAGCTATCCATGAGGAAGTTTCTATGGCCTATGTTGCAGCCAGCCTAAACCCCTAGACTGGATCCCTACTTAGGGTTGCCCCAGGGACATATGTCAGCTCCTCTGAAATTATGGCCCTTCCTCTACCACATCTAGCAAAATAAACTGCAGCAACTGGTTATTTTCTTCAATGGCTGCGTTGTGGTTTAAAACCAGCTGGAAATCAAGCTCCAAGCAACCACTTCCCTTTCCCTCACCCTTTCAAGGGAGAAAGGGTGAGATTGTGGCAGAGACTATGGGTTGAGAAAAAAAGTTACCAGCAATAAAATAAGGAAAATAAGCAATAACAGAACAATACTAATACAAATGTATGAAAGAGAGTGATAATATGTCAAAAATGCTCATGGAAGTCTGACCACTCAATGTTACCATGGCCAGTGACATGTGTCTTCCTGAGAGAAAGGAGAAAATGATGATTGTCACTGCAGACAGTGCTTTTTGCCCCAAACCTGAGACAATGAAGGACACGCCCTCTGAGATGGAGTGCTCTGCCCACACAGCCTGCACTGCACTGACCGCTCCTCGACCCATCTCTGCCAACCCACCAGCTCTGTTGACCACTTTGCTGCCTTGGAAAAAGGAACAAATGGCTGTGGTTCTGTCTTGTGTCCATTTTTCTTCCATCCAAAGCCACGGCTCCCAGTGATGATGTGTGTGGTACAGAATAATAAACCTGGATGCACACACACGGCTCCAGGCTCCGCTGCCCTCACAGCAACTGCAAGAAAATGAACTCTGTCCTGACCAAAACCAGGACAGGGTGACTCTGAATGAATCAGTCCCAGCATTGCTTACACTTCCACATCCACAGCTGCTCCCCAGTGCAGCAAAGGGCTGTGGGGAAAGTGCAGAAGCTCTTTGTTAGTAGTCAAGACAATGTCAGGAAACAATGAGATCACTCATGAGTCTCAACAACAGCACATCATTTCTCTCATGTCGTTTTTTCCTCACTTCTTCTCAAATAATAATTGTGCTAGCTATTTTTGAGTGTCTGTATCTAGTCTCCTAAGGTCAAGGGCCTTGGGAATGGTTGACATGAAGGGAGTTATAAATTTTTAGACAAAAACCTTAAACATTTTTTAATTCCAACCAGTTTTCTGAGCTGGCTGAACAAAGTTTCCATGGCACAAGAGAATACATGCTGTTCATCTATATTCATTTAAAATGGATTTATGGTATGTTATCCTTGTCACAATGGCTCCCATATATTTACCACTGCTCATGCTACTCACCAAAATATTTATGTAGTAGATCGTTGTCTTCCATTCAAGGACCTTGTATTTGAAACAGAAAATAAAAATAGTTATAAATAATTGGACTTGCAGAGATGACTTACAGCTCTACATAATGTATTGTGGCAACTCAGTCTGTTTTGAGAACAAAAAAATAAACATCAAGGTTTGCTTTTCAGAGACATTTGGCAGAAAATAACCCTTCATTACCAAAACAATGGAGAGCTATGATTTTAATTTAGTTCTGTTTTACTTCTGTTTCAAAGCAGATCATGAGAAAATAGGGTATTCCTAAAATATATTGAATATTTTCAATTGAAAATCTATGCTAGAATATTGAAAAATCCTATATCCTACATCCTATATATGCAGACTAAGTTTTCACACCTGCACATCTCAGAAACTTCAGACATGGCTCTCTCAGAAGTTGAATTTCACTTTGAACAAAATGGCCAAAATAAAACCTCACTTACATACAGCACCACGCTTGCTAACCCTCCTCAAGTGTTGCTTGTTGGCTTCCCATCAGCATTGTGTAATGCTCTCAGTGTCTACTGCTTTGCCTGCATTTCTGACAGTTTTCCTTCTGAAGTTTCTTCTTTCTATTCTCAGCCTCTCTTTATAAACCCAGTCCTCAAAGTAAAACATACTTCTCACAGGCTTTCTGACTCTGTCCTAATGTCCTCCTACAGACTCTGGACATATCAAGCTTCCCATAGTGAGCAGGGTAATATCTTAACCTAGCAATCTGTGGGGTCTTGTTGTTGTTGTTTGTAGTTGTTTTTAAATGCTGTACAGCAATACAGTGAGCCAGAGAGCTGACTTAGAGTCTGGGTAAAGGTTGGTGATGGTGCTCTCTTTGAGGAAGCAATTGAAAGAGAGAGAGCACTGTCCCTTTAAATGAGCTGACGTTTTATTAATATAATCTAATAAGCACCTGTAGACTTGAGAGAGCTATGCTGATATAGACTGTATGAATTTGGTATAAAAAGAATAACTTTTTGTACATTTTTCAAAAGGCTAATTCCTTCAAGGGTTCTTTGTTCACACTGTACTTGCAGTAGCAGATAAACAGATCTACTTTCAGTATTTCCATCTTTCTACATGCTTCTCCTGTGAGTTTGTCCCAGCTGAAAACACTCTTGGTCGTTCAGCAACATGAAATACATCCCTTCTGGCAGAGGAAGCTCTTGCAATACTTTGCTGCAGCACAGGTAATTACCCAGGAGATGCAGGCAGGGGCTTCTCTGGCTCCTTGCTGAATTCATTGTTTCATCATCTACACATCTCACATTTAATTATTTCCATTTTACTACCAAAGAATTGGGAAACAGTTTTTGAGGAGTTGCTGGTTAATCAGCATGCGAGGATTGCCTACCTCCTGCACTTTATTAGTTTTGCAGACTGAGTTTATAGCAGGATCATTAGTGCAATACTGGATTACATAAAATCTAGACACTTATGGACTTTTCAGGCGCTCCACCTGTGGAAAAAAAGCTTTCATAATTACTTCATCAAGCTACAGTTATCTGTCTAGCCCAGACAAACTTGTTGCAATATGCCCTCTAAAATGGGCAGTTAGAACAAAATATTTGTTGAACTCTTTATGACAAGTATTTCTTAATAAAGTGTAAGCACATTTCTACTGCCTGGCAAGGCCACAGTAAGACATTGTGGTGGGGGAAGTATAGATGAGATTTGATTTTGTTTTTCTTTAAATTGGGATATTATGATCCTTTTATTTTTAGATTGTAATTCATGTTTTGTCTGAAATTAGGTGTTAATTGAGGTTAGATTTTCAATACTTAAAACTACTTAAAATCATAAGTAGTTAACTTTTTGCACGTGGTAAATACGTAACATGGTTAAAAGGTGTCAAGGTTTCACTGATTCTTTGTCTAAGGGAATCATGCAACTACAGTCTGTATTGTGTAAGGAGCTAAGCAGGATGTTTTGGTGATTGATGATAAAC
The DNA here is from genome assembly GCA_013397155.1 of Irena cyanogastra. Lineage (NCBI taxonomy): Eukaryota > Metazoa > Chordata > Aves > Passeriformes > Irenidae > Irena > Irena cyanogastra. Next base: position 545,634 of record VWZV01002419.1, read on the forward strand.
CCTTTTATCTCAGAGGAGCCCCCAAAAAGTGACTTTTGAAGCTTTCTGTTATCATTTATAGTTTTAGCGCTGACATTCTTTCACTCACCTCCGTGACACTGGGATCTCAAAGGTGAATTTGAAACTCTTTTCTCAAACATAGTCCACATTCCTAGGTGGAATCAAAGCTGTATTAAATCAGCCTGTTTGCCTAAGCCTGGTTCGTATCACAAAGTACACTGTGAAACACTGGCTTATTGCAGAATGCCTTATTCAAACGCGTTGATCCAGCTGGGGAAATCACATTAAAGAACATAGTTTACCACATTTCTAGCTTTGGCAGTTAGTGCATTGATTTCAGCACCTTTTTATTTTGAATACCATCAGTCATTCAAAAAAAAACAAGTGAGTTTTTATTTGGCCTGATTAAAATCAGGGTCGATCAGAAGTGATTTCTGAGCATCTGTATCATACTAGGGACAAATAAAGTTATTTATCCCTAAGCGATGCCTTGCATAAGGGCTTGACTGATTGATTGATTGAGAGTTCCTCCTCACCCCTTGAGAAGTGGTTTTCAGAATCCTGAAGAGAGAAGAAAATGAAAGAGCTGTCTGGAATGCAGTTACAACTCTTATTATCAGTATGTATGATATTTTCCTGATACTTTAACAAGAATTTACTATCAACTTTGACTCATTTAAAACCAGTATAAAAAAGCTAAAACCCAAAACTCATAACTCATGCTTATGAATTTCATTATTTGAGGACATCTGATATATAGTCATATTAAAAGCAGAATTTAAGTTTATAATACAAAATATTCATATTTTCTTATAAACAAGAGAAGAAATACATCTTAATGTTATCAAACATCAAAGGTAGTGAAAGTCTTTCAATTTTTATTCAAAAAAAAAAGAAACAAAACCATGGTAGTGCATCCTCCCCACCCCAAGCTGGGCTATGACCTCAGAAACGCTAATTAGGCCTCAGCCTTGATGAACAGAACCAGGGCTGAGCTCCTCTTGAGTTTATCAGAAATACTGTCTGTTCCCAGGAGCTGGTGCTGTCTAACAAGCTCTTGTTTTTTTTGTTTTTGGTTTGTTTTTTTTTTTTTTTAATAAACAGCCTTGGAGACTATTTTTTGCCTGAATAATGACCCAAACGGGATAATGCTTTTGTTCTCAAACTTTTCAAAGAAGTTTCTGGCCTGGAATGTGTGCAGGATGAAACATTGTTATGACTAAAGCCCAGTCACTCGCAATCCTGCTTACAGGGGTCCCGCTTGGGACCCTTGAGCTCTCCTGGAGGGCAGTGGCAGGACCAGCAAAGCCCCTCTGAGTGGGGCCCCCCAAAGCCAGCAGCTCTCAGGTTTGTTGGATTCAGAGATTGCCAAACAACCACGGATCCTGGTCTGACACCCTGATTGTGCAAGGCTCTACCCTTTGCCTGCTGAGAAGTTGCAAAGACATCTGAAATGAGTATTTCACTACCTTTGAGGGGAACTTTTCACAGGTACCTCTTTTTATCTGCATGCATTCGAGTGTGCATATGCTATGGCCAATGTACTAGGAATGCTGCTCTAGATTCTTAATTACTTCAGACTCATAAGTAATTTGGGCCTGCAAGTAACTCTTGTGGTGTTGCAAATCCTATATGAAACCTTTGCTAAATTGTTAACATAAGTTTTAAGTTATAAATTGAGGAAATTAAATGCTGATAAGTAAAGGTGCTGTTAAATTGAACTTTAGTGCTGTTGGGCCTTTGTTTCGGATTGGATGGATTGACTCTGGATTTTTGTTTGCTTTTCCTCAGCGTGCCTTAACCATCCAGTATGTAGTAGTAGAGTGAACCTTGACAATGAACTTTCTTGTGATGTTGCTCTTATATTAGACCTGTTTTTACTGATGCCTTTGCTGGTGATTTTTTAAGAGATCTTAAAACACGCATTCGTGACAGAAACAAATCTTCCTTAGCTTTGGAAAAGCTAAAAGCAAAGCTGAGAAGTCCTTCAGACAGCTTTTTCATGTAGTAATATCGGCTATGTCTGGCTTTAGAGTTACACTTCTATCTTGGTATGGTACTGGGTACTGCAAATTGAAGCAGTATATTGCCTCCAAGAAGAGAAAAAAACCCAACAAACAAACAAACAAAAAGAAACCACTCCAGAAAATAAAACTAACAAAAAAACAAACCACAAATTCCATAACGACTTCTGTTGTCTTCAAGAATCTATTCACAACAGAATGAGGTTCTCCTCCACAATGTTTTCTTGGGACCTTTTTCCTCTTCCATGAAAATTTTTACAGACTTTTCTACACCTACAGATTTAAACTTTTGAAAATCAGAGCCTTGGATTCACACAGAGCAATTACAGAAAGTGTAAAACACAAGCTGGCTGACAGACCTTCAAGCAGAGACACCAGTAGATCAGAGAGGATTCCTTTTTCCCTACATTGAAATGACCACGGGAAGAAGTGCCCTAAAATCACTAGAGGCAGGAACCATCACCTAACACGAGGTTTCAAGGCTTATTAGAGTGTACATCTTGAATTGTGATACAGCAGAAAAGTCAATAATCTTCTGTCTGACCTGTGGTTAAATTGAAGCTGTAGAAGGTAGATTGTAGATTTGTGAAGTAATCTATAGAGAAAAGGAGAAAAATGCTGAAAATAGTAAGAAAGGTGAGAAAGGAAATAGGGCAAAAGGAGAATATAAGAAGTAAGTGCTATTGCTTTAGAACATCACTAAAATATTAAATCTGCCATCCACAGAGGAAAAAAAAGCTCATAATAACTGGGCTAGACAGTACGCACTTTTAATCTGCCTCTCCAGTCACATCCCTTCTATCCTTTCAGAAGTGAAAAGGAGCCACAGCATGCTTTAGGGTTTGTGAAGGCATATTAATAACACTCACTACTCAGTAACTAAATAATGCTTCCTGTGCAGATGTGATTTTAGACCTAATTTTCACATTTAAATGTGAAGACAAATGTTGCCTTCAGTTGCCAGACAAGATCCCATAGAAAACAAATATTAGACTTTGTCAAATATTTAGGCTTTGTCTAAAACTCTTCGAAGAAAGCAGACTCTACCAAAGCACAATACTGTAAAAGTAAGAATTACGCCTCTAATACAGTCATAAAGGATATTTTATTATTTGCCATAAAGAAGTTTTCATTTCATTATTTGCAAAACAAGCCAGAGAAGAATGGATTTACTGGTATAATCCAAGAGCCAAGAAGACATAACCAGGTCTTAGCAAGGTCTCCTGATGTTCCTTCTGGAGAAACATCTCATTGACCCCTCAGGGAATTTGATTGTTCTAAATTATGTTTTGTTTGGATGCTTTAGGGTTGCTAATATGCAACCTCCTTATGCAAATAACCTCCTTACCAAACTTCCCAGTATATTACTTTCTTGGTTTTGCCACTGAGCTTCAGCTTTACAATTCTCTCATTCCCCTTAATGCTTCACCTTGCCCACTAAGATTGTAATATCTGTAGTCCTATACATTTTTCCCAGAAAATTTTGTTTTGAACTAATCAAAAAGCTCCTTCACTATTCTTCAATGGACAATAATATGTTATTTTACATATATATTTTTTATTTTTAAATTTTTTTTTTTAGAATTATAAATCAACATTATATTAGTCAAATGATGTCTTCTGCTAGTTAGGGACGTGCAAGATGGGAAATGGCAGAATTAAATTTGGTCAACAGGCCTTGGCACGTGTGTTCTCATATGCTTTGTAATTACATGCATAGCTGATACTTTTCCCACAGTATCTCTGCCTTAGCCAGTGGCACAGGTGGTTACACCTGTGCTAGGGGATGCAAGGTCCAATGTCAGCCTCATCCTTCCAGGAACCTCGTTTCTGCCTGTTCTCTGGTTCTTGAAACTGACTCTCTCATCCTCTGTGGTTCCAGCTATCCTCCCTCTGTTCCCACCTTCATGGCAGCTTTATTTCTCCTTCCTGCATTAAAGAATTAGTGCCAGGTTGTTGCCACGTGTTCCTGACCCATTTCAGTCTACAGCTGTCAGAATTGCCTAATTCTTATCAGCTGCAGATGCTACAGCCAATTTAGACTTTACATTATGCATTATAAATGTGTAGATATATAAAATCGATATCTTTCAGTATATGCTTACAATTTACTTATGATTTCCTCCTTATGAACACCAAAAGACATAGAAAACAAATACTATCTCTTCACAAAATATGAAGCCCTTGATGAAAAGCCTCTAGAACCATGTACTGGAACACAACCGTTATTAAATTTTGCTTGATTTTACTTAAAATTGACCAAATAACAAGTTGTTCTTGTAATATTATTCTCAGAAACAACTGAATAGTTTTATCTGAAGTATTTCTTAAAAAATACAATAACTCAGCTTGAAGTGACAGGGTGAGAGTTTGGCAAAATCAAGAGTGGAAAGAATAGCCTCATAACAAGTTGTACCAACACTGCAACTTGTATTATGTTTTTTATAATCACATATATGCTGAGTGCACCCCAATTGTTCTGAAAACATGGAGGGATAACAAAAACATTCAACACTTAGCAGCAGTAGTTGAAAAGTAGTAAAATAAAAAAAAAAATATTGGAAGCTACTCTCAGAACTGTTTAAAATTCTCTCTGCCATTCAGTTATTTATCAGTGTTGGTTTTGTTATTGTTGTTATTGTCGTTATGAACATGCTGGGAAAAAATTCCAAACTAATCTTGCCCTGGAGTGATTATTGCTTTATACTCAAAACACTTGGAAAGCCTGTCATGCAAAGTATTGAATGCATACGTGAATGATGATAGTTTTGTGGGTTTTTTTCCCCAGAATGAATGAGAGACCGTAAATCTGGTCAGTCATATATTTATGCCATGAACATTTTTTAATTGTAGGAAAAATAACAGTAACTTAAATCATAAGGTAGTGTTTAGTGATTCACTTCAGCTGATAGACACAGCTCTTACAACACTGCAGCAATAACAATTTAAATGCATATTGCTCTGCTCATGAGTATGCTCCAAAAGCAGTAGGAGTGGAAAAGAAGAACTGAATAAATGAACACTGGGAAAATAAACAATTTAAATTATTTTTTTTTAACTTAACTGTAGCTATGAGCTCCCCAGGCAGCATATTTGACAGTATGCAATGAGAAGTAGAAGAATTTACAACAGCTCAGACATGAGCACCTAATCAATAAGACAGCAAACAAGTCCAAGGCAGCTGACTGCAGTACATACCACCTACCTGTGTGTACGATATATGGTCTAAATTTAGGACAGCATATTGCAGTCACTTGGCTGCCACACTCTTTTGCCCTACATAATCACTCGACTGTTGCTGTGTGTTCTCTGTTTATTGGTGTAGTCCACTTCAGTTGGACTTGTTTTCAGTTTTTGTACAGGCTGCTGTGAGAAAATATTTCCAGCAGTGGAAAAGGAGAATTAGTCATACACCTTCCCACTCCCCCTTGCAGGTGGTCCTGAGGATAGATGTGGGCTGGGGACCACCTGGGGTCCTGCAAGAAAAGTTCATCTGCTTTCCTCTGGAGTTGCATGAGAGGTATAGTGGTATGAAGGAAACCAGCTAGCTTCAGATCTCCAAGATAAAGTACCTCAGGCAACTGAAGAAAAACCATTTCTGTGCCTTGTATGGAAGATATAATGAATGCATACTCCTTGCTTTTTTCCATCCTAAACTTTTCTGTAGATTTGGGATGCATCAATACATTCTTTTACGAGACAGTCCGGAGTAAAGCTGAGGTGAGATGATGTGCATAATCCTGCAGCTATCAATGGTGTTGAGTGTGAGCCTAAGTGCTGCACCAAGTTGAATAAAGTTTCTTGGCTCTGCTGCTGCAAAGAGGCAGGCATCTGTATGACCTGAGATGGTTTCAAGTATCGAAATGCTAACATTTTTATCATCTCCCAAAAACCACTGTCAGTTTAACAAGGCAAGGAACACCCCCTGACACTTCTGGTTCTAGTTGCAGGTCCTTGTCTGACTTTTGTGATAGAGCTGTGGCTCCCACTAAGATGCCACCACATTCATCACCATGATTTACTCCGCCTAAGCAGCAAGTCCAATTTTCCTGCATCCACGATATTCAGCTTTTGAGCTCGTACTGCTCATCTGTTGCTCCCAGCCTCCCTGTTGTTTAGGACAGTCCTGCTGATGCAGCAGCTATTCCAAAGCCCAGTCTACTAAGTGGACAGTTTGAATCTGGTCACAGTGCCATTTCACTTTAATCTTTAGCCCTGAAAATATAATTCAATTACACTTCTTTGGGGGAACAAAATCAGACCTCATTTCCTTTTTCTAAAGTCTTAATATTAGGCCTAATATTTCAATGTCTTAAACTTATGCTCTTAGATTTAATGCCTTTTTAGCTAAATATTCCCAAAAGCACTTATTTCCAGCTGTGTGTGAAATTAATATCCAAAGCATAAGGAACAATATAGCTGAGCCAATCTCTTACTTACAATGGAGAAAAGTTAATCACAATAAATGAAGTAAATATTTACAGTAAAAGGTGCATCTAAGAAAAAGAATTGAGAGTGTATATGTTAACAAATAATAGTAAAACACAAGTCAGAAGTACCACAGGAAACCCAATATATTAAAACAGCTGATTTACAGTCCCCCATCTCCACTCCAATTAAGATAAATGATCACTAAATAACTCCATAAGAAATATTTTCTAAAATTAATGATTGGGGTGGCTAACAAAAGTTTGGATAAAGTTTATTTGGACAATTCTAAAATTTAACAGATCTAGTTGAAATAAAGGATCTCTGTACAGCAATATTGTGCTTTAACTTTAGAAAGTAGCTGCTTTTTTATTAATGACTTTAAATAACCAGATCTCAGAGCCTCTTACCTTGACTATGGTCTTGAAGGTATTTTTCTGTTGCATCTTTTTTTTTTCATAAGCAATTTAAATTACTTAAAAATATCCATTTCTTATAAGGAAAACAAAGTCATCAATTTATTTATTGATCTCCTCTTCTAACTAAACAGGCATTTGTATAACACAGTCCAACACAGCTGTCCAATAACTGTTTACTATTACACAACAAGTATTCAAACAAGATTAGATAGAAAATTATTCTGTTGAAAATTATTCATTGATCCTGCCTGTGAGGCATAAAGACATGCAAGTGTGCAATAGGTTGTCTTTATGCCTTACAGGCAGGATCAGTGCTGCTCAGCCTGAGCAAGAAGCTGTCATAGCAGCAGGATCACCTGGAAGGGGAGAGAAAGGGTCTCTTGTACATAATTTCTGTCCATATTTGGGCAGAGTAGCCTGACAATTGTTAGGATACAATAATTTATATGCTAGCTTGGAGATAGGCTACAGATATTCATGACTTCTAACACCCTGCAGAGATTTTCTAAATAGTGGGAGCGCACATGGCTTTTTGGAGGTACTGCTTAGGATTCTTAACTCAAATAGCTGCTTTGTTGCTCTTCACCTTCCAAAGAGGAAACCAGGAGACTTTTCACATGGCTGCTATACTTTGAAATTGAGAGCTAAAACAGCATAAGCTTGGGGTTAAAGGCAGAAAATATCTTATTATTGTAATCCTCTGGCAGAGTAGTCTTCTTTCTTTCATACCTGGTCCTAAACCTTATTTCAAGAGACCTGTATCATTTAACATTTTGATGCAGGAAAAACAGACTCAAAACACTTTCTGTTATAGCTTCCTGTCATAGCCTTCTGTTAGTGAGACAGAAATTCAAGACCTTTCATGAACTTCTCACCCTGTTCCTTCTAGAAGTCTGATCTACAATAAATTAAATAGGATGATATTCAGATGCTTGGCACAAGTTGAGTACATAGCCATGGACACTATTCACCAAACAGCTGCACATATGAGAGATATCCTAGGGAGGAGATAAAGAGTTGACTGTGGAAGATGTTTGCTTTGCTACTGCTTTCTTGGTGCTGCCACAACAGAGCAAAGAGACTGTCTCAGCACAGATTGCAGAGCCTGGCCATGTCTTGACAATCCTAAGTTGAAAATTCTTGTAAGGCAATATAAAAATAATGCTCTTTTGTTTGGTATTGAAAATCTCCTTAGAAATCATCTGACAAAAAAATGAGTAAGATTATGACAGGCCTGAAGGGGAAAAAAGTTTATATTGTTGACATTTAGTTTAAATGAAATCAGAGAAAGAAAAGAAGTCAAGCAAAAAATTCAATACATTTCTCACAGATTGAGACTATGCTTTGAGATCAATACTAAGCATGGATGATAATTAACCATCTGGCCACTTGCATTTAACAAACAATTTTAACACATTTGACACATCCATGACTTCTTTTTTCTTTAGTAAACTCCAGAACAGTAATTGGGGCCACACCTTTCTTTGCAAGGTTACAAAAGGCACCTCTATTATTCTCCTTTTAGATAAAGAATGAATCAGAGCAACTCAGGTGCCTAAACCTTATGAGGTGGGATGAAATATTAGAGAAACTTGGAGGAAAATTCTGATCTCCTATGTAACATGTAATGAAGTCTTAACCTTTGTATTTTCTGACGGTGCTGGAAAATAGCATTTTATCTATTCACCCACTTACATGCAGTTCTCTAACTGAAGACAACTGTTTATTTACACCTCCCCATTAAGCATCCAATTAAAAATCATAGCTGGGGTTTGGAAATCTGAGCAGCTTTTGTATCAGGACAATGACATAAGAACTTTCAGATTTGCCCTCTGTTTCTTGAATGGCTTCATAGAGTTTGAAACAAAGCTCAAATGTGACCATCAGATCTATATTTGTGGGCACAGTGGATGGATTTTCATAAGTTATACCACACAAAAAATACTTCTAAAATGAAAAAATTGTTATGTTAATCCTTAATATGTGTCATGATATATAATAAGTAAGATGAAAACACATAATGTCTATTGAAAGACAGTATATGTAAACAGTAAAATAAAAAAAAGACATGACAAAATAACTTAAGAGGAAAATTCCATATTTTCTTTCTTTTTTTCTCTTTTGTATGTTTTCTTGTTTCTGTGTTTCTCTTTGATCTAGATTATTTGTCTTCAGAATGTTTTTAAGGTTATTATATGTATTAAACTTAATGTTTAAAGCCAGAAAACCAGCACATATTATTGTAAATTGATGCTGAAGTATAACAGATGTTATATTCCTTATATACCATTTCAATTGTGGTGATTTTTTTTTTTTTAAATCTAGTTATTTTATTTTACATATAAAGAGTGACGTGTGGAAGAGCTTTGATCACTGTTTCAAGTTTAAAGACAGGATGCAGAACAACACGTACATGCTGCAATATGTAGTCTTTTGCTCTTTGCTGAAAGCAAATCTTTATTTTTGTAATTCTACAAATACCCTTTATACACCTGAAGCTACCAAAAGAATAGGCCCTGCTGTCAGTCACCCAGATCAGCTTTTTCCCTCTAGGTGACTCACTCATCTCTAGCAGATTTCATCTCTTTTGAGGCAAGTTGTGTGCTACAACACCAATCTGATTTAGGCTATAAACTCCCTGGGGCAGTGATTGCTGGAATTTGTGCAGCTGGGCCTAAAGGGCTTTGGCACATTGGGATCTCAACCTATCTACAGTCTTCAGGGTGATCAGTGTTGCCATTCAATAATTACAATTACAATGTCTCCTTAGTTGCAAGGGAGGGAGCTTAGCATTTCCCAGTGCCTCTCCTGTAGGGAAAACATTAGCTTGGCTTGCCCGGTTGTTTCACCTCCTGTTTCCATGTTGCACCTCTGCAAGTCAATGAAGGTGAGAATTGTTTGTGGAGCCCAAGTGAAGAAGGTTCCCTGCAGAGGGGTGTGGTGGTAGGTCAGGATATCAGACTGGACAGCTGGGAGATGTTTAAGGCAACCACTCGAGAGCTTCTGAACTCTACAGGGAATGAGCAAGCAGTGGGTGAAGGGTAACACTGTGGCTCAGCTAAACTCAGTCTTCTCTCCTTTCCCTTTTCTGTATAACCTCTCCTAAGAGGCCTGGAAAGCTGTTCACATCCAAATTTCTCTAGGTAAGCAGGTCTAGCTCTAGGCAAGCAATAGGTAACATTGCTTTCTGTAATACAGCTATCTGCTCTAGAGTGCTTGGATCCTTGTAGAGTATCTTGAATTTCACTCAGTACAAAGAGAAGGGATTAATTTGCATATCAGACTTCCTTCAGCAGGGAGATATTTGTGCTGCATCTTTAACAAATACCCACTCTTTCTGAGTGAAATGGGATAAACACAGCTGTAACCCTCCATTTTTATTGCGTTTAAGGGTTGATTATTCTCGTAAGAGTTCCATGAATCTAGCCATATTTAGTAGGACTTTTTTTTGATGAGGATTTTTATTTGTGGGACTTTTTTAAGGTATAAAGTCCTGTACTCATATGAGCATTTGTCTTCGTTAAAAAGAACAAAACAATCCAAGCCTCTCACAAGTCCTTTGGGAAGACTGGACGAAACACATTCCACTTAAAATCCTAGAGAATTTAACAAAGATTTCTAAATGCTATTGCTTGTTGATGACTTCAAATGAGTTCTTAAGAATTTTGAATATCTGGCTTACGTGCTTTTGAGTTGCCATTAGTACCTATTTGTCAAATTTGCATCCTTGATATATTAAAATTTCTAGGCCTGGTCCTACTACAGGCAATGGGAAGTATCAATTTTTCCTTCTATCATATGTCTGCATGTAAGTTAGGTCATGATGCCTTGCTTATGATTAATGCTGAAAAATTGAAGGCTGATCCCTGTGGGTAAGATGAATGCCAAAAACATATTAATGCTGGAAATAACCCATGTCTGTCCAACAGGAGGGGTAGGCAGAGTCTTTGGAAATCTTTCAGGTGTATTTACGAAACACTTACTGATAGCAGCAGTGGTGGAGGAGGAGTGTTCACAAAACCCAGTAAACCTTCACGCTAGTATCTTCTAATATGCATCTAATTTTTTTTCTCTAAGTATCAAGAAATTCCTCTATAATATATCCGTTTCTTGAGGTTTTTGCTTAAACCACTTGCTAGCCTCTGTTCTTGAAGGGATTGGACTTTTAACAATTGCCAGTTTTACTTAAAACAAGTATTTTTATATTTATTATTTGATATGGCTTACAGTCTGTTTAAAATAATGGTTTCATTTTTTCTACAATATTTCTTATCCTTTTCCTTCATCTGTTTAAGGATGCATTCAAGATTGGATCCAGTCTCATATCCTCAGGTATTTAACCTAATCGACGTCTGTACTTATACGCATTTAGAGTCACTGTATTAATAAGGGAGGCAATTAAGCACATCTACCTGTCTTATGGTGAGACTGAAAAACTAAACTTTTTATATTCATTCTTCATTAGACACAGAAATAAATATTTTAGTCCTTTTTTGCCCTTCACTGATCCTTTTGTCTTTTCCAGCACATGGGCCACCTTGCTGACTCATTTGTGTAGCTACCGTTTACTGCTCTGTATTCTGTTCCTAATTGCCATTTCCCAATTTTCAGTAGTAATGTGTAATGAGTAAAGAATAACTTCATTAATTTAGATTAACCAAAGTCCAGATCAATTAGAAGACTGTAACAAGACTGTAAGACTCTCTTGTTCTTCCATCACTCATGACTAGCATTGAACAACAGAAAAGACCACACTGCTGTTTTCAAGGCAAGGGTGGTCCTTTATGGTTTATATAACTGCTGGAATTGAGTGATCATCTTTGTGCACACTTCACAGTAACCTCACTTCACCATCCACCCTGTTACTCTTCTCTAGAGTAGCATGTTAATAATTCCCTTCTCCCTGAGAACAAAGCTCTTGTAACTTAACTTCAGATGCTGTCTGGGTGAATGTTATAGCAAAAACAGTGAAGGGGCATGCTGAAGAGAAGTGTTGCTGTGTTCTAGAAGGGAGCTTTACTCCCCACATTCCACATAATTGTGTAAACAGCAGAAGGAACAGTTAAGGATTTATGTAAATGTGATTTCAAATCTCCAGGAAGGGAGAAAGGGAGACAGGGCAGTTGGTAAGAAACTCAAAGAAAATCTGATGGCAGCTATTGATATAGCAATTCTACCTGAATTTTGAACTTTGTGGCTTCACAGAGTCCACTAGCTGATTGTATGATGCTACCTGGGAAAAACTTCTTGCTCAAAATGCAAGGCAGAGCAAGTCAGAAAAGTTTGTGTGAGTGGAAGGAGGAAGAGGATCAAGCCAGGTTTGTTGTTTTTTGGGGTTTTTTTTTGTTGTTGTTGTTGTTGGTTTGGTTTTTTTGGTTGTTTTTTTTTTTTGCTTCTAACAAAAATGATATGGTTATACTGTATCTGGAGATGAATCAGTTTTCAGATACTGATATAAGCTGTGAGTCTTGCTACAACAAAGCACAGCTGTGTGGATCCCAGCCCTACTGTGCCTCCTTCTCATGTCTCTGAGCTGTATTCAGAACAGGAGGCTTAATGAGAGATGGGTACACTACTCTTTCAGAGACTTTTATGTGCCCAAGTGCCTTTTCAGCTCACAAATAATCAAATCATGATGGATTTAGTAATGAATTGATTGTTGTACTTCTTTTCAGTTTTTAAATAGTAGGTAAATATTTCCTTCTCTGTATTTTTAATTTTTTCTCTCCAGTCTTTAACTTAACTGACTTGTAAACTGTATGCAGCCTTGTATACTCCTTAATGAGAAACATTGTGTTTAAATCAATCTAGTAGTGCTTCCTCCTCCACCAAAGTAAACTTGCCAATTTCTTTGGCTCTAAAATTCTCATTTTATTAGGACTGCATTCTGTATCAACTAGAAAGTTTTGATCTCACTTAAAGTACCATCATTAATTTTCTTCAACAGAAGACCATTACTGGTAAAATCAATGTTTAATCCCTCATAAATACGTTAAATCATAATATTTTATTGCATATACATATACAATATTTTGTGGCATTTTTCCTAGAGGAAAGATATTAACTATTCAGTAAGTATATGGAGTCTGAAGATTAATAGTCAGCCCTATTCCTTGCTCTCAGTGAATACTTGAACATTGTTGCAAGCCACAACCTATTTTGGAAAGCTTATCATAGAAGCAGTACATGCATTATCTTGACTCCAACTCATTTGCTTTTTTTAACCTTCTGCAGCATTAAAGATATCTTGGATCTGTTTGTAGAAACCTAGGGAACAAATTCACTGTCTGTGAAGCCTGAAGGTCTGGGTGAACAAATCATAAATCAAATACTAGAGGGAAAACTACTAGATCATAGAGTTGTAGAACGTCCTGAGTTGGAAGAGACTCACAGGGATCATTGAGTTCAGCTCCTGGCCCTGCACAGGACACCTCAAGGATCACACCATGTGCCTCAGAGCATTGTCCATTGTCCATTGTTCTTCAACTCTGTCAGGCTTGTGATGCGACCACTTCCCTGGGGAGTCTGTTCCAGGGCCCAACCACCCTCTGGGTGAAAAACCTTTCCTTAATATTCAGCCTAATTCATTGCCCTGACTCAGCTTCATGCCATTCCTTGAATCCTGTCACAGTCATCACAGAGAAGAGATCAGTGCCTGTCCCTCCACTTTCCCTTGTGAGGAAGCTGTAGGCTGTGGTGATGGCTCCCCTCAGTCTCCTCTTTAGGCTGAACAAACCAAACTGACTTCAGCCTCTCCTCACATGACCTCCTCTAGAGCTTTCACTGTCTTGGTGAAGGAAGATGGAAGAAAAGAGAGAAAACCAATGAAATCAGATCTTTTGGAATATGAATAAAGTCCAGTATGGTATTTCTGAATGTTGATTTAAAATTCCACAGTCAACTGAAAAAAAACCAACAAAAGTCTATCTTTATGTATAGAAACAAAGCTCCTTAAAGACAGTAGGACAGCTAAGGGTAAGCACATGTATAAGTAGTTTGCTGGGAGATTGCAATTTGCCTTCCAAAGATCTTTCCAAGGCTAATTCTAAGACCCAGATTGAAAAAAAGGAGCTCCTTGCAATAAGTGTTGGGTTTGGAGGGTGGAGAGGCAATTTCTATTTTTATTATCTTTTTTAATATTATTACTACCACTACTACTATTAAGAGTTATCAAAGCTAACCATTGGTATCACATCCCTGAGCCCAGGCCCTACATAGTTGTTCACTAGATCAACACAAAACTCAAGTGTAAAGACTGTAAAAATGTTGGCATTCAAGAGTTGGCAGCACTTTACATCCTTTTGCACAGATTGGAACAGAAAAAAAGCAAGAGACATTTGAGTCATTTGTGTTTCGTAATATCTCCTGATCTATGCTTTAATATTAAGAAGCCGCATTAGGAAAAGGCAATTTTGTTAATGCCAGAAGAAAGACAATTAGTGTGAAAAAAATATGAGCCCTTTAAAATTATTACAGAGGGGAAATTACGTGTGCATTTTCAAAGATTAGCAGAAAATTCTGAAGAACAGGAATAGTTTAAGTGCAACTTCAGGAAAATTTCCTGTGGGTGGCTGTGCTAAAATGAACTAAATTATTATTGTCTAAACTTTTTTGTATTCAGTAATTTGCCACTATTGTTGCCAGCAATTTACTAAGTGCATGAAGGGGGAAGAATTTAAAAAGAAGATTTAATTAAGGAATTCCTTAGAAACACAACAAGCCTCAGACACCTCATACTTAAAATGTGCAAGTTAATAGAAGACTTACAGCTTCTAAATTCATGCTTATGTCCCACAGCTAATTGTTTGGCACAATTATGTCTCTGAAGAGTGTTCTGTTATCAAGAGAAATCTTGGAAAAGTCAGGAAAATCAGAAGGGCTTACTTGCCAAATAACAATTGCTTGAATCTTAAAAACAAGCAAACAAACAAACAAAACCAGTTTGAAATAACTTTTACTACAAAAGTCCTTGTTCACTTTTCTGGCCATTTTTTTCTGGGACCGGGTCAATGGCGCTGGGGGATTGCAGAAAGAAAGAGATTGATGGTGAGGAAGATTTAAACATCCCAGAAGTGGTTGGACAGGAAGGTAGCTTCTTTAAAAAACTTTTTTTTTGAGACACTTGCAAGAAAAAATGTTGTCAAAGAGATCCCTAAGAGCTGAGGCACTGCTAGAAAAAGATTTTACCCTCTGGAAACCATTTGTTTCAACATTCAAATCCCAGGCCTGTATGTTGCTTACAGTGCTTTGCATGAATATTGAGACTATGAAAGATTATATCATTAAAGCAGTGCTCAGGGTGATAGAGAGAGAAATCTCTCTTCTCTCTTTCCAGAAGCTCACTTTGCGCTTTTTGGTGCACAAGCCTGGCATGGTTGCATTGCACGTGCTCCAGTCTCAGACAGTCTCAGGTAGTGCTTCGTCAATGGCTGTAGTAAATAAAGGGTCATTTCAACCAAAGACAAAGATTAAAGCTAAATAATATGAGTTGGCCCTGTTAGGAATTGTCTCCAGTGGCCTTTTATGTTCAGCCTTTTGTACTTCTAGCAGATAAATGTTCTTCAGGATGTGTCGAAACCTTTTAAGACAACTGTTTCATGTAACTCAGTGCAACTAAACTACCTTGCCCAATAGCATGTACAGTTATCATGGAAATAAAAAATCTGCTTCTCATATAATGCTGTAAAGGCATTACTGAAGCCATAGTTGAAGTCTGATTGCCTTAAACACTTTATTAGTTGTTGAGAATTATTTAACTCTGATGAAGAGGAATGAAGAAAATTGTGACAAAGAATATAGAGATCCTGTTTAGAAAATTCAAGTTTCCATCCAAACCCATACACAAAAAGGTGAAAAAGAAAGTTCTCTGTGGTTTACTGAAGAATTCATAGGAAGAAGTCTTAGTACAACAAAACTTTCAAGATAAGCACATTCATCTCAATATTTGGGATATTTCAGAAAAAAAAATCAGTGTTGTTGAGAAGAGCCATGTTGTGGTAATTAAACTTCCCAGGATAACAGGAAGACTGTGAGAAGTACCTTGATAGATTAAGCTAATACTCCATCTAGTACGGGATTTGTTTTCTGACATTGGCAAAAGCTTGACATTTTCTGCTATCCATCCTTCTCATTCCCTAAGATGTACTACCACTGAATCAAGGATATTGGAGGTCACATTCCTGCTTGTTTTCTAACACATATTATTCAAAATTTTAACCTGATGAAACCATCTGCTATCCTCAATCTCCTGTGGTGAAAAGTTCCCAAAGTTTACCACCCATTGTGTAAGGTATTTTTAAATATTTCAAACTGATTTCAGTACAATCCAGAGTCCCCAGCTGTCTGTATTGTGGGAATTGGTGAACCATGGATCTGCATTCTGCTTTACCATTACCTGCATGATTTGCTTGGTCATGCCTTCCCTCAGTCTTCTCTGCTCCAAACTAACTAGTCAAAACTTTCTAATCTTTTTTTCCAACACATCTTCTGCATGCCTTGGATTATTTTCATGTTTTCTAGTACCTCTTACATCTCTATTGACATGCAGAGACCAGAACTGCACAGACTCGAGGTGTGACTGTATGACAGAGAGACAGCACTCTCAATCTTCTGTTTTCCATAATGTAGATATAGAATATAATTTACTGTAATTTTACCACACAATTAGAGAAAAGATTGTCAGCTTGTCTCAAAAGCTACTGCTGAATTATCTTCTTAAACGAGTACCTAAACTTTTAAATTCAAAACCAAAAATGGCATATCCAAGGAAACTCCACACAGAGAGACTTAGATCAGATTTAAAACAGTTCTCTGGGGTTAAAACTTGTTTTTCTCTTCCTACTGCCTGAATAAATAGGTTTTGTACAAAGTGTGAGTAAAAAGCAGATAAAATTTTAAAAATCTTCCTGAGCCTCAAGGCAGAATGCGGCTTAGCCTTGTAGCCAACCACAGGTTCTGCTGGCAACAAGCAGGCTGGAACGGTGGCCAAGGGCTCCTTACACAATGGCTTTCGTACGTGAAATCACACGCCGCCAGCTCGAAACATCCCTTACAGCACACTCAGCCTCCAGTCCAACAAAGCCACAAACCAACAGATGATACTAATCTTCTGCTTGTAGGAGCATGTTGCATCTATGCTTTTTCAATGAGTGAGCACACAGCCAGATAGCTACCTCATTTTGAATGGAGAATAAAAGGAAAAACAGAAAAGAAAAAAAAAAGGAAAAAATAGAAGGGGAAAAAAAGGTGGGGGGGATGACGGGAATAAAGGGAACTGAGCCTTTGATGAGATTATCACATTTTGGCAAACTTTCCTGGAAATATGAGTGAAGAACCATTCTTCACCTCAGTACTGGCCAGGTGTAAATGCAGTTACTGCTTTCAGGCATAGACTCGTTTCTTCACATTTCTTCAAGGCAAGCAGAAAGAGAAAACCAGACAAAATTGGGATTTACCTGGTTCATTCCAGCCATGCAGGGAGAAAGGTGTGCTGCTGTTACCCTCTGATATGGAGTAACTTTGGGCTTTCCCCTCATGGATATTCTAGAGGCATTTGTGCTTCTCCAAGACACAGCATGCTCTAGGACGGAGGGCAGAAGGAGGAATAGGGTCACTCTGTCCCCACAGCCCCACTGCAAGACATAAGCCATCTGTGAAGCATTTATCCATCTCCAAAAGTGTGGAAAAACTGAAAACATACCCGTATACTGGCTACTGTTTTCTCATCCTTTTTGTGTAGCCTAGTTAAAAGGAAGGTGTATATCTAATTGATCTTACTGGAGCAGGGATTACACAGATAAAGTTGGTTGTTTCTAGGTGTGCCAACACTCCCTGTGTGTTAATATTTTAATCTCTAATTTTCGTAAGAGAAGGATGTGCAGCATGCTTTCTCATCTCCCACAGACTCAAATCCTCTCCTACACTGATGCTCTGCCTTCATGCCCTCCACAAAAATTAACATTTCTCTCAATACAGTAGCATGAATCACCATTGATAAATATAGCTAATAATGTTAAATTCACAAAAGGCAGAAGCAATGAGTTTTATTTAACTAGTGACCTAAGAACCTTGCTCGTCACCCAGGGAAGAAATATGTAAAAGTAATGCTGAGCATACCAAAGACAAAAAAAAAAAAAAAAGGAGATTTGAGGAAATCCAAATATTAGTACTATCAACACTCCTCATGAATTCAAAATGGGGGGAAAAAAGCATATTAATTTCCCAAAATTCTCTCCTCATTTGTTGCCACATAAGTTGTACTGCTGCATTGTGCTAAGCACCCATATGGCTCTGGTCACAGTAAAGTTTCCTTACCAGCACCTTTAGTCCTAACGGATCTTCTCAAAAAATAATTTGATTTCAGTAAAGTGTTCCATTCTATAATTATATGTTTACTTACAGTAACTTGGGCAAATGAGGGTGATTTCTAACAAAATAATGATACTTGCACCTTTTGAATACAAATGAAATAAAAAAAAAATGAAGTCTAGAATCCAGATAGTAATTAAAAGTCTAATTATGTGGTTGCCATGTCTCTACACTAGATAGTTTTCTGACAGTATATAGTCTGTGATTAATAGGGGCATGAATAAGGAAATTAGCCATTTTAAAAACCAAATATTTTCTTTATCTGGGGTGGTGCATCTTCCCCCCAACTTCTTCTTGAGCTGCACAATGATCTCAGAAATGCTCATTAGGCCTCAGCCTTGATAAACAGCACCTGGGCTAAGCTCCTCCTGAGCTTATCAGAAACACTGTCTGCTCCCAGGAACCTATGCTGTCTAACAAGCTCCTGCTTTTAATGAACAGCCTTGGAAACTTACTTTTCCTGCCTGCATAACAACCCAAGCGGAACAAAATTTTTGTTATTGAACTTGAAAAGAAAGTTACTGTCCTAAACTGCAGCCAGAATGCAAAACTACTGTGACTTAAGGCAACTTCTTGTAACCCTGTTGTGTTGGGTTTGCCTGGCCAGGTGGACTTCTGCATGCTTGTGCTCTTCCATGGGCTGCAGGGCACAGCTGGCGCACCATGGGCTGCCTCGCAGGCTGCCAGGGAATCCCGGCTCCGCCGCCTGCAGCATCTCCTCTCCCTCCCTCTGCACTGCCCTGGGTGTCTGCAGAGCTCTTCCTCTCACACCTTCTCACTCTGCTCTTCTCTGGCCACAATTACACCTGAGATATAATTTTTTTTTACCTTCTTAAATATGTTATCACAGAGGCATTTGCACCCTTTCTGATCGGCCTGGGTTTGGCCAGCAGCTGTCTGCCCTGCTGGCATTGGCTCTGCTGGACATGGAGGAAGTTTCCAGCAATTTCTTACAGACTCCACCCCTGTAGCCTCTCAGCTATCAAAATGTGGCCATGCAAGCCAAATACATCCATAAGCAGCAGTCTTGAGTGAGACCCTTTGAGCTCTCCTGGCCCACAGCAGGCTGCAACCAACTCTATATATCTTCTGTTAAATCTTTTGTTAAATTGTTGCTGTTAAACCTTTAGGCCTAGACCACTGGTTGATTCTCCGGCTAAGTTTGGCAAGGGGGGTCCCCTTCGAACCTCGTGATTCTAAGGGAGGGTCTTCCTTATTCCTTTAATCCTTACCTTTCCCATCCTTACCCTTTTCCATGCTCAGCATCTGCATAGGTAATTTCTGACTGATTTTAGTTTGATTTTTTCTTTGTGTGCTTTAACCATTTAGTAGACTGAACCTTGCCAACCAACTTTATATTAGACCTGCTTATGCCAATACCTTTCCCAGTGATTTTTCAATCAACCTTAAAACACTCATTTGAGAGAGTGTCCTACCATATATATTTCTAAAGAGAGTTTAAGTATCATTCAATATGACAAGAAATACAAGACATAGATCTAAATATAAAATATTTCTTTAATTATGAAATAGAACAGAAAAAAAGCAAGCAAAAATCACTGCTGAATATTTTTAAAGCCCTTATTTAATGTTTGAGAAAACTGTTTCTTCAACCTGCATCTGGCATTTTTCCAGATCCCTGGCTGGAAAATTTGGGCTAATCAGCATCACTGTGGGCCTCATCTCAAATCTGTCCTTTGGTTCCCTATCCTCAGGGCAGGTATCAGTTTTTCCAGAGAACTACAGGAAGGAGAACTGTGGGGTCACCTTGCTTTATTAATTCTGCTTGTTATATATACTTGCTCTTGGGCATCTTTGTTTAGCATCTTTGTTTAGTGCTCTCTTGAGTCCTTTTTTACAGGCAGCAAAGACAACGTCACTACTTTTTCACACCCTTGGCAAATCATTCTCTTGTGAATGAAACTGTATAGTATTTTAATAATTTATATATTGTGTCTAATTTTCCTATATAATTTCTATACTAATTAAAAATTGAATTTTCACAACAAGGAATTCCATGCAGTTCCAGTGGCTACTTGCCTTGTTTTCCATGCATGATTTCTACCTCACATTATTTCTGAAGTTCTAGAGAAGCAAAAGAATAAGTATCTTCAGCTTACAGATATGCTCCTTTGACATTCTTGAAAGTTTTAACAAGATGCACTTAAATGTTGTTTACAGCCAAGACTGTAATTAGGAATTAATTTTCTAACTTATTTTTCAGATTTCATATGTCTGAATTTCTTTTCCCCTGAGGAAGAGAAAAAAACACACAAAACCAAGAAAACACCAATAATTGTATTAATTTTAAGGAATTTAATAACATAGATAAGGATAATTGCTCAGTTATTTATTTAACATGCAATTAAGATAGGGATAGATGAAGAAATACATTCACACATGCCTGTGCTCCCAAAAGATAGGAAATTTAAATTATGTTAAAATTGATCTAGGGAAACAATAGGAAGGATCTTTTGCCTTGGAGGATGAACCAGACATAGCTTCTGAGCATGTAGGCCCCCTGTCTTGGTTTATTCAAGAAACATTAAGGAACAAGGAAAGACAACAGTAACAGGAAAGCATTCATAGACTGTGATGTCTGTATATACATTTTCTGAACCTTGCAAAGCTAGCTGCAGTTTGCAGATACAGGAAATGTGACTCTTGACACAGATTGTATTAGTAAGAATGCAGAAAGAGGGTTTTGGAGCATTACAGAAATCCAGGGCAATGAAAATATGCGTAAAGTACTAGCATGAAAGAGTCTGAAAGCAGAAACAGAATTCAGGCGCTGAGTAGACATTCCAAGAGTTACACATTGGCAAAATGAGTCAGTATAACAGTTCACATGAGAAGAAAATGCAGCAGCTAATCAGCAAGATGTGTACAATGCCTTGAAGTTTGGAAGAAAAACCTGGCATTTTCTGTAAAAAGCAGATATCTGAAATACAGATGTAAATTAAAGGGAGGGGCATTTATCAACACGATGAGTAAGAAGGAACTTAGACAAATGGGAATGCGTATGGACAGGAAAAGAATTTATGGCACAAGTTTTAGGTTCCATTAATTAATTAATGGACTACTGGATTTAGAAGCTGCTTGTGACAAACAATATATTTAAGATCAAGAGACTGAAGCACACTCAGGACAGTGATTTCAAAGGCTTTTTGGACTAAGATCCACTGAGGTGCAATGAAGTGCAAAGAAAAACACAAACTGTGGACTGAAAAGTTCTGAAAAATTTAAGAGTCCTCACCATGTGTGACTCCACACCCATTTTAATCCAAGACAATTTTTTCATCCCTCTTCTTACCTTTAATTTTAAATGATTCAGTACATGCAGACTGATTTTGTAGCATTTAATTGCACTCTCCAGGGATGGGATACAACACAAGGTTTTCTCTGTGCTGGTTGTTTTCTTGTTTCTTCTGGCCCTTAGGAAGAAATGTGGACAACGGATCCCTAACCATAGGATCCATGCTGTAGACTAGGAGTCAAAAATCCCTCAGCAGCTTGGCAATTGTAATGTACCAGCACTCAGGGCTCGGCAAGGAAGTGTGAGCCCTGATCCTGCTGAGAGCCATTGCCTCATGTTATCTGCCCTCACCCTGACACCTGCACAGTCCACTGGCTTTGGCACTGTTTTCACTCCATTTATTGTGGGAACAGGCACCACACTGGGGTAAGAAATTCATTCAGATGCGTTTGCATCCATGATTGACTCCTTAATGACAGGTTGAACTAAAAAAAAATTTTACTCTTTTTTGAAAAAATTAATTTAAGTTAATTACAAAAAAATACACTCCTCTTTGTTACCTGTTTCAAAACAGATGAGAAGCCAGCACCATCCCTCTGTCATTTCTCAACTAAACACTGTGGTGCTGCAGTTGTATTCCAGCAGCACAAACAAGTTTCCCTTTGAGTGTGATCTGAGGAAGCTGCAGGCTGTTGTTTCTCTAAGAAACCAGAAAGACTTCCACCTTCAAATACAGCTCACAGGAAATTTAGATGTAGACACTGAATCAGCATTGGTGTGGCATCTCAAAGTTGCTGCTTTCAGATACAAGCACTGACATCAGCAACTCTCTGATTTAGAAGGAATCAGGTGTAACATATTTTATTAGAGGAAGTTTTTGCCTTTATACTCACAGACCAATAACTAAAAATAATGTCTGGACAGATGCTAAGGACTCTGTTCAAACAAGACACTGAAATTGAAGGACAAGAGCAGCCACTGTAAACAATTTCTCCCAGCATTCTCAAAGATCAGTATTAGAATAGAGAAAACCATCAGCTTGCCTAACATCTCCCTTATTTAATTTAATTTACTACCATGTCCTCCCCAGGGCTCCCACTGCCTGGTTTCCCTAACTGCTCTAAAAGAGATAGCACACATCTCTGTAGGTGTTCTTGTCCAACCACCTCTGTCACTGTTGAGGTGTTACATTTTCAGAGGCTCTCCACCACAGCCCAGATTTGGGATGATACCTAATTTTCAGTTCAGTTTGTGTAATCATTCTTATATATTCACTTGCCCTAGTTTATGTTTTAATTAAAAACTTTCTCAGCTTGAATCAGGAGACTGGTAAATTGCACTAACTGGCTAAGCAGGGCATAAACCCACTTAACCAGGACTGTTGTTCAGTGTCCCAAAGTAAACCAATTCAAAATCAATTTAGGCAAAAAACTAAAAGGTTTCAATGAAGC
The DNA here is from genome assembly GCA_013397155.1 of Irena cyanogastra. NCBI lineage: Eukaryota > Metazoa > Chordata > Aves > Passeriformes > Irenidae > Irena > Irena cyanogastra. Next base: position 568,579 of record VWZV01002419.1, read on the forward strand.
AGAGTACAGATAAGGATACATATGAATCATTCTAATTTAAGGCTAAATTTTTAGGTGGTTGTTACATGCTTTATTTTGTCAAAGTACAGACACGAAGATTATTATATTAGCCTCCTTGAAAGAACCTAATTCCCTATAATTCCCTAATTAACTCTTTGCAAGTTTTCTTGTGTGCATCAGATCCAAGAAACTCTTTGCTTGCCACACATATATGATACGATCTATATCATACACATGTACTGTCTATGGAAAGGATAGTAGTGGTTATGAAGAAAAAGAAATGGGGTTTTTGAAATTACGGATGACAAAAGATACGGGGAGAGGTTTTAGGGACATATACTGCTGAGGGAAAAAACAAGTTCCTGAGTTGAATAATGTCTGCTATGGAGAGTGTATAACACCAAACTGTAATCAGTAAAAACAAATGGTACAATTACAAAATTCATCTCTGGGCTAATGCATATTTTTGCATCATTTTTTGTATCCTAATATATCAACATATTTCTAATTACATGTTATGTGTAATTTAAAGAAGAGGAAAAAGGAAGAGAAAAAGACTTCTTTGTATAAAGGCAAACTGTGTAATCTCTCTGCCACTTAAGATTCAGGTACTAGACAGTAGACACTCATGGTTCTCCACTTGTAATGTGAAATAGTGTGACTAACGAAATTGGCTGATGTCATTCTGAGAAGATCAGCTTACTTCAGAACAAGAATATCTGGGTTTTTTTCCAGTTTACATGGTATCACCATCAACACGACATGAATATAGCTTATAGCACTTACACATTTTCATGTAACTGTAAAGTTATTGATTAAAGAAGGAAAACTTTAGTTCTTGAGATAAAAATGATAAATCTGTTTTACTGTAAGTAACAGGACAATTTTTTTAGGAAAAAGAAATAAAACATGGATATAAGTTGTTCTCATGGTTATATTGCTGTTGCCTACAATCTGAAGAGAACTTGTGAGAAGAGCATTCTATTACCTATCTATTTAAATTTGTTTCCCAAACACTGGAAGAGTGATATTTCACCATCTGCCACTGAGCAGCTCATATCAAAGCCTCATTTATCATCCTTATCCTGTTACATTGCAAGAATTTACAGGGCAACAGCATCAGCAGAAACCAGAATTCCTTTTAAAACACTGGGAAAATTTCACACATCTTTAGTAAATCACACTTTTCACAGAAAGGAATTTGATTAAATGTGACATTGCTGTTTAGGAGATGATCCAAACTTTGGGTCTGGTCAATATGGCCAGCAGATGATTTGCGGTGATTCCATTGGGTTTTCAGCTGGTGGCTGCCAGGAGACACTCCACAGCTGAATTGTACCAGAGAACTGCATTCAGCTTTCACTAAAGTTCCTTCTACCCACTCAATGCCCTTCAACTACTTCATGAAAAATACCTAACAGTGTCATCTGCAGAAGCTAGAAATCAATAAATTAGATCACAGACTGCCTGAAACTGTCTTTTGTTCACAACGTGCAAGCTTGACTCGGCAGCACTTTGCTTTGCTGCAGCTGTATGGGTGCAGAGAGTTTGGATGGCCTCCAAGCAATAGGCTAAAAGCTGCAACATGCTTTCAGTGACTAAGTAGGACAACACAACAGCCACAGGTCCATCACTGCTGTCTTTTATCAGGTATCAGCTGGTATGGCAACTTCTCAGTCCAACAACACACTCTGCAAGGGATCTTCTGCATCATACTCTGTGTGATAATTTTTCCAGATCTTCAGCTCATATTTCAATGCAATATATGAATCTGAAATCACTGTGAGATACAAGACCTCTTTTGACAAATACAATTTTGACAATACATTTTTCTTGGCAGTACACAATACATTTAACTTATACATTTAACTTATCTCTGTAGGTGAGTAATAATAAACACCAAGATAACATTTTTATGATTTTGATTACCTATTGCTTTTTATTTTTCCTAATATACCAGTTTACCTGAAAGTTGAGAATTTGAGGTATTGGACTTTTATGAAAAATAACAGCCTCAATCTATCATGACCCTGATTTTTAATTTGAAATGTGATCTGAGTAAGAACTGTGCTGATCTCCATCTTGTACCTGACATGATGCCCCCTGGATTCTGCAGAACTGTAGTGAGTCGGAGTAAGGCACAGCATCTCAGTGTGTGTGAGATACCTCTAAAAACAGGTATTGTAGCCCAGGCAAAGCAATCTTATGGTATTGACATAGTTATGCTTCTAGGTTGAGAGCTAGAAATGCCAGGGGGATCATCCGAGAGTTCCTTGTTTAAGGTGGTAAGGTGTAAAATGTTTTACTCTTGTTAAAATAACCAGTGAGAAAGGATAGGCACTGAAATAACTTTGCAAGCCTGGACCTCAGTGCCTTTTAGCAATGCTGTTTGAAATGGATGGAAAGGGGTGAAAAAGACCACAACAAGAAGCAGAGTCTCAGCTGGTTTAAATGATCAATGCTAAACTACTATAAATTCATTTGCACTGAAAGAAAATCTGATTCTTTGAACATGAACGGAACATTTCATTAAACAGAGTAATAATGAAAGAGACACTGAAGGGGGAGTGAGAAAAACCCCAACATATCTTGTTGACATGTAGCACACTTTTCATTATGAAAAACCAAGTGTTATAGCATTGGTTGCCCTCATTAACTGTTTCCAAATCAAATATATATAATTATATGTATATATATATACTAAAAACATGTCATTTTTGAGAAGTATGACTTTTTATCCTGCTGTATTCTCTATAAGATGCTTAAAGAAACAAGATAAAGAAACATAAGATAAAGAAACAAAAGATGCTTCTCAAAGAAACATAAAAAGGGTTTTTTTTATCTATGGGAACCTTCAAATAGCTTCAGAAAACTGGTGAAACATTAAACTATTATTTATCACTCAATGTACAGGTTAAGAAAACAGTAGAAATTATATTGACTGAGGAAGCAGTCGTAATGTCTCTGAAAAGAAAAAATCCCCACCAACACAACCATCACAGAATCTGATTCCATTGTTTCCTCTTTTCTGTACAAAAATAACAGCCTCAATTCTACCACACAATTGAATGTATGTTTTCTGGGTTTTGCAAATGTAATAAATTTAAATAACCATTTTGTTAGCTAGAGTTAACACCTAAAAACCTATTTCAATGAGGGCCCTATGATTAAATTGTAAATGAGTGTTGAACAGCCCACAGCACTTGTCTGGGAAAGGGTGATCTTCAGTAATTACTTTTTTATTCCCTACAAGACCATATGTGTAGAACTCCTGGTCTAGAGGGAATGTAACATTCTGCAGACTTCACCAATTTTGAAATGATCTAAGTTATAGTAGAAATTCAGCAGGCATGCTCTGGAAGTGAGATTTGCACTGCAAATTATTTTGTGAATTGAACTTTTTTTGTCATAACACTTTCATAAACAACGATGTGCTAATATCACAGATATCTTTCATCCACCATCCCTTATACTAGCACTGCCCTGGTTTTATGAGGAAGTTGTAGATTTTCTCACAGAGATGATGGGGACTTCATTTAAAAGCCACTATATTCAATCAGATTATTAACAGAGCTCACAGGAGTACACCAGTAACTGAATGTCCTACCACAAATTGGGGTAGGGACATTATGATTTTGAGATACGTTTCATGTATATATACATACCTATAAATACACACATATAACTCATATATAAAATGATGCTAAATAACCTTGGAAATAAGAAAGTTCCTAGACTATCTTTAGCATTTATTTATCAGTCATATATCCCAATGAGCTAGATCCATACATGTTTTGACAAAGGCTGAGTTCTTTGCCTTTGTTGGATTAACTGTCTGTCTAATGTGAGATGAAATTCCATCCTAACTTAACAAGAATTATGATTTAAAGCTCAGCTCCAAAATTAAGGATAAATCAAGCTGATAGACAAAGTCATAGATAACTCCCACAAGAATTGCAGTTTTCTGACATAAGTGACTCTAAATTTTTGTTAGTATGCCTGAGAACAGTCCTGAAAAAAAAATATTAGGCTTATCACTAACTTTTATGTTGTTGACTATCACTTGTGTTCAGCTGTTTCTCTCTTTCTAAAATATATATCAACTTTGAATAGGCGAGTGAAACTCACTCATAGTCATATAAAAGAAAAAGAAGTTATTTATGTTCCTCTTGAAGTCTGCTCTAAGGGCAAGAATATTTTTTTTCTTTTTGTTGCAGGCTCAGGCACAACCACCTTCTCAGCTTCACTAATTAATCTTGCCCCAGTTGCTGACTGCACAGGTGATGAGACTCTCCACTTGTCACCTAGGAAATACAGTTTCTGTAATAGAGAAAGGTTTCTGTCTGCAAGAGACAGACCTCTATTAAAAGGTTTAAAAAAGTTCTGGAGACCTTGCCCATATAATTGAAGAATATTTTAACTTTGAAGTTCTGAAGTATAAACTACTGAAGCTTGTTTGGTTTGGGTTTTTGTTGTTGTTTTTGTTGTTTTGGAGGTGTGTTTTTATTTTTTTATCAAATTTCCATTTCAAACCAAAGTAACAACGGCTACTTGATAAATATTTTTTACACATGCCAGACAGTGGTTTACCTGCAGTATTTGGGTTTTCAGTTTGCAAACTCTCCAGCTTCCTAGAAAAAGAAAACCACTTTCTTGTTAACTAATTAAAATGCTTGCATTACTAGATAATTGTTATTTTTCCCATAGCAACCAGAGGAAATTATCTTCTTAAGGGAATACTGTAAGAATTGTTTGTTACCCTTATGGTGAAAAGAGAATATACGAGGATTCACGCTCAGCCAGGTGAGCTGATGATGAAGGTGAAACAAGCCTTTGTGACATTTTGCTACTATTGATAGGATGTTTTCATTTATCTTCCACCTACCCTGTTCATTAGGAATTGATTTCCAGCAGCCTGTACTTGAGAAAGCAGTTTGAATTGCCCACACTTAGGATGAGCAGCGTTGCCGGCGTTTATTACAAGCAGACGGTGAGGTCAGCATGTTTATTCCCGCAGCCACCCGCCTTGATCAGAGACAGCAGCACCCTCTGACTGAGCCTCTGAAGACCTGACAGTGACAGGACTGCTGCTGCGTGGTGACAGCTGTGTGTGACACTGACCATAGCTGCAACCCTCAAACACGTGCTTCTTCCTCCCAGTTCCAGCTGTCCCCCCTCCTACCCCCCATGGCATTTTCCATGTTTGCTCCAAATTGTCGCCTCTTTGTTTTGACCACCCTCGGACAGGGGGTTGGGGGTTCTGGAATATCACTGGTGACTGCCTGACCTTGGCTTTCTGCTTCACCATTGCTTGGCCACCTTTTTATGCTAGCTAGACTCCTGCATGCTCAGTCAGAGCCAAACCAGAAGGAGGTGGGAACAGTTGCTCTCAGTTAGATTTTGAAGTCTGGGAGTTTGAAAACAGATTTTTTGGGGACAATTAGGATAATGTGAGGATAATTGGGGAAACTTAGTTGGAACCACAGGACGAAGTCTAGGATTGTCAAGACCAGCTCTGTGATTGATCTGAATGTGTTAAGTGTGTAGAAGACCTGAAATTTGCTTGGATGTTTATGAAGACACCATGCTACTGCCTATCCTAACAGAATCAACAGGAGGTGGGCTGCTCTTGTGCCCTGAAGAAAAGGACAGAACGGCTGTGCTCCTGCAGCTGAGTTCTTTATTCTTTCCTTCCAGAGCCTCAAGGACAAGGTGTCCTTGTATATTCAGCTGTTTGAGAGAAATGCCTGGGTCAGACTTGTGCCCCAGACAATTCCTTGGCATCACTGAAACTTTGGTAGGGCTCATGTCTATTGGGGGCAGAATCAACAGTCACATATCAAGGCCTGAGCGTATGTCCTGTCCATATTTAGTATATTAATATGTGTGTAGTCAGTAATTCAGGCATAGGTGCCTTGACATTGTGACCTTGGGGTAAGGCTTGGAAATTTCTTGGGATACTAAAGGTTGGAAGAGTGTTCAATTTTTTTTTTCAATTTTTTTTCCTGTTCCTGTGCCACAGACCATACCTGAACCTGGCAAATTCACCGTCAGAAACAAGACCTTGTCGTCATCCTAAAAGGCATAGAAAGTAGAATCTAAAGCTTCCCTTCCATATAATAATTTCTAAACTCTTAACCATTCTTGTTGCCTTCCTTGTTTAATTGGTATAAATCCTTCTCAAGTTGCAGCACCAAAAATTGTCTGCAGCACTCCGGCTGAAGTCTTAACAAGTCTGAGTAGAGAACAATTATTATGACTGCTTTTTACATACTACATGCCTATTTATGCATTCAAGTAGATTTCTTGCCCTTCTCACAAGTATAACAATATTGATTCCTATTTAGCTTCCTATTCAGTGCCTTAGATCTTTCTCTGCAGAGCTGACACCCCACCAGTTAATCCCTGACCTGTTTTTTGCCTGGCATATTATTCTTTTCCAGGTAAGGGATCTCCCTCTTGACCATATTAAGTAGTATGTAGATTTTTTCAAACCAAGTTATCAAGATAATTTTGAATTCTATTTTTTATTTTTTTTAATCCAGAGAAGTTCTTAAAAATGCACCCAAAAGGTAGTTATCAAAGAATCATTGCTAAAATCAAAAGGTACTGAGTGTGGAACTACATGAAAGGTTGAGTTTGTCAAATGTTTTCTGCATTAATACAGATAATAAAAAGCAGGTGATAGAAGCACCACTTTTGATTTGATCCTACCCAAATATTCATACAGAACACATTTTCTTAATTGCTTACAATAACATCATATGCTGTTCTCCTTTCCACGAGCCCTTATATTCTGCTTTCAGTTGAAATTAGATCTGTTCAATATGGTTCGTGCACTAATCCATGATGGTTTTTATTCATTTCCCTATTTTTCTTTCCAGCATTTCTAAATGGTCAGTCGGATTGTTTATTCCAAAACTTTCGGAGGCCATTAAAATGAAACTTATTTATATGCATTATTCCCTGGCTTCTGCTTTGCTTATGCTGTTTTCCTTGTGGGCAGAAAGGCACCAAATAAACAATTGTGTTTTCTACCTCAGAATAAGACTCATCAATTGAAACACTCATCAAATATAAGAATTAATTTAAATTTAATGAAAATCTAATGAGTGAATCATCTAACCCTGTTCAGTTGGAATTAAACACAGACAACGGTTGAAGTAAAAACAAATAAGAAGGGTGGGTTTTTCTTTGTCTTCAGAATGTTCCTAAATATGGAACAGAAATCAAAACTGTGCTTTCTGCACGTGACTGACATAGATGGTTTACAAGAGAATGATGTTTTAAACCTAAATCCATTTTCCTTTGGCGAAAATAATTCAAAATATCTTGAAAAATTACCTGAATTTCATGACTTCAACTTAAGTGATGAAATAACATGAAATAAACAGAAATAAACAGATGCAAAAGCAGGAATTAAAAATTGGGTCAGATTTTCCAGCCACACAGGAGAATAGATTGAAGGCAGAGGCATTTTAGAATTGACAACACTACATTTGAAAAGTTACATTAAAACAAAAGCAAGCAGAATCTACAGGAAGAGGCTCTCATCCTGTTACTCTGGGAGGAGAATTAAATGTGCTATTTAGAAGATAACAATGTTCTTAATGAAAAACACGAGTTTAAGATTCTATGGAGGAAATAGCAATAAACCTGACAGAATAATGTCCCACTGGCTTACAAAGTGTGCCCAAAGGGACACTGACCAAGCTAACTGAAATTAAGGCAGCTATTAAACACTTTTTTCAGTCTTATGTGTTACTCCCAGATAAACAGAGCTCATATCAATGACATCAACTGCAAATTAAAGGTTTGGGGTTGTGTTGAATTGCATATTTTTTTAATTCTCTTGCTGATCCCCATTTATTTTAGATTCGAGGAAAGGCAAATCTCCAGGGCTAGATGGGTTTCAGATCCATTTCATTAGGTCAGTTAAAAGGTAGTTGCTCTGTTTCTGACTTTTTTTAAATTTAAAAATTAAATGAAAAAATACTATTAAAGTCACATTATGACATTTACATATTTTGTATAAAAATATCTGACCTACTGATGAGAGTTATCTGTAGTATCTCTTGTAGTGACAGACAAATATCACAAAAGTTCTCCAAGAATTCCCTGGGCCTAAATTCATTGTAGAAGTATTTTTAATTAAAAAAACCCCATAGATTAAACCAAAAAAAGTATTGCCTAATACAAAAAAAGAAATCTAGAATGGGAAAAGAACAATTCTAAATTTAAAAAGGGAACAATTTTAAATTAATTTAAATAAAAACAAGATGGGATTATGCTTTGGTCATTGGTGTATTTTCCCTATTTTTCCTGACTGCAGTGGAGCAGTGCCATTGTCTGTGGCTCACTCTGGCACCAAACCTGCTCTCTATGTCTAAGCTTGAGAAGGAGTCAAGCAGCTGCTTTCACAAACCCTGTCTGTTCACCTGCTTGGCCAAGAGCTAAACTGAAGCAGTCTTCTCTCTTCACCTTGCAGGATTTTGTAACCTTTCACCAGACAGCCAAGTTTGAAATGAAGAGAGCAGGAGAGCAGGCATGATTAATTCTTCAAACTTCTTTTTCCTTCTGACCAAAATTACTCCAGTCTTTTCAAGGCTGAGATTCTGTGTACAGTAGCTTCTTTTTCACGCCCATTTAAGAGAGAAGGGGGAAAAAACCTACCATGTGTTTTACTGGTGACATGTATGGCTTTGTAACACATTTCCACTGAGGGTCTCAGAGTGTGAGAACAAAAGAGATCTCTCTGGAAACTCCAAGGCTAAGTTTTCTGAAAGATGGGGAATCTCATTTCTGCACAGAATTTCTAGTCTTGCCTGTATTAGTTTCGAGGAATAAGGACCTTGAATAAAAACCTAAGAAAAAGTAGAGAGAGTAGAAAGATATAAGCAAGACGTGTGCTGCTGCCACCCATACAGGCTGGAGTAGATTTGCTTGTTAAAGTGCTGAAGTGAGTGGTGGTGCATGGGCAACATTAATCCCAGAACCAGCACCATGTAAGAAAATTCCCTCTTGAAATATGGAGGATTTAGATTCATATTTTCAAGTTGTAGCACAGTGCAGATTTTGGATTTCTGGTAAGACCTCAGAATACTCTGACTTGATTTAGCTGAGTGGTTTTACTCATTTTGCCTAGAAGAGAAACCAGAATGCTCCTAAATCAGCCAGGGTAAATGGGTCTGGCTGAGATGGAGATCATGTTCCCCTCAGCAGCCTGCACAGTGCTGTGCTTTGCAGTGGCAGCTGCAAAGGTGCTGGTAACACTCCAGTGTTTTGGCTACTGCTGAGAAGTGCTGGCACAGCACCAGCAATGTCTCTCCAAAATTCCATCCCCATCAAGAGCCTGGGAGTGGATCACAGCTAGGACAGGTGACCTGAACTGACCAAAGGGGGATTCTATACGACTTCTGCTTGGTTTTAAAAGCTAAGGAAAGGAGGAGAAAGTGGGGGCATTTATTATTTAGAATATTTGACTTCCACTGCATGTATTGAAGACCCGTTTCCTGGGAAGTGGCCAGATGTTGCTTGCTGATGGGAAATAGAGACTAAAATCTCTGGTATTTTTCCTTCGTTTGTGTGTATGCAACCTTTCACTTTTGCTTTAGTAAACTGCCTTATCTCAGCCTACAAGTTGTTCTCCATCTGCTTTTCTCTCCCTGTTCAGCTGAGAAGGGTGACTAATAGCAGAGCTTGGTGGGCATCTGGTGTCCAGACAAGGTCAGCCCACCTCAGCAGGAGACAGTCCTTTTTCTCAAATATCCATAGCTGAGAATATGCCTGAAATGCACCAGATACAAATGTTGGCAGCTGTCATTTCTTTGTACCCCAAAACACCTTTCCTCCATCTCCAGGGCAAATAGCAAACGAGCAGCACAGGTGAGAACAGTGAAGTTCTCTTCCTGCTACTGCATCGTGTGAATCTGACTGTAACACCGAACGAGGAGATGGAGATCACTCTCACTGAAGCTTCCTAGAACTTACTGATGCTCATTAAACGAAGAGGCTAATCTGCTCAGCAGATCTCTGAATACTATTTTTATAAACTGAACTGAACAGAGGCAGATGATAAAAATAGTGTAGGTTTCTGTAAGGAGAATTATTTATATATAAAGTTATTATTCTTGCACTTTGTTGGAAGTGGATTTCCTGCTCTGACAGTGAAATGTAAATGGACTTCTGTATATTCTTTATAGTTTAGAAATGTGTTAGTATAATAGCTTTGGCTCATGCACTTAAAATCTGTATATAGATTGAATTGAGCTCCTATTTTATTAAGATATTTTGATAAAAAGATCTGCAGCAAATATTCATTTTCTAAAGCACTGAATTGCCATTTAAAGAAAAGGTATTTAAAGAAGGTTAAAGAAGTGATTTTTTAGCCTGATTCAAAATCACACCCTTAATTTACGAAGAAGACAGCATTTTAAAAATGTATCACCAGATAGCCCAAGTATGATCACTGAAATTTTATGGGTGTAACTATAGTCAGAATTTTGTCTCTAATTTCCTTGTCTGCCATGCATGTGTTTTGCATTTCTGTTAGCCTGGATAACAAGCACAGAATTCTGAGTTTCATATTCTCATGTGTTGATTTAGTCCAAAAATTTGGTGCTCACATTGCAAGACAGTTTTCCTCTTAATTCTCTTTCCAATAGAACGCCTAAAAGAAGAAAATACTTCTGTTGTTCTAGATTCCATTAAGGGCTAAATTTATCCAAATGGTTAACCAAAACTGACCTTATGTTTCCATGCAATGTTTAAACATGCTCTGAGAGTTGTTTATATTTATGATTCGCTTGCTCACTTAATTGTACATCTCAGTCTTCTCCACATTGTAATTCTTGCTTCAATACTGAAATTAAAAGGAAAGGTTAGCACAGCTTTATTAACTAGTGATTTCCTAAGGGAAAAAAACCAACAGACCTCACTGTATAAACAGTGTTGTAATGCCTATCGGTAGCAATTAATAGGGACTTTAGCATTTTCAAAATCCTGTTGGAACAATCCTTAACAGAAAATCAGGGGGACTTGAATATCTTCCAGTCTGTTTTTCACAAGGGCATTAACTGCTGTTAAGAGCTCACATGGTTTGTTGCATTTCATCTGACCACCTTTAAGGGAATGTTGCCTCCATATACTCGGCATCCCATTGTGGGCTTTAAGCGAAAATAATTTTCTCCGAGTTTGAAAAAAAATCCCATCCAAAGTACCATCAACAACCCCTCAGTCCGGCACCCTTCTTCCTTTTCCTTCCAGAGAATCTGCTTCCAGGTACCTGCCTCACCCATCTGTATGCAATTTTGTTTCCATTTTGTGTGGTTGCGCTCATGCTCTCTTTTTTTCCCCTCCCAATCACCCAGCCCCTACAGGTATTAGCTACCATAGTCTGGGAGGGAGTTGAGCTGGGGGTATTCATGTCGTCTTTGCAGCCAAGATAAAAAGAAGCTTATCCTTTTGGCCTCCAAATTAGTCTTTATTTTCTTGTTCTTTCAAACCATTTTTTTCAAATAAGTTGCTGGCAGATCCTTTTATTTTCCATTTGGCTCTTAGTTGGCACATACTTATTTTAGTAGATGAGTTTAGTTTTGCACTCTAAAACTGGGAAGATTCAAGCTCAACCAGATCTGGTGTGGAACTGTGCTCCAAAAAAATCCTGTTGGGTTTTATTCTCAAAAATATTCCTCTCATCTATCAGCAGGATAGAAGCTGGACTATGTCAGACTCTGTTGCTAATAATGAATAGGAAACAATGATGGGAAGACAGGAAGAGAAATAATTCTCCACAGACATCATAATAAACAGTTTGACTGGCTTGAAAATCTGATTGGCAGTCAAAGCAGGTGCCAAGCATATGTACCACAAATTCATGCTGGTAATCATCAGCTTGAATTTGCTGGGACAAGGCTCCATATTGTGTGCCAGATATAACTAGTACCCATCCCTGGACTAGCTGTAAATCAAACACTTCCAGATCATTTCTTGTGGGAAAAGGTAAATACTTGAAAACTGAAGAGAAATCAATGGAATTTACTGGATCAAAAGGCACAAGAAATGTAATTGTACAGAAAGGAGCAAAGAAACTGTACAGAAACTGAACACAGCTGTCTCTTGTCCTGAAGTTCCAGAACAAACTGGAATATAACAATCAAGCTCTTCACTTCTGTGCCCAGTGACAGGACTTGAGGAAATGCCATGAAGCTGAGTCAGGAGAGGTTTAGGATGGATATCAGGAAAAGATTCTTCACCCTGAGGGTGAGGCACTGAACAGGCTTCTGAGAGAAGTGGTCACAGCACCAGCCTGACAGAATTCAAGGAGAGCTTGGACAACACACTCGGGTACATGATGTGATCCTTGGGGTGGCCCGTGCATGGTCAGGAGCTGGACTCTATCATCCTTGCTGGTCCCTTCCAACAAAACAGATTCTATGACTCTATAATTTTATAGCATCTCTACATTTTTGGGGAGAGGTTGCAAGCAGCCATGGAGTCTGTTTTTCCTCACAAATGCCTTTGCTAGGAGAACCTGGGGTTTTCATGTGTTTATGATGGCACAAAGATGTTGTGATGTACTGCTATCTTGTTATAGCAGACAAGCCTCTAAAGGACATATCCCTGCTGGAAATGGAGCTTTGCAATCTGGTTTTAAGATTAATCTAGGAATGTAATGAAACACAGTGGTCATCACTTTGGTAGCTTTTTATAGCTGATTAAGCTGGAACAAGCAAATGAGTAGTACATTTTTTGCGTGTTTTAAAACTAATTAATAATACAATAAGTATAAATATGATCATGGATATAAATTCAATAGAGAAATCAGAGAAAAGGCAACACATTCTGCAGGAGAATTACTAATTTAATTCTCTTGGTACAGGACAAATAAATGAAAAATACTGGGGCATATGTTAGGTTTGTACTATCTTGATTTTTCTGATTATTAAAATACTTGAATGTTCAAATGTATGAAATTTTGTTTAGCTTTCGTCGGGCTGATATGTATTTGGAGCAAAGCCGTTTCCATTTCAAGGAAACAAGCAGTTTTCTAAAAATAAAAATATTTGTTCCATTCTCTGAGTCATTTTCCTTTTGTGTGTATGCTAAATTAAAAAATATTTTTCACTTGTCAGAAACTTAAGCTTTGAAATATGATATTAGAAGTATCAATATTAACTTCTCTACTAATTCTCCTGTACAAGGAGAGAAAGGCCAGTCTACCAATCTCTTTTCAGATTTCTGATTTTTAATGATGCATTGGATCAGCTTCTGTTTTACTAAAACTTTTATTTTATCATACAAGAATCAGTAGCAACTTGTTTTTGTTCAGCACAGTACCTACAGAAATACAAGGTTTGCAAGGGAGGATTAGACACTGCAGTATTCAGCACTGAGATATTAAAAATTTTGGCCCCTGTTTGCTCAGGGGAATTTGTAACCCCAGATTTGACATCCCATCTGTTTCTTGGAGAGCCATGTGGAATTGTAGAAGCACATACACACAAGCAAACAAACTGCCTGCAGAATCAGGTGGTGCTGGTCCATATGAAATTGGAGAAGAGCAGAGACTCATGGATTTTTTCCTCCAAAATGTACTGTTTCTCATGTTAGACTGGATAGAAATATACCTCTCTTACAATCATGAACTTCTTCTTCGACTGAAGTGTCTGAGCCTATCTTAATTGGTTTTTATCCCAGAAAAAGGAGAAATAGTGATGTTGACCTCCTTTCCTCAAGCACAAGTTTTAAGATTCATTAGGTAGAGATACACTGAGACTGTTCCAAAAACACAGTGACCTGAAGGTCATATTTATGTGGGATACTTAGATACACATCCCTTCTTCAGGGAACACAGAAATATATTAACAAAAAGGAGAAACAGGAGAGATGAAACCTACCCATTCCACAACTTCTCAGCAAGGGAAACTTCCTGAGGTATGAAGTTTCCTTGTTCAGGTCTCAGCTGCCTACTGGGCAAAGGGCAGTCCCTGAGTGACAAGCTCTGGTGTCCTTGCTCCCGGGGGTTGGTCTGATGGGCTTGGGGATCCCAATGCAGGGGTTGGCTGCCAGGATCCACCTCAGCATGGAAAGTCCAAACACCCAGGCAGGCTAAGACCATCAAGCCTACATGTGATAAAAGCTTGAAAATGTTGCTTTGTGAAACTTGGCTGTGAGACAACTGTTGTTGGCGATCGTTTGTGCTGCATTTTTGTGTTAATTCTCAAAAGCAAAAGTGCAGTTGCTGGAGAAATTGCTGATGAAAAACGAGCCACTTATGCTTAAGGGGCAGTAGTGTGAGGTCTAGAAACTGAGCATCTATGATTCCTGATGTTGCATTTAGGGATTAAAAATGATGTTTAGACTCTCAAACCCCTATTTTATTTAAGTTTGGAGGTTTTTTAAATGAGAATATAAATCACTTGATGTAGGTTAAGAGTGAGATTTTTGAAAATGCCCCGCACTGACTTGGAAAAAGCCCAATAAGTATCACATCAAGCAACACAAAGAGTAGAGTCATTGACTTTTCTGAAAATCCTGTCTTCAGCAAACTTCAGAGCATTGATTTTGCTAACACTCTTCATTTCTGTGCTAACAATCACACCTGGAAGATAAGTAAAAATGCCTCCCTCTTGTTGTGCGATGTCTGCATATTTAAATACGCTCTTTCTTCCAGTTTTCATGTGACTGAAGTGTGACTCAGGAAGTTCTCATCACATTAAACATTAAAAATTATTACTTACCCAATAACCATTAGCGTGAGAATATATATCATTAATTATGAAAATCCATCTGCCTTCAGGGTCCTGAGCAGTTATGCTTATCAGTGTCACCAAAAAAGGGTGAAAGTGTGGATTCTCATAGGAACATAGTGGACCAGGTTTTGGAATTATAGAACAGAAAATCCAGTAAAAATCAGAGAAGCTGACAACACTGGGAATATAAATTGGAGAGATTCATTCAGTTATGAGCCTGCAGGTCACTATGGATCTTCTTCCAGTAGAGTAAATAAACAGTATTTACTGTTGTTCTTTTAGTTGAGGAGGAGATCTGCAATCTTTTAAGAGGTTAAAAGGTAAAGACTACCATGATAAGGGGGTAGAAATTCCTGTATTTCCTCCACTCAAGTTTTTTAGCCTCTTTTTTTGTGGGATGAGAGGGTGAAAAATAAATCCATGCATGTTTCATTATGATATTAAAATTGGCAAATAAGTTCTTCCCAAAAATAGATTGATAAACCCTGAGAAAGCAGTCTGCAGGACAGAAGACATGCTGCCTCCAACAGCTCAGTGAAACATTTGTACTGAACATGGAGTTCAGTACAAATAAGATGGCTAAACCTAATCCACAAGCTGGAGCCAGGTGGAGCCAGTTCAGGCTGCACAAAGGGTGAGTCTAAGAAAATGCACTGACCGTCATAGGCCAAACCATTCAGTTTTTAAAAGCAACACATGAAAACAAAAAAAAACCACATCACATACAAGTGGGCTGAGAATTTTTTCATAGTGTTAGAGAGTGGACAGTTTCCAGCTGTTTCTCCTGGGGTAGGACCTTCTCCATTGCCCCTTGGGTGTAGGAGTTACTGCAACTACTTGCCTAAGTACTACTACATTTTTATATATTGTACTACCTATAGTATATTCCACACCTGCATATTTTAATTTTAGCTAGAGTTTTTTCAGCCACTGGAAAATCTCCTCAGATCTGAAAGAGAGGCCAATTTTAACACATTATTTGCTTGAGCTTAGACAACTCTGGAAAAGATTTTGGGGCCATTCAGAATAAGAAGGAAGCTCCTTTTTCTAGGATTGTGTAGCAACCAAAACTACCTAACAAACCTAACAAACGTCCTAACAAAAAGATGATTTGAATCCCCAGCTGCAGGAACATTTTTGCCACAAGCACTCATGTTGACAAGTTTGTACCAGTCTGGAACTTTTATTACATAAAAAGGGGCTTGACAAGAATTCTTTATCGTGGCTCCAAATCATGAGTATTTCCAACCAATATCACAAGATCAGCTTAGAAAAATGAGCAGTCTGTGGTTTTGAGTGATCAAATTCACAATTTTTTAATTCTTGTGCTGGCAATGTTGCACTCTAGCAGTTCTCCAGACAAAAGGGTTTACACAAATTTCTCCTGTCACATACGCATGACAATACACTCCAGAGCTTCACCATAGCAAAGTGAGGGTTTTTCCCTGATAGTCCTGAAGTCAGCTTAACCTGAACTGTGAAAACTCTCCAACTTGAATTCACAGTTTATTTCCTTTATATTTTGTGGCCTTAGATTTTATTCAGTCCCTGGCTATCAGTTCCTTTTATAAAATACAGCACTCTCGTTTAATTGTTTAAATAAGTGAAGAGCCACTTGAGCACACAGAATGCACGGAAGTTATTTTTTCCTAAATCTCCTTGAAGAAGATGACTCAGATAAGCAAGTGCTACTGGCCTGCATATGAGGTGGCTACCAGGGGCCTTTGTATTAACAGAATTATCTTCTGCACAGAACCAAAGAAAGGGTCCAAGCTGGAGGACTGGGATATTCTATGAGACGCCCATCCACCTGCCCAGTCATGTTCCTGACTAGATTATTACTAGGTATAACTTTCTAAAAATCTAATAATACCACCAAGGCAATTAATGAAGTAGGTTCTTAAATTACCTTTTTTAAAATGGCAAATTGCTTTTTCAGGCAGATGAAGATTATTACTTTTCTTTTTCATTAAAAACCTGCTCAGGTGAGCTGTGCTGCAGCTGCTCTGTGATTCATTTTTTTTTTCTGGAGGACTGCAAAGACCAGAAGATAGCAAGAGGTATGGTGAGAAGAGACCTAACAGCAAAACACCACAAAAACAAAACATAATTACAAGAGCTTGATCCTGAAGCCACAGAAATCAATTGCCTGTAGCATCTTGACTGTCAATCTACTCCTAGTGCCAAAGCTGTGCTGTGTAGGTATGTCACACACGTGAAATTTGACATTTCTGAAACCAAAACCTTCAGTGTTTTATTTGTACATAAGACTCTTGTTGGTCTTTCATAGCATTCCAGTGCAGGCTTTTGATTGATATTTTTAAAAGCTTTGTTTTAAAATTTTAGGAGACCTTCAAATTGGACCTCTGTAAAATGAACTGAGTGACTACTCTAATTCCCTGTAATGGCCAGATGACAGTTGAATATCCACCTGATGATATCACAGAATAGAACTTATTTTGTTCCTCTGTGCAATTTATTTGGTTTGCAAAGTCATTAGAATGTATCTGATAATAAAAGATGTGTTCTCTATTGTAGACGCAATCATATTGTTTGACATTAATACAAGCCTATTTGAAAACAGCCGTTTCCATAGGAACAGTTTTTCCAAATGAATTTTACATGGGAAAGTATGTCATAAATAATTGGCTCTGGCCTGAGGGAACTGCTAAACACCCAAAGAAAATGCATGGGTAGAAAAAGGAAAAGAAAAAGCTACGAGAAATGCATGTAATGATGTAAATTCGGAAAAGCACATATTTTTTTTCTATCTAGAATTCTTTTCAAATTTAAAAAATAGCAATGTTGGTTCATTTTGGAGCACTGCTGATATAGAGTAGGAGTTCATATTTTACCTTTTGGGATCTTAGTTATATTCAAGTTATACTCCACAAAAATTTCTCTAAGTTATACTGCAAGTATACCTTGGGTTTAGTTTATCTGTCTATATCTCACACTGACTCTTTGACTAAGAAGAGTTTACACATGCTAGCAGTACATTTTTAGAATGTAAATGTTAAAATGTGTAAATCATATGTAGCATCTTACAGAAAGGATAAACATTGCATTATAGCATCTTCTCAGATTACAATATCTCAGGACACAAATGCACTTAGATCCAGTAAACAACTATACTCCCTGAAGAGCACAATATAATGGACATTTTCACTGTCTAAAACTTTCCTAGGGAGGAAAATATACTTTTTCTTTTTAAACCAAGGAGAGATCAGTGGACAATTACCAAAGCTAGAGAAATGCAGGTGTTTGCTAATACCTGTAATATAAGATGGGCCTGCCACCTCAGCAAGCAGGTGTTAGCTGCCACTCCTGGGTAGGGATGAAAAGAAAGAGCCTCAGGCATCGGTTTCAAGGGATTCTTCAGGAGCTGTGATTTAGGTCACTTAAATTTACTTGTATGAATGCAGTTAGGTCATATTTCTTTTCTTCAGTAACAGGCTTGAGAAACCTTACCTGAGTCATAGTTTCCAAACTGTAAGAAGACTCTGGGTATGAGTTTAAATAATTGTTTGCTTTGAATTATATTTTAGTTCTTGTTTATTTTTGACAGTTAATTATAAGCTTGGTCTGGAAGCCTCAGCAGTGATGGCCAAGGCAGAGAACTGCCAGCTTGACTAAAGGCTCTGGAGAGGCTCCAGATCCAGCTAACTTCTGTGGACACATAATTTAATTTCCTAAGCTTTTGTCCTCTGCCATGATTTCATGGTGGACAATTCAAGAGAATCTGTTTGGAAGGATGTACATCTAGCAGAAAATCCTCTCTGGAGAAAAGAGCATCTCCATTAAATGCTAAAAGCTGATTTTACTGTTTCTCAGTAATTAGGTAACAAATAATTAACAAGAAGTTAAACAGGAACAAAAAAAATACCATTCACCACAATATCCTTCAGGCCTCGCTGACAGGGAAACGACTTATATAGTGCTACCCCTAACAATAGTGGCCAACTGGCTGTGCTCTCTGGCTAGGTAAGAGAAATTGTCAGCTCAGTTAAAATACTCAGCTAGAGTGTAAAGAGTCTTCAATGGTCTGTTACATCTTCCTGATTTTTTTGTTTTTCATATCAATGAGTAATGACATAAATTATGGAAGATCTCCTGTACTCCTGCAACTCAGGCCTCAAATTATATTCTTTTTCATTTGGAAAGTCAACACATTTGCTTAGACAAAGCTCTAAAAAAGTTCTATCCAGTACAAGGCTGAATTGTGCTATCCAGTAAAGAACTCACCTACAAGTTTCTCTTTCAGTGCCTTTTTGCACTGGACTTGTACAAGTCCAGATGGACTTCATTTGACTTGCAGTGATTTACACCACACAAGAATTGGTTTTGCATCTGCCTGTAGCTGTCAACACCTTTTGCTGGAAAAAAATCCAGACAAATGCCCGTGCAGACTGGAAAAATAGGACACAGGATGTGTGATCAGACCCTTGGACCCTCGATGGAGTGTGTAACACAATCAATGATTGTTGAACTCAGAATGGAATTTGCATCAGTTAAAACACACCTTTAATGTCTCGTAATCTCACCCCTTTACACTTCACTGTGACATTAAAAAAAAGTCGAGGTTTTATTTTGGAAACATTGAATTGCTTGCAAGCCTACCTACACATACAAACACAATAAAAACTTAATTAAATACCATGACTGGTTTTATTTGTACTAGGGACATACAACGCTGTCTCCAGAGAACAACACTAGAATGCACATAAGAGTCCATGCGTGGTTATCTGGAACTGTGTTATGGCTCCTTCTTACACATATTTAATTTCAAAGAAAAAGATTTGTTTTAAAGGGCTAGTGTCTGCTTATGGGTGTGCCATCATTATGGTAGTCCTCCTCAAAATGTATGTGGCTTAGGTAGCACTTTCACAGGTAGAGATAAAACAACACATGGTCTACACAAACTAAGGCAGAAAGATGGTGCTTACAGCTGTGGGTGTCCACATTTTAGCACTGTAGAATCAGATTCACCACTAGAATTGTGCTGGCCTGTGAAAGCAAGGAGATCTCTTGGTGCCAGATGATCATAATGAACAGAAGAAGCAGCGCTATCACCTGTAATCTGATAAAACACAGCACAAACCCTTATGGAGATTCTATTATAACTTTCTGGATGATGGGCTGGGAAATTGCTATCTCATCAGCAATTCTGGAGAAAGTGTAACAGAGATAGAATTTAAAGCAGACAATTTGGTTCTGTCCCAAAACACAGAATTGCTGATAGGAAACAATAACAGTTTCTAAAAAATGTTACTTGAATGAGAAAATAACATTTCCTCTGCAGGAAATTGTCTTAAGAGTGGAAAATACCTAAGTAGTAAATGGCAAAACCCAAAAGCACATAAAAATGTTGTTTCTGACAGGAAACATTCCATAATCAAGGCAGGCAGCTTTCTCATAGTCGCTAATGAACCAGTGTATTGTGTGCACACCTAATGAAGGTGCAGACCTGAATTTGCTCTTCTTGAAACAGAACTTATAAAATAAGCTGTATAGTCTTTGTTTCTATTTGCCCTTTTCTTGATTTCCTTCTTCAAAATATTTCCCTTTTTTCTTTGGAGTCATAACACTTTCACATTCAGAATGGATTCTGCTATTTCCAAATATGACAAGTTAATTCTGTCACTTAAACAATAACTGCAACATTCAGAAAAAGCAAGATATCCTGCGTCTTCCATTTAACTGTTCCTGACCCTGAAACCACTTAAAACCTGTGAGTCACACTCTTTTCCTCCCCTAGAAATATTATGATTAAATAATAATAGTCATGCTTTAGGGTTTTCTTTTCATTTGTCTTCTGGTTCCTTGGACTCACTTCACACAAAAAGCCTTTTTTCTCCATAACCACAAAGGTTAAAAACTTCAGTTAAAATTGAAAAATAGATCTACCATAAGATCCTGATTCCAGGAGCTTTGACTGTGAGAAATATTTTGAAGATGCGAAATTGCAAGAAAACCACAAAACTGGGCAACACTGCAATTCCTCCCTGAGGATGCTTTTGTTTTGTGGTTAGTTTCTTCAATGTGGGGCTCAGAGTATGGAACAGGGAATGGCAGAGAAAGGCTTCATCCTCTCGTGGCTGGGAAACAATAAAAGGTGCCGGGTAGTCCCTGTTCTCTCATTCCCGCATTTATGGACAAGAATAGTTCCCAGGGTACCTCTTGCCCAAAAGTGGTGAAGGCAAAGTATTCAGGGAGATGGAAGGGGCAGAGACATTTTAGAACGTGAGGGGAAATGAAGCTCAGGTTTCTTATCCCTGGAGGAGGGAGGCAAGAAGAGAGGGATGATCTAAGGTGAATGTTCTGCATCTTGACCACTCCAGGGACCAGCAAAGGTCCCACAGCAACCGTGTGCTGCAGAGTTACACAGCAACGCCCAGACATGATCTAGTACCAGATGGAGAAGAGGCTCTTCTGCTGGCAGCTCATGAGGTCCAGCAGGCTCTTTCAGTAAGAATGGTGTTTTAAAGCCTGTGTCCAAAAAAGGGACTCAGGAATATTCCTTTTTTTTTTTCTTTTGAAAGAACAAGAAATCCAGTTCATTTTCCATGGCATATTGCTAAAAATGAAGAATATCCATAAAAAGTATGTCCTACCCTTTGTTTGCATTTTGAAATAAAGCAGCAAGGCTCAGAGCATACATTTTCATAATTTTTGGATTTTCTTTTCTTTAACAATACCTTAGCTCAATTGACCAGTACTAATACTGTATTATAGAGGTGGATATATTGTATAACAGGTGAAAATACAGAGCTTCACTTCTTACACTTTTCCTTTTTCCTGCTAGACTAAGTTATCTCATGATCTTATTTTCATTCAAGCTCTTCTCAGTGAAACAGGACAGACTGCATGCTCTTCATAACTATTTAAATTCTTTTTGGAGGGAAACTTCAATTACACACTGTAACTTCAACAACTGTACAGAAATATTCTCTAGTTTAATTTTGCCTGCCAAAATTCCAGATGTTTAAATATAAACACCATTTTTGACAGGATTTTTTTTTCTGTAATATTATAATTTGGCACATCCTTGAATTCCTTTTTATCACTGTGGTATGTGTAAGAAAAAGGAAAAATAGAGTACACATTTTTGATGATACTGTACCTTTCTAGTGACACTACAGGGAATAAAATAACTACAGAAAGATATGAAACCAGAAACTGAAAAAAAAGTAAACTGGTATCCTAATGTCTGTCTAGACTGGAGAACAATGAATTTGAGAATGAGGAATAAATTCACCTAAAGAAGTGGTTTTAGAACATTATAATTTTTTATGAATTTGAGGATGTTTTTGCCATTCCAGAATGGAAAGTGGAATGTGTTGGAAGAAAAGGATGAGAAGATATCTTCTGTTTGGACTCCTTCTAAAAAAATAATTTATACTTATTTTTATTGCAAAATAATATTTAGTTTTAAAGTCAAGTATTTTAATATAATGTTTTAAGGACTTACATGATCATGAACTGAAACAGTTGGTGGTTCTGGTCAGGGCTTCCATTTCCATATAAACTTTTCCAAACTACTTTTTTAAAGTAAAATGATGTGGAGATGGGTGGGGATTTGACCAACAAGTCAAAAAACCCTGTTTCTTTCTCACATCTAGCCATAAAATTGTTTACAATAATCTTTTTAATATAATTTATACATAAATTTGTTTATACACTGTTCTAAGGGTTTAAGGCATGAGGGCAGGCTATTTGCTCAAGGATCTGTGATCTGCTCCCAGGTGGATGGAAAGTAGGCTGGGGGCTGGTTTTACCCCACACCTGGCCCCCATTGTAAGGTGCACTATTTGCCAGACTACTATAAAGACTCAGAGATTCATTCCTTCCCAGATCAACTTCTTATACTCTTCCATCTTCAGTAATTTTTAATTAAATTTTTAATTTGTCAAAATTAAGTGACAATACAGTGAATTTCCCAATAAAACAGAATTACTTAAGGTGAGATCATATAGTAAAGGAAATCACATCAACATTTTATTTGCCTCTGCTCCCTGGGGGCTGGAGACAGCTGCAGGATCTCAAATGGTTTTGACTTTCAAGGAATTGACAACTGCCCTTGATGTACGAAAAAGCAGGGGGGCAGGTGGCAATGCAATGGCCTTGGATGGTTTTACAAGGTGTGCTTGTGTGACTGGTTCACAATCCTAATTCTCTAGGTCAGCATCAAGGAGGAAAAGTGGCTCCTCTCCATCGCCACCAGGCTGTCATCACATTATAGCCTAAGTGGTGGAAGGAGGTCAACAGCTAATAAATCTTGTGAGCAGACTCACCACTTTCAGATTGCAGTCCCTTTAGAGATCCCTGCTGTCTTTTTCCCTTTTCTTATTTTACCCCAGTGAACCTTCACATCCTCAGAAGCATTTAGCTTTTCCTGCCCTCTGGCAAATCAAAAATACTAAGCTTTGGGTAGGGAATTTCTGCTGCTGCCAGTTAGTCTTTCAAAGAACCAGAGCAAATATGTTGCCAGATTTTGATTTTTCATATGAGCTCCGAGATAAAGGTTCAGATTAAAGACTGAGCCATGCAATTACATCAACTTTCTGAAGGGCATTTTTCCTCTGTAGCTTTGATTAAATTATTGAAATGTTACTACATTAAGAAAAAGATGTCATTTAGCTGTCTTTGTGCTTTAGAGCTGGTTGTAAAAGAGCTGTACTACTGACTCTGTTATTGTATTGATGGATATTTTAATTTTATCAGATTCCCCAATAACTCTGCTGAGACTTCAGCAGAAAAGCAGCCTGTGACCATCACTTTATCCATTTTTCTCTTGTGCAATAGAAATGATGAGGCAAGTGCAAATGAGAGGGGGATAATTAGGACAGAAGTATTTGAGAAATATGAATCCTGAGGTTTTTACATTTTGAAGTATTTCCTAGCAATGCTTTTTCTTTAATGGTTGCTTAGGTCTTGTGCTATATTGCTTGAGTGTTGCAATTTCACTTTGCTATTTGTGCTGCAGAGGCAGTATGGGGGCATTTCCTGTTCCAGAGCCCTGAGACAGCTGGACTAAGTGGTGACAGCACAAAGAACCACTGCTTTTCCCTGTAATGCATGTAACCAAGTGACATTCGCGTACTATAGGTGCAGTATTGCTGCCTTTCAGAGACTGGTGATGACAGAACACGACACTTGTGTTTCTGACACAGCCTTGCAAGAATGAGATATCTGAGTGGCTGGAGACAAGATTGCTGAATCGGCTAGGGCAGTGTCAGGTACCACATACAAACACTGTAGGCTGACTTAAGAAGCCATGGTCATTACAGAAAGGAAATGTATTGAGTGTATATTATTCATTTTAGTTTCCTAAGTCACATACTTCCTCTATATTTCTTATTATTCTTGGATCACAGAGCCTTTATTATTTGTTTTAGCTTGAAAATTGGTAAGGTTATACTTGCTTTCAGAATAAACATGCTTCTAAGCCAAAACTGAAAATGTCTCAGACCCAACTTCTGATGGTCTGAGGCAGCAGCTGTAGCTGGCATGAGGCAGACAGTGAGCAGGGAAGAGAGGAGAGCACAGTGCCTGTGTCATTGATCAGCCCAGGTCAGCCCAACTGTGGAAACACTGCATTTCTCACAATGGCAGATTAACAAAGACATTATCAGAAGATCTGGTAGTTTGATGTTGTGTCTACAAAAAATAAATAAAGCAGGTGAAAGTTACCATTTATTCAATTTACTACTCTAATGGAAGCAAAACACCTTCTCCATCCAATGTCACATGCTATTTGTGGCCGATTTCTTAAAAGTACATAAATATTAGAAAGCATTTAAGCCCAATTCTTCTATAATATTTTTTGAAACTTCCTTCAGTTTATCATCATAGAAAAAAAAATTTGTGTCTGTGAGGCTCAGTCAAAGCCCTCCCACCAAGACCCTTGGAGCCTACCCCATTAGTGTTTTCCGCTATGTATTAAAAGGAATAGCTTTCAGTGCACTCACAGAATTTCAGCTGTTAAAAGGATTGAAATACATCGAGTTTCTGGGTTCTGAAAGTCAGAGTCTGCACTGATTCTGTGTCTCCTGACATTCTGGCAGAACACTGTCTGGGCAAGCTGGTCACCGCTGCTCAAGAAGTGCAGATTTAGCTGTCTCAGGAGTAACCTCTGCCTTAGCAGACTAGTCCAGCATGACTTCAGCTGTGAGGATCAGCTGATCAAAATAATAATATATGAAAGTAAAGACATCTTTATGAGGAATAAATGTTTCTCATCCCATTCCAGCATTTGCTTGGGAAGTGCAATTGCTGCAAGAAACCTTAAGCAGTATCAGCTGCAGTATGGGAAGTTGTGAGGCTATGCGGCTCTTTTCTGTGAATCCTCTTTTCCCCAGTTAAATATTCAGGAGGCAGAAGCTTCACAGGCTGCTTTTTCATTGGTATCTGACTCATTGACACAGGACTGTGGAGGACACAAACAGCAAAATTAAGGATCTCAGGGATGCCTTCAGTATCTGTGTTGGTCAGCCTCATCCTGCAGCCATCAGCTGAAAAGTGGTAGGTCTAGGAGGCACAGAAGCTGTTGGTCTAGAGTTTGGCAGGGAAGGCATGAAGAACATCTGAGGGACACGGAGGGGAAGGAGCAGAGTATAATCAGTGGCACTTCACAGTGTAAGTTATGAAGGTAGTGTTTCACACTGACATTTCAAGTTTCATCATTTTGTCTGTATGCAAGGTAGTGAAGTTTTATAGGTGTGCAGTGACCATTTGGTGGTGATAGATTATGACAGTATTACCAATTCCCTTGCTGAAAAGCCATATGGGGAAAACATAAGTAAATGTTTTTGCTTTCAAGGTATACATTCTTTTTCTTATGCTGTTCTTTATAGGAACTTAAAATTAAATATTAGGAAATCTTACGCTAAACTTGTCTATATATTCTGTACAGCCTGTATAATTCCTTGCTAAAGTTTTTGGTAAATGCACTGCTGTTTTATAAACGCCTAACTCCTGGATGAAATCTACCTTAGCTTGGAGAAGATGATGAAAGAAACAAAGGCTATGACTTCAGAGGCTGTAGGCAGAGCCCAGTGCAATGACTGCCTTGGGATATTGCAGATGGAGAACAAGCAATGACAACAGCAATTGTCAATATTACCAGCCTCAGGGAGGCCAAAACGAGTGTGTCTGCTGCTTAAATAGGATCGTCATTGCCTAGGACAAGGATCAGCTGAGCTCTCTAGAGACAGAAAGACTGACTTCAGATGTTTTCAACCAGCTTGACTGAGCTCATCTCAGCCCCATTGCTTTCAGCATTCCCAGGCTGCAGCAGTACTGTAGCTCTTTCCTGGTTCTGTAGGTCTGTGGATGTGTGATGCTTGCATAAGTGCTTGTTTGAATCTCAAGTCAGGTCTGTCAGAATATACCTGGTGTACCTCTGGATTCATAAGCACAACCCCAGGTAAAGAGTTGAATGCAGAAATGATCTCCTTACTTGCATAGCATGTAGGCAGAGGTGGATGACAGATAAAACTGCAACGTGTGAATATGAGACCCTCAGAAACTATCCTGGTGCTCTTGGATGGTCTGTGATCTTGTTACTTGGAACTAGGTATCACCAAATACTTAGAATTCTTAAAAAAATGTTCTGATTAAATGGCAATTGACTACAGAGGCAACTGAAATCATCCTCAGTACCCTTCTATTCTGCTGTATGCTTTATAAAATGCTCCCATGGCATGGTTCAGACCCTGGAGGGATGTGATGGATATGACAAGTAGCTCCTTGTGAACAACAGTTCAGTTAGAGTCGAGAGCTCTGAATCTATTGCCTTTCAGGGTCACTAAGCTGCAGGTTGTATGGAAAGCACCTTGTTCATCGTACCTCTGGAATTATAACAGGAATGCACAGAGGTGGAAAAGTTATACACAAATCAAACGGATAGAGTGTCTAATTATGAACAGGAAAAAAAGAACATCAAAGACTGGAAGTTCTTTTTACTACTAAAAGCATATGGTTCTTTGAATCACTGCTGGCAGAGGCAGCATTAGAAAACCTGTCGGTAGAAAGAAGAACGAAAAAGGAAGAGTCTGTATTTTCCTTGATTTATGTGCTTTATGGTCCACAGAGGACACAGCACTGTCTCCAGAACCATCAGTCATGTTTCTTAATTCCCATCCCATGTGGCAGGCTAAGGAAGAGTCAGTCAAACGTGAGCAGGGGAAAATGATAACCAGAACACATCTTTAGCCGTGAACAGGGCATGGTTTACCACCAAGGAGCACTGGTGCCTTTATCAGGGGTATCATTCTCTGCACAGTCACTAATACGCACAGAGTGCATTTGCTGGGCTGAAGCAGTGCTTAAAACGTGCCATCAGTACTGTTCAAGTAGCAGAGCAGGCTACTGCTCTTGTTCTGCATTTTTCCTACCAGAATCATAGGATCAAGAAGGTAGCTGGCCATCTTCACTCTTGTGTTGTCAGAGGATGTCTCATCTTTTTAATTGATTCAGTTCATCATGCTTAATTTTAGGCAGCTAAATAACATGCCTAACAGTCCCCATATAATTGGAGACTCTGGGTCACTTTTTGGGGTACCTCAAAGCTGAATGACCTCTGGTAATACCTATCCTGTCCTAGTGATGATAGAAGAAGAGTAGTGTGAATATGGTCTCAATATTTTAGATCCCTTACAGCAAAATTCCTGCTCTGTTCTACTTCAGGACACCACCCTGTCAAAAGTTTCTCTGATATCCTACTCCTGCTCTTACTTTCTTAACTTACTCTTAAAAGAGCAGTTCCTCTGTCTGAAGTCCTGCACTCTCAAAGATAATAGAAAAGTTGCAATATCATTTTGAAGTTAAAAAAATGTATTCTCCATCTGAAGTCAAAAAGATCTTTGATCATAATTATCATTTTGGCCATTCAGAAAATCTCTGCTACAGCTGTATTTTGACACACTACACAAGGAAGTTTACAGCCTGTGCTTGCCCTGCTCCTGTGAACCCAAGGTGCTGTTTCACTAATCAGCTATAACACAATAAGAGCATCTCAGCTTAGTTAAAGCAACCTCTTCTCACAGGACAATTGGCTTGAGATATAACACAACCTTTTGCAACTATTTTTTATACAACATTATGTACAACACAAGAAAAAAATCTTTATTGGACTATTTTTTTTCTTATAGTGTGACATATTTTCATTTGAAAAGCATTAAAATATTCCCATTGCAATATTGTGAGAGCATGCAATGCAATTAATGTTGTAGCTATGCCTCTGAACAGGGAAGAAAATACTTCTTTTATAGAACACTGTAAATATATATTGTGAGCAAGGTGAAATCATATCAGTATATTTTGGGGGGAATTCAATACTAATCCTATCTGGACTTGATGTTTTACTGAAATGAGATCATCAATTACTGTCTATGTTTCCTCATGAGGTAATGTTTTATTCAAATTGTTTCTGATTTCTTCTGACAGTTTAGACAAATGTAATTTTCATAAAAAGGACTTTTACTGCTTTCAGCTTTTTTCCTCAGTATATGATTTATAATAGAATTTTTGAGGTATTCTCTAGTCTCTATTGATGATTCTCTATTTTTATCTCTCTCTGATGTGGATGAATGCATAATATGGCACCTCAAACCTTTACTTTGTTATAACATTAACCACCTAGATTGTAACAAATTCAGGAAGTCTTTCTAGACACTTCTATATATCTGTGCATTTATCTCTGCCCAAATTCCTCCTTCACTTCTCTGCCAAGGAAAACAAATTACTGCTTTGTTTCCCAAGTCTAGAAGTAGAGGACATCTCTACCAGTTATCATCACCAAACCCCTCAAAGCTTGGCCTGCTTGTAAAGTAAGTTGAACATCCCCTTGGAGTCACCTTCTCTGATACTCAAGCTTGGATAGTGTCCACAAGCCCTGTGGTACCTTCCAAAGAGGAAAGATTTCTGTGCTGGAGTAAGAAAAATCGTCATCATCATCATCATCAATCATCATCACCATCATCATCACAAAATTGGTTTTCTAATGAGAAGAAGTGATTGAAATGCAGGAATTTCTATGCTGAAAGACACGTAAAGGAAGGCCCAGGACAAGTGAGGTTAACATTGTTTTCCTGTCAGCATCAAAATATCATTTCAACAGCAAATTTTATCACAGTGTGAGAACAAGAAACTTATGAGCGAATGCAAGAAACTGCCTTCCCATAGGTTATGTTCCAGTAAAGGCCAGGATTCAGGACTATTAAAGGCATATTTATCATGCACTTTGGTACACAGCATGAAACCACTATCCCAACATACTGCAGCACAGTTGAATAAACCTTCACTGGAGAAGACTCTGGAATGATAGGAACTCAGGAAAAATGATAGAATTATATACGAATAAAAAAACCTGCTGGTATCATCTATGAACATCTCTTCTGATACAGAAGCAAGAAGACAAGCACAATAAAAATGGAAGGTAGTTGAAATAAAAGCAACATAGACTAGTGATACAGGTTATCTCTTTATGATCAAATGGATTCTGGCACCAATTGAATCTTTTAGTTACAATGAAAGTCACCTCATGAAGCTTCAACACCTTGATTCGTAGTAGAATAGGCATTGACCTTTAACAATCTTCTTAGATGCCAGCTGGAACAAGGGCTGCAACATACTCTCATGACATGCCCTCTACAATTCCCAAAATTTTCTGCCCTTACCATACTTCTATATCACTTTCCATGTACTCAAAAACTCCCTTTCACAATATAGCCTTGGGGTCACAGTTGCTCTTCTGATCCACTTCTCCAGACCTGCATATATAGCAGAAGTCAGAAATAAAAGCTACACCGAACAGTTCTTCTCAGTTTAGGAGGAAAACAGAAGCACAAGTTACTATCTCTGAAATTGCTAGGCAAGGACCAGTGTCACTTTTTGACTAGTTCTGTTTTTCTAGACTTGGCAGCTCTGGAACTGTAGGAGGGAAACACTTGGTAAAGAAGCAGAATATATATTGATTTTCACCTACTACTGTCTTTCAATCACTCATTCACACAGCTACCAAATTACCAATCAGTTCTCTGCATCCTGGCTTGCCTCATGAGTTCTTCACCAGACACCCTACAGATAGATTTTTATTTGCTGTTGCCTGAATAAACTAAGACATTTATTGTCATTTTTGAGACTTGAAAGAGATCATTCAGAGAACCCTCAGACTTATGATGTTACTGCCAGGAGAGCTCCAGGTCTCAAAAGTCAATTTTATCACAGCTGAGGTATTCCTCAGCAGGAAGGTGCTTGGAGGAGGTGATGAAGAAAGTAGGTGGATATAAACCTTGTGGAGCCATAAAGGGGATAAATGTTTGGCATCTGGCATGAAGGGCTGGCCAGGATAGAGTGCTGGTGTGGGTAGTCAAACCCAGAGCCCTCTGGAGCTGACATGTGAGCAGAGCTGGATCTAGGCAGATTCATGGGGACTTCCAAGACAAGCCTTGCAGGTATCACAAAAGCATTCAGACCACTGTCATGTTGAACCAGTACAACTCTGTTTATGTTTTGTTATCATCTCAAAATCAGCATAATGCACCAGGTCTTAGGATTTTGTTTCAGACCTGCTTAACTCTATCAAATTATAATGGAGATAGCTGTAATTAAACATGATGGCTACTGCAATAATGATGCCTTTACCCCCAGCTCCCACCTTCCACTCTGAAAGATTTGGAAAGTTCCACTCAGCAGGTCACAAGAGAGGTTAGGAAATGAGGAATGAAGTGAGCATTAAGGAGTGATCCCCCTAAGAGCCACTGCCATATCTAAGAGAAGATGTTTCCTGGTTAGAGATCTTCTGCACATCCTACTTTTGTTTTCTAATTTGTACTTAATTGTAACCAATATCAAAATTGATTTTTGAAATTGAATTACAGTGTAACAAATCTCTGTCACTGAAACTGTCTCGCTCTCTTTTTAGTCTCTTTGTTTTGTCAACCAATGTTTTGTTGCTGAAGTACACATGCGAAGATTTATAAACACAATAAGCACGTTTAAACACTCACAGATGTCAGAAAACATTGAAACTAGTTCCCGTGCTCACTCAGCAAACCAGATATGTTTAAATACTCACAGACGTCAGTGTGTTACAACAAGTCCTCATGCCATACCAGCAAATAAAACTAAAAGAGTTGCTTTGAAATGAATGTTTCCATATAATTAGTGCCTCTGTCATGCTTCCAATAACTCTCCTCAAGCAGGAAAGCCACCATACATAAGCTCCTCTATCAATCCACTACTTGCTTCTGTCCTAACTTGTGCATTATGACTGTATATCCTTCTCAGATATGTTTGAACCAAAATGGATATTGACTTATCAAGGAATGTTTCTAAATTAACTCCAAACATTCTTCCAATGATAATTGTCATTACTGCTATATGCTATTCATCTAGTGAATTTATCCAATTTGCCAGTAGAGCAACTTACCTCAGGGGCTTGAGGAGTAACGAATTATTAGTAATGCCCAATTAGTTAATTCAGATGTGGTTTTAGCAAGCTAAAATTAAGGTGACAGAAAAATACACAGA
Source organism: Irena cyanogastra (assembly GCA_013397155.1). Taxonomy (NCBI): domain Eukaryota; kingdom Metazoa; phylum Chordata; class Aves; order Passeriformes; family Irenidae; genus Irena; species Irena cyanogastra. Next base: position 599,868 of record VWZV01002419.1, read on the forward strand.
TTTACATAAAATGTGGATGTTGAGATAGTTGTGAGACCATGTAGCCAGCATATACCAGAGAAGAAATTCAATGTCTTTAGAGACATGGATGTCTGAATGGAGCCATAAAGAAATCATGAGTGAATTTATAATGTATGTGGATAGGGAGGGCAAAGAGATGAGAAGAGCACTAGATGTTAATTGGAAGTTAAATTAATCACACCTTTCATCCCTGGAGGTATTTAAAAGATGCAAAGACATGGCCCTTAGTGACATGTTTTAGTGGGGGACTTGGAAGTCCTGGGTTACCAGCTGGACTTGATGATTTTAAAAGTCTTTTCCAACCTAAATTATTCTGATTTTATGAAATGTGCATAGGCATGTTGTTTAGGTTTTCTGTAATATAAATAAAATAAATAAATTATAAGATTGAATTAATGTCATTTATACATTAATTTCAAAATGTTAAAAAATATTTTTCATCTGAGGATTATCAACATCTTGAATGAACAAATCAATCTAATATATTCCACTACCAAGTAGAGCTTCAGTGGTTTCCTAATGAATATGTAATGCCTACATTAACATTTTTATTAGGCATAAGTCATCATTTTTTCATATCCATAAACACAGTGGACCATGCATGAAATTACTGCTTTTCAAGAGAGTGAGTTGTGTTTCCTGTTGTAAAGACTTGTAAACCATTGCTTAACTGCTGTGTGGTTTCCACTAACAAGGTTCTTTGGGATAGCTTTTCTCTTCTGTTGTTCAGGAAACATGTGGCATTGACAGAACCACGTTTTTTTATAATTCATACGTTTAACTAACAAAATGTAACTAATAATGTAAGCTAACCTGGAGGAACTATGATGCTTCAGTTCAACAATTTGCTTCTTTCTTAAGAAATCTGAAAAAATTTGGAACATTGTCTCTTCCATAATATGTGGAAGCTTAAAATTTCTTCCTGAGATTTTGAATACTTTACAGAGCAGTTTGTCAGAATGAAACTGATGGTTTTGTTTAGTTTTAGTAAAATTTTATTACTGTGCAATTCATGTGCTGAAAATAAATTTACTGCATTTGAATGAGTTAAAAGAAGAAATTATTTGTAACCACACGAACAGCTTGGTTGCAGATTGTGTTCTGTGACAGGTTGGAGTCCAAAGTTAGGTTAAATATTACTTCTAAGTTAAGCATTTTCATTTACTCAGGATTCAGCTAATCCCCCATTAACACGGGCAGTAATTTAGCAAGGTAGATTTTCATCTGAAACATCGTCACTGCAAAAGCTTTTCTGGATCATCCACCCCAGAGATGAGTGATAGGAGATGGTGGGGCTGACATGAGCTGGCCCCCCAGATTTCCTGATACATGTTCTGACCCTATGTTGCTTCACTCCCTGGTCCCTCTTGTGAACAGCTCTCTTTCTCTCTTGCTTCCCCCCAGCATGCTGCCTTGTCACCTCTCGCCAGCATCCAAAGGTGGAAAAGCTCCTTCAGGCAGAGCTGAAGACAGGGGTGCACACCCCAGTGTGCAGGCAAGACCCAGTGGACAGGGGGGGATGACAGCAGCTCTGCAGCGAGCACCTGTCCCTGCCAGCAGCTGGCAAGGGGACACACGGAGTGGCCCGTGCTGCTCAGCTCAGCCACAGCCTCTGAGGGGACACATGCTGGCAGGGGTCAGAGGGGCAGCTGGTGGTGCAAGGGCAGGAAGCTGCTACAGGGGAACAATAGGAAGCAAAAGGAAGGGGTTGCTGGAGGGAATCTCTCTAAGGTAGCTGAGAGCGGACTTGTACAGCTCCCAATGCCCTACTCTGTCCAAAACATCCCAGAGAGACATCCCTGAAAAGAAACATTCTTCTCACGGAGGAATCATGGGATTCTGCAAAATAGAAGCCAGGTATTTATGTTTATTTGTTTATTAAAACAGTGGCTGATACTAACAAAAAATCAGTTTTAATAACTGCTGGGATAGTGATGAAAACCGAGGAGAAGAAAATTGAAGCTCTGTGGACATCTGAATGAGTAAATCTGAGGGATGTGCTCTTTTAAAGTCAATGAAGAGTCTTTGGTGAGCTTAGTGGTACCTGTAAAATTTCAAGTGATACCAAGTTGATCAGTCCTGATTCTGAAAGATTTTGTTAACTAAACAAAATCTAAAAACTAAAATATCTAAAAACTAAATCTAACACCGCTGAATCTATTGAATTGAAGGTTAATTTCACAACCACTCACTGCCTGACAAGTGCAATAAATTCTTATAACAAACTTATTTGAGGGTCTAGGTGGGTTTCAACACCTACATTCTACCCTTAGGGTAGAAGATCTGAAGCCCTTGGAATCACGATTGTATTACTACTGTAAAGTACTTTGATTGTGTGTCTTAACAAACAAAATTTACAGGTGCTGCATGGAAAAGAAACTTAATATGGTAACACTATTGGGTTTTAAATAACACTGTACTGGACATTTGGAAAATGGTAAAAAGAAAATCAAAACATAACAGGAAACACCGGAAAAGCGTAGAAACATTTTTATACGGTTGTTTTGTGTATTTCTGACTTTGTCAAACCAAAGCTACAAAGTGGTGTGCCTTTTATGTTAGTGATGCCTGTGACTCCTACACTCTGAAGTTAGGCACAGATAATAAGCTCTGAGAGACTGACCATGATTGTTGAAGGTGATCTAAAGAAGTCTGAAAGTTATCTATGTAAAAGGATACACCCATAAACTGGACCTGTAAAACCAGACTTTGCTATCAATATTGACTGAAGAGTAGCATTTTTTATTATGTTCTGCCTGTAATAATAGATTATAATACTTAATTTCCAAGGATGGTGAATTGGGCCTATGAAGACCCATCAGTATCATTTCCTCTACTTGGCCTTAGATAGGACCTATTAGCCTATTTGGGCTTCCTTCTGAGTCACCTGACTGCTCAGGAAAGATGTACAGAAAAGTAGTTCAAGAAATTCTAAATTTTGACAGAAAGTAAAAGAATCAAACAAAAAACATCATTTTTGACTGGATGTTTTTCTTGTAAATGCTGTATTTAGTGTGCAGGCATTGAGGTGTTCTGAATGAGCCTAAGACAGGCTCCTGATGTGTGAGTAATCAGCCAATATCCACCATCAGAAAATGTATTTCACAAGTGGGAAAGACTCCCAAATCAAAATAATGGGAAAACCTGAAGGGGTAAGAACTGAATTTAAAATCAAAGAGGATCCCTGGAAAATATTTGCTTGAATATTTTTCAATTATTTTCTTTAAATCAAAATTTTTTGATGATGGTAAACACATATGACTGAGAAATAGCTGTTAGCTAGAACATGAAATAGCTCTTGTAATGAGGGTATTGTCCAACTCCTTAGATTATATCACCATGCTAAATAAATAATGTTTAAGTCTGGCTGAAGAAACACATAGAATACAGTGAACGAATAATGGCAAATCTCAATTTTGGAATTATAACAAAAAACTTAAAAAGCTCTAACCATTTTTACATGCTTTTCTTTTTAAGGATGCTGCTGCTAGGGCCACCAGTGTTCACTATTTCTACAATATAATAAAACATGATTTCTATGTGTTGAAAAATATTTAGAGTATCAAATTTTAATGTCTTAAACAGTGAACTAACATTGGTCATGACAGCTTTTATTTTTTTTGGCCTTTTTATTTTTTTTTCTACCATGGCCAAAGTAAAATTGTATGATTTTATCTATATTTTGTGTAGGTTTTTGACACATAGTTCCCAGGACTTTGTAAAAACATAGATTGCATAAAAAGACTATTTAGCTAAAGGGTTATACTGTGCTCCCTAGATATGTGTAACATTTTAATATGTTTATTTTATTGTGTTTTGTTTGTTTAGTGCATTTTAGATTGTTAATTTTTATTTCTGCATCTTCGTGTGTGTGTGTGTATCTGTGCTTGCATTTATTTCCTGGTTTTAGTAATGTTAAAAATGGATTCTGCTATTTCTCACAACATTTTTGGTGGAAGGGTCAAAAGAAATACTTTTACTAATTTTGAAAAGCTTCTCATCAAAGATCCATAAGCAACCAAGTGGACTTGGAACTACAAACCCAACAGCTCAGAGTGCAAGGCCATCTGAAAAGGTTGTCTGAAATCCCTTCAGCCATAAAAACTGACATAGGTTAACAAAGTGTGCATAGCAGCTATGATTTAAGTCTTTCCCCAAGATGCATTATTGATTTTTTTGAAAGTACTAATAAATGCACAATGCCTGGTTTGCCTACCTTTATTCCACAACAGTGTTGTTCTCCAGAGTAATAGCTTGTGAGCACATTGGTAAGCACAGTAAGTATCCATAATTGTCAGATCACTTCACGCCACCAGCAGGCACTAAAGGTAATTAATATTTAATCATTCATTAGGAACACACAGAGCCAAAAAAGACTATGACTTGCTTTAAAATGCGTTGGCACAAAGCTTATGGAAAGCTGTGTGGCTCTATGGGAAACAGCTTACAAATCTAGTAAATAAGTTGTAAGGGTGCCATTAAAGAACATTTTATATCTTTATATGTGTATGTCCTGTTAGGAGCATCTAGTCTGCAGCACGACAAGCCATCACACTAATAAAACCAAAGATCTATGGGACTGATTATGGAGCATATCCCAGGAAGGAAACAAACCTTGATTTAAAGCTTGTACTGGCTGCTACCAGACTTCATCCTTCACTGTTTGAGTTTACAGTTTCAGTCTTTATAAACTGGTGTCTACACATGGGATTTAATACACTTATAACTTCCCATTTATACACACCAGAAGCCAAGTCCATTCAAAACACAATAAACAGAGATCTGCACATCTTGGTGGGCTGCCAGTGACAGCATTGCTGCAAATAAGAACATTGAAGAGTAGGTTTTCCGCAAACATACAATCGCTTTGGTGATATTCCTAGTGTCCTTGCTGATGCTGGAAGTCCACTGAGAGCATTATGAAAAATTTCCCACAACCCACACACCTAAGACTGCAAGGATGCACAAGTGAAAACTGCATCAGTCAAGGATTGCCATAGCAAAACAGTATGATTCCAAGCATGGGCTGCTTCTGTGACCGTGTCTTTAGGAAGGGAAGTCTCTGCAGAAAGACTCTGACCTGGACCAGAGATGTGGACTGCAGCTGTGTTGCATGCTTGTGTCCCTGCAGAATGGAAGTGCAAGCTCATTTACACAACAGAGCACACACACGTGCGTACTTTGAAAACAGAGCCATTGACTATGCCTGTTCTGTATTTCTATGGCATTTGTGTGTTGAGACTGGTTTGACCTTTACTATATGATTGTCAATGATATTATATTTGGCTTCCCAGTGCTAGGAGCCCAGTGTAGAACTGTGCCTTTGTGCTTTACTGTCAGCCTTGTGGTAAATCAACACTGACTCTTAAAAGGCATTGGGATGCATGTGTGTGGGAAGTCAGATTCATAATTTTTTCAGAGTGCTTTTCCAGGCTGGGAAAAGTCACACTTGGTTTTAATTTTCTGGAGTGAAAAATAAATTAAAATTTCTGTTCAAAATTATTTAGTTTCCTAAAACGAGAGCAGTTGTAAGTGATGGAATTTCTATATGGCGACTGTGTGATTACAGTGATAAAGAGGTTGTCAGCCAAAATGTTACTGTCATCGCTATTAAGAACATCTCCATGAACACTATTTATCATGCCCTGTATTGCCTAGAGAATGGACCCAGTGTAAGTCTGTGCATCCATTATACTTAGTCGTGAAACAATCGAAATTTGAAGCCTAACACCTATTTCAGGAGCAGACGAATCACCTAAGACTTCTTGTGTGACTTTGTGTTCCCACTGCAATGTCTCTGTCTCATCAAATGCAAGATGTAACCGAGTTTGAACTTTGCAGAATGGAGTATGGGCAAATCAGTCAGAGAATACCCTGATGTTTCTCTTTTGCTTTTATTTCAATGTACGTAATATTTAAAGTCAGTTTCCATGACACAAATTGCATTCAGGAATTTGACATCACAGTCAGTAGACTACAGAACCCTAATGAGAGAGCTGACTCCCTACCTTAGTGTGCTGCTCTTATGGGGGGAAGAGGGTGTCATGGCAGGAAGTAATCTCAGCCTTTTTTAAAATCTTGCATTTTCTGAAGCTGTAAAATGTCAAACAACTTGTTCTTTTCTTCTACTGAGTCTTGCCCAGCTTTTGTTTGTGAGTTTAGAGAGTTCATCACTTTTGCTCACTAACTGCTCTCAGGCATCATGCAGTTGCACAGTCTCCAAAGTTACCTAAGCCACTTTCTCTTTACACCTGGATGGCTCCTAATTTCTTTTCACCTATTTATGTGTTAAAATTGGGACTGATTTACCACTTCCTCCTAAGAAATGTTGCATTCCTGTGGCCACCAAAAGCTGGTTCTCACTTGCATCTTTTTTCTTTCTCATATCCCCCAGGTCCGTTCTGTGACGTAAATGAAGTTCATTACTAAATGAATAGCAAGTAGTTATTTAGTTACATGATTCTCACTAAGATCCTCCACCTGGAGCTGGAAAACATATACTGGAGCTTATGTAGGGGTCCAGCTGTGAGGGGTAGTCATTGTGCAAGAAAACTAACTGCAGAATCTGAACTGCAGCCAAATTTGCTTAGAAAAACAGAAGATTTTGAAGGCAGGAAGAGAAAAGGAGCAGGGCAGAACAGGTGTACTTCTGTTAGAAAAATATTCCCATAAAAAGGCTCTGAAATGACTTTAATTCATATGAGTGTTGCATATGTCACTCAAACTTGTGGCTTTAAGGGAATAAATGACAGCAGGTAGACACTATACAAAGAAAATACCAAATTACTTTTTCTACTCTGAGTAAGATTGCTTTTAACTCCTAACCTTAGTTAATATTGCAACCTTACTTAATATGGTTCTGTTTTTAAGTTCCTTTGATTATTCTGTTGTATTGAGGTATTTCTATGTTGGTCAGTTGTTAAATGCTTTGTTCCTGTGTACCCCTATTCTTTCCCCTCAGAGTGGTCCCTCCCAAGTTTACCTCAAAGTTTTCCCGCCACTGACCTGTCTGTCAGTGGTGTCACTCTTCCCTCTCCTCCCCAATTTTCCAAATATATCCCTGTCAATTCTGAAAAATCCTACCCCACCAATGTCCGTCATCCTAGCCCTGCCCAGGTTCTTCGGGAACCTTCTGTATCAGTCATCCCAGCCCTCCCAGATGATTTGCCCCTTAAACCTCCCTCCACCCCATAGCTTCTCCCATTTGCTCCCTGTCGTCCCTCATCCCTCCCTTAAAACTCCCCCATTGGTTACCTTATGTCCAAACCCCAGTTATTGTATGCTTTATAACCCCTTCCCAAGCTGGGCTCGGCGCCATTTGCCACTGCCTCCGTTAAGGGGTAATAAAACACTTCTGAACAGCAAGCATTTGGTCTCTCCCTTGCTCTTGCCTCGGATCCCTCGCAGGCTAGCACTCAGCCAGCAAGTCTAACCCACTCCTTGTCGGTGCAGACCAGTGGCAATTTGGGCTCAGCTGCTGGGTTCTCAATCGCCCACCCACTGGCCGGGAGACCCCCACGTACCGACAGCAACTTGTCCTGAACCATCTATCATGTGTTTCTGTTTGCTTCTGTGTAGTGATATTACTTTTAGATAGTAGATAGTAAGTTCTGCAACATGTGCAGCTAAACATATTAATGAAACTCTGCAATCAAATTTGGCTTACACAGGGAGCATGAGAATGTCTCTTCTGGACTAAATATGGACTAAATATGATCGACATAAAGCTATGGACTAAAGCACAGTTGTTTAACGGAGTCACACCTTGTTTCACAGCAAAGTCAGTTACTCCTCCGTCTGCACCTCATACCTTGCTAGTTTGGGGCTATTTAACCTGGAAAAGGGAAGGGGTAGTTTAGCTCCCACTGCCAGGCAATATGCTGACCTCTAATTGTGCTGAATTACACCAAATAGAAGTGCCAACACAGTAGTCTTCTGCAGGGCTCAGGAAGTCCTCATGAACCTCTAATGAGGAACTGAGGTTGTTTAGCCTGGAAAAGAGGAAGCTGAAGGCAGACCTTGTCACTCTCCACAACCATCAGAAAGGATGTTGTAGTCAGTGGGTGTCAGTCTCTTCTCCCAGCTACCAAAGGAGAGGATAAGAGGAAATGTACTTAATTTGCACCAGGGGAGATTTAGATTTAATATTAGGAAAAATTTCTTTATGGAAAGGATTGTAAAGCATTGGAACAGTCTGCGCAGGGGAGATAAGTCACCATCCCTGGTAACGTTCAGAAAAATGTGTGGATATGGCACTAGAGGACATGGTTTAATGTTGAACATGGTGGTGGTGCTAAACTGATGATTGAACTTGACAATCTTAAAGGTCTTTTTCAACCTTAATACCTCTACAAAAACGGTTGTAATTAGTGTTCCTTTACAGGGTTTCCCTGCTGTCCTCATTGCATTCTACTTTTGTTTCTGTTAAATTTCTCTCCATAGTTTCCTTTTGCTTACCAAAAATTGGCTTTTTTTCCCCATGTATTGAAAGCGATTATATCTCCTTTACCAGTTTTATACTATTTTCAATGGATATATTTCGTTAGGAAAGCAAATTAATACTACAAAATCCTAGCATTTACAGTGCAAAACATAGCCACCCAATCACTTACAAAATGGAAAGTTACCAGGGCTCTTCAGAGGATGACAAGTAACTAAAAGTGCTCTTCACACGGGGTCTGTTGATCACTGGGGCAGGCTACTAAAAAGCAACCACTGTGCAAAGAATTCAGGGGGTGAAAGAGGACGCTTGAGGGAAGTCTTCCAATTGGCAGCCAAGAAATATTTGCTCTTCAAAGACATTTCTTAGCAAATTGTATCATTCCAGGATCTCAAAAAGTGCACAAAGCCTTTTAAAAAATAAATTCAACATGAAAAAGGGCTACTTAATCCTTTTTACTCTCTCTTTTGTAGTCAGTATAATTGGGTAAAAAAATACTTAGCAGATCTAAAGTATAGCTGAAGATCATAGCGTTCACATAATTTTCTTAAAAAAAAAAAGTTGAATTACATGGGTTTTTTTCCAAATAGCTTACACTTATGAGTGCATTTATGAAAACAAGACATTTCTACCTCATTTTTAATAATAGTCTACTTAGAGTAATGATTTGGCAAAATTCTAGTCTAAACATTCTAGTCATGTTTAGTAAAGATAACTTAGAAATAATTGTATGTCTTTTTCTCCTTCTCTCCTGCCACATCCTTTAAAAAACTTTCTATTTGAGGTGCAGAAATGTTGTCTTTAATTACTGCCACCAGTATTATCTGTTCAGACAGAGGGAATTTGGTGGTTAGAGATCAAGGCACACATAATTCTCCTAATTCCCCATCAAAATATGAAAAAAAAAATTCCAATCCAAGGATCATTACTGTTATTTTGAAATATTCTGAATCCTGAGTGTAGTGATTAATGGCTGAGAAATCTGCAAACCAAAAAGCTACACTGAATGAAGCCAAAAGTCATTTCACTCCCAGAAAGCAATTAATAGATGGCAGGAATACTGTTAGTTTTTAAGGTAATGTTTAACTGGTAGTGATGCCACAGAGCTGGGTAAATGGTAGAACTGCATTAATGGTCCCCAGACCCCAAATCTCAGCACTGATTAAACCTGAGTCACAGACTAATGAAGAGGCATTTATACTTTCCGTCTGTGCCATAAATAACTATACATCATTAAAGTCAGCTAATAAGGAGTCAGAACATGTTGTCTTACGAGTACAAACACATTTTAGAGATATTTAGAGATTTTTTTCTTAAAAATGATGCATTAAAAATCACACAGAGGTGCTACTCAAGTGTGTCACCAGTGTTTCTTCTGGGAAACTATCATGTACACTGCAAAGACCAAAGTTCTTCAAACACAGAAGTTTAGCAGGACATATGTTCATTTAGTAAATGGCACACTTCTAAGCAGGTAGAAAACTCAACAGTGAACATGACTTTGACTAAAAAGAACCTTTCAAGTTTAGCTGGGTTTTTTGTTTTTGGTTTTTTTTTTTGGAAATTGGCCAAGAGACTGTTACAGTGCACCCTATTGGGCACATTATTCTTAGGTTATGCTTAGTTATAAGCCATAGATAGCCTTTTCACCCATAGGAAAAGAGGCTGGGATTTAAATTATTTCCATCCAAGAATTAGCCTCAAAAATTCCTGAGGCTTAGGATAGGGATTTTTCATTAAAAGCCCCCCCAAACTACTCCACTACTCCACTACTGCAATATTTGCAGTGGCCGTGAACAAAATAAGTCTAGCAAACTCCAGAACCTATACTTAGCTAGTTACATTCACTTTACTATTATCTATGTAAAGTTTTGAAGCTAATTCTGATTCTGAGAAAAGCTTCACTAGAGTAAGGGCTGTTATTTTTCTCAAAATATTTTTAATAAATTTAAATGTTCTTAATAAATTACAGTTTCAGTGAAGAGGCAGAACTATGGTTAAAAAAACACCACAGTGATTAGTTAAGCAAGAATATAAACTTTCATTGGTTTTTAAATAGCTGCTACATATTTTACACAAATATATCCAAACATGAGTGCCATGAATAGAATTTTATGTGTAGTCAAGCAACTAAAACAAAAAAGTTGACTTCCCTGAATAATTGTGAATTTAATTCCATAATTTATTATTAATCAAATTTTTGCTTTGCTTATATATAAATAAATAGTATTTTAATATCTTTAATCTCAGAAGGGAAGACTTCTAAAGCACAATACTTTACTGCACTTTATATTCAGTTCAATTTTTCCTAATTTAGTACTCCTAGGCAAATATCCTTAAAAGAGCCAGCCTGAACTTGTTGATATAGCAAAAAAAATGTACTATCACTACTTTTAGACAGAGGCTTATTCCTGGGCAGTTTTTCTATGAAGAGTAGACCAAAACTACTGAGACTGTATCTGTCAATCATTGTGACTTTTGGAGCAGACAGGAGCAGAAGAAGGAGAGTTTTCCCTGATGAAGCTGTTTATAAAACACGGGTGAGAGTGGTTATCAAGGTGGTCACTGAGAAATTAGAGGTGTGTAATTTATGGAGAATTTTATGAGCATAAACCACAAATTGGTTAGGACAGAGAAGAGTCCCTGACACAAAATATAGCTTGAGGAGTAGCAGACACATAGTGCCTTGCCTGGCTGGCTTGCACACATCTAGACTGCATCCTGATATCAGACTGGGAGCAGGGACAGAACAATTACAGTTTTAATGTGATTCGTGCCCATCGGCCACTTTGAATTAGCTGGTTCCATCAAACTAAGTACTGCACCAGAAGTATTTATTATTTATTTACCACAAGCAGCATGGATGTTTGCTGGGCTCCTCATGTGGTCAGCCTGCTCATACCCCAGGAACAAGTCTCCACAGAGCACCCACAAACCTGTTGGACAAGAAAGGAGTATCTCCTGGGTGTCATTAGCCTTCTCACCCAGCTTCTCTAAGGAGAGGAGGGTTTCCAGTACTTTTTGTCATTTGATGGGTGTACATTGACATGCCAAAAATGAATGCCAAAAGGCATTCCAGCACATGCACATTCTCTATAATTCAGAGCCATTTACCTTAAACTTCTACAGAGGGAACTGGTACGATTGATAAACAGGAGGCAAAGTTTGCATGCTACCTGACGTAAGAATTAGATGTGTGCTGGGAGCAATGTCTTTAAGTTACTTCTCTAAAAAAGGCAATTGGAATTTACATCACATGGATTTACAAAAAGAGGAGATTATAAGGAGATACAAAATCAAGGGTGAGGAAAGAAATTAGGAAAGGACAGTTTCTTAGAGTTTCAGACAGGCTTTCAGAATAAAGTCACAATAGCCTGATGTTTTCTACTTCTGAAAAAAAAGTCGTGTTTCTTTCATGCCTTAAAAAAGTTTAATGTTATTAATCTCAGGTTTCTGTCACACAAAATTTGGTGAGAAAAAGGCTTGAGAGCTTTGATATCTGACACAGAATTCTAGTTCTTTCTAGAAACTGGTCAAGAATAATTATTGCAGTTCTAATAGGTCCATTCCAGCTTTCACAGTGCTTGCTTATGAAATGCTATTGCTATCAAGCCTTGGTTTAAACCATTATCTAGATTGTAAAAATGTGTTGGAATTGGAAGGCTGTTTTAATAGATCACTTTACTTGACCTGTCAGGTGTGGATCCCACAACCTTGGTCAGAGAGTGAGAAAATCAAGTTTCCCAGAATCAGCTTGTGAGGCTCTGAGCAGTTTAATACAAACAATGATAACTTCTAGTCTAAACAACCTGCAGGTGCTGTTCTTTCTTACTTTCTATCTCCTTGTTCTAAGACATTGAGCTGGCCAGCCAACCAAGTAGAATGTATTGATTAATTGACCAATCTGAACCATCTGGATCAGAACTGTGTATAAAAGAAGAAGAAACTTGTAGTAAAGTAGATGTTCTGCAAACCCAGCCTTTTGTGCGTGTGTCTTTTGTTATTATAATGGTAACAATCAGGTAAGAGCAAAAAACTGCCAAGGCAAGATCACAGCTGTATCTAAATGAAAAAATCCTGAAATCTAAGGCAACGAAATTTACTTTCATGATGTCTTCTGCCTCTGTAGCAAAGCCAGCAAATACCTCTCTGAAAAGATGCCACCCAAAGTTGTAGAAAAATGCCAAATTCTTGCTTGAACAGTGTGGTAGGGAACTTTGATTATGTGAGCAATATTTTCCCTCCCACACATATAAATTGGTTTCATGTGTATTAAAGAGATTGGCATTGTTCTAACACCACAAATAAGGATCTGTCTCAGACCCGAAGAGATCAGAAATTCTTCATATAAAAGGGAAGAGCCAAAGGCAGAGCTATAGCCCAGCACTGTATGCACTATCTGTTAGTATTAGGACATACTGTCCAGTAAAGTGTCCTGTAATACATTTGAAGATCAAAGATCCTTGACCAAAGAAATT